>OZ012677.1:156115352-157373886 GCA_963942445.1 Argyra leucocephala | reverse complement strand
TTTTTGTAAATTTGAAAATCACAAAAAAATAAATAAGCAATGGAGTTTTTTTTTCATTTTTTGAAAAATTTAATAGAAAAACAGAAGCTTTCCCCCGTTGTTTTGTTTCTTTGTATATTTTTTTTTTGTAAATTTGATTTTTCCAGTAGTCATGAAGTTTTTATACTCTCGCTATGCCATCAAGAAAGCTTTTTGTTTATTACTTTTATAGTTTTTGTTTTGTTTTAGAACAAAAAAAAATATTTCTATTGATGCGGGTCTGGTTACTTGCCTGCTATATGGTTAATATATCATAGATACCATTAAATCGAGCTCATTAAGTGCCTGGCGACTTTATATGGTATGGGTAATCTTGTACTGATATGAAACTAAACATTTGTTCATAGACTATATTTTATTTTATTTATTTTTTTTTTCAATTTGAATAATGAAATTTCAAAACAAAAAAAATATTATGAATTTAATTTTAAGTTTATAATAATTTTGCAATTAAATAAATGCGGAAATTGTTTGAATATAATATTTCTAAGATTTAGTTAGAATTATAAATGGAGTGTACAATTTGATTGTTGCAATACACAACATTTACAAGACAAGACAAGCTGAATTCATTCGAAATAAATCAGCAATATGATCAAATTTTGAACTAAATCTTGAATTTGAGAACATTAAAAAACTAAATATTGAATTTGAGAATATTGAAATTGAGATTATTTTTAAGCTCACAGATAGGTAATAAGTCATTATTTTTACGTATTTACCATATTACGAAAACCTTTACCAAATTATTAGATTTTCGAAGAGAAATAGCTATTGCTTTGCTAACAACTTATAGGAATGAGCCAAAGCGAAATATAGTTTTTGAACGATCTAGATCCTCTTTAGGTTGACGTAGTGCATTTGAATCCAAATATCTCATAATTTGTTAAAGATTGCTGAAGGTATAAGAAAGGCAATATAACATGTACCTATATAAGTATTGCAAAAGTCAAACATTATTTATAATGCGGGTTGGTCTTTCGGAGATGTATAATTCCAGTTTACTCTAGAGATGTATAATTTTACTTTACTTTAGATGTATAATTCCACTACACTTTACTATAAATAAAAAAAATAACAAAAAAACAGCTATTTGATTAGTTTTTTATTTAAAATTTTTTTTCAAATTTTTGATATCGTTTTTGTTAAATGTTGCATTTTCGCAACGTTCCAAATCTCGGAACCCAAAAAGGTTTTTTTAATTTTTTTTTCAAAAAATTTCCTATTTAAACCAAAATATCCATAATTTTAAAAACCATCAAATTATTTCAGGGGTTAAGTTGAAACTGACAATTCGTTAAATTTTCGTTAAACATAGAATTATTATGTCAAATCCATTCAAACTGAATTCGACATATGCGTAATTTATTTTTGTTGTTGTTTTTCTAAGAAATATTTTGTTATGTCATTATGGGTCTCTATCTCTATCTATGTCAGCTTCGTTTTTCTTTGCAATTTTGTAACTAATATATGTACGTTTACGTGTGAGTATACGTGTGAGTTTACGTGAGATAAATTTAACTTCCTATCAATAAATAGACCAAGATATTTTATTTCGTCGACAAGTTCAATTTTGTAATTATCAATCAAAATATCCGTATTCCACTACCCCAATTAAGATATAATTAAATACTCTTTTAAGCCATAAACTGAGCTCATCTATAACTCAGAGTTCAATTTACTAACACAATCATCTACTGAGTCTCCACTTATGTAGACCGAGCATCAGCAAGATATTTACAAGTTTTATAGCTTTTTCAATACCTTTTACAAAGATTAAAAACAGAAGCACACCTTAAATTGAACCCTGAGGTACCCCATAGGCACGTAATATAATATTTGTGGATATGTAATCTTTAGTTTTAGTCCTCTGTTTTCTATAACCCAGGTAGGACTTAAAACAGTCATATACAATATCACGAACACCATAATATGACACTTTTTTCTAGCAGAATATTATGATCAAAAGCACGTCAAAGGTCTAAGAATACTGCGACAAAAAAAAATTTTATCTTATCATCCATTTCAACTTTTCAACTAGACACTACCTGGTTAATAAGCGATTGACAGCTTTGTACCCATACGGCATCATCCAATTATCATCAAGCAAATGTTAAAATGTGCTTCAAACCCTTATCTTTCTAGGATATATAACTGAATATATATATATATATCTAACAAATCAACAGAGATAACGGTTTTATATATATAAGCTAGCCATTCCAGCTATCATTAGGATATTGTCACTAGGGCCTGCGTCGATACAACATTTCCCTCAGAATCCAATTATTTTGATATTTGAAAATTCGAATTTCAATTGTTAGATTATAACCGGTTCCCGTCAAAGAGAATCAATACCAAGCTCCTTAAATATACAATTACAATTAATCCAACAACAGCCAATGCAATATACATTTCAATATATAAAAACACAAAAAAAAAATCTAACACACGAAATATAAATTATTACCAAAACCAATAACTTGTATATATGTATATACAGTTATATATAAGTATGTTATATAGTCATTGATATTACGCAATTAAAATGCGTAGGTAACACAATTATGAAATTTTAGATTCTCTAATTAAAAAAATTAAATCAATTGCAATATCCACCTCAACATATAATTAATTTCAAATATTAAAATTTTTATTTTTCTAAATTTACATTAATAATAAAAAAAACAACAAAAAAAATCAAAAAACGATTTTATATGAATAATAATAAAACTCCCTCTAAAAAGTATACCTACTCTAATCTAAGTATTTTCATGATATGAATATTTTTTTATATTATACATTTTACGACTCATATACTATTTTTTAATGCTTAATTTTTGAAGATTTTTTTTTTATTTTTATTTTTAAGAGATCAACCATTTTCCACCACATATCATGATCATTTTGGATAATTTTCATTTTATTTTTAATTCTGTTTTTTTTTTCGTTTTTAAATAATAAAAATTTTCTTTATTACAAAATTTTACAATGTAATTTTCAATTTTATGCTAATTTTGTTTTTAATTTAAATACATTTTGCAAAATTTTTATTTTTATTATAATTTTTTATTATTTTAACAGGAGTAGTATAATAACGATCAATTATCGCCCGCGTATATAAAGTGTAATGATGACGATTTATATGAGCATAATATTATACTTATATTTTATACGAGGTAAGCGTTTTGTTGTTGACTGTAAAAAAATAAAATTATGATGGCAGAGGGTATTAATGAAAAAAAAATAGCGAAAATTTAAAGTTTTTGATATTTTTTGTTTTTTTTTTTTCTTTTATGATTGCAATTTGTATTAAATAATAAATTTATTTATGATCGTCATCATCAATTGATAATCGTTAGTATAGATATGATTTAAAAGTTATTTTTTTTTGTTTTGGTTGTTTTATTTTTAATTGAAACATATAATAAAGGTAAAAGTGAATGTTTATTTTGAAGATGAGCATAGCAAAGGTATACAATTTTATTTTTTATTTAATATTTTGAGTATGAAAATAAAAAGTATATACGTTCAATACTCATAAAAAAAAGATTCTATGATTTCAAACAATTCCGTGTCTGATTTCAAATAATTTCTTGTATGATTTTCAGTCATAGAAACAGATTCTTTGATGTAACGAAATAAGATTTGTTGTTTTTCATCGTACATCTTTTGTTGTAATTTCAAAAAATTTCTTTAATTTTAAGAAACAATTTATAAATGCGCTGAATCCGCAATTCGCATTTTCAAAGAATTCTTTCTGACAATCTTTGATCCAACAAAAATATTCTTTGATTTCGTAAATTTATTTTATTATTTGCGAATTATTTAGGAATATCATACATAGGTTTTGAAAATTCAAAGAATCAAGAAAATTGAAATTGGTCAAATTGCAGAATTATTTCTATAATTCAACAAATTTGATTTTGGTAAACCTGAAGAAAAAATTGGGTAAATGGAAATATTATTTCGACAATTTAGGAAATTTTTCTTGGTAGTATTGATGAAGAAATTTGTAAAATCAGAGAATCATTTGAAGCTATTTAAATGACCATGGAACTTACACTGAAAAAAATATTGCAATTAAGAAAATAGTAAAATATTGTTTTAATGAATTTAATTTAGATTCCTATAATATGCGTAATAATATTTTTGTACAAAAATTAAAGTTTCGAGTCAATATAATTTCAATAATATAACACATTTCGGTTGAATTCAAAAAATAACCATTGCGGCAGTGTTTAATAATTCACCATCTGCATTACCTATTTCCGAAAATAAAAGTTAAATAAAAGATATAATTGTTACCACAACGTGAATCGCAATAAGTTCCTGACCTTCTATAATGGATTAAGGTTCTTTCCTTGAATGAATTCTACTTGGAATTAAAATAGAATTAAGCGAAATACATAGAAGATAATCTTGAGAGTCTGAAAAATGCAAAATACAATGCAAAAGAAACTTCAAAAATTTCTTTAAAATAAAACAACTTACCAACATTAATTTCTGTACTTAGTAAATCTGAGCTCTGCTTAGCAATGTTATCCTTAATTTTGTTCTTGTAAATCAAAATATATATTTTTTTGAATTCTTTCCATTTCGAAAATAAAAATTGGCTTTTACTGGGGAAAAGTTTTTCAAAATTGAGTTCAATCTGTTAAATAATGAATAAAATTATAACTCTAATTTATTTCTAATTTAAACATACTTGAATATTTTTTTTATATTTTACCAGAGATATGCCAATTTGTTGCTTAAGTATAGGTCATTCCCTATATAAATCTTTATCCTCTTTTATTTGAAAATTTGTACTGGATATCCACGTGGGAACACTAGAAGTAAATGGTAGTATTTCAGCCTCAGCAATGGGAGTCACTGCGTAACCCTAAATTTCACAGTACATTAATTAAGACACACAAGCTAACAAAATTTAATTCAAACTTACATTTGCTTTCCTCCACTCTAAAAGAGGGGTCTTAAATTTATATTTCACTCGGTATCAAATTTTGAATGACATTTTGAATAATTCCCATTCTATGCATTCCATTTCTCGATTTGTTAAATTGAAGAATTGTTTGTTAAAATGACAGAAAGCAAAATTCGTAGTACAGTTTGTAAAATTAAAATGTAGAACACAAATAACTAAACTATAATTGTCAGTCTTCTAAAATGGTATTGTTCCGTTTTATTTAAGTTATTACTAGATTATACTCTCAATTATTTTTGGTCATTTATGCTGGAAGTAATCTCGACGCTTTTCAACGGTGTGAGATGTCAAAAAAAGTTGAAATATATGAAATTGTATGAGACTAGACCAATCTCAACGCCTTAAACATCATCGTAAAAAAGTTGCCTTTTTTTTAATTCTTCACGGTGTACGGATTTTTTAAACATTAATAATAAGGACATTAAAAATTTTAAAATTTGAAATTTTTTTTTTAACCAGCAATGTTTAAATATTTAAAAATCAAAAAAGCCTAAAAACACTGTTTAAAAATCAAAAATGGGGTTTGATGAAGATTTAATTAATTTATAGTTCGTAAAAATATTCTCATATATATAACAAAATATATGTAACATTATTCACTGGATATCATGAATTGTATTTGTATAGGTATATAGAATAGACATTTCTTTACTCATTTGAAAGGCGTTGACATTATCAGCAAAAAAGTTTAATTTCACAAGTTTATTTTCAAAGTTTACAAGTAACGTGCGTTAAAAAACGCCGTGACTATCTCCATAGTTATGGTTATACACATATATTATCACATTATCAATGAAAACGGATACTGGGACAAGGTTGAAAAAACTAAAAAGCAATTTTACTTTTATCGAAAATCGAACCGCGTTACTTGTAAACTTTCACAGTGAAATTAAATTTTTTTGCTGATGATGTCAACGCCTTTCAAATGAGTAATTGATTTATATAGGTTTTTCGACCTGATGCAGTATTCCTTGTCATTGAGATAAAATAAATTACCAGAACTAATTGAGAGTATAATCGAGTAACAAAAATAAAATGTTATTTAAGAAGGCTGACAATAGTGGTAGTTATTCTTGATAGTAGTATAAGTTTTCCATTATTTTAAAACCAAAAAACTAATTTTGAACCAAATTGAGCCTATTGATCCAATTTAAGTTAATTGAGCTGATTTAGCCACTTTATTATATATTAAAATTAATTTAAGTTATATCATTGTGCAAAATGTTAGGCTTTAAATCATTGATTAGGTCTAGTGCGCTAACTGTAATGACATAGAGCTAAATATATCACCTGATCAAAAATTAAAACTTTCTTCTTACAAACATTTCTTAAACTGGAATTAATATTAGTTATAAGCAATACAAGATAAAAGGTTCGTGATTGGTACGAAATTGCATCCGTATTCGATTAGTTAACCTTCATATTCAGTTGTAAATTTGTGTTTTAAAACTAAATTTGACTTATGAACATAATACCTATACTTAATATGTTGATATATGATTAAGCCAAGTCTAGTTCAGTTTATCAAATTTCGTATTGAAAATTAATTTGTACTTTTGATTGTGTAAATCATGAACTTCTATGCAAAAAACTTAGGCAGTCATTTTTGTCTCTGACTTATCAGCTATTAAATTATTGCGAAATTATCTATATAAAAGAAATCAATTTGTTTATTTGAATTAGATGAGACCTGATATAGTTGAGCTAAAATATTGTGTACCTCAAGGGTCCTTATTAGGACCCTTATGGTATAGTTTTGTTAATGACATGCCACTGTGTCTGTTAAGTCAAAGTCAAAGTGGAGATTGTATGCTGATGATACTCAAATATTTATTAATGAACCTATTGCTAAAATGAACGATAATCTTGATGCTAAATTATTTTGGACTAAAAAAATAATAGGCTAAAGTTCAATGCACCCAAATCGCCAGCAATTATTGTTTATTATAGGGAAGTTGATACATCCATATTACCCCAAATTAAAATGGATAAATTAGAGATTCAATATGTCACTAAAAATGAAAAGTAACGATTTTTAATAATATGGGGTATTTGGAATAACCATATTGTTAGACTATCCAAATAGGTCTATTGTATTTTAAGAAAATTGTGAAAATGTTCTTATATGTTCTTATATGTTAATTTGTGGAAATGTTCTAATACATTTCACATATTCTGTGATACTGTGATTAATCTGGTATGTCTGCGTTAATTTCACCGACTGCAACTAATTTTTAACGTTTTCATTCATTTTTCTGAAAAAGTGGCTTCTGGTAGATCAATAAGAAATATGAACAGTACTCGAGTCGATTAAGACATCTATCTTATTTTGTTAGAACTACTATTCTTTGGAACTTCATGCCGAACTCCATTTTGCGCATTAATAATATTAACACAATTACTGAGCTCAGCAGAGAGTATTTTAGAATAATTTCAGTTCAACAGGCGTATATTGATATACATATTATATACTATATATTAAGTATGTAAATTTTTGTATATAGCATTGATTATTTTATTTTTGTAACTCTATATATATGTATATGTTTTGTTTTTATTAATTTAATTTACAGGTTTAGTTTAAGCACTTTTATATTTTTATATTTTTACATTTTTATACATTTTTTTTTCTTTTTTTAATATCTATGTTTAGTTTTGTTAGTTTTAAAAATTATGAATTTTAGTTAGATAAAAAACTAATCGTCTTGTTATATGTATAGCTAAATAAATGAAATAAAAATAAAAATAATAGGAAAACACAATTAAGAGACAAACAGATAAAAATTCTAAAATTGATTTAAATCCACTGACATGCACTGTTAAATTTACCAATTAAATAAAATTAACCAAAAATATACAAAAAAAAACAACAAATTTACTTTAAATTATTTTATTTTTTATAAATTTTGTGGGTGAATGTCTACATTCTTGTTTGTTTCTCTTTTATAACTGACAACATAAAAATTAGCATTTTATCAAAAATAATTCGAAATAGGTAGTCAAATCGTAATTTCAAATTCTAAACCAAGCCAATTCATGTGTATTAATCTAAGTTAACTATTTTAAACAAAGACTCATAACTTACATCAACATAATCTTGATTAGATTCGTAGAAATTTTAAATAGTATACATAAATATTATGTATATACCTAGTATATAAGAATATATAAAAAGAATAAAATTCGTGGGAAAATTCAATTTTATAAAATAAAAACAAAATATTTACATTTTCAATTCGTTGACTGTGAAAATTTTCTGAATAGAAGATTTTATATTAGAAAATGGCCGCTAAATTTTTTTCCATTCAATATTTTCTAAAGCTATATTTTTTACTAAGAAGAAGTTTACAAATTTTGTTTTTGAAAATTTTGTTCACTACCTACTTTTAGAAGAATTTTTGGAGCTTAAATTCTCAAAAAAACGGTTCTTTATTTAATAATTATAAAAAAAAATTCACATCAGCAAGGAATAGGGTTTAAAATAATTATGATTACAAAAGTGTATAAACAATTAAAAAGAAGTGTCACAAGGTGATCTTGATCATTAATATCACTATAGAGAAGGAACTAGCGAAAAAATAAAAATTCTCAAACTTAAAATTTCTATTATAATATTTTTTCAAAAGCTTTCCTATTTCAGTTTTTCTTCTCCTATATTTAAGGTTTTATTTATCATTATTTATCGTTTTCAGATTGTGTTCTGTTCACTTTCCTGAAATTAATTTTGACAAAGAGTTGATTATTATACACCGATGATAATATTCTACTTACTGCTCTGCCTGCTTTACTCTATTTAGGGTCTCCCGTTTAGTAGAAGAAACAAATTTTAGCACACCCGCAATTAAGTTATAGGCAGATTTGTATTGCCCCAATTATAATTACTCAGAGACTTCTTATATTTTTTTTTTCTAAAGTCTTGTTAAGTTATTTTAATCGTTTAGGTACATATGTTATTATACATCCAATAAACATGTTGGTCAACCTTTAAGCTTTATGGGCAAAATGAGAGAAAAAAGATGGAAAATCAATATGCCATCAGTACTAAAATAAATTTAAAATACAAATAAGATGTGGAGTTAAATTTCTTGCAAAGAGATTATTAATTATATTCAATTACGGTAACATAGTTTGCCAACTACAGAAGGCAAAACTATCAACAGACTTGATGAACTACAAAAGTGAGTGCCATTAAATTTTGAATTACAAGCAGAATTTTTTTACTTGCTTGTGACGCCGAAAATGTCCAATAAAAGTAGTATAAGTGTGTAATTATAGATGCAGTACTATAATTGGGTGATTTCATCCTTACTATTGAATACTGTTAATATTAAATAATTAAACTACTACAACTACTAATATTAAATAGATTTGACAAACTTATGTGTATATGATAGTTGACATTTTGGTTTAAAAAAATATTCATTAATCCCATATTACTATTGACCCCATATGATTTTTTTTTTACTTGAAATTTATTAATAAACATTTTTTCATAAATTTAGATCTAAATTTAATTGCTTCAACGTGATATAGATTATTAATTTTTTATTTGAAACTCTATTCATCTCCAAAGAGACCAATCACCAAAATATGTAGATCTCAAACATCACAGAATATATAGGTTCTGTATTTATATATATTGAATATTTATATGAATTTCTAAATAACTACATTCTGTACCAAAACTTGTGATTATTTGAGAAAAAATAAAAATATAACAAATAAATTTAAAAATATTTAAAATATTTAAAAAAAACATAACAATAATCTTAATACAGTTCAAAAATAAAATTTAATAATCAATCTATATACTATATAAAGACTTCAGTCCTAAATATTTTTTATATTTGTCACACTTCATAAAAGCTCTCGAAATACTTTCAGTTAAAGACATTGTACCAAAATAAAGTACAGTATTATTTATATGATTGGAACAAAATTCGGGTCCAGAGTGAACTTGGCAGTGAATTCCTAACATATATATAAAACAAAAGACCAAGCCTAATATGTATTTTATTTTAATATGGAATAATGTTTATTTTATTTACAGAACCTCAGCAAGAGCATTACTTTTGTTGAATCTGTCTAAATGTTTGTAACACAACATTTATAAATTTAATTCAATGAATTTTTTTGTAAATAAGAACAAAAAAAAAAAATCTACCACAATACTATAAATTATTATTAATGTTTGGTTAAGTAAAGGAACTCTGATAAATCTCACGTGAAAGCAATCAAAATTTTAAAATTCAAGATAAAACAAAATAATATTATAATTAAAATTTTTAAGCAAGTTTTTCTTTTTTTCAACTATCAAATTATACGAAATCGAAAAATCTGAGCTAGTCTCAAGCAATAACTTCAAAAAGAAAAGGAAATTTCCATAAGAAAAAAAAAACACAAATTCGTCAAATCTATTTTTTTTCCTGCTTTACTCTTCATTTTTCCACAAAGCTCTTCCATCTGACTCTGTTCTGAGCTAGGTGTTCATTTTCACTCCATGTTGTGTTGTTATTTTCTATTTCCTTATAAACTTATTTGCGTCATGTTTCCCAATGCTTAGCTTTCAATACTTTTTGTCTGAGGGGGTGGCCTATCAATCTTCATAATCTCATTTCCTATGCAGTTTATTATTCCTAATTATTCTAGGCCAGAATATTTTGCATTTTATTCGCAAGTATTTATTAACGAAATCATGTATTTTCCTTCTTTTTAACCTAGGTGTGTCTTGCTACCATATAATAGCGTTGATTTCATGCATGCATTATATATTCTAATTTTAGTGCTATTGGCAATGTGTGGTTGTCTCCACACTTTCCAAAGTCTGCAGTAAGCAACTCTTTAATCGATTTTCCATGTCTGCCTTAGTTCCTCCACTTGTATTATATATATATATATATATATATATAGTAATTATACTACATACCAAGGTAATTGTATTCATGGACATCTTTTAATGACTTCGTTGTTGATTGCATTCTTGGTGTCACTATTTCTTACGTTAATTCTTAGGCATTTTGTTTTGTTGGTATTGATTTGATAGATCAACTTCTAACGCATTTTTCTAAGCTTTTTATTTCTCCTGCATGTCATTGTGTGTATAGACGAGAAGGGTAATGATATTCACCTATTCTAAGATATCTAGTCTTCTTGTGAGAGTCCATTTTATTCCTCTGGCTATGGTTATTACTTTCTTAATAACCTCATCAAGTACTGTGTGGTACAGGTGGGGAGTGGGGCATATTTGTAGATATTTATGTAAAATTTCGGTATGGTGTATGAATTTTTAATTATTAAAATTCATTACAATTATAGTAAATTAATTAAAACTAAAATTTAAATTTAAAAAATAATTAAAAAAAATAGCAAATACAATAATAGTATAAAATATTAAAAGCATCTACAGAATTGAAATTATAAATAAAATTAAATAGTTAGGTAATATGGCTTTTGTATAAGTGTATATAGTACTTGTGGAGTAAACTAATTTAAATACATAATATTAAATATGTAATAATGAAATTGATTTAAATATGGTAAAAAAATAATACTATATAAATCTAAGCTACAACTTAAGAACTACTTGCTAATTTATTAATATAATAAAAACGAGAATAACGAAAAAAATCTATAAGTATATTATGAACGTCGAAATATAATTTATAATACCAAATAACATATTGTATGTTATCTTGTGTATATATAATGAGAATTTCAGTTTTAAAATCATCCATTTGGAACCCTTATATACACAAAGTTTTTTTTTTTATTTTTTTTATTATTGTTATCTACTATACTTCTGTTTACTAAATTTCCATTTAATTTAATTTCATTAACAATTTCCCTTTTTTTTTGTTTCTTTTATCTTTAATTAAAAATTCAAAACATCATGCTCGTCTTTTGTCTTAATTAAAATAATATACTCTATAAATTTTTCAACCTAATTACACCCATTATTAATGAAATATTGATATTAAAGAGTTCCATAAATGCATAAAAATTTAATAGCAGCTACCTTGTATATTAAATATTATAGTATTTATAGAGATGTTCTAAATCTAAAGAGTTCTAAAAAAACAAAAAAAAACAAAACAAAACCAAAACAAAAACAAATGACATAAATGTCATTATAAAACAAAAATTCATCTGGATATTGAGAACATTCAATATAAATAAATAATGATAAAAATAAAGTGATAAATTATTTTTCGGGGTATTTAGTGATAAAAAATTAAAAAAAAGGAATGAATTTATTTTTAAATTAAATTTTTTATTTTTGTGGTTTGAATTTTGGACCATTAAACTAATTTTGGTAATTTTTGTTTTTTTTTTTCGTAAAAATTATTTAATAAAAAGTGAAATTTATTTTTTGTATAAAAATTTCATAATTCTAAATTTTTTCTTACTTTGATATTGCATAATGTTTTTTTGTGGCCCAGAATGATGAAAAAAAACTAAACGATTTAAAGTACTGGTAAATAATAATAAGTACTGGTAATTCATATATATTCGTTACGCAGTAATAATTCGTTATTTTAGTTTCGTACGAGCAATTTTATTTGAACAAAAGAGCGAGCGAATTGGACGAAGAGCAAAAATTTGTAAGCGAATTTCTAGCATTCTTAAATTCTGAAATATATATGTACCATCTAATTATTTATATGAACTTTGGTGAATTATAGAGAATAAAACCGATTGGCTGTACGATAAACCTAATTTATTTATTTTATTATTTTTTATTTATAGCTGACCAATATAATGTCATTTCACTAGTAATTAATAAATTCCATGTTCGCATTCTGCGCAATTATGAAGGTAAAGTTATTCTACAGTATTATGTAGATATAAATTCTGTATTGTATATGTTTTCGAGGTCAATTACGGCTTTTCCAGGGTTTGTGGCGTTATTGAAATTGAAGGAGACTGTTTTTTTTATAATCATCCAAAGCTTTAGTATATAACATTTAGTTATATACTAAATATAGTATATAGAATAAAACTAGGGACAGGTATCTAGAAATAGGGAATGAAATTGTATAGAATAGTATAGAATAAAATTTGATTATTTATTTATTTATTTATTTACTTCGTTTAAATCAAACAAATTACAAATTTTTTAAAAATATAATTTTACATAATTTAAAAGAAAAAAAAAATCAAAAAATTTAAAAAGGTAGAAAAACAATGAATCAAGTAACATTTAAAATTTGTAAATTATAATTAAAAGATTAACAATTTTTAAAAATTTTTTTTAAATTCATTTTATGCAGATATTAATATAAAAAGGTATGAATTAGTTAGATTATCATGATTAGAGTATTTAGTAAATTGGATTAGTTATGAAAAATTAATTGATTACTAAAAATAATTGTTAGTTTGGTAACATAAATACAAAGGCTTCTTTAGCGCATGTATGAAAATAGATACTTAGAGCTACTTCGATGCAAATTTTCAAGAAGATATGATTTGAAGTAGCTTCAAAATTAGAAAATAATTATTATTTTTAATCGAAAAAAATAAAAATTGCTATGTAACTATTATCGGTAATAGAATAAAAATTATTTCATAACTATGTAAAATAAGAGAAAAAGATAAAAGTTGAGAATTAACTTTTTTATATGAGCGAAAAGTTTTTTGATTTAGAATGATTATTGCAAATAATCGATATGAAAAAAAAGTCAAAGAATAACTCTTTCAATGTGACTTTTTTAATAAAACTTATAACAGTTACAGTTTATGTATTATATATAGGTATAGGTGGAACCATCACAGTTGCTTCTGTAAATATTATCTATATACTACGATATGAAAAAATCTGGGCAGTATCCTCAGATGGAGGATACCGATTTGGATATTGAAGCTCGCATTACTATCCGCATCAGCCTATACTGTTTTTGGACTGTTCTCAAAAATATGGCAGTTAAACAACATATTTCTGTCCACTAAAGTAAAGCTTTTCAATTTAAACGTTAAATCAATTTTCTTGTACACCTGCGAATCATGAAAAATTTCAGGTAACGTCATTAGGAAAGCTTAAGCATACGTTAATAGATTCTGTCAGCCGAAACAAATAGACTTGGAAATCCGACAGGCGAAATGGCGTTGTATCGGGTATACACTGAGGAAACCTGACAACAAACAACATCGTAAAAAAATGTTTCGAAAGAAAAAGGGTCGAAAGGCCGATAAAAACATGCAGAACAACAGTCTTAACCAAAGCAAGTATCCAATAAAGAACGTGACCACAATTGAATAGATTGGTTGCAGATAGAATTCATCCACAGACGGTGGAAGGATTTCATTTCCGTCTACCCTACGAATAGGGTTACAGGAACAAGACAATGATGATGACGAAATAAGAATCTTTTATGGTTTTTCGACATTAATCCTTTGATGTAACTGAGGAAAATAAAATATATAGACAGGTACAATATATGGCCAATGTTGTAAAGAAATGCATGCATCAAAATAATTAATAAGAAAGAGTTCGCGCAAACAGAAAATCAACTTTTTCCATAAAAATATAAGTTCTTTATACCAGCATTTTAAGTTGGGGCAATTATTACTCCAAATAGTCAATATTAATTATTGACTGTATGAACTCAACTGGAATAAAGAAACCAAGAGTCAGTTAAGAAAAGGTATTTAGGAGAATTGCAGGTATGTTCAAAAGAAGATCATATACCACTTTAATGGAAAATGTCATTGTTCTACATCATAATCCCCAGCACATTTGGATATGCAGTTGTGGGCTGGGGGAAATACACAATGGGTACTACATATAGTACATTTTTGTAAAAAAATTATCAGCTGCGGAAAAAGGCGAGCATTTCAATCAATATTTTACTAACCAGGGCTCTTCTGAGGTAGATGTTGTATCAACGTAGGACCTAATGACCTAAATAGAAAAAGGGTATAAATGCTTATTCGACGTAGAAATAAAGTAGGTATTTATGAGTTGTAGAAAAAAAGACCTTTCTTACAGTATATATAAATATTATGGGTGTTTTATGGTAAAATCTTGAGGTATTTTGTTTTTCAAGAAAGAAAATAAAGATTGTTTTTTTTCTAAAATTTTCTACTTTGAACTACAAGATCTCCATAACGGCAGTACCAATCATCATCTAATAAGAGTTAAAATATGCTCCAAACCGTTATCTTTTTAGAATATATAACTGAATATATTTATATATATATATATATATATATATATATATCTAATAGATCAACAGATATAACGGTTTTTATACAAAAACATCAAAATTCAAAACAATAAGTATACTTTCAAATGTCCTTTTCGTCCTTAAAGAATAAGATACGCCACTCTTTAGTGTATATATTTTTGGAAACCTAGAAGTTCCAGCTATCCATGGGGTGATTAGGTTTTACGCCGATACAATATCTCCCTCAGAATCCCCCGGATCAGTATTTATTTTTCTGAAAGAATTGTTAAAATAATCTCGCGTATCCGTATTGTAAAAAAATGTTTTTAAACCGCCTTTAAACAAGACTGAAATTTAAAGTTGAAAACCATTACAATACTAAACAAAACGAATACAAAGTTTTTTTTTATATTTCGGAACGCAAATTTTTGATGTTAATCCCGTTCAAATTCCAACCGTACCTACTATAATTAATATTTTTTTTTGGCTGTATCCACTTTTTTCTCTACCGAAAAATAAAATTTTTAACATTAAAAGTTGTACCTATATATTTTAGGTACCTACATACATACATAAATATAATTGAAATATGTACTTAGGTACTTGTCAATTGCTTACACTGATTCCGCCATTTTTTTCTTTGAGTTATTCCATAATTTTTTAATTTTATAATAAACTTTTATTTTGTTATTAGGTAAAAATTAAGCTTAATAATATATGTAAATAAATTTAATAATAATAATTTTTTTTAAATAATAATAGAAATAAACTTATATAGCGGTAAAAGTTTTACGAAAGCATCCCACATTTATGAATGCACGATTTACTTTTTTCAGCGTTTCAAAAACCAATATTTTAAAATTCGCAATTTACAACATTGTAAAATATTTTTGACACACAATATGGAACTCGAAACATTGTGAAAGTTTCCGATTTTTTTACAATACGGAACTCAGGGATCATATCTGTTTCTTTTTTACCATATTATTCTAGGGCAATAGTTTAAATATTTAATTTCTTCATTAATTCATTTCTTCATTCAATATTTTATCTAATAAGTAATAAATAATATAGTGCGACATCTACTGGTGGACTTATTTGGATTATGAAAATGTAAATTAAAATGTCTGCTTCTACTTTTCTTTTGTTTTGCATTTGTGAAGATGTGTGTCTATATATGTATATATTTTTATATGGGTGAAATTTTAAATTGAAATTTCTAATTGAAAAAAAATATTTCATTTCCCTGCGGTTCCTGTTAAATATCTATGACTTCAAAAAAAATAATGAAAATCGGTTGGGAAATGGCTTTGGAAATTGTACCGAATTTTTTCCATTTACAGAAAAATATTATAAGTTTTTATGAGAATTCTACAATCAATATTAACTTCGATTTCGTACCTCCATCTTAATATCTCGTTTCGATATATTTCACTTTAACTTTCTTTGCAATTTGTATTCGTTTTATATATACCTGAACGATTCCGATTCGCATATTTTACTTTGTCGAAAATATCTTTAGGATAAGAATAATAAATGTAAGAAGTAGGTATTATTAATAATTAGTTCAAGAATGATATGAATTTAAATAATTGTTGAATTATAAATAGGTATTTACTATTTATGTGTTTCTTTATTTATATTAAATAACAAATAAATAAATTAAAAATTTAAATGTTCTACTTAGGCGTTACTCCAGAATCGTTTTATTCCATAAAATTATCAAAGAATAACATTTCAGAAAAATTTATAGGTATTTCCTTTTTATTATGCAAAACAATGCAAGGGTGAATTAAATTTTGTTTTGTACCTATTTGGGTGACTTTTAAATTTATGTATTTAAACTACTTTAAAATTCCAAGATTGTTTACCAGCCAAGATTAGAGATTTCGGAAATGTAAAACAATTTTTTTTTATCCCAAAATATGTTTATAATAACATTCTAGGATTTGTAATACAATTTTGAATAAAATTATTAAATTTAATAGTAGGTAGGTGGAGTTGAAATTCAGTGGCGCCATTTTTAAAACGAGATTTTTTGTTTTTTATTTAATTTTATTTTTGTTACTTATATTTTTTAATGAAATTAACATTTTTAAAATTAATCTATTTATATATATATATGTATATATAGGTACAATATAATAAACTATTTTAAATTATAATAAAAAAAAAATAATACACGATATTTTTAGATTATAATTGTGCCACCCAAACAACCAATAACAAATTTGAAATAAAATAATTTTTATGATATGATTTTAAGTCATATAGATTAGTTCGATTTATTTTACCGCAATGGGCAATCTCAAATTGTTCAGACAATGCTAAGTAGAAATTAAAATGTAAAAACAAATAGGTACGAGAAAGATATTCGAACAAACAAATAGACTAATGGGATTAACATTTGATGACCAAATAATACAAATTGCATGGCTTGTGGAAACAATAAATTAAGATAATTCATCAATGCCAGCAGAGCTGAAAAACTTACCTTCTAAAATATACAAATATCACAGCTAAGCGAACTTTGTCTCACATTCGTGCATAAATCTATAAGCTATAGATTTAAATTTAAATATCCACTATATATATTGCCAGATTTAACAGGCTGCTAATATTCCTAATTATGGACAAGAATATTGAATTAAATTTCTATTTCTTATTTCAAAATTATGAGGTAAAAATTCTAAAAATTGTTATTGGAAATATTCTTTACAACAAAAAATCAGAATAGAGGCTAATCAACTGTGATAAGGTATAGCCGTATATTTTTAGTTTTGGTTGTAGTTTTATTCGTGGTAATATACATTTATATGAACTCATAATGATAGCATATTCTTTGGTACTTAAAATCCATTCAAAACCGCATTTACATATTTGCTAACTGTTGTATAATTTACTTTTCTATTTCACTACCAAATTATAATTCAATTGAGAAAAATATATTTCTGTCTTACTTTCTAATTATCTGAACAAAAAAATAAACAATCTGTATTCGAGTTCAAGACATTTTGAATTTTTAATTTAAATCAAAAGTAAACTAATCTAGTCACCTACACCAGCTTTATTAAAAATTTATAATTACATGATTAGATGGTCAGTTTCGAAACCATTATGTATCGAGCTAGATGTTGAAACAACACATACCCCTGAAATTGGTTAACCCAAGACAGCTATAAAATATGCCTTCTAACACACAACAATTACCACAACTAAACAAATTTTATCTTACAAGCCTATTACAGATCAATGTTTTCATCATTTTAATTGTCAACTACTAGACAATTTAAATTGATGAACTGTTATACATCCACGTTGCAACTACATAATAATAAGCTTCAAAACTAAGCTGATTTTGACACTAGATTGATGAAAAAATTAATGAAAATAGAACTATGTACCTATACTATCAATTAATTTCGCATATTTTTCTCATCAATTAATTGTCCATCATTTGAAAATTGACCATC
This sequence comes from Argyra leucocephala, assembly GCA_963942445.1. Taxonomy (NCBI): domain Eukaryota; kingdom Metazoa; phylum Arthropoda; class Insecta; order Diptera; family Dolichopodidae; genus Argyra; species Argyra leucocephala. Next base: position 157,355,224 of record OZ012677.1, on the reverse strand, counting down.
ATTGATTGATGTGTAATAGCAGGCATCTAACATTCATGGACAACGATGCTACTTGTTGGGCGCTACAAGCCTTGAAAGTCGTGTAAAGTGACGCAAAATTGTCCGCCAGTGACTTTGGTCACGAGCGAAATCTCTTCAGCGGTTGGTGATTTGAAGTTTTTTCACCTTTCCTACGAAGGTGTGGCCTCCCTCGACGACGCGTTCCCTGGGGCTTGGATTCGAAGAGTTTCTTAGCCGGAGCATTTTGATCCATATAATCTACATGGCCTAGCCAATGAAGCCGTCTTATTCTGACTTTTTTAGCTGGTATAGTTTGGCATTGTATCTTCTTCTCCAAACCCCTTAATCAAACACAGGACCATAAATGCGACGAAGAATTTTTCTCTCAATGATACCAAATGCATGCTCGCTTCTTTTGGTAGTGTCCACGATCCAGAACCATATAGCAGCACCGGAAGAATGAGCGTTTTGTATAACTGTTGCTTTGGTATTTTCGGTATTTTGGGATAGGATCAACCCAATTGTTTGGACAAACCGAAGTAGCAACGCATTGCAAAAGTAATTCTTTGCCTTATTTCAATATCGATGTTATTGGTGGAGTTAAATTTTCAAGGTAGATAAGCTCCTGAACTACCTCAAAATTGTAGTTCTGTCGACAGTGACCTTGTGTCCTCCTATATGATGTTGTGAAGACATTTTATTTGTTCATATTTATTTCGTTTAATTCTCATTTATGAGAAGACCCGCTTTACCTGCTTCCTCTTCAATCTGTGTAAAGGCTTCAATAACTGCTCGTTGTGATGTCGGAACGTGTGATAATATCCACGTCATCAGCGAAAACCAGGAGCTGCACCGATTTGTTAAATATAGTGCGGCACGTCGCGCTATATGATGTTAACAAGCGAATAATGCCGTAAATAGGCACCCCTTTTAACAAAATAAACATTACATGACTAGTTAATGCTAGCTGATTCATCGTTTAAGCAATTACTAAACAACATTATTTTCAACATAAAAAATAAGCGTTCTGGACATCACAATAATTCTAAGATGTACGTTCATCCACTCCAACAAGAAAGTTTTTAGAAAATATGATGTCACCATTTTAAATTTGTAGTCTACCCAAACAAAATATTTACTTATATTGTCGAATAACTTTATATTCTACGAATATATAGAAATATAATTTTAACAACATATAAGTATGTATATATATATATACATGAAATTTCTATCAAGTGTTCGCAATTTTAAATACCCTAATATGATAAAATTTTAACAAAAACAAACAAAAAAGAAAAAAAAAAACTAAAACTCAAATAATACAAAATTCAACTCTCTAAAAGTGGAGTCACATTAATCGATTGTAAATACCCTCCTATCTTAAATTTCTAACAAATAAAAAAAACAAAAAAACAAAAACACTTCTTTTGCGGCACTCCAAAGAACCACTGAAATTTCAATTGGTGTTCCTCTGATATATAAAAATTTTTGTTTTCCGTTTTATTTTTTTTTGATTTTCTTTATTTTTTCTTATATTTTATTCTTTAAGAATTTCACATATGTAGGTACATAATAATATATTATGTACATATATATGTAGACATATGTACAATACAATATGATCCCTCTTCTAATATTTTCTTCTCTAATATGTTTACCTATGCACACATGTATGCGTGTGTACTTAGATTTTATTTTAATGTTTCCTACTAAATTTTTATATTTTTAGATTTTTATAAAAAATAAAAAAAAAAAAACACGAATCAAATTTTGTCTTTGTTTTTATTTTTTATTTTTTGCTGATGTCGTTTTGATATGATGGCAACATACTTAAAATAACTCCATAACACTAAATTTTACTTGATATGCTCACCGATATTTATTTATTTACATATTATATACATATGTATTTGTTCGTGTATATATCATTTTGATAAAACAAAAACAAAAATAAAAAATAAAAATTGCATTTCAAACGATTGATTTACTTGATGTGTCGTTTTAGCAGACGTACAACTCAACTCAAATTAAAAGTAAATCCTCATTTCGTTTAGAATACCCTTATAGAGTTATACCGTTATACCAAGCTTTACAGAATTTATTGTCTGGGTATCGCAAATTGAAATTCACTATGAAAAAAGATATCTAAGAAACAAACGGATAGATCTGAAGTGGGTCGATCTACATAGCCATAAAAACGGCTAAAAAATGTAAGAGTTGATATCCAGAACACAGGTGTAAATAACTGAAGAAAATGTACTGAAGTATGGATTATAAGGAGAAAAAATTGTTAGGGTGACCAATATTATCGACGAGATGTAGGACTGCCATTGAGAAAGAGAAGAATTGAATATACAAATATACAATTACTAATAATTTTGACGGTATTGCTCATTGTTAATAAAATAGTTTTTTAAAATGAGCTTCTCGAGGTATATGGTTAATTGAACAAAATATTTAGTACCAATAATTTTATCAAATATTATTTTATTTGGTAATATCATAAATGACTAGTATTCGTCTGCTCCTCGAAATTCGAGAAAGTTTGATAAAAAATGGTACCCAATTTCATTATCAATTAATAATATTATAATTTCATTAATAATTTCAATTTATTCTTGATGGTACCGTAATTTTTTTTTCATTGATTTATCTTAGACAACAACCATATTTATAATATTTTATTTTTAAATAAAATCAAATTTAAATTTAATTCTGAAAAGAAAACTCTGTACATGGGTGAGTTGCGACGATTTGGTAAATTAAAATTTGTGTATGTGAAGATGTGCCTATACTTATACATGAAATGAAATTTAAATTTGTAATTAACAAAGTTTGAAAACATTTGAATTCGCAACGTCTCCTTTTATATGTATTCATTGATTAGATTTAGAGCGTCTTTAGAATCGTTTTTTTATAATAGTTTCATTAACAGCAAACGTAAGTAAATCCAACGGTTATCCGCTCTCGCTCATTTGTTGACAATTTTACTATCAACAGCTCTTACTTTAATACGTTATGCTTCTCTTCCCATTGTTTTAAAATTCATAAAGTATTAATTGATTATCTCTGAAAGAGTATTATTCTTGTGGGCCGGGCGCAATTCTTACCATATACATAGTCTTGTGTAATTGCGCCAATGGTCTGGGGTCTGGCTTACCTACTTTGAAAAATCCATCTTTGCAAACTAATGTATTTTCTGAATTTTGGAAAAAATTGTTAGATTTAATATAATGCTTTATTAAAATGAGAATGACTTTCAAAATCTTTGTTATTTACAACAAAAATCGTATATTATTCCAGTTTATGAAATGGGCTCATGGTTTGAGGTTTCCAATTATTCGCCCATTGCTAAAATCTCTTCCAATGATTCTCGAACCCAAACTAATTAATCATTTTTATCTTTATTCAAAATCATTCATTTCTATTTCATACCAATATAAAAGAATGCGTTTCAGAAACTTCAATGCTATGAACCCTGGGCTTTAATAATAGAAGCTTAAAAATAAAGCTATAATCGATAAATAATAATTGTAACTGATATTTATTCTTTTTCTACTTTCTTTTTGTATTTGAATTTAACTTTTTAACATTTGACTAACTACACAGTGTTATAGCTATTATATTTTTATCTCTTACTAACATTAGTTACTAACGGTGATGCCTATTAACCCACTGTGAACCCACTGATGATTATCTCACCGCTTAGCAACATGATGCAAGTTTATATAGTCAACAATAGATCTCTGATTTGCTTCCTCTAAGCAACATTTCAAAGTAATAATAAGCTTATGGTATGTTAGTTTTCAAATATCCTAATTGATATTTAGTGGTTACTAATGTTATGCAATCAGACTATCTTCAATATTTTTACACAAAATCAGCTTATATTAAATCTATAAATTATATTGGTATTTGAAGTAAAGTTTTCTATTTGATTCTAAAAGATCAGCTTACCATACTATCAATGACGATCGCAGTCACAATTAATTGCTTACATTATAAAAGCTATGACCAACTTATTCCTATACAATTAAATTTCTAAAATACAAATTTTCTCCTTAATTATTTTTTTGGTTTCTAATGATTTATTTTTATTTTGTTTTTTTTTTTTTAAGAAAATAAAAACAGTTATAAAAATGGTTAGAAAAACTATTTATAAAAATATATCGCAATAATCTTAAACATTACGAATTTTGTGTTTAAATGTTTTCAATTGAATGTGTGTGTATTTTTGGTTTTTTTTTTAATTTTTTTTTGTGGAAAATTACATGTAAGTAAAAAATAGAAAATACAAAATGACATACTAAAGAAATTATTTTTCCAAGCATTTTAAATTGGTAATCTTAATTGCTAATGGATAAGATGAAAATTATATTCATTTTTAGAAAAGAAAAAAAATAACAAAACAAAAACAAACAAAGTTTTCAGTTAACATTTTTTTGGTCACTTTATTATTATGATTATTGTTATTTTTTTTATTAGTCGTTTTAGATTTGAATAGTTTTTTTTTTTGAAAATAATTTAATTAAAAATGTATTTAATTATTTTGATATTAAAAATTTTAATTGAAAGCTTCTACAAATAACAATAGAAAAATAATAGTATTCAATATTCAGAGTTGAAACTGCTTTAAAGAGAACTGAAGATTAGAAGTTGTAGATTTATAAGGCAACAGCCTAGACATAAAAAGAGTATAAAAAAACGTTTTTACTTCCGCCACTCAAAATACCACGATATGATATAACGATATGTATTTATATACAGCAGTGTGCAATGAAATCCTGACAGGTGACAGCTTAAATTTGCTGAAATAAACGACTTGAAATAGAAATAAAATATGTTTTTTTTTCTATTTTTTATTATGGCAATGTTTTTATTTAAAACATTAGTTAACATAATATTTTCTCTTCAATTAGAAAAATTGCATTATTTTCGTTCAAAATTTTACAAATATCAAAATTTGAAATTACTTTATTATAGTCTAAATTATCTAAGCCTATTACTTAATAATTAGTATGACCGCTATTTGCCTTTACTACCGTTTTCCGCCTTTTTACATCGAGTTTATCAAATTTTCAATAATGTTATCTGTAATGCTCTCCCAAACTATCTGATTTTGCTCTCTTAGAGCTTCTATTGTCTCTAAATTGCTTTGTCGAACTTTTTTCTTAATTTTTTTTGTTTTTTTTTTCTTACTCTTCTTGGTAGCATAGGGCTTGCACTTGACATTTCCAACGTACTCGATTTCTAGCTGCTAAATTTCGGAGGCAATGTCTAATTTCATTTTTAATCTGTTTATACTGACCAAGTAGGGGATTATGGCCTACTGTAGAAGACCACTTTGATAACTCTATTTGTGCCTACGTTGTAAGACGACGTCATATTTTCTGCAAATTGTCGCTGCGATTTTATCCATCTTTGACGTTAAGATGCCTGACGTTACTATGTTTACTGGGTACGTCATGTCACATACTTTTGTCAGCTGTTGACAATTGTGTAATTATTATTAGTGTTTGTTCAATATTTATTTATTGTGTTATTTTTTATTACCTTGTATGAGATATGTGAGTATTGGTATATATATTGATATAAATTTTATATATAATTTATATATTTAATATTTGGCTATTTGTTTTTAGTTATATTTTATGTCCCCCACGGGAATTGAACCCGTGACTACCACATCGTAACTGAAACACATTTCTGTGCTCCAACCGATTAGGACACGAAAGGGAACTTCATAATACTCCAATTATGTTCAATAGGATTAATATGTGAGCTACAAGGGAGCTATTTCATAGTATGTATGCTGTATGCAGTTATCACTTAAGCACTTTTTTACCTACAAGTAGAAATAAAACTAGACTTAATAAAATTTGATAATTGTTTTAATCTGAATTTTAATCAGAATTTTTAAATACTTTAATTAAAAATTAGTATTAGCTTTCTAACCGCGTGCACTGGTGCATTAACTTGTTGAAAAATGAGCTTTCCAGTTGCAACAATTTGTTCCAAAACTGATGAATTTCAAGGAATCTCTGATATCTATGCATACATATCTTCAGTTAGTTTTCAGTTTACAGATGCCAGCTCACCTTAACCAGTTTTACTGAAGCAGCGCCAAACCATTAGATCATTGGTTTTGTTAGGTACTTATTAAATACACAAATCATTAAGACGTTCTCCGCATTTTCTACGCACCAGTAGCCTCCCGTCTCTGACATTGAGCTTGAATTTGGACTCGTCAGAAAATAACAAGTGACTCCACATTTATTTAGTCCAGTTCGAGTGTTTTCGCGCCCAGTAAAGATGAGAAAGTTTTGAAGTTTCCGTTAGAATAGGCTTTTGTATTGATCGGCATAATGCAAAACCTGCTTATAGTAGCCTTCTTGGAACAGTTGTTGTTGATATTATAGTTACTTTTGTTCTGACAATGTCTGCTCATAGGTTTGCTGATGTTCTGAATTTATCGCGTTTGGAACAAAGTACCAAAAATTTATCTTCCTCTACTGAAGACTTTTTACCAGACCCTTTATTTTAATACTTTATATATATATAATACTTATAATTATACTTATAATACTTATACCTAACCCAATACTTTAAATTTTTATAATGACATTAGCAACAGATGATCTCCTACATCCTATTTTTTGACCAATATCACCTGTTGACAGCCCTACATTTCACAAAGCGATTACAACGCTTTTTTAATTTTGACATTATTTTACGCTTCATTATATTACGCTACAATTTTTTTTTTTTTTTCTTCTAACCTAGTCTAGCTTACAATCGATTATTATAACCCTTTCATTACCAAATTGTACTTTATCATTATTCTTGTAAAGAAATAAATAAAATTCTAGAGACTTTAATTAATCCTTTGTCTTTTGTAATGTGTAGTACATTAGCTTTAAAAGCGGGTTAAACTATAGATATTTAAAAAGAGACGTGGCGATTTTTTCAAATAATAGATATTGAAAATTTCAATTTAAAATTTCACCCCATGTAGTCAGTTAGTTTAACATACTAAAATTTTAATTCATTAAATTGTACCGATTTAAATTTAATTTTTATATTTTTAAATAAATTATTTCCGAGAAGGTTGTTGTTTAACATAAATCAATAAAAAACATAGTGTCCACGATAAATTTAAATGATGGAAAACAATAATTCATAATGAAATTAGAGAATACGATTTTTAATCAAACTTTCTCGAATTTCGAGGAACCGTAGAATACTATTACATATGTAATACAATGAAACAAAATAAATCTATAAAGCTGGGATAGTAATTTGATTTGAAAACTATACATTCTCTATTAACAAAGACCGTTTTGAATGTTCATTAATTTATATTTCAGGGTCTTACTATTTAGTGTCTGAAATATATGAAATATGCAAATTCTATATAATTAAGAAATTATTCATTCTAACTTAAAAGTGAAACCGTGAATACCAACCTGTAACAACCAAACATGTAATGTAATACAATAACAGAAAAAATTGATTATATTCCGCGTCAATTCTCTAATGTACAACATCTTACCTATTTAACTTCTCCTGCAAATCCACTTACAAAAATTTCAATATTCTTCAAAACAATAAAAATGCTACCAACAAAAATTTCTAAGAATTTCACTAAAAATTCCAAGAAAAGGGAATCCTCAACACTTATCCAAAAAAAAAAAAAAAAAAAAAAAACAAGCAAAACAAAAACAATCAAAGGCTGATCTGTTTCACACGCAAATTTCATACAAAAACAAAAACAAAAAAAAATCGGCTCTTTTGCATTTTTGTTGTTTTCCTTTATTTAACAAATTTATATTATTTGCCGACAAAAGGACACCCAACAAAAAAAAAAAAACAAAAACAAAAGTTCAAATTTAATCTCTCACCTTATCTCAATCAAAAATAAAAAACCTATCTCACTATTTTATATTTTTGTTGTTCTTTTTTTGTTATATATAAATTTTGAAACCCCAAAAACTGAATTCAATTTGAGAATCTTAAAAAAGGATTCGTAAAAACAAAAAAACAATAAGAACAAAAAATGAAAGAATTCACCTTTTATTAATATACGTCATCATTCACTATTCTCCAAAAATTCACTTATATATACAATATGCGACTGTATACATACATACATACATGCATAAATACATTATTTTAGCCAGTTTATTTTTTTAATCAATATGACAATTGGTATTCAATTGAAAAAAGGAATTGGAAGCGCGTTGAAGGACAGATGTAAATGATGTGGCGGCGTCTATAATAAAAGTCAACAAATAAAAACAAAAACAAAAACAAAAAAACAAATTCTTTTGATTACATAAAGGTTTATCCCTCTCTTTTAAACACTTCAATATACGCTCTCAAATGAATTCTTTAATTTTTTTTTTCTAATTTCCAATTCTGTCACCAAAGAAAAAAATTCATTTACCATCAACCCTCCTGATGGTCGTTGAGATTGAAATCAAAGAAAAACAATAACAAAAAAAAAAATTAAAAGATACGTCCAATTAATATATGTGAGGTTACCTTCATTTCTAAATGCATTCATCAGAGCCTGAGACTGAGACAATCCCAAAAAATTAAAAAAAAAAAAACAAAAAAAACATAAATAAAATAAAAAAATGTAAAGAAAAAAGACGACGACAGGAAAGATGAAGGAGAGTTGCGGTTCTTTATATATAATGATGACGCCTCGTGCCATGTACTCCACTAATGCATTTGAGGAGACAAAGTGTCCAAAATTAAGATAAGAAATAAGTTTCTTTATTTTATTTCATTTTTCTTCTTCTTTTCGTTCTTCCTTGGGATCAAAAATATTGTGAGCAATGATGATGGTGAGAGCTGTTATTGTGAATCATTTCAGTTTTTCTTTTTTACCTTTTTTTTTTTTTAAATATTTTTGTTGTTTTTGCTTTTTAAATTTTTTTTTTCTTTTAATGAGTCTTAGTCTGTCCAAAATGATGTTTTTTTTTGTGGTATATTTGATGTAAATGTTGGCTATTATTCTGTTCTGACCAGAGACTAAATTGTCATAAAAAAAGTCCAATTTTAACTTTAAAATAATAATTTTTATTTTTGTTAATTTCTAAGCTAAGGAATAATGAACTAATTATAAAGGATGAAAAGTGAAAAACCATAATAGCTAAGCTAAAAGCAAAGTTGTTAAATGGTATGTGATGTTGCCATACGATATTTATTGAAATAACAAAAACGAGTGAACGTATGATATTACTGAAATAGTGCCTATAGTGAAAGATATGAAAAAGCAAAATATAGTTCGGATGAACAGTTTGAGCACTGTATCAACCCACAAATGATTTATATAAGGTCAATAGAAGAAAATGAGACATTATAAGTTATCAAAAAATTTAATTGCAATACAGCGACAGGTTTACACAATAGAACAATTATCAAGACCCACAGTTTATTTATTTATTTATACTATTTAGCTCAAACAGTTTACAATTTAGTATTACATTTCATATATTAATTAAAATAAATTAAATTTACTTAGTATACATTCAAAAATAACAAAATTCAAAATACTAAAATAATAATATTATTTTTTTTTAATATAAATTAAAAAGGTCAAGTTAACAAAATATTCAATTAATTTCATTTAATTTTCGTCTTAAAGTATCTTTAGATACTGAAAAATTTATCCTATTCTTATATTTATTACTAACTATTAGGTTCATATTTACCATAATTTGTTCTACGTAATGTTAATGTAAAGAGATTTGAGTGACGTAAACGAGTTTTTGTGTTAATGATAATTTTATTTAAAGTTGAAGGGGAAATAATACCGCCTTCAATAATTTGGAAAATAAATAAAACATCAGCTACTTCCCGTCTTTTCACAGAGACTTTTTTTTTTTTTTTTTATATAATTCCAAGTCTATGGGATGAACACCCTAACTACTTTTACACAGAGATTTGGAATACACAGTCACATACAAAGCTTTTCTATAGAATTTTTATGGTTATATATATCTATTTATTTAAATGTTGAAAACTATATCTATTGTAGAGTACTTCGCCTTCATAATAGCATAGTTCCATTTTAATTTTTACTGATAACCAAAACTCTCAACTATTTATTATTTATTTTATCCCAATGATAAAGGGTACTGGACCAGGTGAAAATCCAGAAAGCATTATTTTGCCTTCTTCGGGAATCGAACCTGGGACCTTTCGGTTGAAAGGCAGGCGCAGTAGGTAGAGCGCCTGCCTTTAACTTAAGCTTAAGATGGAGAAGGTTTAGCCTATGGTCATATGGAGGGAGTTTTGTATGATCATCCAAGGCAAACACGTAGTGCAAACCTTAAAAAAATTTTATAATTAAAGGAAAATTTTTTGAACAGCTTTTATTTTTTGTATATGTGAATTATAAAATGGAGACCAGACCTCACATGCATATTCAAGATGGGGTCTAACGAGGCATGTATACAATGATTTAAAAATGTAAGGATCGTTAAACTCCTTTGACCAACGTCTTATAAAGCCCAAAATTGAGCTAAACAAGGTTTTTTAACGATGTTATCGTAGTGGAATTTAAATGATAGTTTATCATCGAAATAAACTACTAAGTCCTTAATTGAATTAACTTTTTCTAAGGTTTCGTTGTTGAGAGTATATCTAAAGCTAAATGGTTGGGTTCAACGTGTATAACAAGTATATAATTAACAAGTAATGCACCAAGTATAAAATTTATCTAGATTATCTTGAAGCATATAAACGTCTTGCATCGACGTTATTTTTTTGAAAATCTTCATATCATAAGCGTAAATTTTCAAATCGCTATTACAAACTGTAGAAGCCACATCATTGAATAACAGTGGTCTTAAATGACTACCCTGTGGAACTCCAGAATTTGATATGAATGGTGATGAAAGTGAAGAACGGAATAAAACAGTATAGTTCCTATTAGTAAGATATGAGTTGACACATTGTACAAATTTTGCAGGAAATTCTAGTTTTTTGAGTTTTAAATTTTTTCCGATTTGAGTTAAAATCGGTTTAAATTACATCCGTTTGAAATCCCACTTCCATATTGATTAAGAAAGTTGATGTCGATTCTATAAGGCTGATGGTCACTGTAGACTTCTTTTTCAGAAAACCGTGTTGATGTGTTGTTAAGAAGTTAGTGCAATGATTGTAAATAGAATCAAAAATCATCAACTTAAAAACTTTAGGAATAGTGGAAAGTTTGGAAATTGGTCTGTAATTGATCTATAATTGCTTATCTCATTTTTTTCCATTTTTTTCATTTACTAGTAAGTTTTTAGTTACTAGTGAAGTTATGAAAACCCTATCGTAAGTACAATTATAGACCCACAGTTACTAGTATAAAAACCTTATCGTGAGCATGATTAATAAATTTTTTGAATAGAAGAAATTCTTATATGTTTAAAAAAAATGTTTAAAATTCCAATTAATAAAAATAGCACAAACTTTTCCTATGGCAATTATAAACCAATATCAATTTTAAACTCAATACCATCTAACAGCGACTACACATATAAGAATGAAACTTTTTATTAAACGAAGTTATTTCAATTTTCCACAAAAAAAACAATTAAATAACTCCAAAAAACAGCTTCTTAGAAGGTATTTAAAATAATGAGGGCTATCTTAAGCCTCTACTAAACGAATTACTGAAACCCTTATTTTGAAACCAACTCTAAAATCCTTTTTAACTATTTTTGTATATGTTACGGTTAATGTGATAAATCCGGTAATTATTAATAAATATTATTAATGATAACCGCGTATTTTGGTAAATGTGATAAATAAGTAGAATTTATTACATTTACCGGTAATTATTAATAATTACCTGTATGGACTGGTAAATGTAATTAAAATTAAAACTATTTCTTTTGATTTTCTTATATTTGTTATTAAAATAATGACAAAAAAAAAATAAAAACTAAACAACAAAAGTTATATTTTTATGGTTAAATTAATCATTTATTTCTACGAAGTTAATTTAAAACAGGAAAAAACAAGATAATAACAGGAATATTTGACTTTTTGAATTACTTATTTGAATTACAATCGAATTTACAATTACAGTATTAAAATCCTTGACCACCTAAATTTGAATTTATTGATTTTTAAACTCGGGGGCTGCCGTCCCTAAGCCCCCACTACTTATTTATTGAAACCCTATTTTCGCAGACGGCAAGCTTTTAGCGAAAAATAATATCTTTTTGAAATATAGTCTTTGGTCTCGACTTCCGGACCGTCGGTCCTATCCAAAAAAATTTTAAAAATTAATTATTAATAATATTTTTTTAGAAAAATACAACTTAAACACGTGATATAGAGTTTCACCAAATTCCTGGGACCCCGGACCTATTGCCTTCATCGCATTTAAGAGCCATTGTGCGGATGATAAAAAAAAATAAAATATATGGCCTTTAGTCCCGATTTCTGGACCGTTTAACCTATCCAAAAAAATTATTTATAACATTTATTACATTTACCTAAGATGGGTGGGAATTATTAATAATTACCGGTTTATGTGATAAATTAAATAAATCCTGTCCAAATTAATCACCTTAACCTTTCTATTTGGTAATTATTAATAATGACCGGTTATTATTAATAATTACCAATTTATTATTTTAACCGCAACATATACATACACACTTCAACAACACAGCATCATTGAAAATAATGGCTGGCGCCCTCAAGGTCCTACAATTTTTTTTCCACGACTTTTTTTTTCAAAATATCGATGTTTTCCATATTTTTTGGAATACTTTTTTTAATTGTTTCGAATTTTGTAAATGTGGAATTTTATTTTATTTGGAATTATGACAGCATAACACTTATGGAAGAATCAGAGACTTTTAAAACAATTCATTTGTCTTTGATATATCAATTGAATAAGGCTTTTTAGAGAATAGGTGTACAGAATCAGCTATTTTGATAACACTAAAATTAACAAGAGATGCAATAGATTCATACCATAATCTATTGCACCCTACAAATTATGAACAACCTATACGTTTAAGAAATTGTAGATCATAACTAAACCTTTTGATGTTGTAAATCACAAAAAATATAAAATAAAAAAAAGACATATAGTCCCTAATATGGAGGTGGCCCTAATATGTCAGGGCCGGCATATAGGCTTTTAGCTCTTAATGCTTTCCTCCACCCTCAAATCATTCAGACCCTCAAATCATTCGGATAAAGGGCAATAGGTAGGTGGGTTGTATCCAACAACCCGAGTCTCAGCTTTAAAAGAGCTAGGCACTCTCCTACAACATGTGTAGAGGTTTCTTCCTCTTCCAGACAGTGTCTGCAGGTTAAGGTCGTCACTTAGTGCTAGTCTACACATGTGCTTATTCGTGTGGTTATGACCAGTAAGTATGCTCACAATCTTTCTATAGTCTTGAGAGTTAGCAGGAAGTTGGTTATTTTGGTGTTTGTTCTTGGTACATATATTTTGGGGCTTATTACGAAAGCCGGTTTAACGATCCTTAACACATATTCTTAAAATTCAGTTTTGAGAAATCATATTTTTTAAAATACTGTTTGTTTTTATTTATTTTTAGGATAAAGACGATATGTAACTATCTGGTTATGCAAAGAAACTTCAGTTCCACAAAATTTTTCAAAAATAGGATAACTCCAATTTTGTAGCCAAACACTGGCTATGCAATGTAAATCTTTTGCAAGCAAACTCATTTTTTCAAATATCTGGAAGGAAGACATAAATATGTAAAAATTAAATTTTCAGCAAAGGGTGGGATTTAAAAAAAAAATTGATTTTAATAAACTTTATTTCAACGTTAAACTGCACGTTTTCACCACATATTCTGAAGAAAGACAAAGATATCCTCTCTCAACACTTCTATTCATGCTTGTAATTTATTTATTTATTTATTTTTTTGTAATAGATGAGATAATGCTGGAAACGTGTTCTTCCGGAAGAGGTACAAGATGGGATCTCTCAAGGACACTTGTTATTATCTCTCTAGGACAATTATTTGAGTATTTTTGCATAAGAGTGCTAAAGTTTTGAGCGATACTGATAAAATCAGATAAAATCTTCATCCATTTCTTAATTTTCTTTTTACTTTTTGGTTGGTTTATTTCAAAATTTTAAGGATACACTCTAGCACACTGAACTTTTAAAGAGTTTCATAATTGAAAAACTTTATTCGCACCAAAATTCCATATATATATCATTGAAAACTTTAGAAAAAAATTGAATCAATTAGATATATAGGTCAGAAATAAAGTAAAATTTGAAATCAATTCTTAAAATAGGTCCATTTACTTAAATAAATATATTTATAAAAAATGGTTAGTTAAATGTGAAGAGTCAGGACTTTTAAAGTTAATATAATTTAGAATTTTGAGATTTTTATTTTATTATTTTTTAAATAACAAATGAAATGCGTATTTTAAGAAAATCATTGTAACTTAAACTTAACTTGTTGATAGTTAGAACAAAAGTGATTATTTTAGAATTGTAGGTCTATGTCCTTGATGAAAGACTCTATTATTGCTTTGATATAAATAACATAAAAATTACCTACTTAAAGGATTTAAAAAAAAAATTACTATAGAATCATCAGATTCCCATCATCATCATCATCATCTTGTAGGGCTACAGCTCTGGATGACCTTTGGTCTTGCACCGGTTGTCGACAATTTACGATTTATAGGACTTAGGCATCATTTTGAACATTATCTTCCCAACGGCTCCTTGGCCTTCCTATATTACGATTACTCTCAGTCTTTCTATTTAACATCACTACCAGTGCTGGTCACGTAACCTCATGCATTTTGGTTACGTGACCAGCCCATTTCAGACTTTGTGCTTTTCCAAACCTTACAATATTTTCACATTCGTAATTATATTATTAATCTCGCTGTTAGGTTAGATTAGATTATTAGATTAAATTATGTAATTTCGGGAGGGGATATGGTACCTATATCACAGCAGTCGCAAATGGGCTTGTTGGGATTACTCGTGTTAGTTAGTAGTGTTAATACTCTGAGTTCTTAAGGATAAATGATTTTCTGATCACCATCTCGCTTTTATTTCTAATTTATATATTGTTCACTATTTATGAGCCGAGTATTTTTCGGAAAATTTTGATTCCAAAAATACATAGCCTGTTCTTCCCGGTTACATTCATGGCCCACATTCGCATCCATAATGGTTCATATATTAGTGTTTATATATTCGTCATTCTTGCTTTTCTTAATATTAACTTTGATTGTAGCAAATTACTGTTTGCAGAGTAACATCTGTTTTCGGCCGAATTCGGTAATTAATTGCAGCATACTATTATGACTTCTTATTTTTGTTCTGCGCTATGTGAAGCTTGTAATTGCTTCATAGCTGTACTCTTCTATTGCTATATTCTGATTACATCTTATTTGCTCTATTTTTGACATTTTTAAATATTTTGTTTTACTTTCGTTTATTCTTAAGCCTACTTTTTTTGTCTCGATTTCTAGTTGTACAAATAACTCTGCCACATATCTTATTTGTTGCCATTATTACTATATGATATCATTTCACAAACCGTGTTGCCCTGCTGCAGTTCTCTGGACGAAATTGCGAATCTGTTCAATATATGGCTACGATGGGTGTCAGGTCACAATGAGATTCCGGGTAACTGATGCAATACAGATCAACTTGCTAGAGAGGGTCCATCTGGAAAGGAGCAATCTGGGTGCACCTCTAGATACCTGTAATCTAATACTATACGCACTATCTTTGAAAAGATGTGGCATCATCAGTACTATAGTAATGTCATTACAAGTCATTGTCTTACTGGGAAATATGTAAAAACACTCGGACCCTCCTCAAACGACTTTTGCAGAACGAATAGAGAAAAAGAAGAAGATAAAACTGTTCTTACCTACTCTGTACCTGCCCTTAGTTTTTATCATAAAAAATAAACCCGTCTAAAAACTTTCTTTCTGGACTCATTGAGTGACCTTGAACGTATTACAATCAAAGACTTCTAACGCTTTGTAAAAAGCTCGAAATGATTCAACGAGTGGAGTCTTATGCGAGGCAAATTTAAGTGGTATCACAAAGAACCCTACTGGCCTAAGTATGTCGACGTACTGTCGTACTACCAATACCTACTATATCATCCACATTCTATTATTTGGGTTGTCATATTGAACCCACTGCTTTTCTTTTCTAATTTTTCTATGGCGTAATTAAGCGTTAAGGAGTTGAATAATAATACGGATAATGCATCTTCTTGTCGTACTCTCATTTCTATTGTTGTAATTACCCATAGCCTTCTCTCGCACAAATTCAGCGACATGCAGAGCAAACTAGAACACCTGGAACAACTTGCCTACATATGTTATATATGAAGTTACAAGTCTTTGTTAATAAATGTCTAAGCATAATATGCCGAATATTCTGGACAAACACAACAAGAAACAAGGACCTCTGGATACTAACCGGTGAAGAGCCCATAGCGAAACAAATTAGAAGAAGGAAATGGAGATGGATGGTACAAGGAACAAGAAGACCCGGTCACCCAAAGAACACCTTGCAAAGGACCATAAAACAAGAGCTTGAAAAGACAAACATAACGTGGGAAGAAGTGAAATTAGCAGCTAGAAATCGAGTACGATGGAAATATCAAGTGGAAGCCCTATGCTCCCAAGAGAAGTAAGGGGAAAAAAAAAGTTGGCCATAGTCTACTCAAATGTAAGGACAATTACAACATGTCTTTTATGATAAGAACACGTACAGTAAACAAAAATGGGATTCAAAAAAATAAATAAAACATTTTAGAAAATCTTCTCCATATTTTGAAGGAAACATTAAATCTATTCATTATTAGAAATAACTGAATAAATATTAAATATGAACAAAAACTATTGTCCTGTTTTCAAAGACAAATTAAAGAAGATGAAGTTTTCAAAATTTTCTACATAATAAACTTTGCTCTAGTTTTTAAATGCTTAGCATATCAATTTGAAAATCTATTAAAAGCGGAAACATTAACAATTATTATAGGTTATAATTAATTACTGTATATTTTTTCTATAATCGTAACTGAAGAACCAATAACTTAGAAATTCCATTAAAAATAATTTCCCATAGGAATTTTCAATAAATAAAATTAGAAAAGTTCTATTTTCTTTTCTAGTAGGGATTATTGTCTTATCAATTTTTTTTTTTTTGTTGTTTTTTTTTTAATATTTAAAATAAATTATACTATGAAATATAATTAATGATTTTTAAAATTTTTTTAGATTTCTGACCATATTCAGTAGATACTGATACTAATGGATAACAAATAAGTATGTATATGTATGTATGTAAGCATGTTGAAATTTTATAATAGAAAAAAAGGAGGCCATTAGGAAATTAAGTTAATTAAAAAAATAATTTCCATTAGAAAAGTAATATTACCTTTGTATTAAGGTAAATGTTATTAAAATTATGAAATTTGTTTTTTTTTGTATTTATTATGGAATTAATTATTTTATTCTATTTAAAGCTAAAAAAAATACATATATCTATTTTACTAATGTAAATGCACAATAGTGTAGTGTGCATCAGTCTCTATTGAATATTGCTTTGGAAAATAAAACGCAAAAACAGCTCAATTATTAATTATCAATTTATTAAAATTGTATTTTAAATATTATAATTAAAATTGTAGAACAGTTCTGTGGACTGTTAATATCAACAGTTCTGTGGAATTCTCCTAAACACCCACCAAATTACAGTTCAAAACTTGATTTAACTCAGGATTTATTGGCTAACATACCTGACAAACGAAAGTCCCCATGTGAACGCGTTCGCTCAAAGAAACCTGAAGTTCTTCATCAATGGGAAATAGATAGCATAATGGTACTTAATGGTCACTTTGTAAAAAATCTCTATGTAGAATCAGCCTAACCGAAAACAATTTATATGCAGAATATGTGGATTATAGAAAAATGTATCGTATATCTGCTCTGTGAATGTAAAGGTCACACTCGTATATAGACCTGACTATTTGGGAACAGCTTTTCCTAAACAATGGGAAAGAGATGCTCAGAATACCAACGAACAATGACATCAGTGTAATAATTAAAGCAGAAATTTTCAAGGTCTCAGGTACATAATTGCTTCAATACGGGGCGAGCCAGGTTAAGTTCATCATCACAATAAGTTTATTTGCCTGTGCGGAAACAGTGCGGAAGTCATATGCCTACATATTTTTACATAAAATTTGATTTTGTTTTCTAAGATCATAATGGAATCTTACGATTCTAAGTTTCATACATATATATATCTAATTAATCTAATTAAAATTTTATATAAAAGTAATAAAAAAAATGTTTTAAAAATTAAAATTCGAAAAGAAATAAAAAATTAAGATAATATTATTAATAGAAATAGTAATTCAACATATCAAAAGTACAGATAAGTACATATACAGACTTTATCCGTGGATATAAATGCAGATTTGTGGATGAAGTGGATAAAGTATAATATTTTCTTTAATTGTGTTTCTAAGGGATTGCTATTATGTCATACGTAACCTAGTTTTGTGACAGTGACGGATAGCTTTAAATGTTAGCTTCTTTTAAATTAAAATCCTAAACTAAAAGATGTCAATCGTAGTTCAAATCACTAATCAATGTTTCTGCTCCCCTATATGCTTTTATTTTATCCCACTGAATGTGGGGTTTCACCCTTTTTAGCCTTCTTTTAATCGCCTTTAAATTGATATCTTGAACTAATCTGTGTTCGTGCGTCAGAGCATGGTTCCTAATAACTTCATTGATATTTTTTTATCTTGAGATCTCTGTGAATATGATCATTTGAATCGTATACAGGTATGCGTTTGTTATAGTTCTAAGAAATTTATTGTGAACCGCTGTATAATTAAAAAGTTGGATTTTTTAGTGTAACCCCAAAGCTTGCTGCCATAAATTCAAATGGGCTTAATTACAATATAAGCTTGGAGTACAGGTTTAATTTAGATTGGCTTTCTATTAACCAAAACATATGCCTTGTATTTTACTTTATTTGTAGTGACATGATGTTTCCAGTTGAAGCGCTATATGTGCAGTGAACTTGTAATGTTTATATACACGAAAAGTTGAGGTGATTTCCGCAATAGTGTGTAGGTGATATGAACCGATTTTCAATAGTTCAGTTTCATTTTCCACTTTTGTCTCCATTTACTGATTCTATCTAGCTCCTTTTGAAGTTGCTCAACTGCTTAATTATCCGATATTTTTGTGGCCATTAGAGTCTTATCATCTGCAAATACTACCATTTCAATATTTGGTGTTGTTGGAATGGATAAGTCCTAAGACGCTGCCTTGAGGAACATCTGCTAATATTGGATAAAAATATTGGATGTTGCTTCTCCGTGTGCTACTGTGAATTTTCTGTTGAATATATATGACTCCGTAACGAATATATGACTTCTGTTGAATATATATAGGACAAAATATAATAATGGTGATAATGAGTTATACAGTCTTCTTCTGACTTCTGTTGAATATATATGACTTTACGTAAGTTGCCTGGAAGGATATTGCACATTTTGTGTATGAGGCCTTCATGCCATACACTATAGAAGGCTTGTAAAGCATCAAGAAATGAAACCATACAATATTTCTTTTGCTCGAGTATGCGCTCACGATCCACATGGTCTACAGTTGAGTGTTTTTCTCTTAATCCAAATTGAATATCAGGTATATTCACAAACGATTGGAGGCGTTTCAGTACGAGTTTCTCGAACAACTTAGATAAAGAAGGTAGTAACGATTTGGGACGATATGATTTTACTTTCAAAACTACTAACAAAATATTTTATTAATTAAAAGTTTAAGTTTAAACGAAAAAGTTGCTTCTAAACTATATAAAACAAGGTTGCATAAATCATAATTCATAACCAATAATAAAATATTGAAAAAAAAAACTCTAAAAATGAGGCAACATTAAACTATAAGTTCTATGCAGTTAATCTCAACTAATTTCAAAAAAAATTTTGTAATTTTTTCATATAATAAAAAAAAATTATGACTAATTATGATTATTTTTTCTTTTTTAATTTAAACTTTAATTATGGCTGGCATTATGTACTTATCGTTTTAATTATTTTAATTTAAATATTTTATTTTTGAAATTAATTTGTTATGTATAGTAGAGAGAGTGCCCTCAAATTTATACGAGTATATATAATGAAATATAAAAGTCAACTTTTTTTCAAATTGTCTATGACCATCCCTTCCAGGCATTTTTCAATAAAATTCCAATCTTCAATTTCGCAAAAGATAACTTTTAAGGCTCTTCTGAGGGAGATGGTATACCCGTGTAGAACCTAATGACTATTAGTGAAGGACTATATCCCAAAAATATATATCCTTAATAGTATGCATTTAATATTTCAACTACAAAAAGGACATTTGGTAATATCCTTGTTGTTTAAGGGTTTTTTTAGCTGTTTTGTATCTATTAGATAAATATATGTCTTCGTTTTTTAGAATACAGTGATACAGTAATTTGAGATGATATATTGGATACAGTGATTTGAGCATAAGCTTGTGTAACATTTACTTTAGAAGATTATTACTTCGTAAAAGGCGCATTCCTAGTTTTATATAAAAAAAGGGTTCACTTGTTCCCACGTTATGTTTGTTTTTTCTAGTTCTCTTGTCCTAGTTCGTGTTCCCATATTTGTTACTGTGATATCATTACTATTTTCGAGGCAATGACTAATTTCATTTTAAATCATCATTAATAAATTGTTATATCTTCTAAACTATTCGATATAGAGATAAAGTATGATTGTATGAGTTATAGAAAAAAGGGACATTTCCAACAGTATATATTAAATATTGGGGAGATTTTATGGTAAAATCTTGAAAAATATTTGGTATTTACCGAAAGATAAAAAAGATTGTTTTTTTTTTTTCAAAAATTTTCTATTTTGAACTATACAATATCTCCATAACGGCAGCAACAATCATCATTAAATAAATGGTAAAACATGTTCCAGAATATTATATTCTTTTATCTATCTTACTATATAAAAAAAAAACTGAATATATATATATCTAATAGATCAACAGATATAACGGTTTATATACTAAAACATCGAAACAACAAGAATACTTTCAAATGTCCTTTTCGTCCTTAAAGGATAAGATGCGCCATTAAAGATATATATTTTCGGAATGCTAGGAACACCAAGTATCCTTAGGATATAGTTATTAAGTCCTACATGAGTACACCATTTCCCCCTGAATCGTCCCTTTTAATTCTAAAAAAATTAAATTAATATCAAGTTTTAATGACATTAATTGTCACTATTTTTGAAAGTTTAATTTATTTAGGACTATTTATTTTAGGATTTATTATAAAAGCTTATTGGAATAACGTTTAGAAGAGATTAGAATATGGTTGAAGAAAGTGTATTGACTATGGTAATAGAGAATTTGGAAAAATTTAATACGAATAATTTTCACTTTTTATGATAGATTAAATAAATATATCAGTCTTCTGATGATGGTGTAATAACCGAAATCGATTAAGATATTTAATAAAACTGTGAAACATACCTAAACTTTTAATATTTATTTAATTTTAATAATGTTTCACACATAGAGCCTACATCATATTTTATAAATTATATTTATTAATAGACTGTTATAACTCATTATCACCATTATTATATTTTGTCCTTTACCAGCCTATATACATACTAAAAAAGCAATCAAATTTATTTTTTAATAAATTATGATTAATTTAAATATATGAGTCAAAGAGCGAAAGATTTATTTCATAATTTACAACCACATTTATTTTGGATTTCTCTACTAATATAAATTATTAGAAGAGTTATTTTAATTTACTAATATTTTATTGCTAAAAATATCGATATTTTAATAAATCGTCTGTATGCTGATTAATATTCCTCACAAAAAGGTAACAATCTTTTGTATCTACCATCACACGTTCATCATACCTATTTTAAGAAGCATAAATTTAACAGTATAATTATGAGAGAAAATGAATGTAAAAATAAGCAGTTGTAGTTGTATACAGCAAAGAATAATTAACTATTTTGAGTAAAGTTGGAGAAAGGTAATGTAAAGCGGGTGGAAAAAAATGCTTTAGTTAAAAAAAAACTTCGAATACAAACTGTAGGGAACGCGTCGAGGAAGACCATACCCTCGTTGAGGAATTAAAGTGTGTGCGGATATGAAAAAACTTCATATTACCAAATAGAGTGAGTTTGCTCGCAGCCACAGTCAGTAGAGGACAATGATAGACTGAGGCTTAGAACTTCTTCGGTCTGAAGGCCAAATTTCCTCTAAATATCGTCTTTTTTCGATTAAGTGTAGCCTATTCAGTTCTCGTCACTTTTGATTAAAGCTTACATCATGAAGGTTTATTATGATGTAGTAAATTTAATTTAATTCCAGATGAATTTAATTATATAAATTATGTATTAATATATTATATATTTTATATTAATTGAAATATATATTTACTATAAAAATTTCATTATAAATTTAAAAATTAATAATTAAAATATTATTTTACATCTAAGACGTAAGAAAAGTAAAGAAAATAATTTATTCTGAAGCTGCCAATAGACGATCCAACTTGGGCGTACAACTATAGTTGTGCAACTAGTTTTACAACTTGTCAAATTAATTTTGTGTGTGGCGCAGTTGTACAACTATTTTGATAGTTAGATAATTGGATAGAAGAAAATCCAAAAAAATTATATTTTTGTGGGCGGAGTTTTTGCTTGTCGGTATTCGGTTGTACTGTGTGTAGGGCAATTGTACAACCAAAATAACTCTTCTTGAATTTATATTTTAAAAGCATATGTTTTTTGTGGCATCTTATTGAAAAACATTAGTGATAAAATATTGGACACTAGAACATATAATTTTTAAAAACTATCTAGGTACATATTTTTAAAAAATTAAATAAGTCAAATTTGCTAAAACATATCTTCTATATATTAAAAATCAAGTAAGACTTCAAATAATATATCGCTGAATAAATAAGTAATGACAAAGGAAACTTAAGTAAAATTTAATTTTTTATTAAACAAAATTCCATCATATACCTACATATATACCTTGTAGTATGTACATTATAATCAAAAATAAAATCATAAATTTTTGTTCAGTAACTAAAAAAGTGTAATTGTATAGATTGCAATTGACTGAATGACCCTAAATGATACTAAATAAAAAATTTAGTTGTTGTACCCTGATTGTAGAAAAGTTGTAACGTGTGTGGGGTAGTCTGAGGACAAGTTGTACGACTAGTTGTATACAAGCAAGTAGGGTCGTCTATGGGTAGCTTTAGTTTTTCCTTAACAAATTTTAAAAAATTGCTTTATAAATTTCTATAATTGCGAAAATTTTAGTTTTATTTTACACAATGTTGATTGAGCTGCATTTGATTTTTTATAAGCTTGTTTATAAGATACAATATTTCACTATTATTTAAATCTATTGTTTTTCATTTTGTAAGACATATTTGCACTTCTCCAAATAAATCAATTTATTATTACTTTTATTAATTTTGTTGTATAGTTCCATTGTTCTGGTCCAGTGTCTAAGTTTAAAAACAGATTTTACGTATTTTATTCATAATTTTTCCAATTCGTATTTCATATAAAATTGAGAGTAGTGACTCCAGCTACAAAAATTGTATCTAATTCTATGTTAAAACAGTATAAAATTATGGCTCGGAAACTATATTTTTTTGCTACTATTTCTAGAATACCGCCGGCTCTATTTATTGGTAATTGGAATGAAAATTTTATATATAGTTTATGTGCCATTCATTTTAAGTTTTTCATATATGATGGTTCCTAGATATTCACAGTTTTAACTTTTTGTACTGCACAATAGAGTCTCCGTCTTCTTTTTTCATTTCTCATTACAGTCATAATCAATATCTAATGAAATTTCTTTCCCAAATATTTTTTTTTTTTTGTAAATTCTTTATTTAATTTTTGGTATTCACGAAAAAAAAAATTTGTTCAAATTGCATTCCATTTATGATCCCCATCTTTTCTTTTCTCTTTTTTTAATTTTTTTTTTTTTTTTTTTTAATATATTTGAACATATTTTAACAATTTACATAAAATTACTAATTAACAACACAAAAACAACAAAACAACAAAAAAACAAAGAACCAAATTTAAATAAAAAAAATAAATGAAAGAGCTAGAGATCGATAAGGTAAGAATCAAGAAGGAGAAAGACGTAGAAAGAGAGAGCAGCATAATAATAACAATAATAATGGTAATCAGTAAAAGAAACGAACAAATGAACGAACACGAAAAAGAAACAAATAACAAAAAAAATAAAATCACAAAAGTTGTATAGAATGAAGGCGCCACTTAAGATTCCACCGACAATCAAAATAAAAATTCAGATACCAACCTAATATATAATATCACGTATGTTCGTGTGAATGTCTATACAGTTTAAATGTACAACAGATAATATGCCAAAGACAAAAAAATAATAATAATAAGAGAAAAAACAGATTACAAAAGTACAAAAGGGTATTAAAATGGGAAGAATAAAATCAAAACTAAAGTCACCTTTTGCATATACGGGAACTAAATGCGTAAAAAACATTTTTTGCATAAATGGTATTAAAATTTTCAGATGGGATCTTAGAACTAAGGAATGTTAGGTTTCTATTATTTCAATTTTTGCTTTCAAGATAAAAAATTAAATGTTTCCTAATTTTGTAATGTTCAACGGACTAATAATGCTTTACAGGAACAAAAACAATAGCTCCAAATTGTACAACATGGAGATATCAACAACAAAAGATAAATTCTTGACGAAAGAACTCATTAGATGTAAAATATCCATTAACAATAAAATTATCGAACAAGAACTCAATTTGAAATATCTAGGCGGAAATATTCCAAGCTGTCGCAACACGAAAATAGAAATAAGAACCTAAACAGGAAAGCAGCAGCCATTTCTAATACTGGATAAATTTTGCACAATTAAATGTAGCAAACTTTTTATCTAATAATAGACGTCGGATTTGCTTGCTCTAAGCTTTAATATGACAGTAATAAAACAAACACGGATATACAAAAGCTGTATACGGTCCATACTATAACTTACGCTATATTGAAAAAAACCAAGGACAAATTTAAATCAAAACAGACAATTCGTCGTCGTCATCACAAAATTAAGAATAAGATATATTAAAAAAACAGGCACAAAATGCATAATTAAAGAAGAAGAAGTGGGAATTAAAACACTTTTGAATATACCAGTTTTCTAGCTTTATATTAAAGACAAGAGTAGGTTTCAGGCCGTGTCATCCATAAAGGATCTCATTAACTAACTTAATTTTGTTTTTACCTCTATTTTTAAATTAAACCTAAATACCTAAATTTTTTTTACGTCTCAAGTATTTATAAACAACTCTAAATCCGTAATTTATGATTTGATAGTAAAAATTTGAAACAGTTATTTAATAGTTACAGAATTCTGGATATTTAAAATGTGGGATCTACTATCACTTAAACCTAAATCTTTACGATCTAAATCTTTACAATCTAATATCTAGCGCCAAATCAAAATCTAAATATCATAGCTGTACATAGAAAACTGGTGTAGAAAATTCTCTAGTTGATAAAAAGAACAAATTATAAAAGTGAAACCAATATAGAAAACAAAACTTATAGATAAAAAGAAAAGATATAGATTAGAAATGTAGAATAAACTTCTATGGAGGTTTAATATCAGAGAATGATAAAAAGTTGTCAGCAGGAAGTTATAGCCGGAAGTTGGCAATAAGAGAATTAGGAAGTTATTTGAACTTAATAGAAGGAAAACTAGGATGACAATGGGTGGACGATACTTAAAAGATACGCAATGTGACAAATACTTGCGAATAATATTAAATCAGGGGGACAACATATATATTTTATAGCAACTGTCCAGATCTGACGAAAACTTAGTTCAGAAGGTCGGTGATTGATGGCTGGACTGTTTTTTTTTTATTGTTTTATACATAACAAAAACAATAGGTGGAGTCCCAAAGGTGGAGGGTTCTTTTATCCCGACACATAAATATAGAATTTATAATATTACATGCTGCCCTTCGCTTAAACGGAGGTAATACAGATTTAATTTCCGTTAAGCATGTGTCCGTTCCTACGAAATATCTATAAAAAAGATTAGAGAGCTCCGACTATACAACGATGTCCAAGAGGAGCAAGATGAGCAGTGACATTTGGGTAATTGATTAGGCGAATAGCTAGTTTTTGAACTTTATCCAAATGTTTTCACGCAATACTGGAAGCGCCAACCAATATGTGAGAATTGTACATCATTTGGGGTAGTATGAAAGCTTTATAGATTTTTAAGAAGTCACAGGAGGAGAAGTAAGTCTTACAACTGCAAAGAAAACCTAAACATTTGGCTGCGTATTTTGCAGCATAAATTATATGATAGTTTGACCGATCATTTTTCGATTTAAGTGCATACCTAATATGCTTAAGCTTTCAAACTACTGAAGTTTATCTTCCTGAAATAAAAGAGCAGGATCAAAAATTGGATTGGATTGGATTGAAAGTGGTTTGGATCAAATCATATATAAGGAATAGCGTGAGTGCGAGAACTGATTCTTGGGGAACACCAGCAACGTTTATTTGGAATTGATCGAACTCAAATCCATCAACTAGGAAATTTTTAATCCATTTAAGGAACCTAGAGCTATATAGCTTGTATTTTGCTAATAATGAACTATGTCATAATCGATCGAATGTGGCATAGAATTATGTTTGATAATCTGATAGAGATCTCAAAGATTCGTTTTCATTCAAAGCTTCTTGTCATGACGACGACGGATTATTACTGTTCTTTTATTCTAGAAGATGTATACTTAAAACAAAACTCAATAATAATAATGCATAAAGGAAAAAGCTTTTGATCTTGCTAGTGCAAAAATTAAGTATCACTCTTTAATTAGTTTGAGTTATTTGTAACGAATTCAATTCAAGCGAGGAAACCATTTTTGATTTCTTAGTACCACAATAACAGTATGCTTAATCTAAGTGTGCCGGTTCTTGGAATCCATTTAACTATTTTTGTAATACCATCCATTTTACAATTTTGAATCTACATTCTTATCATCTAATTTCTTAACCCCACCCCACATGCAATGGTAATTAATCACAATTTTTTATGTTAAAAACAAAACCAAAACAAAACAAAAATAACAAAAAAAATATTATCAAAAAGGCACTTGAAAATCTTCCTTATATTAAAGGATTTTTATATTTTTTTTTATTTTTTTTTTTGTTAAAATACGTTAGGATATATGACGATATGAAAAAGTTCTCGTAAATTTTTCCCATTTTAATAATATTAATGCTTTCATTTTCTTAATATACTTATATACATAGTTAAATGTATATATATATATATATATATACACTTTCAGAAACTGCACTTCTCTGAGGAATCTTCTTTCTTTAAATCTTAGAATTCCTACGAATTATTTTTATTATTAGAATACCTACAATTTAAGCTGTAATCTGTTAGTTTAATAATGATATATATATATATATATATATATATATATATATATAACAGTGAATATAATGTATATATATATATATATATATATATATATCTTTATATAAATACTGTTATGCAGAATATTAGGAATTAAATATGTATTTGAGCAATAATATTAAAATTATTGGTACATGATTATGATTTGAATTGTTTTAATAGTTTAAGAGAAAATTGAATATTTTAAATAAACAGTTCGGCGGAAGCTAAAAAATTTGACTCCACCAATGAGTGGCTACTTAGCGTGCTAAAAAGTAGAAGAATAACAGCAAGCCTAAATAACTTCTATACTTGTCTCTACACGTTCTGCAAAAGTCGTTGGAGGGGAGTCAAAGTCTTCTAGCATGTTTACTAATAAGACAATGAGCCGTAATGAGCCCTATCACAGTGCTAATGCCACACCTTAAAGTAGAGATACACACCAATTAAATTTATGTTAAAGGCTTTAAAATGGTTAAGTATCAATCAAAGAATTTTAATGAATGTATTGGTATTTCCCCATAAAATGACAATAGGTAAATTATCTAGATTATTAATGTAATCGTCTAGTTTATGTATGAATATCAGATTCTGATATGATTATAATTGAAGAAATGTTAATTTATTTATCAAAAATATGACTTTGAACAATGTCTTAAAAACTTACAATGATCTACCTTATGAAATAAGTAGTGAAACAAAAATGAATAAGTTAATAATGAATTTGTGTAATAATCCAAATTATATTGAACAATTTTAAATTATTTATAATTGTTGTATATTGATTTTTAAAGGAAATACCACAGTAACTAAAAATTGTCATGACAAGTCAACATATTGTCAGAAAATTATGAGCACATTTTGTCGTCAAAATTATGATGGCAATTGGTCGACCAAATTTCTTACAAAATTGTGTTTGTAAACCCACTCAAATTTTTTCGATAAAATGTTGACAAATATTTGTCATTACAATTTTTGGTCAACAATATGTGACAATTGGTTGACAGGGTTTGTAAGTTTTTTATTTATTTTTATATGCAATAGTATTCTATTCATCAGTCTATTCAACACTTTTGAGAATTGGTATTCTTTTGACATTTGTATTTTGAAAAACAAAACAAAGTTTATTTAAAAATATGAATGAATTTTTTAATTAAAAAACAATTGAAATAGAACTTGTTGTTTAAATCATTTTTGTAGAATAAATTATAGATAGAATAAAATATGTGCTTAATAAGTGCTTACATTACCTCCACGTGGTGACCTCCGGAAACTATCCTATACAGCATCCGCTTATACGATAGGCCAAAATTGTAAGTGCGCAAAAACAACCCTTCAGATTGAAGGTTGGCGTTAGGTTAACTACCTAACCCATAAAAAAAAAACATAGTTATGAAAGACTTAAAACAAGCCTCGGATATGGATGGATTAATTGGAAACAGACCCGGAACTCGTAAGGATTTTGATTTTAGAATTTGCACCTGGAACGTTCGAACACTATACAGCCCAGGTGCATCTAACATATTGGAAAATGTCCTCACGCAGTATAAAGCTGACATCACTGCGTTACAGGAATTGCGTTGGACAGGAACCGGAATAATAAGGAATCAAAAATGCGATATATACTATAGCTGCCACGAAAAACACCACATATTTGGATGCGGTTTTGCAATCGGAGACAGGCTACGACGAAATGTTATTGATTTCAAACCAATTAACGAACGTCTGGCCATAATCCGCATTAAAGGCACCTTCTACAACATCAGCCTAATATGTGTGCATGCTCCTACTGATGAAAAAGAAGAAACAGAGAAAGAAGACTTCTATGACGCGTTAGAAAAAGCATACGAAGCTTGCCCGCAACATGATGCAAAAGTTGTGCTAGGGGATTTCAACGCTAAACTCGGTAGAGAGCAAATTTTCGGCAGAACAATCGGTAAACATAGTCTCCATCAACACACCACCGATAATGGTTACCGATTGATCAGTTTTGCAGCGGCGCATAATACGGTTATAAGCAGCACCAAATTTCCCCATAAAGATATTCATAAAGCCACCTGGCTATCTCCAGATGGCCGTACAACCAATCAAATTGATCACCTTATGATTGACGCACGCCACTCATCGTGCGTGCTGGACGTACGGTCATACAGAGGGGCTAACATCGACTCTGATCATTTTTTGGTTATAGCACTTTTCAGAGCCAGAATATCTAATGTTAAAACAGTGCAGTCACATCATAATCCCAAATTTAACATTAGTAGCCTGCAGTCGCCCGAGATAGCCAGAAGCTTCAAAGAGCAAATTAGCCTAAATTTAACAGCCACACCTCCTTCAAACCATTCTTCGATTGATGATCAATGGAAAAACTGTGCCAGTATCATCAAAGAGGTAGCCGCAAACACAATTGGCTTCAAACCACGAAATACCAGAAATCCATGGTATGACGAGGAATGTGCATCAAAAACGTTGAAGAAGAACGAGGCGTATAAAAAAGCGCTGCAACGGAAAACAAGAGCAGCGAAGGAAGAATATAAGGCTAAAAGAAGAGATGAGAAGAAACTCATCAGGCGGAAAAAACGGGACTTCGAAAAATCTCTGCTCATAAATATCGAATCTCATAAAAATAGAGGCGAAGTGCGGAACTTCTACAAAAAAGCCAAGCAAATGGCAGCTGGCTATAAACCCGCTACACACGCGCTAAGAGATAATATGGGAAATTTGGTTACCGAAACGCAAGGGATATTGGAGACATGGAAGCAGCACTTTCAGGAGCTGCTAAATGGAGAGCAACAACAACAACAAGAGCTAGCAACACCAGCACCAGTCATTACCAGCAACCCCCCACCACCCACTGTAGAGGTTGTTGGCCAAGCCATCAGCAAGCTGAAAAACAACAAAGCTTCTGGACCTGATGGACTCCCAGCTGAATTATTTAAAGCTGGAGGCGATGTTTTGGTTAACTGCATGCACCAAATCATTGGCAACATCTGGAAGGAAGAAAGCATGCCAAATGACTGGAGTACCAGCTCTATATGTCCCATTTTCAAAAAGGGCGACGCCATGTCCTGTAAAAACTATAGAGGAATATCCCTCTTAAATATTGCATATAAGATCCTGTCCAACATTTTGTGCGAATGTTTGAAGCCCTATTGTGACGCTGTTATTGGCAGTTATCAATGCGGCTTTCGCCCCGGAAAATCAACAAGCGACCAGATGTTCGTACTTAGACAAATCCTGGAGAAGACCCATGAGTTTCAAATCGATACACACCACCTATTCATCGATTTCAAGTCTGCGTACGATTGCATATACCGCAGCGAGCTATATGCTGCTATGTCGGAATTCGGTGTACCAGCCAAGCTCATCCGATTGTCAAAAATGACACTGGAAAACACAAGATGTGCTGTGGTGATTGGAAATAACACTTCTGACTATTTCCAGACGTGTACCGGATTTCGACAAGGAGATGCACTATCATGCGACTTCTTCAATCTAGTACTGGAACGTATAGTGCGACGAGCGGAAGTAAACACGGCCGGTACTATATTTTTCAGATCTGTTCAACTACTAGGGTATGCCGACGACATTGACATCATCGCCAGATCACAACGGGCGGTCGTCGAGGCCTTTACCCAGATTGAAGAAAAAGCGAAACGAATGGGTCTCAAAGTAAATGAGGATAAGACAAAATATATGTTGTCGACAAATAAAAAGACCTCTCAACATCATATTGGTCAAAACATCACTGTCGGCACATATAATTTCGAGGTAGTTCAGGAGTTTACCTACCTTGGAACCAGTGTTAATCCCACAAACGACATCAATGTGGAGGTACGGCGAAGAATAACCCTTGCAAACCGTTGCTGCTTCGGTTTGTCAAAACATCTCGGGTCAAAGCTCCTCTCTCGAAACACCAAAGTACAAATCTACAAAACGCTCATACTCCCGGTTTTGCTTTATGGATCAGAATCATGGACACTGCCTAAGGCAAGTGAGCATGCACTTGGTGTCTTCGAGAAGAAAATTCTTCGTCGGATATATGGTCCTGAAAACGTCGATGGGGTCTGGAGGAGAAGATATAATGCCGAAATCTATGAGCTGTACAATGAGGTGGACGTAGTCACAAAAATTAAAGTCAAGAGACTACAGTGGCTCGGACACCTAGAGCGGATGGACGAAAATGCTCCAGCCAAGAGAATCTTCGATTCCAGACCCGAAGGTACAAGACGTCGGGGCAGACCAAACCTTCGTTGGAGAGACGAAATATCGGCGGATTTAAAGCAATTTCGAATCTTCAACTGGAGAGAATCCGCCCGTGACCGGCAAAAATGGAGGATGTTGATGAGTCAGGCCCAGGACCTACATGGTCTGTTGGCCACCTAAGTAAGTAAGTAAGAATAAAATATGTAATATATAAAAAAACAAATGGTTTTTATTATTAAAAATCCATCCCTAAATTACTCAAAAAACTGTCCTGTCTGTAAAAAAAAAAAAAAAAAAATTGAAAATTGTCCACAAATTGATGACAAATTATTCACAAATTGTTGACAAAATAAACCACAAAATGATGACAAATTATCAACAAGTTGTTGACAAATGTGTTGACAAAATTGTCAACTAAATTGTGACAAATGGGGTCAACCCTACCGACCTTTTTTCAACAAAAATTGTCACAAAATGTGTCAACATTTTGTCACCTTTCTACGACATTTGGCTGCTCGGGTACTACCTCTTTCATTTATTTGTTAGTGATCACATGACTGTTTTATTCATTTATTACCCATACATTTTTACTAAATCTATTTATTTGAATCTATTGTAGCACCTCTAGTGGTAAGTGTATATTATATTTATACTCTTAAAGATTATTGATATCTCCATAAATTTAAATATATATACATAAATATGATACCAATTATGATAATAAATGAATAAAAAAATAAAAATAAATAAAATACTGTTCAATTTGAAACTGTCAATTTGATTTCATATCGTTCGTCTTTAATTTCCTTCTATCACAACACAACCCTCTCATTCTAAAAATCCATTGATCAGTTCAGTTCTACTGTAGTAGATTCATTGGCCAATGTCTATTTCATAGATATTGGCAAGTGATAAATTTGTAAATTACAGATCGACAATTATTGTCAAATATTTGCTTTAAAATAAAACTGACACAGTCAATTCATGTTTCATAAACAAATGTAAAAACTACTAATATTTGTCAAGGTTTGTTCACAGTCATTTCAATGTCAATTTTGTTATGAAACCAAAAAAAAAGATTGTGTTCTACAAAATTGTTATATAATTGTCGGCCAATTTTTGTGACACATAATTCACATAATAATGTTATATGTTTCGATCTAAAAATTTATGTACTTTCAACCAGGGTTTAAAAAACTTCGTAGTTATTTCAAGCTTTTACTATTTTTTTACTATTGCTTTCTAACATCAATTCAGCAAAGGCATAGCAAAAGCATTTTTTTTGTAGTTGTTTTGCTTCCGCTTTGCTGCGCATTTTTATTTCAAAAAGTAATATGCAAAAAAAGCTTTTTCATTATTTTTTTAAATAGCTACAGCAAAATGAGTTGAATACAGCTAAACAGCATTTGCTGTTGCTTTGAATTACTATTCAGCATTTACAGCACTTTATAATACACTTTTGTTTTACTTAGAGTTACTGTGATTTTTTGTTCCTTGTGACGGCTTATGTTTGTTTGAAAACTTTTGTTGTTTAAAATTTAAAAAATGGATTTACAAAAAAATGGTAAGTATTTTATTTTAAATTTATAAGTGGACATGGAAAAAGTTAAGAAATCTTCGAGGTGGTGACTGGTGGAAAGAGCCAAGTTCAAGAAATTGAGCAGCCTCTAGCAAAAATAGGTCAGGGTCCCACCTCACAAAGCCCTCGAAAATTTTTTTTTTTTTTTTTTTTCAACTTGTCTTTAGTAAAATCGCTCCTAGGCACGATGCAAACAAGCGGTCCCAAGAGTCGGGACCGAAGACCTCAAAATTATTTTTTTTTTTTTTAATTTTTTTTGTCATCAGTACAATGACCCTTAAATGTGATGAAGACAATAGGTCCGAGGTCCCAGGAATTGGAGCCGAAACTCTATTTCACCAGTTTAAATTTTATTTTTCTGAGAAAAGTTTATTAATAATTATTATAAATAATTTTTAAAAAAATTTCAGATTGGTCCGACAGTCCGGAAGTCGGAACCAAAGAACCTTGAACAAAAAAAAAAAAAACTTTTTTTTTTATACTTATCTTGATACGTAATGAACATTATTGACATTTTGGTTTTTGGACAATTTTTTTGTTCAAGGTCTACGGTCCCGACTTCTGAACCGCGGAACAATCTGAAAATTTTTTAGAAATTGTTTATAATAATTATTAATAACCTTTTCCCAGAAATATAAAATTTAAACTGGTGAAATAGAGTTTCGGCCCTAATTCCTAGGACCTCGGAACTATTGTCTTCATCACATTTAAGGGTCATTGTACTGATGACAAAAAAAATTAAAAAAAAAAAAAAATTTTTTGAGGTCTTCGGTCCCGACTCTTGGGACCGCTTGTTTGCATCGTGCCTAGGAGCGAGCGATTTTACTGAAGACAAGTTAAAAAAAAAATAAAAAAAATTTTCGAGGGCTTTGTGAGGTGGGACCCTGACCTATTTTTGCTAGAGGCTGCTCAATTTCTTGAACTTGGCTCTTTCCACCAGTCACCACCTAGAAGATGTAGTTCATATGACAAGGTCCCGTTGAATACATACACATTGGCTCTACTCTATTCAATATTAATTTGCATATTGAACAAACCTTTTGGACATATTTTTTTTTCTTTTACTTCACTTTTTTCTTCGAAATAAAATTTCTTTCTAAATGCACAGCAATGTCTTCACAGCAAAATCAGCACAGCAAATAGCTTTTTTTTTACTTTGACTTAAAATATTAAAAAGCATTCAGCAAAATTCTACTATTGCTATTATGTTTTGAAAAGCAAAAGCACATGCGTAGTATTTGTATGTGTAAAAAGCATAAAACTATTACTTTACTTCGGTTAAGTTGTAACAGCAAAGCGCAGTAATAGTTTTTTTTTTTAATTTGAAATGCTGTGATAGTCAGCAACAGCAATAATTTAAGTGCTTTTACTATTTCTGCTGTAGTTTTTTAAACCCTGCTTTCAACTGTCCGCTTCCTCCAATTTGACAAGTAGAGTCGCATACACATTTACAATGTTTATTAGAGCTCATGGCTTTTATTGTTTGGGATTTTTCTACAATTCCTAGCCATTTTTTTATTTTTAATCTTGTGGGTTAAAATATTGCTAAACGAGTCAAAAATTTGTTTCGGGACTTTTTAAATATAGAGGAGTTGTACGTAACATAGCAGAAAGATCTATTGTACCTACCTATTTCAGAAAAACAACATTTACCCACTATTAACTAAAAATAATCAATTTTCAAATGTACGAAGAATTTTAATTTCACTGTACTTGACTTATGAACAATAAATTAATTGTATATCACACATATATATATATATATATATATATATATATATACATATTTTAATATCATCATGAAGTGCAGTCGAAAATCACCATCACATAAATCTTTGGCACGATCAAGTCTTGTCTTTTTCTGTTTATTTTCTTTTTTAGTTACAATTTTCTTTTTCGTTTTTTTTTCATCTTCAAAAAGAGCGTATCAAAAATACGTTAAAAAAAAAACAAAAACAAAAAAAAATTAAAATAATATTTAATGCATCTTTTCCACTTTTACATTTCAAAAGAGATTCTATAAATAAAATGAAAATTTATTTAATCATTGTAAAAAAAAAAAAAAAAAAAAAAAAAAAAAAATAGTTGAAAGTGTCTCTCAAAAAGACCCTCAATAATACGAATTGAGTCGATTCAATAAAAAAGAGTTCTGAAAGCAAAACTAAAAATGTATGTACAATACATATAAAATCTCTGCAAGAATTAATTTAAAAAAAAAATAAAAAAAATAAGGATTAGAACAGATCCTTTAGATGCTATAATATATTTAATTTGTAAATATAAACATACATATATATATATGCGTATATAGATATATAATATCATTAAGCAGATTATTTTCACATTGAAAAATGCATTTATCTAAAATGACTTTGAAGAGAGGCCATTATAAAAGTCTGAGCAATTTAGAATATTCTGATTGCAGATTATTTATTCATTTTTGTTTTTTTGTTGTTGTTGTTGTTGCTTCTTTTAAATGCTACACATAGGCACTGATGAAAAATCAAAAGTGAATCACAAAAGTCAGAATATATAGGTACTATAAATGATATAAGATGTAAATTAATGAATATAATAATAAAAATAATTTAATTTAATAATTATTAAATTAAAATAAATATAAAAAAAAAAAATAAAAAATAGAAAATAATTAATTATGTTAAGATTTTAAAATAATTTCTTTTAAAAGTAATTATTTTATTGCATGTTTTTAAAAATAAATCATGAGATAATTTTTTATAAAATTTTAATACATAATTTTTTATTAACAAAAAAATTTACTAGATCAGTTTCGTACCGGTTGGCAACAGTTCCGAAATATGGATTTTATCGAATTTAACATAAAGGAAATGTTAAAGATATAATGAACTTCGACATTGGCTATAACAAATTAAGATTAGTCATTGTTATGCCTGTTTTCATGCATGTGCATGCCATGTATTTATCTGGTAATAGCAGCTGCCAATGTACAGTGGTTCCGTAAAGTATATTTTCTGATTTGATATTTTTATGTAGAATAAAAATTAAAAACTCCAGGTATATTTATTTTATTTTATTTAATTTCTTGATCCTGATTTCTTGATCAATCATCTAAAGTAAGGATAAAACAACAACGGATTAAAGAAAGTCATGGATGTCAATGCCGTTAGGGAACAGAAATAATAACGGAGAAAGATTGATCGAGTTATGCCAAACCTTCGAATTGACCATTTGTGGCCTCATAAGGACATTCCTCTTTCCTGATAAGGACATTCACAAATATACGGTAAGCCTCTCTTAATGGAAATGCAGGAACCAAAATTGACCAAATGTTCATCAGCAGAATATGAAAAACTTCTGAAACCGAATAAAACCATGGATCAACTAGCACGTGATAATAA
This sequence comes from Argyra leucocephala, assembly GCA_963942445.1. NCBI lineage: Eukaryota > Metazoa > Arthropoda > Insecta > Diptera > Dolichopodidae > Argyra > Argyra leucocephala. The sequence goes on along the minus strand of OZ012677.1, from coordinate 157,318,447 downwards.
CTCAACTCAACACTACAGAGTATTAGCAAAGTTTGAATTGATAGCATCTAAAGCAAAGTCTCACGGCAGTCAGAACAATGTGCGTGCCTTGCATATAGATTGATAAATTTACTAATCAGCTCACAATCAGTCAGATATACAAAATGACAAGTAATGAAGCCCAGATAGAAAAGTGGAAGCAGTACTTCGAAGCAGTCAGCAACATCCAACATCAGACTAACGAAGAAGCACAATCCAGCAAAAACACTAGCAACAGATCGATAAACTTAAGACGTTCTGAAAATCTTCCCATCAGCATCAATGAAATAAAAGAGGCCATATGAAATCTAAAACAAAACAAAACAGCAGGTGATGATGGCATACCAGCCGAATTGCTGCAAGTGAATATAAAAACTAGCTTAGCTACTACAGCCCCATATATCATTGGTCTGGAGTCAAGAAAGAATTCCATCTGCATGATGGGAAAAGGACCTAATTGTCAAAATATCGAAGAGAAGCAACCTAACTTACTGCGATAATTGGAGAGACATTACATTTCTCAACATACCATATAACATCATAACAGTAATAATTCAAGGACGCTGGCAAGAAAAACTGGTGAAAACAATTCGAGAAGAATAAGCTTGTTTTTGTTCTCACTGAAGCTGCGTCGACCACGCACATATACTTCGGATAATAGTAGATAAAAAATCAATTGGGTATAGAACACCATTATATATGCTCCTCATTGACTTAACTACTACAGAAGGCTTTTGACACAATCAAGCACGCTGCGATATAGAAAGCAGTAAGGGACATAGGAACACCAGAAAAAATAGTCCGCCTAAACCAATCATTATATACGAATAAGCCGAGCTCTCAGTAATACACAGTTTTTCTAGGGTTAGAGTAGCGTACGTTATGAATGCTCCAGTAGCCCCAAGGCATACTAATCTTTGTATTTTAGTAATCTTGGCACATGCATAGGATTCCCGTGCTATGAAAGATAGTTTCAACAAAATGTATCTCTTTTTATTGAGAACTGGCATTTTTCCATCCTATATTTCAGCAGAAATATATAATCGATAGTAGGTCTATTTGATCTAAATCCATTCTCCTAGGATGTTTTCGGTTATAATACGTCTCAGTTTTTTATTTATAATATTGGAGAGAGTTTTGTACGTTGTATTTAATAGTGTAATGCCCGTATTTTTGGCGCAGTGGAATTTATGAATTACGTTTTACGTAAATATAAAATTTAATTAAATATCAAATCAATTATTAAATTAAAATAAAAAATGGCCATTAATTCATTTTAAATACATTTATTTTAAAAATTTAATATAAAAACTGTCCATGATTTAGTCAACATTATAATATTGTAATACATCAAAATTTAAAAAGTCAAAAAATTGTTATAAAGACTTTTTAATCGCTGAACACAATACTAATACTAAATCTTTGGCAACATATCGGCGTATATTTAAATTATATTTAAATTAAAAATTATATAAGTACATTTATATTACATTTTAAATTCGGTTTCAATAAATTTGTAATAAACTTTGGTATAAAAATAATAGTCTTGAAAATTGCAAATTAATTATAATTACAATATATTATACTATACAATAATACATATACATAATATACAGGAAGGAAATAACTGTGGGTGATTAAAGGGGTTGAAACAAACAAAAAAATTGTATGAAAATTAATGTAAAGGGTTGTATTCGCAACATTTTAGGAGATATTTAATAGGCCTTGAAATGGTTTTTTATGTTGGTTTATCTACGCAAACAAAAATAAATATAATATATATATATGCTTTATTAGTGATGTACACGATTGAAATAAAAAAAATCAAATTGTCAGAAAACATAACCAAATCTGCGAAATACAAAATCTAAATAATGACGAATATAGAGGTAGATAGATTTAACTTCTAATTAATAATTTCATGATATATGTAGGTATTTAATCAGAAATTATAAAATTTTAAATTAAAATATCATTAATTTGTTAGAGCCTATACTCATTAAATATATATTACAGTCCAGACTCAATATTTAAAACTAACAATAATTGTTAATAATATGGTCAAAAGAAAGTCTAAAGAGCTTTGAAAATTCATATTTACTTTTATTTTATCTTATTCTATAGAATTATATTTATATAATATTATAGAGATTCTATAGAAAGAAAATTAAGCAAACGTAAATAAAAAACAACTCGAAGACCTCATAACAACTCTAAAGGGTTGATTAATATACCCCTCCATCCATCTTTGTAAATATTTTTTTTTGTTTCAACCTCTTCAGTCACTTTATTGATAATTTTGTTCAACCCATTCATCATGATCTGTTACTTTTAGTTCACACTGTATTTTAAGGCTTTCAAATTGGTAAAATTTCAATCGTAAAATCCAATAGAATTTTGGATGTATGAATCTCTTCTTTACAAGTAAAATTTGATGCTTTAATTAAATTGATTTTTACCTTAAAAATGTTTTCTTTTTGTCAAAAAAAAAAAATGGAATTAATTTATTTTTTAGAATACATTTCCAAATAATTTCTTTAATAGAGGTTTGGGTTGGGCAATTTTAGAATCTTTAAAGTTCAAATCCATAGTTTGAAAATCCATGAAAATAAAATATGTAACTTTTATAATCAAAGTAAGATCAAAATCCGTTTCTTATCAAATCCATATTTGTATAAATCCATAATAACTAAAATCCTTTAATTTCAAAAACTATTTATGCGCCATAATTGAAATCAGAGTCAAGCTAAGACGAAATGTTATTGATTTTAAATCCATTAACGTACGCAATAAAGGCCCCTTCTACCACATCAGCCTCATACATATGAGTACATGCTCCTACTGATGAAAAATAAAAAAACAGATAAAGAATACTTCTATGACGTGTTCGACTAAGCATATGAAGCTTGCCCGCAACATTATGCGAAAGTTGTGCTAGGAGACTTCAACGTTAAATGTGGTAGAGAGCAAATTTTCGGCAGAACAAATATAGTCTCCACCAACACACCACCGACAATGTTTACCGATTGATCAGTTCTGCAGTGGCACATAATACGGTTAAAAGTATAATACCGAAACTTGCACCAAATTTCCCCAAACCAAATTTTATGAAAAAGCGGATGGGTACCTGTGCTTGAATCAAAATGCAATGAAACCAAATATTAAAAAGAATCTATAAAAAAGTAAGTAGTTCTAATTGAAATTAAAGTGCACCAACTGTATTTAATGTTTGAAGTTTTTTTAATTATTGTTTTTATTACCGCATTTATAATATAATGATTTTTTTTGTTTTTTTTTGTGTAAAAATTGTTTACATATTTCATCAAAATAATTGAAATATACAAAAAATTTTCCCCAAAATAAGCACGAAGCACTGTTTTAAGCAAAAATTTAAAAAAAATATAAAGTGTATTTAAACTTATTGGACTCACTGATATTATGAATCTATCTTCTAATCCCAACCAATATTAAATAATTATGATGGTATCATTAAATTATGGATTATGTAATTATGGATTATAACTCTGGTATGCATTTCACTATTTATGATTTTTTTTTCAATTTTATGGATTTAGTTGTTTATGGATTATAAAAGTACAGATTTCGTAGCTTACCGGTTTTAAAATTATATAAATACTAAATTAATAATTAAGCGGTTATTTCATCACTTTATTTTGATGTGATCCAAATTATAACTTCTACTTTTGAAATGTTCAGAAGTAAGCTCTTAATTAATATTTGTTTTTTTTTTTCATTTGACATAATTTAAATTTTTTTTTTTTTTTTGTAAACAGTTATTCCACATTTGAAATATTTAAAGATAAATTAAAAAAATTAATAATTAATTATTATTTTAAATTTTAACATATTAATTTAATACTTAATTATTTCAGATTGTTAAAAAGTAAAATGACGTAAACCATAAAACCAAGTTATAACGTAAATTCAACGAAATTTGTCATAAAATAATTTCAACTAATCAATTTTTTTTTGTTTTTACTTGCAATAAAATATTTTGATATAACAAATAATAAAAATAAAAAAAAAACTGGGACTTAATGTTAAATTTTTCTTTAGCACACGATTTTTAATACATTTTTTACATTTGTTTTTCTTTTTTCTTTTTTTTTTCTTAAATTTAAATTTGGTTTATTTACTTTTATTAATATTTTATTGATATTATTTTTTTTTGGCACATTTAATTTTTATTATTATTATAATTTTAACGAATATGAATTTTATTATGTTATTTTTTTCATTTAAAAATTAATTATTTGTAGCACGATCAGGTATTCCAGTACTTGTAATAACACTTGTTACAATTTCACCATTTTGCATTGATGGTGGACGATTTCCATCTATTGAGGTAGCACTAAAAATGATAAAATAAAAACAGTTCAATGAAATTTGAACATGTGCAATTCTGTTGATAAAAAATATCAAATTAATTTTGACTTACGATTGATTCGATTGTCTATTCAAAGTATTCGAATTTGGTAAATGTGGTGATTGGCTCTGGGTTGACTGTTCGTTAATATTACTATTACTATTATTATTATTAGTACTACTATTATTATTACTACTATTTATTGTTGCATTAAATTGTTGTTGGTTATTTGATTGTTGATGTTGTACATGTTGATGCTGTTGTTGTTGCTGTTGTTGCTGTTGTTGTTGTTGGTGTTGGTGTTGTTGTTGATGTTGTTGTTGTGATTGATGTACATCATTATTTGATTGAACTAAATGATTGCCACTATTTGCTGATGGTGAAGAATTAGTTGCACTTGTTGGTATTAATAATGTATTAGCTGTTAAATTTGATGCAGATGTTACAACTGCAGTTGGAGCAACAACAGTAGCAGCCATTGATGATGCTATTGATTGAACTGCATGTTGATGTGGATTTAAATGTAATCCTGATGGATGCTGATGATGTCGTGATAATGATTCACTTGTTAAATAATGATGACCACTTATATTTGCTATTGATAATTCATTGGGATGTCCATTTAAGGGAAAAGTTACTTGTGATGGATAGGTTGGATTATTATGCATTACTATACCTAAAAAAATAATTTATAAATAAAAAAAAATCTTATAATAAGCGGTGACATTGTAAATGTCTTAAAAAAAAACTAAGCTAACAAAGTTATTCGTAAAACAAGTGTGATGAGATGTGCAGCATTGTGTGATGAGATGTGTTTTAATGCATTTGTGATCAAGCAAAATGAACAGAAAGTTTTTATTAAAATTTTTGTAAACCGAAATATCTGGCCAACCGATCGCGGAGATATCGTCAACAACAATTTTGATCAAGGAGTCAATGTTTAAAGCTTTTATGAGCTTTTGTAGACACTTAAGATCATGTGCACGTTGTATTCAACTTTGTGTCATCGTACATCAGAACACCATTTTTGTACAATGCACCATTTTTGCACATTATTTTCGGGTGCAATTTTTGGTTTCATTCATTAATTAAAGTATCTTAAATGCGTATCTTCAGAGAAGCCTTCCTTGATACAAAAATAGAGAACTTTAATAAATCAGGTCCAGGATTTACATACTCTATTGGCCAATCTTTAACTGGATAGAAGCCGCCCTTGACCGACAAAAATAAAGGACGTTGATGAGTCAGGCGCAGGACTTACATGGTCTTCTGGCCACTTAAGTAAGTAAATCTTTTTCTTTCTTTTTTACACTCTACAGTAACTTAGGTAGAATTACCTTTTCGTGCTTAATTAAGTACGATACTGCAATTTTACACTACAATCTACAATATTTCGAGAATTAATTTAACAAATTACTGGCTTATCAACTCATTAAATGTGGAAAATTACTGCTATTAGTCAGGAACTAAGCCTTCTTAAATAGAATAGTTTCATTTTTATTTAATTTGTTACCAGATTATACTCTCAATTATTTTTTGCCATTTAATATATCCCAATGACAAAGAATACTGGACCAGGTCGAAAAATCCATAAAGCATTTTTTTTTTGCTTCATAGGGAATCGAACCTAGAATCTTTCGGTTGAAAGGCAGGCGCTCTGCTCTACCTACTGCGCCAACCAGAGTGTAAGTTCATTTATTTTATAAAGTACCTAAATGAACTTACGATGTCCTCTTTTTTTAGTTTCAAACTTGGACTAGTGAAGAATTGAGCAAAGAAAAATTTTCCTATATGATTGAGTAAATTTATTTATATTTCTGTTCAACTTTTTGTAACATTATATGTTGGGTATATTTTGTGGCATTGTGGAAATTCGTTTATCGGAATATAGTTCCAAATTTGAGCCACCAGCATTTAATGCTTCTCTTGTTCCTCGACAAAATGTTTGAAAGATGACATTAACATTTTTATTTCGTCTGAGAGCAAGTTCCTACACCTAAGAGATATTTCAAGAAAATTCCAAGCGGGTAATGATGTCTCGGTTCATGTTGGGGAATTGTATTACCACTTAGGTTGTATATGTAAGATTTATAAATATTTAATCTGTATTTATTTTAATATTTCATATTTTGATGTCCTCAAAAGGTATTCTGATTATGAATTTTAAAATCATATAAGAGGATCTATCACCAATTAGCACCAAAAGTGAGAACATGTAAATGATCGACAAAGATAAAATCACAATACAACGTGATACCAAATTTAATATCTAACTCTAGGAATATGGTTCATAGAGTTCACATTAGATTGATTGTTTTCAAAACATGATCCTACTTAAAACTGTTTTTTATACACGCACCTTTCAATTCAATGGTTGCTTTAAAAACCAATATACAGATTAGGTACATAAATTTAGGAATCATCATTAAGTTTGCAAATTGAAAGACTCAATTCGAGCTACATCCGCCCGCGGTACATTTTAATATCCTATATATTCACAATTTTTCAAGGAATTATTCAAAATGTAAAAATTTCATTCGTTAATAAAATTTTTTATTAAAACCCTCCTACTAACCAATTAAAATCGTTTTTAAATGGATATAAATATATTTTTAGAGCAAAAAATTTTTTTTTAAAAATGCAATGAAAAAAAAATGAACAAAATTTGCACGCATACAAAATGATTAAAATGGAAACCAATTAAAAATCATTCCCTTTTTTCTTTTTTTCTTTTATACTTAAATTTTATGTTCTCTTTAAATCATTCGCTCCTTCTTTTCAATCTTTCTACATACAACAAATATAATGCAGAGTATTATAATAGTACTTACTTGGTAAGGATTGTCTGTTACTAACTGGATGAATTGGTGTTGTACTCTTTGGTTTACGTTTACGTTTTTGTATACCATCCTTTTTCATTGTTAATGGACGTGCTATATTATGCAATTTGAAATATAATCCACATGCATTACATACCGGTTGTCCTTCGTTATTACGACGCCATAATGTTGTTTGATTTGTTTTACAATTAGCACATATAACACCATTCCGACGGTTATTAGCTTGTGATTGTTGTGCTCTTGGTCTTGATTGTCTTGGTGGTGGACGTTGTAAATGATGATGTGGATGATGTGAATTATTTGGTATCATTAAACCAATACCACCACCACCACCTGATCCACCTGTAACAGATGCTGTTGGAATACGTCCCTGAGGACAATTAGGACAATATAAATCACCATTGTCTCTACGCATATATGGTAAATTACAATAACGACAACCAGTATATGATGCTGGTGCCCATGCATATTCATCAGTCATTGGATTCAAATTAAATGTTGCATAGTTATTATTCTAAAAACAAACAAAAAATAATAATAATAATAATTGTATTAACTCTTATTAATTTTACAAAATTTAAAAATTCACCATAAATTCTGTTTGATTTGCAGCAGCTGACCAATATTGTCCAATATTGGCTTCACTTATTGTACTATTATTCTGGTTTTGATCATATGCTGATGTTGATTGAATTGTACCAAAATGACTATTTGGTCTAACTGCTGACGCTAAATTTGGATCATTATTTAATAATGGATTCATAACATATGTTGCTGTTGAATAATTTGATGCAAAGTAATTTGGATCAGTTGAATTTTGAATAGAACTTGATGGTGCTAAATTTGCATAAGTTCTTCCTTCAACTGTTGGCTGATCATTAAATAAAACATATTCACCATTTTCATTTGTTATTAATCGACCCTCTTCACTATAACGTTGCAAATCTTGTGCTGTAATTGTTGTTGTTATTGTATGATTATGCAATGCATTTGAATTTGATTGTCTAGCTAAGCTGGATGATGATGATGATGGTTGAATATTATCTTGTACAATATGATGATGTCGAATATTTGCATTAATTGGTTCGATGGGTTCATCATTTGTATCCCCATTTGGATCAGAATATGAAACTAATTCATTATTTTCATAATAAACTGAAACACTGGAATTTTGTGGATTTAATACAACCCCATTACCATTTGATTGTTCATCTGATCGTGATGGTAATTGACCATAATCACTAGAAGGATATTCTTCTGAATCAATATCACGTTGATCGGTTACTTCTCTGCAAAAAAAAAAATTAAAATTTGAATATAAATTTGCAAAAAAATTTTCTTCTATAGTTTTTATATACCTAACTGTACCCGATGTTGTTAAAACTCGTCTTTGTTGTGGTAAAGAACGTTGTACAACAACAGTGTTGATAATTGATTGAGTAACAGTTTGAGGTGGTGAGTTTGGAGATGATTTTATAATTGGTTGTTGTTGTTGTTGTTGTAGAACATCCTGTTGATGGTTTGAATCTGTTGTTGCTGAAGTTGAATTATTTGTATTGTTAATTTGTAAATTTTGTGGTGACATTTGAACACCCTGCTGTTGTATATGATTATTATGTTGTTCTTGTTGAGAATCTAATGGTGATTGAGAACCATTTTCTCTTTTAATACTTATCAACATTTCAGTTTGTTGATTTGATTTATCACCACAACCTTCCATCTGTAATTTTCAAATAGAAATGCAGATTAGTACTCATATTTAGTTTGTTAAAGTGTTTAGTTATTGGCAAAGGTTTGTTTCTATTTCAGAAAGAAAAACAAAAGGTGTAAAAAAATAAATCGAATGATCATACATGACGCTTGAAAAAATAAATAGTAACTATGATTCATTGTAATAACAATTTGTACATACACAAATACACAAATTTAATTTCGAGGTATGACCACGTATGACTTTATACAATGTGGAAATATGGAAAAGATTTTGTTGTCCGTGGAATAACAAACATTTTGGAGAACGGTATAATGAAATGTTTATTATTTCTAAAAGGTTATTATTCAAAAAACATGATTTCATTAGCTCAGATTCTAATATTAATATTAAAATATGGTAACAATTATTTTGTATAATTTTTAATTTAATTTGTTCAAAAAAATTGAACCTGGAGCATACTTATTGCAATTACATATTATAGTTATTATATGCGAAACATATAGATTGGGAGAAAGAAAATCTATAAAAGAGAAAGGTTGCATTTACCAATTAATAGAAATAAAACTCCTGATCTGCTTGATTTTTATATAACTAAAAAAAATTCACCTAATTATATTAAGCTAGAAGATTACCATGATTTGCACTGATATCATACATCTAGTCTAGCTAGTCATACTAGCTCAATATAAAAATGTTATTAAGAAACAGTTTAACCTTATGCTAAGTAACAAGATAACAGATGACTGGGCTGACTTGAAACAAGAAATAGAAAACAAAATAAACATAAAAACAAAATTAAGACATTAAACATGATAAAAATAAAAAGAATGGCTGGACGCAGATGACAACAATCGCGTGACAAACTCTGCTAAATAGGTTAACTCAAAATTTTCAAAGAAAAATTAAAGATCTTAATAACGAAAAATTTGAAGGATATATCAAAAATTTATCAGCTAAAAGAGAAAATAACTACTCGTTGTGGAAAGCAACATAGAGTATAAAAAACCCGATCTCTCAAATCCTGCCAATCAGAATATAAAAATGTTGAATGGGCGAGAGATAATAATAATAAAGCTGAAACATTCGCAAATCATCTTGAGGAAATTTTTATTCCAGATCAAACAGATTCGGACGACCTAATTGAAGAACATAATAATTGGCAAGAAAATGTCATATTACAATTCTCACAGAGAGAAATAGTTGAAGAAAAAGCTCCAGGTTTTGCTCTAATTACATCGAAAGTTCTGAAACAACTTCCGAAAGCTACAACAATGCTAACACACATTATAAACGCTGCTATAAGAATAAGGTATGTGCCGAATATGTGGAAAATAACAGAGATAATTATAACACCAAAGCAAGGTAAGCCTATAAATGAGGTCAAATCCTACAGACCAATATCACTACTATCAATAATATCAAAATTATTTGAAAAACTACTATTGATACGAATGAGACCGATCATAGAAATTAGTAACCTAATTCTAAACTATCAATTTGGTTTTAAATTTAAGCATTCGACAATCAATCAAATACATAGGATAACAGACAGAATAGAAAAAGCTGTAGAGGAAAAGTAGGTATGCTCTACTAGGTATATTTCTAGATAGTAGCGCAAGCTTTTGATAAAATACGGCATCGAGGCTTAATACATAAACTAAATCATAGGTTGCCTAAACAATACTTAGATCTAGAAAACAGACTATTTAGAATTAAACAAGACGAAGAATATTTTACTAACAGAGATATTAAAACAGGTGTGCCTTAAGGTAGTATTCTGGATCACACACTGTATTTGCTCAACAACAATGATTTACCACAAATAGAAAATATTAATGTAGGTATATTTGCTAACGATATTACGTTGATGACAGTAGGATCTACTATTGATGAGGCTACAAATAAATTGCAACTAAATGCTGCACTAAAAAGTATTTTTCGATAAAGTAGCAATAAATAATAGTTTTGTGGAAGATACATTGTTTAAGTTTGTACAGCAGTCCTTCTTGTCATACCTAATCAAAAGATTTGCTATAATTTCTGAATAATATGAATAAGCTTAACTTGATTTCATCATCTAAATATTTGTTCAATAGTTGCATATACATTTCTGAAGCCGATTCTAACATCGGCCTTAGTCAAATATAATTTTTCAAATAGTTTAGATAGGCACGATACTAGGCTAATCAGTCTATTGGATGTAATTTATTATAGAATATTTCATATTTTAATAATTAAATTAAGTGACTAAATAAAAATTATTCTTACATAAATTAATACACCCACTTTAAATACAATTATTGACAAAACAAACAACCAAACATTTTTAAAGTACATAAATATAAGTAAATGTAATTCAAAAATGAACAAACGGTTTAATATTGAGGTCATTTAAGAAATTTCTACAAAATTAATACAAAACAAAAATAAAAAATTGTTGAAAATGATTCTTCTACATAATTTATAATATTTTTTCCATTTCCTTAGTAAACGACTCAAATTAGGTTTTGTTTTAATTACAACAGAAAAATTGTTTCCCAAAAATATATATATATATATATATATATATATATATATATATATATAAAAAAAAAGAAACTTAAATTAAAATGTCGTTTGACCATTTTGATTAAACTATATTATAGCTATAACAGAGAGAGATGGAGAGAGAGAAGTAAAAAAACATTAAATATTCAAAAACAAGCAAAAAAATAAGATCGATTGGAATGAGTTTGTAACATAAATTAAATAAATAATAAATTTAATCATCATTTTAAGTATACATATATATAATATAGGTAATATATTTAGAACTGTTATCATATTATAATTAATTTGAATATCAAAAACCATATCTTGTCATGTCTCATTTACTATTCATTTAAATATGCATACATGGTGTTTCTAAAATGCTCATACAACTAAATGTAACGGATCTTTTAATATTATGGTATTACTGTAATTTGATTAATGTATACTGAAATGTAAAGTAGAAGGGATTTTGTTACAATAACTTTTTTTAAGTCAAAAATCGAAGTGAGATATAAATCGTTTTTGAAAATTTGAATTGTAACGATTTTTCATATATTTATTCAAAGCCAACTCCTGGACAACACAAATATATAGCAAAAATTCAAAACGGTAAAATGTTTTTTGAGTTAGTTAAAATGTTGGTATATGGTTTACAACCCGGAATGTCTATGTATATCATTACATAGAACCAATTACATATTACTATTGAAAGATTATAGAATTGAGATCATATTAGATATGAATCAGTTGCAGTTACATGCAAAATACTGCACTGTAATATTAAGAGTAACAATGATTGGTGTAGCAATACAACACGAGAAATACTGAACACATGAGATTTATTCCAGGGTAACAACTACATAGTCTTAACATATTTTTTGAAACAGGAGTACGGTTGTAAAATTTGGACAACGATCGGAAAAAGTTCTCAAGAATAAATTAAAAATTACGAATTAAATTAAAAAACAAATTATTTAAAAAAGTACGAAAATAACTTCCGGAAGTAAAATAGTGTAAAAAAAAAAAAAAATATTAGCATTGTTGTAAATTGAATTTGATAAATAGATTATAATATAGAATTAAATTTGGTTAAATTTTTTTTAAATAATGTCAAATCCTGATTATGAACGTTTTATTAATAATTTATATTATATTATCTTTTTTTGCCAAACGAGTTTTATCGATTGAATAAGTACATATGTATTTTCTCTTTATTCTTAATTTTTTACTCTTAATTAATTAATTTTCTACAACATGATTGCAATTTAAAATTTTAATTTTATACATTAATTTTTATACTCTATAAGTCTATACTATACGAGCTATATTGATCACTTGAGAAATAGATACGAGTATGTATATTTAAATAAATAAAAAAAAATAAATAAAAACATTTAAATAGTTGATGAAATAAAGTACAGGAGTTATAATAGATTGTAAGCTAAATTTTGAAAGTCAGATCAATTATATTTGAAAAATAAAAAAATAGCTAAAGAGGTATGTCATGTCATCTTATACTTATATCGTCTTGATCAAACCAAACACAAACATCTGGGGTGGAATTCTGTATTGTGATAATCACGCTGCGACTGTCGCATATAATTGGTATTCTATATGGTGATTGTCACAGTGATAGTCGCGTTTTTTTTGTGATTTTAGGGTGACAGCTAATTTGGTGTCACTCATGATAAAAATAAATAAAATTTGGTTGTTTTTTAAGATTTAAGTTTTTTATGTTTTGGTTTTTTCAGATTTATTATGATGTAAATATTAAAAAGTGTGAGTTTTAGAATTAGAAGTCGCTAAAATTGCAAATGTATTAAAAATAATGGAACTGAATAAAAAATGCTGTGATTGTGTTAATTTTTTTTTTAATAAGTTTGAATTTTATTTTGTTTTCAATTAAATATAATACACATTTATATTAATTAGTTATAAGTTTGCAACTGAATTTTACTCAAATGTGAATATAATTTTCTTTTCATTTTATTAAATTTGTTGTAATGATTTTCACTTTAATTTTTTTTTATTATTTTATTATAAATTTTGTTTTTTTTTTTAAATATACACTTTATTAAATTAGTTCTTTGACATTTACTTTTAAGCTTTTTTTCTTTTAATATATAATTTATTTTTTTTTTATAATTTCGCTTTATTGATTAATAAGTGTAATGCGCTAATAAAACTTACAACTTATTTTTGTTTTCTATTGTTTTGATACTTTGACATTTAATAAATCAATTGTGCTGCCATTTCCGAATTGTATTTTTTAAAGTGCTGCCGTTTTCTTAAATTATTCAAGTGATCGCAATACAGAATACCAAAAAATTTTAGTGTCATCTTTGACTGTCACAAGGGTGACTATCGTTTGTCACAATACAGAATGCAACTCCTGTTTTTTATTTTTGTGATAGGCCTTATCAGGCCAATCCTTATACAAAAATATATATATGTACGTTTCTATATGATAGGCCTTACCAGGCCAGTCGATATTCATATATATATAGAATAGGTGGGGGTGATAGGCCTTCGCCATACGGGTGTGCAATTTAGAACCGAACAAATATTTTTATAAAATTTTAATTTCTCTTCTGGTTAATAAACAAAAAAAAAAATCATTACAAGTATGTATCTTTAACAAAATTCGAAATAAAATATCTATAGAATATATAGATATATATATAATGGAGATATTATACACCATGAATATAACTTAAGAAATAACTCAAATTTTAGATTAGATTTTTACAGAAATGAAAAAAAAAAAAAAATGATGATGTAGGTATAAAGGTTTAAAATTACAATAATGATCTTCCTACAGAGCTAAAAAATGAAAATCTCTTGAGTAGGTTAAAAAACAAATTGATAATTTATAAACAGTATAATAAATTTATTTTAAGTTAATTAATAATGAATTGATTTTGTTATAATTAGGTATTAGCAGTTTTTATTAACTAAATAAATGAATAAATAAATAAATTATTCTTTGAAAAAAAATAGTGTAGAGAAAAAAAATAAGGTAGTCATTGTAAGGCTAATCTTCATTCATAATTAAATTATAACCACAATACGTATGTGCATTAGTCCCTTTTTGTCTATATTGCAATACAAGTAGATGAAGGGCTTTATATATTGCATAAGAATTCTAAATGTATAATATTAAGATACGGCGCTCTTTGCGTCGTTCTGAAGATTCCCACAACTTGAATAAACAGAAAATAATATATATTCAGATTATGTGTTTTATATATAGAGTTATATATCTATTTTTAAAGATTTATAAAATAAAATATAATTAATTTTGGTTTTAATAACCATTTTTTTTCGAAAGGATAAAAATATATATAAGTATATATACAGTCACACTCCACAGGTATATGTATATTGTAAAAACAAACAATCTGATATACCCAATTGATAAAATAAAAGATTAACTAAACAAAATATATAATTTTTTAAGTTATTATTGTTAATTGTAAGGTAATGCCATTTTTGTTAAAATTTTTTTATGGTTAATTAAACTATATAGAAATTACATCGAATAAATAAAAAATTAAACTAAAATATTTTAATTACCGGCCAATATGGTGCAATGATTATGTCATGTGATTAATCCTAAGGTCCCAAGTTCAAAACTCGCTCAGAGCACAAATGTTATTCCTTTAAATTGATTGGATCTGTATGTGTAATACTGTAATTAAGGATGTTGTATCGACGTAGGACCTATCGCAAAAGTTTTATGCTAAGTTTTATTTAGAAAAAGGGTAAGAAAAAACAATTTTTTTAATAAATGCTTATATCTTCTAAACAATTCAATGTAGACATAAGAAAAAAAAAAACGTTTTTCACCAGTATACAAATACTGGGGAGGTTTTATGGTAAAATCTTGAGGTATTTGGTTTTTCAAGAAAGAAAATAAAGATTGTTTCTTTTTCCAAAATTTTCTACTTTGAACTACAATATCTCCGTAACGGCAGTACCAATCATCATCAAATAAATGTTAAAACATGCAATAACATCACCGTTATTTTTCTAAAATATATAACTGAATATATATATATATATATTTATATATCTAATAATATCAACAGATATAACAGTTTTTATACAAGAACATCAAAACAACAAGGATACTTTCAAATGTCCTTTTTGTCCTTAAAGGATAAAATGCGCCACTAAACAAATATTTTTGGAAAGCTAGTAATTCCAGCTATCCTTCCCACATTATGGTCATTGGGTCCTACGCCGATACAACATCTCCCTCAGAATCCCCTATTTATTTTACGATTTTTTTACTGGTCTCTTATTTTGAATTAATATAGAGTATAAAATAATATGAATGCATGCTTATCCGCCCCATGCCCAACGTATTGGGTTACAGGCGACAATATGATGATTGTGATGATGCTTGTTAAGACAGCGGAATGTTGTATTTACCGTCAAAACACCGCGAATTAATTTTTGCAAACATCTTATTGTTTCTCAAATTCTTTTTCACCGATAATCTGAGACTGAACTCAGTAATATAGAAAAACTTATCATTCTATTTTAATTACAGGAATAATCTTATACTAATAACACTGAACGAATTAATTTATAGCAAATGTAAATTAAAATGAATTTATATTCATTTACGAAAAAATAGAACTACGCTCTTTAAGCCGGCGCAACTTCTAACAATAGTAGTAGTTTTCCACATTTAATATGAGTTAATAAAGCCTAAAGTTCAGTGAAAACGAAACAACATTGCCGTCGACGAAATATGTTAAATAATATTTTGAACAAATGTGTTTAAATGGCATCTTTGCATATAAAATAGTACGACACGGCAAAGAAAAATTTTATCAAAATTAAAAATATGTCGTTGTTGTGCACTGCGACATTTTATTTTGACAGTTCTCAAATTGTTTTTTCTTATTTTTTTTTAATTATTGTTTAAAAATAAAAATGAAAATGTCGCATTCATTGGATTTGCTATGTCGATAATCTATGATCCCAATGTCGTGTCGTTTTCATTAGATTTTAGGCTTAAACCAAATTTTGATAAATAAATACTCAATAAACATTGTAATAAAATATTTAGTATAGAAACTGGCCGTACCGTACTTAATTAACACGAAAAGGTAATACCACCTAGGTTACTGTCAAGAACATAACAAAACGAAACCGAACAAAAAAATAATCTGTGAATAGCTCACATTACAATTTGGAAATTTATTTCGGTAAAATGAAAATTTCACATGGTCACAAAACCAAGTTTTGCCCTTGCGGTAAAATAATTGTTATAAAATAAGAAATATTCATATTTATTAAATAATTTAACCAAAAACTTCGTATTACATCTATTGCTTTTGTATACCCTCTGTATACATTTCTTAATATGTATCTACAACTATAACTACTACTAGAAACAATAATAAACATAATAATTATTAAAGCAATAAAACAAAATTTATATACATACATCGAGTCTTTAAAACAAAACATTTTTTATGACCATTTTTTTATTTCTCTTGTTTATTTTTTTTTAACTTATTTTTTACTATTTTTTTATTTAATTTAATGGGACTATTTTTAATGTGATTTTTTGTTTTTTTTTTAACGAGACTCGATTGACTATTCGTCACTAAAGTATAAGTAGTTTGTTTATTACTTTGTTTTTTTTTTTTATTATAAACTATTTAAAAAAAAAAGGAGCCAATAAATCTTTTGATAATTTACCGGCGAACTCATAAATAATTCATAGAAAATTTTGCTGAAGAAATTAAAAAAAAAAAATTGACTTTAATGGCTGTAAAAAAAAACAAAAAATATTTTGATTTACTGAAAACGACTTCGATCGCAAAAAGTTCGAATATCAATATTTTCCAATATGAAGTAATTTTAAAAGGTTAGTGGGTTAGTATTCCACAACAAAGCTTGATGAGAAACTTTTAAAATTCTTGATTAAACATTTATGATTAATTACTAATATATTTTTCTATGTATAAACGTATGTAGTTAGGTAGGTACATACAATTTGAATTTGCTACTATTTGCAGATAATTCGCCGAAAAAGTGTATGTTTATGTCAGTGAAAGCTATTTTTAAACTGTAATAATTGACACTGTTATATTTTAGTTATTGATTTGTTTAATTATAGTACTAATTTTAAATTAATTTTAATTTTTTTATGTATTTGGTTATGTAATAACAAACGTTTAAAATTGGGGCATGTTGCGAATTGACTTAAGTCCCATATGCTTTTTTACATTTTACTTTATTCATTATATTATTTTAAATTTTATTTCGTTTGTCTTAATTAATTTTATATTATTAATATCCACTATGGATTAAGTGTTATTTTCTATATGTCGATCTAAATGTTTACGAACAGTCGGGATGGTGTCATAATTCCAAAAAGAAAAATTCCAAAATAAAAAATTTCACGCATGGATGAATGATTTTACAGTTGGATTTAAAATCAAAATTACAGAATATTTACATAATTATTTTTATGAGGATATCTGCTTTCTCCAGAATATTTAACTTCATTATTTTTATGCGTAGCCGCTGTTGGATAAAAAGAAGTTTGGGAATTTTTTTTTTTGGAATTGTGTAAGTGGAATTATGGAAATGGAATTTTTTTTTGGAATATCGTACTCAACCCCAGTTTACGTCTACGCAAATAATGTTATGCGTAAATAGTTCAAATTATCTTTGTCTTACCTAAGTTGTCCAAATTACTTATTTATGGCGAATTAAAAATATCGTTCCATATATTTTCGTGATTTTGATCTTAGAGACTATAAATTTTGTAATTTTGTACTTTATTCAAAATTAACCTAAAATAATGTGGGTATAATTTTTTTATAAATTTTTTGTTGATTGAAAAGTTTTTGAAAAAAAAAATAAATTTTTTATTAAAACAATTTCTTCTATCAATACCTTTACTGCTAATTTTAAGAAATTTGAAATAACGTTTTTAGAATTTCAATTCCATGAGACCTAAAAGATTTTAATTTAATTATATAATAATCCTTAAAAATTTGTTAAATTTTGTAGATTTTAAAAACTTGAATGGAAAAATAAATACAATACAAAATAAAAATAAAAATTTATTAACCTAAAAAATGATTATTTAATCAAATTCAATAAAACACTTTGAATATGATGTGTAATTTTAAAAGATTATAGATTTAAATTTAGATTAGTATGAGATAAATATTATTCTGAATTATGTTAAACTATATAAAAATAATTTAACGGTTTTAAAAAATATTAAAAATATTACAAAGTTATAAATTAGTTTTGACAGTGTAGGCATAATATATGCAAACATTTTCATTTTTATTTGTATATTAATGTTAATTTAATAGTACATAATATAAGTCTTTAACAAAATCACAACAATGGATTCTAATTAAGTAGGTATATAATTATAAGATCAGACAGATTTAGCTATAAGATCGCAAAAACAATTATTTATAACTTATACGCTTGGGTACATGCTGTATAAGTAATTAATTATAAATAGAATCAAATGTTAAAATTTATTATTTATGTTATTTGAATTAAAAAAAATAAAAATAAATCAGAATTTTTTTTAACCTAATTTAAAGCCATAAAAATCCATTTTAACTATAACGACAATAAGATTTTAAAAAAATATTTATAACACAGAATTTAAAAGATACCATTAAATTCCAAAATTTCATAGTTGTACCTTAAATATATAGACATACTTCTCTCTCTATGTGAGAATGATTTTTTTTATAGGTCTGTACATCCATCAAAATGGCAGATCAATATTTTTAACAGAAAAATATATATTCATCCTATATAATCAACTCAAAAGCAACGAATTAAAATTACATTTTCTTATAAGCAAATCTCTATAAAATAGTCAACAAATCACGCATGTGCTACAATTAAATTGAATATCCATTCGAACGAATCAATCTTGATAAAACTCTAAAACATTTCAAAACCATTTCTTTAGATTTTTGAACAATCATATTGTGTTCATATTATTTTTGCTTTTTTTTTTCTTTTTATTTAGAAAGCGCACTCAAGTGGCAATGTCAAAAACCTAAAAACACTATCCAAATATAGGATCATAATCGTAATAACAGTTAAAAAATTTATTTTTTTTTTATTTTTTTTTCTCTTTTGTAAAATTATGATGCCGATGATAACTTCCTTCCTGTGTCTTCAAATAAATAATATAGTTTGTGTGGTGCTCTATTTACAATACATAATAATAATAATAATAATAATAATAATAATAATAATAATAACAATAACAATATAACGATGAGCTTGTGTATAATGACTTCAAAAGTAATTTAAAACTCATAATTTTCAAATAACACCTACAATATTATTCTTATACCATCATAATACCAATACCTAATATTATCACCGACCAAATCATCCGACAAATTATTTTTTTTGTTTTTTGTGTTATGTATTTATTGTTTAAGATTTTTACTATTTCTCTAAATAAAAAACAAAAATCAGTTTTTCTTATAAAGAAAAAAAAACGAGTTCACTTTTAAAGTTTACTTAAGGATCGTCGTCGTTAGATCGTCGTCATAAATGTATTGCATATATAGAACTGTGTATGCTGAATACTACATAATAATAGTGATATTGTTGTTGTTGTTGTTGTTGTTGTTGTTGTCTCAGACATATGACAGTGATTTGACGTTTTTTTATATACTCTCTTTAAAACTTAACTAAATTTTATTTGATTTGAAAAGAACAAAAATACGAGATATTTAATAGAAGTTAAGACAATTTGAAATGTTATTAATTTTAAATTTTAAAATACAGTTAATTTAATTTAAAGTTATGAGTCTCCAATTTAAATTAAGAGTCATCACTAATGTCAATTGTTTAAATTGCGCCCAATTCAAAAATAATTTTACATATTAATTGATCCAGATTTTGTTTTTGGTTTATTTTATTGATAACTATTATTAAATCGTCTTATGAGGCATTGTAGAAACATTAAGGTTATATATAAATTTCGAATTCATTCTTATCAATTACAATAAAGAATTAAGAAACAACAATTTCAACAAAAGCTAAAGGGTGTATAAAAAAAAAATATAATTAAGATCGAAGAATAATATAAGAAAATTTAAATAAAACAAAAATAGTTAAAAATAAGAAAGATGCGTTAAAAAAATAGACCCCTCCACCCCTCAACTTAGTCAAGCCTTTTGATAAAGGCCAATAGGTTTGAGAGTTTTATCCTACAGAAGTTTGCTAAGGTTATGTAGTGCGTTACCAAAGCTTTGAAAGAGCTAGGCACTCTCCTACAACAAGTGTGAAGGTTTCTTCCTCTTCCAGACAGTGCCTACAGATTGGATCAACACTTAGTGCTAGTCTACACATGCGCTTATTCATGTAGTTATGACCAGTAAGTACGCCCACCATCTTTCTATAGTCTGCTCTATTGAGAGTTAGCATGAATTTGGTTATTTTGGTGTTTATTCTTGGTGCACGCTCATATAGAATGTTTGTTTCCCTCTTCAGGATGTTTTCTATTGATATTTTAATATTATCAATTACCAACTGCCGGCTCCGGCCCATAAATGTTGGCCGCCGATGATCTGACTATAGTTCGCCAGCTTTCTCATTTCCACTCAAGCCACTATGATCCGGTATTCATATCAGTTGTACCTTATTTCGGAGCCCTGTGAGGCTTAGGGCTTCCGAACATTCTTCCACCAATCTAGATTTGATAAAGTTACTTTCAAGAGTTTTTAAGGCAACCTGACTGTCACCAAAGACTCTAATGACTTTGTTAGACCATCTTTGCTTTTTATTGTACTCACTGTTGCGTTTATAGCAAATACTTCAACGTGGAAGACTGTGAAGTGTTTTACAAGAGAAAACTGAAGTTCAAGTTGTTCTTGTTCAAAGAACACTCCAGCTCCCGCGCCTATAGCTATAAAGGACCCGTCAATATCCGAAAATGTGCGAAGTGCTTGAGGATCTAGTGTGCTCTTCTGAACTACGCCATGTCTCCCTTGTCGGGATTTCTACTTCGTATCTCTTCTTTAGGGATACGTATGTAGTGATGCCATCTTTTGGCATGAAGAACTTTTTCTGCTCCTCTTCTAAGTCCTTTCATAGCCTCTGATGTTTGTTCCTACATCCTCTAGTATTCCCTAGTGTTTGCATCGTAGCAAACGTAGTTGTGTTTCGTTTGCTGAATAAAAATTGCTGCAATCATTTGCAAAAATGAACAGCTCACCATATATATAGGTTATTTGTGTATATGTTATTTATAAAAATTAAGAAAAGCAGAGGACCTAGGGATGAACCTTGACGTACGTCAGTGGTAATATTTTTTTTGCGCTATTTTTATTTTTATAGTTTACATATTGCAATCTGTGACTTAAATATTTTTCCATTATTTTTAGAGATTCTTCCAAAAAAACAATAAAATCCAATTTTATGATTTTCGAGAAAGACTTCTGTCATTATATTAAATTCTTCAAGACTTTCACAATTTTAGTTAACTACATACATCAGTAAGAGCATTTTGTGTACCTATACATTTCTGAAATCCATATTGCTATGGATATTTATAGCTATGTTTAAATAATTTTATATTCTTGAATATATCAATTTGTCTATTATCTTAGAAAATACTGAAAGCACATCAGTACAGCTCTGTAATTATACTGATCTTTGATTTATTACCGCTTTTCCAGATTGGTATTACTTTCTGAATTTTTAAGGATGTGGGAAGCAATTCGTTCTTATTTTATTAAAAGATGAAGATTATAATTTAGTAAACTTTATTTGTGAACTTTTATTAATTATTATGGGTATGCCATCCCAATCAACCAAAGCTTTTTATTGTTTAGATCTAAGATAGTTTTTAATACTTCTTCTCATTGGTAATTGCGAAGTCAAATTGCATAAAGTTCCTCAAGTTTGACGTTACTTGAGTTTATTCAAAATTTAATATCAGTATCGGTATTTCTAGCAATACTTTTATTCAGAAAAGTCCATAACTTAGCTTGGTCAGAGTCACAATTAGTAATTTTAGTATTATATCGTAGTTTTTTTTATCATATCCGGCATAAAAGATATTTAATTTAAAAATAGTAAAATTATCTAAAATTAAATTATATATTCGATATGTCAGTTGGAAATAGCTAATTGGAAAAATATTTACCTCATTTACCAAAATTTAACTGATAAATCCAAAAAAAAAATTATTTTTTTATCAGAAATAATAAATTGACAAAATCAACTTAGTAGGATCCAAATCAATTATTTTATATTAAACTAATGCTAATTTATTTCTTTTTTTGTGTGCTAACTAAATTATGATTAATACTAATTTATAAATTAAAAAATTAACTTAGGTTAATGAATGTAGACAATACCGAAATATTTCCCTACCATACTGTTGTTACCACATTTGTTACTATTAAAGAGCCCAATTAAATAATTGCAGAATCATCGAATCATAAATCCAGAGGTGACTGGGGATGTCGAAGAAATTAAAAAATTGTTTAGTTGGAGTTATGTGGCCTTAAAGATTTTGTTGCTGCCGAAATACTTTGATTTAGTTATTTGCTTACACAAAATCTCATCCAGATAATGAATTATTAAAGTAGCTATATGTGATCCATTCCCCAGAGCTACTTTAATAATTCATTATCATTATTCACTAATAATTCTATTACCTTCCATTTGGGGTTAGACAAGGATGTCCACTATCTCCACTTCTCTTTAACACAATACTAGGCGACATTCTAAGAAAAGTTTGCACTGGAATAAACGGAATAGAATGGGATCTCTTCGGTAACTTAGAAGACTTAGATTATGCAGATGATGTATGCCTCATATCAAGGAATCAAAGGGACCTACAGAACAAAGTCAATAGATTACAAGAAGAAGCAAAGAAATCGGGACTGGAATTAAATATCGAGAAAACCAAGGCAATGAGGACAAACAACAATGATATTGAGCCAATAACAGTGAGTGGACAACAGATAGAATACGTAGAAGAATTCAACTACCTGGGGAGCATCATAACATCAAGAGGAGGTACAACAGAAGATGTCAACAGCTGTATAAATAAGGCAAGAAGAACATTTGGGAGCCTAATGAAGATATGGCGGAGCAACCAAATATCGAGAACAACAAAACTAACAATATTCAGAGCATGTGTTAAGTCAACATTAATATATGGCAGTGAAACATGGCTCACTTCGGTCAGAATCAAACAGAAGCTACAAGTATTCATCAACAAGTGCTTGAGAATTATATGCAGAATATTCTGGCCGGCAAGAATTAGCAACGAGGATTTATGGATGATAACTGGAGGAGAACCGATCAACAGACAGATAAATTGGAAAAACTGGAAATGGATAGGTCATACACTAAGGAAACCAGAAAGTGATATAGCAAGAAGAGCTCTAGAATGGAATCCACAAGGACAAAGGAGACCCGGCAGACCATACAACACATGTTGACGCACAATCGATCAAGAACTAACAATCAACAATTATACCTGGGACTATATTAAGGAAGTAGTACTCAACAGAGAGGAATGGAGGTTCACTATCGAAGCCCTCTCCTACCACGCGGATTAATAGGAGAAAAAAAAAAAGTAGCTATGGTTATGCTGCTAAAGGATTAAATTATACTTCTAAGCTTGTAACGCATTATCAAATGTTGTACTGGGGTGTTAGTGCTGTCAAGCCGTATAAGTCAATACGAATATCAACAATTTTTTTTCAATAAAATATAATTCAAAGCTGGTTATTAGAAATATTAAGAGCGAAAAAAAAAATAGTCGAAATATTCTTGAAAATTAAAAATTTTTTGAACACCTACCTCTACCTCTCGTAACAAAAAACTAAATAAAAACAAATAAACAAAATTACAGCTTTTTTTTTAACAAACCCATTTTAAAAAGTTTACATAACCTAAGCATAAGCATTTACAAAAATTAAAAACAAAAATAATTGAAACAAAATTTTCGAACAAAAAAAAAATATTTGTAAAAACCTTCCCGGAAGGAAATTACGTCAAATAAGCTTAACTCAAATTTACTCATTTTAAATATATAGTAAACTTTAAGAATTCCATTGATTGATTTTTTTCTATTTTGAAAACTTACTTAGCATGACTAAGTTTTTTTAAGGTTATTCTATAGTCGTTTTTTTTATAACCTAACCTTAATTAAATATTATCAAAAAAAAAAAGCAAAGTTGGCATGAACGTCATCATTATAGAAATTACAAATAATTGTATTTATTGATTTGATATTTCAACGTCATCCATATGTAATATTATTTATTATGTAATTAAATATATAAAATCAATCACCTCCCACCTTTAGTAAATAATTTTCAAACAAAAAATTCAATGTCATCCACCATAAACTTCTAATAATACTACTTAAGAGCAGAGTTGTCGAAAATTGTTATTTACAAACTATTTACTTTATAGATACTTACTTACTTGGAAAATATAAGGTGAAGTAGGGTGTGAATATATTTTAAAAATTTTAAGTTCTACACACATAAATTTATATACATATAGAACATATGATGCCTGAGTGAAATCAACCCTATTGTATGGTGGTGAAACATGACTAATACACCAGAATTATACAAGGAAAATGCAGGTTTTCACTAACAAATGCTTGTGCATAATATGCAAAATATTCTGGCCCAAAATATTTAGAAACAATAAGCTCTGGGAAATGGCCAAACAAGAACCAATAAACACACAAATGAAGCAGACAAAATGGTGGTGAACAGACCACACCTTTATAATACCTACGAATAATATAGCAAGGTATAGATATTAAATTATCAGTCCCATAATTGTTATTTTTGGCAAAGGATATGATTTTTTTCAAGTAAGTCGCCTATGCAAGTGCACACCAAAAAACTTTACAACTTCGTTATTCAGAATAATACCCGGCCAACTTTCTCTCTTTTAGTGTAAATGTGATATATATGTTGATTCGGTTTCACTCACTCCAATTCTCCACTTCTAAAAACGTTTGTTGAACTTTATTTATGCTGCGTTAAAAGATTTCAGAAGCATACACTGGGTTAATATGGACGTGTCTAACATGGACGTGTCATTAGCAAATTAAGCGGTGGTTAATTCATTTGTTATTGGTAAATCTGATGCAGTGTAAATGAGATATAAAACTTGGCCTAAAAAACCCCTCTATAGTACACCTGATATGGTTTCGTTGAAAGATGTATAGGCACCTGGATGCTTCACCAAAAAGTAACTTTCGATAAGGTACCTTAGTAATAAATACAAATGCTGAAGAAGTAACTGCTTAATTATGTATAGCAGTCCTTCATCACATATCTTATCGAAAGCTTGGTTAATATCCAAAAAAACGGCAATATAATATTTTTTCCCTCTAAACTTAGCTTGATCACTTCAATAATATATGTATATGTAACAAATAATATTGCAACTTAAAAGTGGAACTTGAGGCTGTCAGTCTATTTGTTGAAAAACAAAATGTCGATTTAAAAATGTTTATAAACCAAATGTTGAATGAAAAATTTACGGAGTTATTTCGTTTCTTGTTGTATGGAGTTATGTCCTAGCACCTACGGTACAGTTGACAACTTGACTCTTAACAAAAAGACATTTAGTAAAGTAGAAACCTCACATTTGAACATTTGTCATCTTTAATTTGGTATATTTTTGATAAGCCATATAACTCTGATTTTCTGCATCCAATATTTACAATCCCAACTAATTCAGAATCTCCAATTGATCCAGAATCTCTCTTACTACATATAAATATTCTATAAAAGGTGAATAACCCTTGTTTTGTATAAGCAATTATAAAATCCCTTTTAATTGAGGATTTTGTACATATATATATACATTTTATGGAAAATGGAATACCCTTATTTTGAATCCAACTCTAAAGTCTTCGTAATTCAAAACCTTGCATATACACTTGTATAAATGTTCTGGGAAAAAAGGGATATATTTTAATATTTTGATTGGCTTATCCAACTCTTAAGCTCTTTCTAATTATTTTTATTACATACACATTTCAACAACAAAGCACTTATAACAGAGAGGGTTGTCGCTACAAACCCCCGCTAAGCATATTATAGAAAATCTTATATATTTTAGGTACATATCGAATATTTGTTTTTCAACAGTTTTTTTTCGACAAAGAGACCGGGTCCGGAATTTGAATTGTCAATTTTATTCATATTATCAATCATTGAACAAGTTTTAACACATATTTTGTGCCATTTTTTCCCCTAAACCTTAAAATATTAAAATTTTGAACAAAATTTGTTTGTTAAAACATTATTTAGCATTCCTCAAACTTTTTACACTACAATTTTGTGTCTACAGCGGTTTTAAAATCGAAAACAAAAATTTTACGTACCTATTTATTTCAATTATCGCTATAACCGGTGCTAAGTTAACACAAAAACAAAACACATTCATTTTAGGCAATTCCATGAACGGAATTAATTTAAAAATTTGTTTTATTTTTTTTATTAATTGCAAAATTAAAGATAAATTTTACGTTACATTTATAACGGTTTAATTTGTATTTAATTTTTTCTAACTTATTATTTAAGATATTTTTATAGTGCTTAATGCTCATAAATGATAAGATATTAAGTACATATTTTTTTAAATAATATTTAAGTAAATAATATCCAAGATTAGATTTTGTGCCAAAAAATAAAAAAATTTCCTATAGGTACATATACTTATATACCAAAGATACAAATATAAGTACAAAAGTAACGTATTCTATATATCTATATACAAAATGCAACGTGTAGAGATAACAATACCTATTTCCAATATCTTTGTGGAACATAATAGAGATGCAATTTTTAAGCTAATTTATATATAGTTACTATCTTATTTTTTAATCTGGAATATAGATATAGTTACGATAAGCTTATCTTAAATTATTTTGTTAAATTACTGTTAAATTCCTTAAAAACATCAACTTATTTAATTGGTTAATTTCTATACTACAACTATAATTTAAATTATTTTTGTGGTTGTGTAGCATTTCTTTCCTAATACAATTTATGTTAAATAATATTATTTAAACTCTTTTAGCTCTATTTATAAGCGCTTTACCTATATATTTATATACTACTCTACTGCAAAAAAGTTAAATTTATCACCTATTTATAAGCCTTTAAACTTATCATTATAATAAAAAATGCTGTACAGGTAATTATACTATCTATAAAAGATTTGAAGTTATATCGAGGCTACTGAAACTTTATGGGAAAAATGAAAAAATAATGAGAAATCATTATGGCCATTACTGAAACGGATTTAAAATACAAACTATATGGGTAAACTTTTTTGCAGTAGAGTAGAAGTTATATAAGTGATCATAATTACTGATTATTTTCTAACTTCTGTATGCTTGAAATTTGACTGCAGAAACTAATAAACATAATGTATATGACTTTAAAATATTTTTTTGTAATAATAAAATATTTTTCGCATCCATCATAGTGCTTTACGTAGACGTAGAGATAGGTTTTTATGCAATTGGTCACGTTACAATGTATATACGTATAATATCTGATAAACATAAACATATGTCACTCTAGGTTTTTATAGGCAGTTCTATACGTCCCTAATGTAAATGATATATTTTCGAAATGGAATTATTTTGCAAGCCAAGCCAATGTATAGCTAATTCATAGCACAGAAAATATTTTGTTTGATTTTTCATTTTCGTACAATATTTTCGACGTATATAAATAGAAAAAAATAATCTTGAAAACAGATAACTCTTTTCTTGTACCAAAAACCGGCTAAAAACAGAATTTAATTTTTTTAAAACTAAAATTTGTTTACTTATAAATACAAACAGGGTTCACATGATAATATGATTGAAATAAACCAAAAATTAGTAGGTAGACGTCTATTTTTAGTCCTTCATGATAAATGGAGACAGACTTAAAGATTTTTTTCAAATTTCAATATGCATTTTTACGCTTTAATAAAATATCAGTTGCACAAGAAAAGGTCAATCTAAGCTTATTTGAAAGTCATTTTCTTATTACCAATCTTATTTTTAAAGTTAACTTGAGTCTCCCTCTGAATCATTTATTCAAATCAGGGTTTCATTATTTTAATAAGTTTCTGGCTATCTCTTTTGCTTAAGTGTAACATGGATGAGTATGCCAAATACGGATTTAAAAACAAGATCTGGTAAAAGCGATAGATTTGAAATTAAAAGGTTTGTATCGATATAGAAAATAGGTATAGATAAGGCAAGGTATATATAGGGAGTATATTTATCAACCATACCAAATCATAGCTTTTCATTAAAACATGACGGTTTACTGGTTGATAAAGAGAGATCTATATCAGTTCATTCAAGTCCCTGTTCTTTTAAAATCCTTAAATTTAACCCTAATTTCTTTGGTTTTTTATGCTTTGCTTTTCTTTGTAAACGGGACCTCAAAGACCTATTGTACAGAATCTGCATCTGTTTGTTAATCTGACATGATGCTTGTTAAATCGGCCATGGTCTTTGATCAACAAGACAGCTTTCTGACATTGGATCTAGTCTCCCTGATTTAGTCTTTGGACACTTAGTTTGAAAACGGCTTTGGCAACTATCTCATGTGATTTTGGTTTCTGTAGCTTCCTACTTGGATATAATTTTTTGCAAGTAGACGTTTGAACGAGCAGTACTCGGCTCTGGTCATAAGAATTGACTCTGCGTACCTATTTTTGCAAGGACATCTGCTTCTTCATTGCCTTGTATTCCTTCATACCCAGGAGTCCGCATAAGTGTAACTGTGTTTTCTTCCGCTATATTTATTAAACTTCTGTAATAGCAATAGATAAGCTATGATTTAATAATTGTGGAAGCCAAAGCTTTTAGATAGCTTAAGATAGCCAACTGAAATTATGTATAGGTTGGCATCTTTTATGCCCTCTTTTACTGCACTATAATGCCGAAACCTCAATGGCATATAGGTTTCAGCTTGAAAAACACGCCGAAATACGCTCAAGTACGCCGGTACCGGTTTTTTCCCCGATTTTTGAACCATCAGTATACCATACTAAGGTTCCTGGAGGTAAGGCCCTTCTTAAACATTCCACTTTTTTCGTTTTAGGTATTCGTACAGTGAAATTCCTGCGACAATCAATTGCTTTTGTCATATAGTCTGGATATTGCAATTGCTTCGATTTTATAGTTTAATTTTCTGCAGGATCATATTGTGTGTTGGTCTTTTGTGTTTGAGGTTATTTGTTAGATGCAGCCTCGTATCTGTAATTCCTCACGTCTTCAACAGGTATAGAAGAATCGGTGGGAGTTCCAGAATTTTTAGTGCTAGAGTAGGGCACGTTATTAGTGCTCCAAGGCACACAATTCTTTGTATTTTAGTAGGCTCAGTACTGTTCTATTTTTAGCTAAATGTCGCGTATGATATTATAGGTCTTATTATAGACTTGTAGAGCCATACAGTCATCTGTGGAGAAAGACTTTAATTTGAATTATAATTAATGTCGCTTGTCAAAAATATAATAATATGGTAACACTAAAATTTATAATCAAAGAAAATGGTAGACTATATACATGCTATGATGATTTTTTGTATTTTTTTTGTTCTGTTTGTTTTTGTTTTTTTTACAATAAATACTAAAATCTATCTTATCCAATTGAAAATAAAAATATTTCTGATAGATACACATATCTGTATGTAAATTTTTAAGATATGATAATAATACTAATAGTTAAGAAGGGTATGAATGAGGTATACTTGCATATCAGCTGGTATATAGGAGAGAAAGATATGATAAAATAATCTTAAATTTATACTGGCAGTTATCTTGACTAAAATTTTTTTTGTAAATAATTATCTTTTTTTTCAAAGAAACATTTTGCGCATAGGTTAGGGTGAATCTCAAATTTTGAATAAGTTCAAATGATAACATATTGTATATCTATATATAAGTTTATTTATATTTAATTCAAATTTCATGGTGGAGCGTGATTATGGATGCACGTTTCCTTTTTTTTCGTCATAATTGTAATCAAGATATTTAAACTTTTTTAGTAAATAATTTTTTTTTTTTTATTATTTATTGTTGGTATCGGAAAACAGTAACTAGTTATGAATTATTTTTTTTCTTGATTAGATAAGTATTAACATTGATACTATAAGTATAATCTTGATTTGGAACACACCTTCATTTGGATTTGAATTTATTAAAAACAAAACATATTTTTTAAATTTAATTTAATTATAAAAAAAAATATTTTGGAACTGAAGTGCACAAGAACCAAATTAACATATTTAACAAAACTTATGACATCTGGTAATACTGTTTTAAGTGAGTTCATATTTGACTTTTAATTTATTTGACAATTTTGGACAAAATTTTTGAACAAGAGCTAAATTAACATATTTAACAAAACTTATGACATCTGGTAATACTGTTTTAAGTGAGTTCATATTTGACTTTTAATTTATTTGACATTTTTGGACAAAATTTTTGAACCAGGCAAAACCTAACAAGATTATAGCTATAATATATAAAAAAAATTCCATATTGAAAGGGCAGTTTCCAGTTAGGCGATAGAGTTGAAAAAACAAAGATTTATGTTTGGAAAAAATTGAAATTATAGCTATAGCTAGAAAGAATAATACAAAAACAATTAAACATTAATACCGTTAGTTTTTACCATAACAGCTAAAACGACTGAAAATAAACACTTAAAGCCTGAAGATATCTGTTGAGTATTTCTGGATTCATCAATTTTCGGGAAAATATTATCTGTTTTGTATCTTCAGTTTTAAAATTTTTAAAGCTTTAAAGAATTTGAAGTTCTTATAATTAAGTACATGAAAAATTTCAATTAAAGTATCGCCCAAAAGACTTAAAGAATTTTTATGAGTAAAAAAAAATCTAACATTTTTCAATTAATCTAACATTAATCTAACAAAAAATCTAACATCCTGCAATTAATGCTTAATTCACTGTTTCCGAATTTTGTTCCAAACAATTTTGTTAAAAGAGAATTCTTAAGAAAATTAAACTAAAAAAAAAAAAATTAAACAGCTGAAATTGGCAAGAGTTAAAAATTAAAAAATAAAAAAAAAATTACAGCAAAAAAAAAATTGTTGTTCCGAACACAAAAGTTTTTCAACTTTTCAACAATCAACTTTTGTTCCGAAGAGAAAGAAATGTTCCGAAAAAAATGCGGGCGCATGTGTCCGGAACAAATATTCTGAAGCATCAGTGAATCACACCTTAGTCCACCGGACTTAAACATCATATTATCATCGTTTACATGATATCAGCGGATTAAAGAAAAAAATTTGGCGAAAATCAATAATCATAACCTCACTCAAAGACTCCAAACAAAAAAAAAACAACAACAATAATTTAAGATTAAAATGACGAAAAAATTATAACTAAAAAATCAAAATGGTTTTTTTGTTATTTTTTTCGTTTCGTTTTGTTATTTTGTTTTTTTATATTTTACAGGATAAGATACATTATCATTATTGTATTTATTCTATAGATATCTCAAATTTACGTTTTTTTTTTCGTTGAGATAATTTTTTATATCTACATTTGATGATTGGAAGTTATCTTAACTATAATGTGCATTCCAGAAAACCCCCAACAAAACAGAAATATTACTGATATTAATAAAAAACGTGTTTCTCACGTTCCTAGATAATCTATATCTTTATTTATATTAATTAGAAAATAATTAGATTTGAATTTGTTAAATGTGTGTAAAAATTTTAGTACACACATAATAGGTATTTTAGTACATATTGTTTTAAATGTTTTCTATTTATTTTTAATTATACAAAAGTATGTATTTTTTTTTTCAAATACTTTTACATAATTCAATGTTGGTGAAAATTTACTGTAATTTGTTATCGATGTACTACTTAAGATTTTTAGAATCAGAATAAGCTATGTAGTGATTGAATATATTATTAACTGGTTTTTTTTTTATCTTCAAAGAGAAAAGTAATTCTAACAACCCGGGCTATGCACAAATATATTTGGCAAAAAAGTTCAAAATTTCAAAATTTCCAAATCGAAGCTATTTCGTTTCTAACTTTTGGAATAATCATTTACTGATAAAAACTCTTTGGGATAAGGGTGCCGGAAATACTATTCAGTTGTACTTACTACATATTGGAACTTATTACCAACTTTAGATTGATGTAATCGAATTGTTGTTGATGCAAATGTAGTACGGTAGCAACAAATGCTTTTACGGTTCTAGCAACTTCGTGTGAAAATATTCAAATAACACATTCATACACCACATAACACACATTCAGTCAAATAATTATTTCTATATAGTTATTTCTACAACCGAATAATTTTCGTCCTTGTAAATGTAATTCGGTTATAGCCCCTATCTGGGTTGTTACAGTAAACAAATGATTTATTATAACTTATAATAAACCATTTGTTTACTGTAACAATTATATAACAATTAAAATTGTTGTAATAGTTATGCGGATTGAATCGTACTGTTAGTAAAATCCTATTGCCAATTATCTTAAATGTCCTATAAATGTTGGCACAAATGAATTCGTACTCTGAAAAAAATCCCTGTTTTAGTCATTTGGAGCACGCTGTATTGAACAAAAAAATACATATCGTATTAAAATATATGTGTACATGTATATACATATAACCAAATAAGCACGATGAATTTTTCTCTTTTTATTTTGCCTTCTAAAAAATTACAAAATTTTCATTTGGTCAGTTTGCTTTCTAAGAAAACAAATTATATGTATGACAACAACTGTATAAAAATAAATTTAAAATTAACAATTAACAATTTTTTGTATACCCAAACTACTCAAATTGTTATTGTTTCACAATTTATTAAATTTTTCAGAAATTTTTTTTTTTTTAAATAAATAAGTATCATATGATGACTTAATTTTCTACCTTACTGACTAACTTAAAATAACTCGTCTAAGGTTATCACGATATCATTAAATTTAAATCTTCCAAAATATATTAAAAAAAAAAAAAACAAAATTGGAATTATTCGAATCTATATGCTCTTATCAAAATGACATATGCCCAAAAAAAAAAAAAAAACAATAAGCACAAAAAAATCGAACCACTTCAATTCATTACTTCAAAATAGCGGTAAAAAAAGAATTAATATGTCGCAAGAAATTGAATAGAAAAAAAAAATAAAATAAACTGTACTGTACAACAAAAAAAAAAATTAAGTTGCGCAATATTAATGCATACATATACATATATAATGTATAAGCATATACTTATGGAAATAATATTTTGTTGTTGTTGATTTATTTCCAATAATAGAATTTCATACATTTATATTTCGTTTTTTGTTTCTTTTTATTGATTTTTAAAATGGCCGATAATAAGATATGAACATTTTGTTGTTGCTATTATCAATTTTCACTGTAATTCAATTCAAGCTGCAACTACATACTACTTCTATATATTATACTCTATTCATTAACCTATTGAATTACATGAATTAAAATTAAATAAATTTTCAAAATTAAATATATCAAAAAACCAATTTAACAACACTGATGAAATTCTACTATTTTACTGAATAAGAGAATAAGCCAAAAAAATGTAAGGAGTGATTAAAAGAGAATATCAAATTTTCTTATGTACATTCTGATAAAATCGTATATCTTGAACAAATGGACTCATATTTCAATCCTATAGTTAATAATTATTATTATACTAATTCTTTATTTGCTATAATTAAAATGACAACAAAAGTTAGCTCTAGCTACCGGGCTAATTAATATATTTTCTTTTGTCTGAACAAATTGTTTTATTTTGATGATTTGATTGTCCGCTTATATAACACCATACGAGTATGGCATAAAATTATTTCTTCTTTCTATACACACACATTGAAAAAATATATCAGAAATTTAAAATCCTCTATTTCGAAGCTAGTAACATGTGACTCGTGTACGTCGACTAATAGGATGTTGAAAATTAAGAAAAATCAATTATCTAATACAGAGTATTCCCGGCTTTCTTTATAAATAGAATAAAATTCCCGGCTTTATAAATAGCTTTCTATTTCCGTAAAACATTTAATTTCTCTTAACATATCGTTCAATTTAAGCATAACATTTTTATTACATATTAACATAGTGTGTCTTCTTATTTCTCTAATCTTCTTATTGTTACCTCCGTATAGTCACCGATGTACAACACTGTCTGTTCACTGTCAACATTCTGGGTTAAAATTTTTTTTTTGCATACAACGACACCATGTGTCTATAATGTCTTACTTTAGGTGTTTTTCTTATGAGATGGATTACAAATCTATTAAATTTTTTATGGGGCCAAAGCAAAATTTAACACCATGACAACAATAGGAAAACTATTTTTCAGCTTGTCAATATTTTGCTTTACAAAATGAATCTTCATTTGTTGAGTATGTGTACCTGTTTCGATCTATTAGAAACATTTCGAAGTGGCTAAGTCAAAGACACAAACCATGTAAATTTTAAAAAACATTTACTTTGGGTAATTTTAATTGTTTTGATGATTTTAAAAAATAATTTTAATTTAAAAAAGTTTCATATTTTGATTTTATGATGTTTTACTATTTTAAGATGACCTTATTTAGTTATTGTTTTAAATAATAAGTTTCCTATTTGGGTTTAGAACTTGGATATGTTTTTCTATAAATGATTTATTTGAAAGATGGGTAATTTATTGCGGTAGTATTTTGAAAAAATTTCACATTTAAAATGTTAGGTTCCTGTTACCTGCTTTAATGCACCTAGGTGAAAAGTTTTACAGACATTACTAGTATATTTACATTCATATTAGATATACATAATTGTATATACTCGATTTTTTTTATATTGTTTTTTCCTACATCTTCCTCATCGGATTGCTTAAACCTAGAAAATGATATTAACAATTTCGCTTCTTGGTGTTCAAAAAATGTACTTGAATCAAACCCTTCTAAATGCCAAGTCATTACCTTTTCTTGAAGAAATTCTGTTCGGACAGTTTGTTTCAACTACCAACTAAATGGCTGTTCACTTTCAAGAGCAAATATCTATCATAAAGCTGGGATTAACACTTAACCCTAAACTGAGCTTTAAGCTACATAATGATAAAATAGTGAGCAAAGCCAATTCTTCTTTTGGTTTCATTAAATGATGGTTTAAAGAGTTTTCTGATCCCTACCTCACGAAACATCTTTATGTTACATATGTAAGGTCTACCCTTGAATATGCCAATCAAGTATAGTTCCCACATTACTTGACTGGCATTAATCGAATTGAATCGGTTTAACGAAAGTAACGAAAGTGCTTTGAGTATTTCAATCATTAATTGCAGATATCTCTTTATTCACCAGATCATTTCGGATAAGACGTTAGCCCCTTAAACTTCAAATTATTTGGTTAAAAGAAATAATCGGAATAATCTCAGAACCGTTACGTTGTTTCACATTCCTTTCCACCATGGTAGATTTGATCCAATCACTAGAATGCTCCGTGAAGTAAATTCTGATTTTATTTATTTTAATCGACAACTAAGTGATTAAACTGTAAAAAACGATTACGTTTTAATGTACCGTTCAACTGAAACTTACTAACAACTGTTGTTTTTTTTAGCTATGATATACTTACTAGTTCGGCCTAACTTTTGCAAATATTTTTAATTAATGTATAGTTATTGACACTGGTATTTACTTATGATTTTTACTTTTCTACTAACACCATATATCTGGTTTAGTTTATTTTTACGTATTTCTAATCAAAGGTAGCGGTGTTTTGCTAACTCCACAGGATGATGACATATATTTGAACAATTAAATTGAAGCAAGCTTTCGTCTATAAGTAATAGACATCTGATGTGCTTGCTATAAGCATATAATTAAAAATTTACTCTATTCCTAAATTATTATGAGTGATTTAATCTGGAATTAAACGGTTCTAAGACAATGATTGAAACATCTACAATTTTTATTTTAGGGTCTTTGCAATTTCAAAAAATGAATTTTAGTTGCCTCTTTCTACCCTTAAGTAATAATCCTGAAAAACCAAAAAACATTTTTAAATTTCTAATTTTATTTTATCAAATTTAAAAACAAAAATAATCTAATTTTTTTTTTCTTGAGTTAATTAACATCCTGGAACTAAATTACGAAAAAGAAAGAAAAACAAATGAAAACCTTATCCAATTTTTATGCTCTAATTTGAGGCGCGTGTCTAATTTTTTTTTTTTTTTTCAAATATTATTAGCGCATCTCTTTTCTCTCTTTTCACTATATACACTAACAATGAGCCATATGAGGTATCAATTCTACATACTCACTAACTGATTTCGAATTATAATTTCAAATTTTATTTTTTAATGTTTTTTTAAGGATAATAATCGTCTCTATAAATATTTAAGGATGAAGATAACAAATATATTAATAGTTTTTAACCTTTATTTAGATTTAATCAATGACTATATCTAATTTAATGACGGTGACGCGATATAAAAAAAAGGACCTACAAAAAATAAAAAAAAAATAAAAACAACAACATAAAAAATACCAATGAAATTCCATTCAATGAAAACTATTTTTTTTTTTTTTTATATAATTTTGAAAATATTTAAGGGCTATTGAAATTCTTATTTAAGAGTAAAGGAGACATGTTGTGCAACTATTTAAACCTAGATATAACATTTGATAAAAAAAAAATTATACAAAAGTAAAAAAATAAAAAAAAAACTATAAAAAAATACTTCGAATGAGTTTAATTTCAATTCCATCAGAGAAGAGATTTTCTCAATGAATACGTTATTTGTTTTTATTGTTTTGTTTTTGTTAAACTAAAAACATCGTAGTTACATTAAAAAATATATATATATTTTTTTTATTTTTGTTTTAAATGTCAAAGAAGATTTTAAGATCAAACCGATAAAACAGGAAGCTGAAAGAGAAGTACATGAAAAAAGAATGAATTCTATTATTGAGTTGAGGTTGAGATAGAAAAAGAAGATGCAATTTATGACTCTTTCAGATAATAAAAAACTAAAAAAAAAAAAAAAAATATTGTATCTTGTGTGTTAATTATTACAATATAATATACTAGAATAAGAACCCAACCTTAATTTGACGCCATGGCTCTTCCTCTTTTTTGTTTTTCTTCTTTTTATTGTACATTTTTTTTTTTTTTATAATAAAAATTCTTTAAAATCGAATTAAAAAAGGGTTCTCATCTTGAAATATTTAAAATTTCTGTGGAGATGTAAGCAGATAGTTTACACTGTTTTGAATATACATATGATTATATTAATATGTATTTTCAAAATGGTTGCATAATGAATTATGAATTGCATTTACAAAAAAAAATGTGTATTTATTTAGAAATTCGGTTTTTTTAGTAGACATTCAATAGTCTTGGAGTTAACAAAATTATTGGCAAATTTTGTAAATTTAAATAGGCATAGAAAACGAAAATGACATACAAAGATTATGTGGAAGAATCCGCATGGAAAAAAGCAAGTTTATGACTACATTCAAAGAACGGACACGATAAACATTGTTCTTCAACAATTTAATTGCTAATGGGATCTGGGATCCCAAGAGCTCTATAGTTTAACTGCTAAATTCCTGAATTATTTAGATCTGCTTTTGATAAATTCAAACATTTTATACTAGCTTAGATATCATGACTTCATAATGTAGGTGAAAGTTAAGTTTTTAATCTAAGAGTATGCCGAGATCCGTTATAAAATGCTCAAGCGATGTATTATGAATTGTATAATTGATTTGTAATGTTAAATTGGTGTATAATTGTAATTGAAGAGTGGATCGTTTTCTGGAAAAACTTATGAACTGATGAAATTCTCAATATTAAGTTCTAATTTATTTGAGATTCACCATTCTTGTAGTGAATACAATTTTTCCTGAAGTAAAGTAACATCAGAGATATTATGAATGGGTTCTGGCAGATTATAGATAAAAGAATTTTATTAACACGACTCAAATTTCTGGAGAAATCTGCAATAAATATATGAAAAAGGAGTGGGCCTAAATGGCTACCTTGAGGTACTACTGAGGTAACATTATATTTTTTTAGATAATAGGCCTTGAAATTTTACATTTTTACATTTTGCTAATAGGATCCCATTAGTCATTAAATTGTCAAAGATGTAAATTTTAAGTATTTGGATATGAATATTAATACTGTCCGAGATAATAAAGTATAAAAATATCCCAGAACATAAAAATCCCGGTCAATATTTGGTCACTGCCGAAATGAAATCTGTATTTGTATACAATATATAATTAGAGAATCAAATATGTATATATATATATAAAAGTTGTATCAAGGCTATATAAACGTATTAATACACCGCAAAAACTGAACAGAAACTGAGCTGAACTGAACATGGGCACAAAAATGAAAGAAAAACTTTTGACGAATAAACTAAAGGTTAATTAACTAAGTTCAAAACAGCAAATATCAACTGAAAATATGAAATGAATACTGAACGTTAGCTTCATAAGTTTTAAACAGAACGAATATTTTGGAACAAACATTTTATTAAGCAATGATAGTCTAAGAGGGCTTTTTTGACATACCTGTATTTCATTTACCTGTATTTAATTTGCCTTTGTTTCATTTGCA
The DNA here is from genome assembly GCA_963942445.1 of Argyra leucocephala. Lineage (NCBI taxonomy): Eukaryota > Metazoa > Arthropoda > Insecta > Diptera > Dolichopodidae > Argyra > Argyra leucocephala. The sequence goes on along the minus strand of OZ012677.1, from coordinate 157,279,273 downwards.
TGTTTGTCGTTTGGTTCTGTTTCATTTACCGTTAAGTATATATATTAACATTTTATTGCCACATCCCTTGAATCTTAGTACTTAAAAAAATGTTTAACAAACAATAATATTATAATTTATCAATGATTTTTGCAACATTTTGATGATCAAACAGTTTTAGAAATTATGATTATCACGTCAAAAATATTTATGAATTTTTGATTTTGATCAGCGTCATGTTTTTGACGTTTTTGAAAAGTACTTACTTTAACAATAATATATATATGTTATATACATAATATTATATCAATTTATACAAATTGTAATGGAAATAGTATGGACGAAAAAAAGATGATTAATTCATTACAACTACCTATTTATAATAATAGGTACATATCAACTGACCAACATTCGTAGAGGTAAAAATACAAACTATTTGCCTATAATTTCATGTGATTGGAGTAAATCAAATAAAAATTAAATTAAATTATTTATCATTAGATTACAAGTAATAATAATAAAAGGGATTGATTAAATCCTCACACAAGTAGCATTTACTTAACTAAACAAGACCTATATAGACTTATGGATCAATGCTTTTATTGAAACACATATTATTACGCTGTTAGTTAAGATCGATCTCAAAAGGGTTAATGCAGAAAAGTTAACACAAAAATAGTCCTTCTAAAAATTTATCGTGTGATATTATGAAATACTTTTATAACATCACACATTCACTTAAGGTGGGTCTCAAATCCGTCAGAAATTATCTGTAATCCAACAGCAATTAATAAATATTCGAATAAATTTTCAATATTTAAACAGGTTAAAAATAATTAACCTAATATAATTAACAAAAATAGATCTTTAAATAACAACACTCTATTGATAAGACGATAATTCCAGTTGTATGTTTAGTTTTTTTTTTATAATTATATAAAAACAATTAATTAATAAATTTTTTTTTTTATTAATAACTTCCCTACAAAGAACAAATTCTATTAATAATCACTTTCGTGGACACACAGTAAACATTAATAATTGACCCAATACCACGTTACATTGATACCAATAATGTTGTCATGAACTTGAACTCAACTAATTTTAATATAATCAAAGCCCACTTAATTTTAATATTTTAAAATATTAAATTTTTTATGACTCGAAACATAATTTCAAATAAAATAACAGTATATATATTATTATTTATTTTGATTATATATTTTGAAAATATTTAATATATTACTTACCGTCATTTAGAAAATTATTATATATATTAATATGTATATATATGTGTATAAAAAAATAAAAATATTGCACAATAAATCGAGTAAAAATAATTAATCACCAACAATAATAATAATAATAGTAAATTAATTAAAAATTAGAAAATAAATTAATTATAGGAAAAAAAACCATACTATGTATATTATTAATTATTTATTATATTGCACATTAAAATAATTATTAAAATAAAAATTAATTATTTATTTATATATTGATTAATATATACTTGTTTATAAATTTAGAACAATTAATATAAAACCAAGAACAACTATAAATAAAATTAACAAATACAAAAATTTTAATTAATTAAATACGACAATGAACTTTTTAAGTTAGATTTAAAATTAAGAATGCCGCTTTAATTCTTCAAAAGTTAAATTTGATATGTGGAGAAAGAAAAAATTTTCTTCTTTACAATCTATAATTGTATATGTGAACTCTTATCTTATCAAAAAAATTATCACATATTTAGTTTTCACCTATAATAGTAGATTTAAATATATGATTTGATTTTAATGTGGTATGAGTGCAATAATTTTAATGGTGTATTTATGTAGAAATTATCTTAAAATATCTTTTTTAACTTGAAAATATAATTGTATTGTAACATATAGTATAATTGTAGTTGTTTATCATTCTATATTAATTATTATGTATTGTCATAATTTTCCATTTTTAATACAGGTGTTAAATGTATAACTGTAAAAGCTATCGTTATTTGTATGAAATCTATATATGTGGGAGAATTATGATTAATTACAATAAAGTTAATAAAGAAAAGATTTTAGGGTTTCAAAAGAAGTAATTTGTTTTTGAAGTGTACTAAAATTATGGGAAATTTTTTTAGTACAGATAATTTTATTTTGTTAAATTAATTTTTTTTTACAGGTGTAAAATTTTATATTATTTATTTTTATTCATTTGTAGGTACTCGTACTGATGTTTTTTTATATAATTATTATATTTTCATTTATAGTTAAAAAATACCACCAATTTATAAAAGACAATTAATAATTCAAATTAAACTAATTACTATATTGAAAAAACATTATTAATTTTGAAATTTATATATTCAGTAATAAAAGTAATTCATATACATATACATATTCATATAGGTATGTATTAATAATAATCAATCTAACTTAAATATTAAAAAAAAACCAAATTTACTTCCAATCAAGCTGTAAATGAAGCTTTGTCAAGCTGAATAACAATTAAAGTTCAGTTCAAATTCGATTTTACCTATTCTATTGTAGGATTTTGAATATATCAAAACTCTTATACTGCCGTGCTTATATTAAAAGAGCCGTAATTCAGAAAAATCGATTTTTCTGTTTTATGTGGTTTTTAATACTTTACACCAAATAGCATAATTTCAATGTATAAATTGTTATATTTTTGCAAAGAAAATTATTTGAAAACACTATAAGAAAAAAAATCATATCTCAGTTTTAATCCGAAATACTAAAAAAAACAGTAGTACAACATAACTTACATGCATATCAGCGGTATATCAAATTCAAATTTTACATACTGATAATTTGCTTAGAATTTTCCTTATTTTGAAAGCAATTGCAAATGGTAACGGTTAAGTGGTGTAGTAAATACAATAATTAAAATGGCAGAAACTCTGAAGTGAATTTTATTTTCTAACTGGAACAATAATATATTCTGCTTACTTGCAAAAAATAATAATACTGTCCCAACTAGAAATGTTTAAAACTGTAATTTTTATCAACCGCTTAGTAGTGTATAATAAAAGTTTAATTATACTAGGCTAGACAACTGTAATGCACAAAATAAAAATTGGACATTTTTTTAATTTTTAACTTTTTTAATAAACTTAAATGAAATCTCCACGTCTATATATAAATGACATCGTCACAACCATTACCGTGAAAAGAGGCAGTTACGATTTAAAACTAATTATAAAAAGGATGAGATAACAAAAAAAATTATGATAAATAAAATAAATAAAGTAAAATCATTACCATCTCCCAAAAAAAAGACAATGCCAGCCCGCATAAGTAAAATTAAAAAAAATATATATAATAAAGTACCTTGGCGGTTTAATACCAAATCGCTTAAGCTTTTGGAATAATCTTCCAACATTTGATTCACTTTTATTAAATTAATCTGAACTAAAAAATGTTATATAATTTCTTTCTACCACAAACGGGATTTAATTTATTTATAATTTTTAATAAAATTGAATATTTGAATTATTATCAGTTGTTTATGAATTATTATAAATATAAAAAAAAAAACAAATATCATTGACCTTGGACTCTTAGAATAAAAGGCGGACTCTTAGGACTCTTAGAATAAATAAAAATATAAACTACCACAATTTTTTTATTGCAAAATATATTTTTAAAAAATAACATTAAATATTTATTAAATTGAATATTTTAAAGTTTTATAAAATAAATTTTAAGGGGTGCGAAAACAATTTTTACAAATTCGTCTTTTTATCGAAACTTATTTTTTTGAGTTACCGCTTTTTCAATAAGCACGGCAGAAAATCCCTAAATCCTTTAATTCTTATTGGAATTATTTTGATATAAATTTTTTTATTTAATATTATTATTAATAAACCCCGAGAATTCGAAAATTATTGATTCTATTTTAAATAGGAGAGTATAGAACTTCGAACATTTTTTTAGAGCTGGATGAAATTGTAAATGACTCTCTCAATATTGGAATTCCATTTTAATAATCTTTTCACCAGTATTGCTGATGAAATAACTTCAAATTCTCATTCAAATGTTGGAGTTATTTCAATGGATGTATTTTCCGAACCAAAAAATGAAGTTTATAGAAGGCAAAGTTTTTCTTTGAAATTTATAGAACTTTTATTGGTTTTAACTGAAATTTTCATTCTTAATAAATAATACGAAAAATATTATATACAAGAAAATAGGTTCTTGTTTTTTTTTTTTTTGTTTTTTATCACCATAATGTCTCAATACAAAACAAATCAGTAAAACAAAAATAAAAAAATTACTTTATTTTGATTTTTTTGTTCTTCTTCAGTTAAAATGAAATCAATAAAAAAAATATTGTAGAATTTCTGTTTTCACAATTCAATTGACAAATATAAATTTTCATAGATAAGATAAGAAAAAAAAAAATAAAAATAACAAAAATGTTTTTTAAAAAAAAAGGCTAATTCAAGCTTTTAGACAAAAAAATACTCCTAAAAAACAATACAAAATAAGAAATACCAGTTTTTTTTTAATTATAAATAAATTTTTGACAAGTAAAAATCAGATACAAAAAAAAAATTACATTTCAAAAGTTGATTAATGTGTCACCCTATACCTGGTATGTTATTCTTTAATAACTCATTATATTCTTCTATGATGTATATTATTTATGCATATAATGCTATTTACTAAAATAATTTAAATAAATAGAGTATATGTAATTTTCGATTGGAAATTTTATGAACCGGTGGTTGCCAAGTAGTCTGATGTGCTTTTTAATTTTTCTAGAATATGTTTCTAAGCCAGACGCCGAATCAAGGTGTTTTAAAATAAATAAAATGAGTTGGGTTGAACTAAATTTTCATTTTGGGCCATTTACCTTTGATAAGCTTTTTTGTTTATAATCTTTTTTTCAAATGCGTAACAGTGAAATATTAATAAAGGTCTGAGCGTAAGACAATGGAGCAGTGAATGAAAGTTTCAATACGGCGATTCCATATAGATTTTTTTTTTGTATCTTTATTCTGCATATCTTACCTAACCATCATAAACAAAAATATTGGGTACAATATTTGAGAGTAATTGACGTGTTTCTAAGGAAAAAGTTCAAGGGTTCTTAGCCTAAATTAAATTTTAGTTATTTATGAAGACTCAAGTAATTCATGGTTTTTAAATCCAGAGGTCTGAAATGTTTCAGGCTATGCTCGCTTGATGCTTCGTTATTAATTAGTTGAGGCGCAAATGAATTTGGGTGAATATTTAGACAATATGAATATTTTGCATCAGTTTCTTTTTATTGTATTATTAATAGATGAAATATTTAAATTCAGCTTTATTCTGTCTTTGCGTACATACCAGGGAGCATTGACAATGGATCGATGCGATGGATTCATAGAAGTAGTATAATAATGTTATTCTGGCTCGTACTATTTACGGATTCTGTTAAACTAAAATTCAAAATGTGACCAAATTAGAAATAGTTGTTTTATTCCTGAAACAGAAATAGTTTAATCTTAAAAAATAAGATTTGTTGAACGGACTTGAAACACACAGGGATAAAAACAAGTTTGAAGAAAAAAAATGTAAACACAAATAACTCGCTAAAAGTCAAAAACTGTCCAATGCTATAAGGACCAACTAAGTAGGTAGGATAAGTATATGTAAATAAAAATTAAACGAAATGAAAAAAATTATAATTTGGATTTCCATTTCGAAAGTATAACAATTTTATTCGTAAATTCTTTCTTATTTTCTATTCGAGTTAGTTAGCAAATGCACAAACCGAAATTCAGAAAAAAAACCACAATAAAAGCTTACAAAAAAATCCATAAATTTAAAATTCATAAAATTGTGGAAAGATTAATCCTCGGAAAAGGAGATATCCTCTTTTTTGTATTCAACAGCGGCTACGCATAAAAATCATTTAGGCAAATATTCTGAAAAAATGAAATGAACAAATAAATATTTATATTTTGATGAAACCTCGCTGGGATTTTGACTTTTGAGCCGGAAATTTGATAAAATAAATTACTCGAAAATATATGTAATCATAAAGTACATAATAAAGTGAAATAAATAAAAGCAATAAAAAGCTAGAAAAGCTTTTTTGTGAATTTTTTTTGCTTTTTTTGGCCAAAGTCATTATGAATTTTGTTTTTTGTGGATTTGGGGACTAATCCTTTCTATTCATTTCAACAACATAATTTGTGGTGCTTTAAAAAATAAAAAAAAAATTAAATTGACAAAAATTATTTACATCACAGGCTATATTCGAATACGAATATAACCACTTAAATTTAAAAATAAAGTACGAATTTACAGTTATTTTCGATACAAACGAAATTATTTTCTCTACTAAAATATAAACCGGCTAAAACCTATAAAACAAAAAAATTTGAAGAATTGAACAGAGCAAGAAAATAGGACTTTTCTCAATCAAAAATAACGGTAAAATAATATTGTATTTTAAAAGTTATATTGTCATACTTATAATTCTAATGAGGCGAAATTATATACAGTAAAAAATTATTATTTTTATTAATTCATTTAAATTTTAAATAAATCTAAAATTATATTAATGAACGTTTTTAAAAAATTTCATTTAGAACCTAATTGAAGTTAAAATAATTGGTATAATTTTTCATTATACTTTTATAAAGCATAACATAAATTTCTTTATTTTATTATATAAATTGCCTCTACCCAGTAGGTAACCTCTATAACTAATCTAATATACATATACACAATACACATATTTACAATTTTTTTTTTATATCATAACCATACCAATTGTGACCATTTCGTGTTACTAATGTGTTATTTTGCAATTTTCAATTCTTTACCGCCACCCGCCCTATTTTTTTGAAATATTTTCTGTTTTGGTTTTTATTAATTTTTCACATACAACAACAAAAAGCACCAGCAATAACCAACAACATTTGCCCATAATCATAATAAATTGTATGAAATGATTATGATTAGCAAAATGCTTAATTCATGTTTCTTAAGTATTTTAATAATAATAAAAAAATAAAACATTTCTGAGCAATAATATACCTTTACCCTCAATCGCCCTCCCTCCACCGACAAATAAAATTTATATTACGGTGGCATCATAATAACCTAAATATTTTTATTGTTTTTTTTTTTGGTTTTTGCTTAGTTCTCCAAATATACAACCAAGATGATTAATGACAGCCGTTGTTATTTTTGATGGAAGGCTTTAAGGTATAAAATTTATTTAGCGATAAGCCAGCGCCCAATCACAAAAAGAAATAAAAAAAAATAAAAGTGTTTGTTTTTTTTTTAACTTTAATGCATTTCTCCGCTTTTATATTATGTTATGTTATGGAAATCATAATTATTTTTGTTTTATTAATATTGGTTGCCTATATTACAACTTACAACAACTTTTGTCATATTTTGCTTCTGTTCCGATTGTCATTTTTTTTTTTTTGTTTTTCTTTTTTGCTTCAAAAGAAATCTAATATTGCACTATTTTTTAATAGTAAATGATATAAAAAAAAAAGTTGTTGTTGGTTTGTACTGTGGAGTATTTTTACTACATTTTTGAGTTACTTACCCATTTACTACACATGCATGCATGCTCACATGTATATTCTCACCATATACTCTATTCATGCAGTTTTGCTCATGCTTGATATGTTTTTTCTTTCAGTAAAAAAATGTCTTAACTAGCGTGTGTAATATTTTATTCATATGCACTATTTTTTAATATTCAATTTGTATATTCTTCATTTTTAACTTTCCACAAACATGGTAAGCTTTCATACAGCTCCAAAAATTATTTCCAGAATCAGTTTTATATCTTTTATTTAATTGTTGTTAAAGCTACAAAAAAGTTTGTTGAAATGTGAAATTTATGCATGTACAAACAAAAAAAAATCAATTTTTTTTAAAATCGCGCAGTTGGTATCCTGAAATGGAATTTTTCAATTTCTTTCAGGTTTTCAAACTTACTGATATGTACTGCTCCTGACGAGCTGAACCTAGTATTCGTCAAAACTGGTCAGTCGCACAGAATATGCTTGTTGTTTTCCTGAATGTCAAAACTTTCGAATTTATATCAGTACTGACTAGTGTCCGTTGCATTACATGACTAACATGTAATCATGCACACCATGGCTATTACGTTTACAACAGATGAAAAAAATTAAAAAATATTTTACATGCACTCAAGTTGCTTTATTAATAATGAAATGTGTAAACTAAGACTTAACGAGTAATTGAAAAACATTCAAACTCAGTATAGAATATGTACTAAACGTATAGTATGTGCAACACTTTTAATACATAGTATGTATTTATTATTCAATTCATATAAGTTAGTAAAAATATAAATCAAATTGAAAGTAGACAAAAAAATCATAATTTATGAAAAACTATTTTTTCTCTCCTTTATTAATAAAATGCTAAACGGCAACACTAAAAACAAAGTTTTAATAGTTACGAAGAAAGTTAAAAAAAAGAAAATAAAAAGTTATGGGTTATGCTTAGAGTAATGCCTAAAGGTTTTAATTTTTTGTTTTTGTTTTTTTTTTTTTTGCAGAAATTCATTTACCGCGGAACGAACGGTAATTCATTATAATAAATTTGAAATTATAAAATGGACAGAGTGATTTAGAATATTCAAATAAGAGGTATATTATGTATGATTATTAAATACTTATAAAAGTAAATTGAAGAGGAGCCATTAATGTAGAAAAACTATTGAAATATATAGGGTATGAAATTAAATTATTAAAGTGTTAATTTGCTACTATTTTATTCAAAAATCTACACGACCATTAGTTATTGTTATAAGACTCCATAATTATTGGAATATTCCAAATCATAAAAAACACAATTTAAAGAAAACAATTAAATTATCTAGATTGTTATTATATAAGGGATGCAAAGAAAGCTTGAAAATAATTTAATTTCTATAAGAGATAACTGACAAAATAGTCTTGGTAGGACTAGGGTACAAATACTTTCAAATTTTCACATAATTACAGTTTTTTGATTATCCAATGCCTTGACAATAATTTCGGATACTAATTTGATATTTCGTGTAAAAAATAATAATGTGATATTGTGAATTTTTATTGTTAACTCGAAAACATTTGCAATAGTCTTAACCCATTTTGCGCCGCCTGGTAAGAATTCTCTTACAACTACTTAAAATGGTAATAAAAAGTCATAAAAATACTTTTATTGATTTTGTGGTTGATATCATATTGTTTAAGTTTTTAAAAATAAAATAAAAAAATGTTTATATTATTTTTCGAATTTTTGTGTGCTCCAAGTGGGTTTTTGCGGCAAATGGGAAAATATCGTAAAATGAAATATGGGTTATAATTTCCTGTGCAGGAAATTAAAACCAAATTTTTATTCATAATAATATTATTGTTTGAAAACGTTATACCTTTAAGTTTAAAGTAAATAAAAATAAATATAAAATATATTTAATCTCTGTAAAAATGCGTAAAAAATCTCTCACGCTAGCACAATTTTGTCAAATAAAACAAAATATACATTTTTACGATAATAATGCGCTTGATAAGAAAAGTAAGTCCACTGATAATTCTATTAAATCGCATATTCTTGTAATTTGGAGTGTTTCATAAACATCGTGTCGATTGATACACTAATGGTACCATAATTTGGAAGGAACAGTTGTAAAATGTACATCAAAAACAAAACAAATCCAATTCAGATTCAATCGAAACGAACACAAATATGTCAATATGGAGCAACCTAATATTATTAAAAATTATAATGCGTCTATAAGAGGTGTTGACATAGTAAATTTTGCCATTCCTAATTATCGCATTAACTTTAAAGGAACGAAGTGATGGTGGCAACTTTTTATAAATGCAATTGATACTTGTGTCGTGTCGTAACATTGTTTTGTTTTTATTTTTAAAATAAATTCTGTATAAAATATTTGACTTTTTCTTACATCCACTTTAATTGTTTTGTTCAGGTTATTCGCCGCTGGTAAGAATTCTCATAACCACTTTTCCAAAAAAAACTGCCGATCGGAAAAGTGTGATAATTTGTGGAAGTCATATTTGATTGACAAATAGCTGTCACACAAATTTTCACGAAATTTTCACGTTTATGAGCGACGAAAAATGGATAAAGTCTTAGTATGAACTGTCTTGACAATAAAATATAATAGTCAGATTATAATTTAAGCTGATAATTTATAAAAAAAAAATACTACCTTGGAAGATGACTTTGCCCTGCCGATTTAAATCGATTTCATAGCTTGCTATCATTTCATCTTCATTATACTCACATATTAAAGAAAATCAACTCAATGTTTGGCTTTATTAAATGTTGAGTAAATGACTTTAATGATCCCTATCTACTTTACTTACGATCATAATACGTAATTTATAATACGTTCATCGGATTTTTCTTTTTTTATTTATTAATTTTTAACTCAATTGTTAAATATTGTGATTTTTAAAATTTAACTACATGTTTGCATATCATTTATATCATTATCACATTGTATAATTATTAATTTTAGTTTTTTGCTATTTATTTATTTTTTGTTTTTTAATTAGAATAAGTTTTTAGTGTTGATTTTTCCATTATTTTTTTGTTTTTCCGTTTTATGTTTTTTTTTTAAAATAAAGTTTTATTCTTCCTATAGACTATAGGAATTTTATATTATATTCATACAAAATGAAATTTCAAAAAAAATCTCATAATCACCTTGTCATTTTTTTCCATGCTTACATTCCTGTACATAATCAAATAATCCAACGTATGTTCAATTTATTCAATTAATATCACAAGATATCATTTGAAAAAAAAAATAGGTAATAACCAAAACAAAACAAAAAAACAAGATGGAGAAATTATATATGGGCTTAGATGCACTACCACCTCTCCTTGATTCCGTCCTCCTTCATTTACTCTCAAGATAAGAACTCCTAGATTACGCAATATCTGTGGCTTAAGGAAAATGTGAAGTATATTGTAATACATCTCAAATTACTTTCATACTTTATAATTTAGATTGTTTAGAAATTTAGAATATACAAGCGATTACACTGAAGAAAGTCAGTCTGTCGGGTGTTACTCAATTTTAATAGAAAATTTTATATTTTAAGATCTGCGGAATCTATAGGTAAAAATGTAAATTAAAGCAAATTGATTCGACTTCGACTGGACTCTTTGAATTTAATTGTATATTTTATGTTCCATTTAAAATATAGTTTATTAAATATTAATTAAAAGTATTTTTTTATTGAATCTGTTTAAATTTAAACTTTTATTGATTTGTCAGCCTGTTTCAAGAGCATAATTTGAATGTTTTTCTGTTATATTATGAATTTTAAAGAGTGAAACAAATTAAGAAGAATAGTTTTGATTAATGATTTAGGGCATTTCCGGACCTCTCACACTTGCACTTGGTACTCGCACTAAACCTGTCAAATCGCATTAAATTTATTCCTAAAAACTCCAAAATTTTTTTAGTTAAGTCGAATGTAGTAAACCTGTAATTTCGCACTTTAGTACCCGTCAAAATTTAGTGTTTTTTTTATCACACTAAAAATCGCACTAAAATAGTAAATTACATAAAAAATAAGAAAGATAAAAATTTAAATTTGTGATATGAATATTCAAAGACTATATTATCGATATGGTAACTATAAATGTGTAACAATAATTTAAAATATGAAACAAATATAATTTAAGAACATAAATATTATTTTTTACTTACATTTATTTTTTTCTCTTTATAGACATCGTAGGTTCCTTTTGTTTTTTAAATAATAAATTTTAAAACAACAATAATATTTTCTAATAATAACACAAATGACATTATGTAAAATTTAAAATTTATCTATAATACTGCCATAGTCATAAATTTATAAACATTGCGAAATAATGCTAGAAAAAAGCACTATTCTTCTGATTTCAAAATAAATTTGACATACAAATGCTAAAAAATATACATTAAGTACTGATTCTACCCGATAAAAATGTAGTACTGTCATAAATTCTTAAATCTGAACAAAAATTTAGGGCGAAAAATAGTGCTGTAAATTAATATTTTCGTAAAGTGTGAAGTCTTTATTAACTTGTCGCAATTTGAACTAAAATTTAAATTTTTTACCGGAATTATTTTGAAATTCATATAACAATATTTTTGGCAACTCGAAATACGTCACTATTTTAAAATATTCACAAATTGAAAATAAAAAAACAAAACAATATATTTTTTGCTTTGTTAGTACTTACGCCACCCAAGTTGAGAGTAATGAAAGAAAAAAATATTTAAAACTTTGATTTAAAATATTTTAATTCTTATGATTTTAATTTGAAGGAGTGACATATTAAAATTGCGACACTTATTACCTCACAATACCTACGCAAATGTTCATATTGTTGTACATTAGCGCATATATGGTAGAGAAGTAAATTAAATTTAATTAAAAATGCTTATGATTTTTCAACAATTTTAACTATATAAGAATTTTAGCTCATTGGTTGAGATTTAGAATAAGTTTGAAATCGTCCAACCAAGTCAAAACACTGTCAATTAGTGTAAGCTATCTATTTACAATGGCAAAAAAATCAATCGTATTTTTTATAGACCCAATGTAAATTTAGATTAATATTGACATGGAATATTATTATTATTAGAGTAAGTAGTGAGTGCTAAAGTGTAATAGTTGCACTCCAATAAATTGGATGTTGAATATATTACAATGGCTAATAATAGATTACCTAGTATATAAAATAATAGATTACCTAATTATTTAGCTAATCAATATGTAGAAGATATTTACCATTATTGGCTAAGAAATATTTTCATCTTCAGATTAAGCTTCTTTAGAACAGTAAGTAAAAAAATTATAATATATAACGGTTTGAAGATGTTTATAAATTACCTTTTAGTTCAAAAAATCAAATAATCTAACAAAATTTAAATTTTTAGTAAGTTCATATGTAAAATTAAAATTAAGTTAAGTATATTAAATTCTAAAAAGCAAATAGTATATTCTTATTTATTTTATATTTTTTTTAAATATTTTTTATATTATATTATATTACAATGAATTTATATTGGTACAAATGAAAAAATAGCTATTTTGAAGCTTTTAAAATTGTTTATTGCATATAATTTAAATTATACACAATAGTAATTTACAAGGTCTAACTACCTAACAAGCTTTGATATGGAATATAAATAATGTATAGGTAGTACACAATATAAATTAGAACGATTTTGTGAATTTGATTTTAATTACGTTAATTGTTATATGATTTTTTGACGACACATGATAGTTTTATCGAACTAATTTTTCCTACTGGTTTTTGTCTACAATTCGTTTTTTGTCTACAGTAATTTAGAACAGTGTTACTGATCATATACAAATAGCATATCGTCGTATGAATTACATCGTTGGTCGTCATTAACTTTTCTTCTAAATTTAATTTTTATAACTAAAGGAAATAAATAAAGAAATAAATCTTCGTTATTCAGCCATTTTGCTGTAATTATCCCATTTTCTTTGAATTTTTCTAATGCTGTACAGCTGTACTATATCTATAATTATAATAGACAAGCACTTAAGGACCTGCGCAGTAAACACCTTTTCATTTTATCTCTCTCCTACTTAATGAATTCATAATATGTAAATAAGTTGTATATACAACAGAAATGCGCATAGGGTTGAAAAATTTCTATTCAGATGATTTTATTATTCCAAAAAAAATTATGCATAATATGTAGCTCTTATTAAAATAAATTATTATTAGTAACATTACAATAAACATAGATTTATACATATATAGATTTGACATATGTCAAATAAAAATGCAAATTCATCTAAAATAAAAAATATAAAAACAACAGAAAAAAATCAGTTGAATTCTTCAATCATATGAGTACTAGAGGCCCTGTTGAGTAATTATTATTCAAGTTAACACCAAATTTAAAGTTATTATAAGAAGAGTACAGTAGAAACTTAAGTTTAAGTTTTATTTAGAAAATATAAATACTGCTCCCTCATCACGGTAAATTACACAGACTTAAATTAAAATTATAAAATTGCTTCTGTGATGATGAAACATATTGATCACATTGCATCAGAATAGTCATTAATTTCTAATAGTATGTATTTTAAATTGAAAAACAACTTACAGAAACTCAAATTTTGACACAGAGAATTTCTGTTTAGACCCTGTCATCTTTCGGTTTTCTAATAAAAAAAAACTTGTATCAAAAAAATTATTTTTACACAAAAGCTAATACTTAACTTGAGTTATAATTACTCAACAGGGGCCCCTAGTAGTTTTTTATTCATATGCATTAAAAAGGAATGCAATACTACTGCCGGTGTAAATAAATTTATATCTAAATTTAAGTTTGAAATTTCGAATCGTCATTAGTTGTAACAGAGAGTGAGTACGAAATTAGGAACAAAATATAAACACATAATTAAGTTAAGATATTCCGCAAGAAATAAATAAATCCAAAACGTATAGTTTTAAGCGTAAATAAAATTAAGAAGTAGTAAAATTTTAATAAAATATTTACATTTAATCAAAATATTGATTAGATCTAATACATTTTTTTTATTTCTAGTTCAAATACCTTATGAGATTAAAATCTCGTTTGTACAGGCTTAATAGTTTATAAAATAGTTTACATTTCTATTAATTTTAATATTATTTTAAAGTATTTAATAATTTTAAAAAGTGTAATTATAAAAAAGCGTAAGAAAAAAGTGGAAGAAAGAAAGAAAAATATAATAAGTGGCAAGTTGGAATTAATATGTAGTATCAAATAAAATTAAGAATACATTTAAATTTCGTATGAATTTCAATAACATTTTAAAAGTTTATTCTTTAGATTAGTAATATTAAATATTTTTAACGATTTATCAATTTTATTATATAATTTAATTGAATTGCCCCATATAAAGTTGTTTGCAGACCAAATTTGCAACGTTCTTTTGCGATCTATAGTTGAAATAAATTTTTCCTGGTGATAGTCATTTATTTTGCTCAATGAAGTAGTAGTACGAATAGTTCCCATATTTATGTTATGTATATGTAATATGAGTTTGAACTCTATAAGATCTTTAATTAATAGTATATCGTTATCTATGTGAATATATAATGTATTTTCCAACATTATTTGCCTCTCACGGGTATGTGCCAAAATATTAACTTATATAAAGCTGAAGTCTGTCTATAACCTAATCAGCAGGAACCAAGAAAATACAAATCCAGTGATATAGCAAGCACAACCTTAAATCTCATATCTTGAGAGATAAAATCCATATCTTGTAGTAGACAGTATATATGTAGGTGTCGCGAACGTGATTGTTACCAAATTTTGTTTCTTAAATCTTGTTTTTTTTCTTCAAAATCTTGCTGGTTTCACAAAATTTTAGTTTTTTATTTAGTTAATAGTTATTTTTCAATACCTTGTAGGTAATAAAATAAAATAAAATAAAATAATAAAATATGTTTATTAATCAAATTGGTTTGTTTTCCATTTTTTAAGAAAATCTCACCGTCTCTATTCATTTGCCGTTTGCAAAAACATGTATATGCCTGTAATAAAAATAAACAAAAAAACGGGGTTTTCAAAAGCAAGATTTTTCGTCACAAATACTAAGTAGTATAGCAAAAGTACAAGATTGTCTATATTTTGTGAAAATTTAAATAATTTAGTGAGAATCTTATGCTCGTAAGAACAAAACGAAAATAAAGATTTAACCTAAGAGTTATATTTTGATCCCATTACTAGAGTAATAGATCGAGCTACATGAGTAGTATAAGAGACTAAATTAATAATCAAATAACATAATAATAGAACATCTTTAACTAAAAATTTTCATTTATACTCACATATTGTAAAATATTATGAACCCACTTCAAATTTTTTAGAAGTAAAAACGTAAGGAGCCAAATCTGAATATTTTACAAAAAAAAAAACAAAAAAATTAGTTTTCCTATTCAAACAAATTTGATTTTTTTTTCTAAAAATAAAATGTGTGTCTAGATTTGCACTTTTATAATATCCTATACTAATGGACTCAAAAGTATATAAAAAATATATAAAAAATGTCTACAAATTTTTGCCGTTATTTTCATAAGTTTTTCCGTTTAAAATATTTCTCAAAATCAAAATAAAACATTTTCAAAGAATTTTTTTTTGTTTTTCTTTTGTTTTTTTTTTTTTTACTTTGTTAAAAAATATTAAATTAAACGTTAATAATTGATCATTCAAAAATGGTCAAACTTAGACTAACTTTTCTATTGCTTCCATTTTTATCGTTAAAAAATTTTTTTTTTTTTTTGAAAAATTATCATTTAAATTTTAACGTGAATGTTTAAGCTTTGAACATAATTTTCTCATTTTTTATTATTTTTTATATTATAGCTATTATTATTGTATTTTTTTTTGTTTTTTTATTAGATAAAATATCTTAAGACACTATAAATATGTATAATTAAATATAAACTCATAAATTATCTGTTTACGAAAAAAAAAAATACAATAAAAAATAAAATCCCGCGAAATAGTCATCGTAGTATTATAGTAATAAAAATTAATCGCCGTTTATTTATTTTTTTGTTACTATTAAATGACGGTAAGTTGTTCTAGATAACTATAAGGCTCTAATGAAAAGTGAAAGTGAAAATTCAGAATATAGAAAGATTCAGATTGTTTCTTTAACTTTGATCCAATTGGAGTGATCGAGACATTATTTAAATCTTAATATACTTATATATTGATAAGATGATAAGATGAGTATAGTATAATAAGGGAACATTTACTAAGACACAGAACAACAATCCTTGGCTACATAAATAACGTAATAAAACGTACAACAGGAGCTAAACAAGGTTTCTCACTACCCTCTCCTTTCTGTTCTGTACTGTATTCCAGATGATGTTATTAAGAAAGCAAAAACCACAGCACGAGAATTAAAATGAACTCTGACAAGAAGACTAGAAGACTGAGAATACGCGGTTGATATTACTCTTCTAGCATTATGTAAGGGAAATTTAGGTCTTCATTAACAAATGCTTGAGAATAAGCAAAATATTCGGACCCAGAACTCTGGGAAATGATAAAACAATAATTGAAATACAGAAGAGAAAATAGAGATTGATAGGCCACATCCAACAGAAGACCTACGAATATTATAGCAAGGCAAGCTTTAGATTGCAATCCGCAGGGTTCTTTCAACCAAATAAGTCAAAATTTCAGAGGCTAACGCTAACGTGTTGCCCGAAGTGATCTGGTGAATGAAAGAGATATATCTAAAATCACTTGACGATCAGACAATGACGATCATGACTAAGACGGTGGCAGTAAACTTGAAGCCGCAATAGATCATTCCTCGAAAATTTACTTAAAGCGAAACGTGAAGATTTTCCCTGAACCGATTCAATTCGATTAATGTCAGTCAAGTAATGTGTGGACCATACTTGACTAGCTCATTCAAGGGTATAGTTCTTACATAATATCTATTGCATTGTATACATTGAATTGCTTTACCTACATTTTTATTAAATATGGTTATAATATCGAAAAATTCAGCACTGTGTATTTTTAATTATTTAAAATATTCATCTTCAAAAGCAAGATGTTTTTCATGCAGACTTTATAAATGGAAAATACACTAATAAATACCTTTGCTAGATATTTTTTTCGCACGATTATGAAAGCATCCCCAAATAAAAAAATTAATTATATTTGAGTTTAATTTAAATGTAGAAGAAGTAGAAGAAGAAAGTTACAGAGTAAAACTAATGTGAAGATTTAAAACAAAAACAATAGCACATAAAAACTACAAAAAAAATTTAGAATAGAAAGTACTTATTTGATATATACAAAGGTTATACAGTGGCAAATGTTAAAAGTCTGATATCAGCTAGACAGGAAATTTGTCTCCAAAACAATTCTCTATTTTGATAAAATTAATGATGAATACCTGATGAATATTAACTGATGAAATTATAACTGATGAGTATTTGATTATGTTAACAACATAAAAAATTTAATTACTAAAAAAAATAAACCAATGAAATCAAATCAAATCAAAGATGAGAATAAAATTAAACCAGGGGTTACAAATTTGTAATTTCTTTAATTAATGAGTGAGAAAATATATTAAGATTATTAATCTGAATTTTGATATAGACTGATTTAATAATTCATCATAATTAAAAATTAAACTGTACTTGTTTTTTTTTATACATGTACAGAACTGTGTTTATGTAATCAGAGAGTATAGATATTTATTAATTTTTTCAATTATTTTGAATGGTATTTCAATAGATATATTTTAGTATTACATTTTTTGACATATAGGCTTAATAAGTGTGGTCAAGTTTTCTATATTATATATTCTTATTTTTATTCACGTATATAAATCTACTGTTCAAATATTTTTGGGTATAATTTTAATCAAACTGTTTCAGACAATATTGTTTTCCGTATTTTTGAGCCATGATACCATTTCTTAAAATACAATTATTTATTTGAAGCTGGGTAAGTTTAAAAGTTTTGAAGCTACTTGAAAATTTCTAATCAAGAGTTAAACAGCGGACAGTTAATTTCACTTTATGGTATACGTTTTTAAAATTTTTACGTTATATTCTGATATAAACTTTCATAGTTATATGTATATCCTTTTTTTGATATATTTATGTCAACTTGATATTTACGCAATGTTATTGTCAATTTACAACAAATGTTAATAATAATTAATTAGCAGTTAGTTTATGGTTCTACGATTTCGGCTGTATACAATTGTATTCAAATCTCTTCGATTAATAGTTTTAAATATCAGAACGATTTAACAAGTAACTCTTCTGAAAAGATGTTAATACTAATTTTTTTAATTGTATTGTATTAATAAAATGTAATATAAAATGTTAAGCTTATAGAACAAATAAATAACATACAGATATCGCATGGCCATATAACAAAATGATTGAATTATTTTCTCTAGCCGACAAAAAGCTTTAATAAGAACAAAACTTTAAAAAAATACGTAAAAAATAAGAATAGTAGAAGGATAGGGAAGAACCATGGTATACAAATAGTGGTACAAACAATAAATTATAGGTGTAATCGATATTGTCATATGCGCGCCAAATTCTTTTGCATGTTAATCGATATTGCAGTCGACAAGAGCATTGTAACTTTTAATGCTGTCAGCACTGGCCACATTTGTAGTGTAGCCAATAATGCAAAAAACATATCACGTAATCAATAATGTTATATGCAGGTCATATGCTTAAAATTTTAAACATATGTTCAGATAAAAATATTCAAGTGCGAAATGTGTTTTTGTTGAAATTTTTTTTTCAAACATGAATTTTGAAGAGGATAAGTAATTATTTAATGTAAATGCATTATGTATATATGTATTTTAAATTGACGATTATTTATTTTATATATTTAATTTAAATATTTTAAAACAGCACAATTCAAAACAACGTCAAATATCTAAATTCTAACATTAATTTGTTTCTAAAGTAGTTGTCAACGTGTTGTATGCAAAAGTTGTATACGAAAGTTTATATGCAAATGTTCTTTTAGCATAAATGTTAATTGCCGGTTGATGACCGTCAGATTTAATTGTTGTCGACCGGCATATGACATATCGATTACACCTTATATATGTATATATATATATATATATTATATTATGCCACAAATAAATAATATATAGTTTAGTTTTAAATTAGATTTTATATTAGCACAAAAGTAATTAGTTAAAGGATTTACTTGCTACTTTTTTCTTTACAAATTAAATTATATTCCCAACAATTAGGTTAGTATAAATAAGTAAAAGTCAAAGGTGTACATACTCTAGATGCACATTGTATAAGCTATTAATTGAAATATGAAAAAAAACTCCTGGATTTGACTTAATAACTAGCGACATCATTAAATATTTACCCATTAAGGTTGTATTATAATGCCGAGCCACTTAATCAGCTCTGCGTTTAAGTTGAAAAACGTGCCTAGTATTTGGAAAGCAGCAGAGGTGATGATAATGATCCTAAAACCAGGAAACTGGCAACTGAACTAAAAGCATATAGACCAATATCGTTATTATACCACTAACATCAAAATTATTTGAAAAGCTTCTTCTTAAGAGATTAAAACCAATAAGGCAAAGCAAAAATTTAATACCAAATTATCAATTTGGTTTTAGAGCAAAACATTCAACAATAGACCTGGTATCACCGTATCACAAACATTATAGAAAAAGTACTGGAGGGTGACCAAGTCTGCCGTATTCATCATCGATGTCTCTCAAGCCTTTGAAAAGGTGTGACATGAGGGATTTATAAAATAATTACACAACATGGTACAGCTATTAGAATCCTACATCTCAAATAGGTTATTTCGCATAAAGCAAAATATGAGTTTTCGGAATTGAAAGAAATAAGAGCAGGAGTCAGGAGTGTTCTGGGCCACGTACTTTATTTACTACATACATGTGACCTACCTAAATTGCACAACGCATCAAGAGCTACATTTTCAGACGACACTGCAATTCTGGCTGTTAGAGAAAGATATAAACGAAGTATCAAACAATCTTCATTGAAGAAATTGATAGAGTCGTTAAATGGGCAAAGGACTGGTAACCTGATAAAGCTATCAGGTTAGATTACACAGTCAAGTATCTAGGTATGACACTTGATGCTAAACTTAAGTGGAAGGCTCCATGTAAAAATGAAAAAAGAATAATTAAATATGAAATATCATAAATTGGATTGGCTTATAGGAAGAAATTCAAGCTTGTTAATAGAAAATAAAATATTGATTTATAATCAAGTAAACCGGTTTGGGTATATGATATCCAAATATGCACGACTAAGCCCCATAATAAATATATTCAAAGATTCCATAACAAGGTACTAAAGAATATGGTCAATACTCCCAAATACAGCATAGAAATAGCGACACACACCGAGATCTACGCATTTATTTCATTTAAAAAGCTAGTGTTAAATTAATGGTTGGTTCACAAGACCAATTTTAATAAAATAACATAGAGAAAAGAAAAAAATTGCACAAATTAAGGTAATAAAAATAAAATTTATAAGATCAGAGTCTAGTATGGACTAACAACAAAAGTAAAATTAAACTTCTTCCAACTCTTCCAAGCTCATTCAAAGAAATAAATTTCAATCAGGAATATCACTTTTCAAAAGATCTGACACCTCTGTAATAAACCAATGAAATAAAGGAAAGAAAGTGATTAAACTGATGATGATCAACTGATGATGATCAATTAATGATGATCAACTGATGATGCTCAACTGATGATGATTATTTTAATTGATAATTTCTAATCGGAAATATAGAGACAAAAAATATTATTATTAATTGAATATATGTAGCTTTAGTTTTGTAGCTTTACAATGGTAGTAGTAGTAAATTAACAGAAGCTTGTCGTCATCTTATTTTATCATTTGAAAATGTAATTTTTTTAAGATAACAAAAATTAAAATCAATATAAAAATGAAACAAACAACAACAAAATTCCTAAATTTACAAGCAAAACTATAAGAATCTCTATACCCACTTAGAAAACTTCAAAACAAAGAAAAATGTAAAAGAAAAAATTATTTTGGGTTGGTCTTCAATTTTTGATGATGAAGAAATTTTTTGATCTTTTGATAGAATAATGGAAAATATTTTGATGACAAGATTTTTTGATATTTTTTTGATGGCATCAACAATCTAAATGTGAATTCATTCAATCATTTTGATAATTTCTTCAAAAAGCGGCTACGAAATACGAAATCCGTAAAATTTCGATAATGTAATTGAAAATTAAAAAAAAAAAAAAAAAAAAACAATTTTTTTTTTAAAGTGCTCATGGTCGGAAAACATTTTTTGTTTTTACAAATTTTATATTATTATCTTTGGAAAGTTTGTTTTTTGTTTCTTCTCGATAATAGGATAATGAGATTTTCTTATAAGTTGTCATTAAATATAATCATGTTGCAATGATTTGGTAGCTGATTACTGTTTTGAATAATATAAAACAAAAAATTAATTTAAAGAAAAATAATAATAAAACAATTTTTTTTTTTAATTAATTTGGAACATTTTCAGATTGTTTTCATTTTTTGGGAGTATCAATATGAATTTAAGTGGATCATTAATTTAATTTTAGATTTTCTTAGGAGAAGGTTTTAAAAAAAAATTTCTTATCTATTAATTGAAATTCCATTTAAAGAAATTTTTTGTTTTTAAAATTAATTTTATTGATAATTGTACAAATTTTCTGACATTGAAGATTTTAAGAATATCTATACATTTTTTAGTTATCTTATTATCATAGAAAATCTATTTATATAATCAATATATTAAATGCATTTTAAGTAAAGTTATAAGTTTGACCATTAGAAGTGATTTTTACTTTAACACACCCATGCATAATTTTTACTTAGATAAAAAGATCATAGTCTATCCAATATCCTCTATCAGCTCAGCTTAACATTGAACACATCAAATATGTTTTTAAATAGACAGGTAACACCAAAAAATAAACGATTTAAGGATTTATATTATGAACTTTATAAAATGGCTTATATTATGACCAGTGGCATATAAAACTGAACGAAGGAAAATATACTCACTGTAAAAATCTTCCCACTTATCTGGAATGTTCACCCATTTTCACCCATATCTGAGGCCCATCACCCATATCAATATCAAAAATATAAGTGGAATGAATATATCAGAAATAAATTTACATTGATATCAAATACAGGAAACTCTACTGGTTCTTTGGGCAAATAAATTTCTGAAATACAAGAAGTTATTGAAACTTATCTGAGCTATATTCAAGGACAAAATTTCACTTTTATAAGTGCATGTTATAATTAATGTATACTATGGTTCACATGAGAAATAAATATTTCCGCCGCAAACTACATTTTAAATTGCTTGCTTGATCTGTGTGGCTATATGTGTGTTCTAAATCTTTTATTATTTTTCACTCTATTCAGTTTTTGATATTTTTAAAATAGAACATTTACTTTCTATATACCGATATTTTGCTTGTCATTGATTCTTTTGATTTAATTAATTGAAAGAGCTCACATTTTTTCGTCTTCAGTATATAAACCAAATAACTTGACTTGTCTGGAGTAGCTTTCTATTTACTATCAAACCGAATCTTATCGTTTGTGATTCTGTTTACGTAAGGTATTCTCAGCAAAGACCAGGAGCAACACATTTTCAAATGGTCTTGATTTATCCAATATTTTGATTTTTATATTTCAAATTTCTGGACTATACAAAATTACTTTATTTTTATCTCAAAAAGAGCAATTTGCTCATATAGAGTATATTAGTTTTGTAAACTTGTAGTTGTAAATTACAACTCAGTGTTTTAAAATTGATAATTGAATTTAAGAATTTAAAAGAAAAAAGAATAAAGAGCTAAATAAATTTACAGAAACATTTTATATATATGTATAAGAAAGAGAAAATAATATATGTAGTTACATTACAATATATATATTTTGTATTATTTCAATAAGATATTTGTTTAGTTTCGTTTTAAACTGAGTGTTACTCACGTTTTTAAAACTCATCGTAAACATTTTATGTATTTGTGTAGAGCATTTTTTGTATAGCAGCGCTGATATTTTGTGTGTTCATATATGTTTTTTATTGCTTTTTTTTCATTATTTGTAATTCTTGTAATTTGGCTTTGTTGATATTTCCCCACACCACATTGTGGCATATACAAATAAACTGTAGAATACGCTAAAAAATAGAGTTCTCCACCATTGAAATCGTATCCTGTGTGCTATTCTTCTGAATATACCTGGTAAGTATTTTTCTACATTTTAAATTTGAATATTTATTTGTTTGATTCAGCATCTAAATATTTATATTCGTCAGTTTTTTGAATTTTCATGTCGTTGCTTAATAGTTTTAAGGATTCAAAATGTTTAGAATTAAAAATATAATATATATGTATATGTATGTACTTTGTTTTATTAATGTTCGTAGTCAATTTGTGATTGCACATCTATTTATATATTGTATTTTACTTGTTATTTTTTCAAGATATATTTTTAAATAACATGTTTACATATACCTTTCAATTACTTTACCAAAAATTGTGCATATTGATATTGGTCTAAAATTATTTGTATCTTGTGTTTTCTAATATTTTTACATATTGGTACCACTTTGTTAATTTTAAGTGTCGGTACTTGGTAATTCATGTTCTTTCAGTTTTATATTAATTAATCTATAGTTACATAGCTCAATGCTAATTCCATCTATCCCGGTTGATTTATATTTAAATAATATATCTATTAGCTTTTCTGTTTAGCATTTGTACATATATAGGCTTAAACTTAAACGGAATTACTGGTCATCTTTACTATTTAATTTTAACAAGACATTTTGTGACTCACCAGAATTTTTCGAGTGAACTCTACATCTATATAAGTATGTATTTTACTGATACCAATTTCAACAACAATTTTCTTCGTATTTTCCTTAACGTATCTTCTATTTCATTTTTAGTGTCAGGACCACCTGATTTTTCAATATATTTGCTGTATTTGTATTGCCTAGTTTTTTCTACTATTAATCGTGTGTGAATGTCATTTCTTAGCGCCTCGTTATCACTTCTAAGGGATGAATGTTCTTCAACCAAGCTATATCCAGAACATCTTTACAACTTTTTAGTTCAGCCTTCAGTGGCTTTAGTTCAATTTCAAAAGTGATTTGGATTTTTTAGGACTATTTTCTTTATTATTAGATGTATTCGGTTGATTGTAGTTAACCGATTTTCTTTTATTCCACTTATTTTTGCACGTAGCGCAAAACCAAATTTTATCCGTATCCGTTAAGTAATTAACAAAACATGCATTACCTAACTCCGAGCAGTGTTTTCAGTAATACTATTTGTATTCATCATTACAAGGCAAACCTTGATTTTTTTTTAATTAATTTTTAAATTACACTGATTACAATTGTTTAACACCATTTATGTCATTTTTGACAGATTTGACGTTTTTGACAGATTATACTAAGCAAATATTGCACTTCAAGTTATTTTTTTTAATCCTAAATTGTCAGTAATTTAGGTAGAATATCTTTTCGTAAATTGAGTAAAATAATAAAAAAAAAAAAATGGAGCAAGTAATGTTTTACAACTATTTATTTATCAATTTTTTGGTAATATACTAATCGGATGTGTAAAAACTATACTTCTGTTATCCGAAACGAAGCCTACTTTAATAGCATACTTCCATTTTAGCTATAACCTAATGATACTCTAAACATATTTCATAAAATTTCATTATTTTTATCAGTAATGACAAAAAAAAAGTCAAAAATTCAATTAAACATCCATGATGAACTCGAAACCCTCTAATTAGTATATAGTTCAATGACATAATCGCTACAAAATGTAGGTTAATAACACTGTACTTTAATGTTTATATAACGATTACATAATATATTTTTTTGTGTATTTCAAAAATGAGACTCATTTCATTTTGATTCTACATTTAATCTCTATATAGATAGGTCAAATTCTAATCTTCTTTATGTCATCAGCTCAAATATTTAATTTAAATTTTAAATTAAAGTAAAACAATCGTTCAATGTCGTTCGAAACACGGTAATGATGTTTTCTGTTTTCTGAAATTGTTCATTCTGGTTAATAATAAAAATACTAAGATTTACGGTATCGGTTGACATCAATCAGATGTTGTAGTACTAAATCATCATGATAATTATTGTCCTGTTAATCTATGCAATCGGATATTGGGCGTAGTAGTACTAAATAACTCTCTATAACTAATGTAAGATATTCTGATTAAATTACATCTATTTTGTTCGTTTTAAATTATAACCGGTTCGTTTCAAACTATTTGTGTCATTGTAAGCGACTTGGGTAAATTTGCTTTTTCGTACATTAAGTATACGGTATTGCAATTTATTACATAAAGTGGAATCAGTAATGCTATATACGAGTGTTTATTCAACTATTAATTTTCTAATACATTAGCTTAATTAAATGTGGTCGGTCATGTACAAAATTATAAAAATGATCAGAAACTATAGGCTTGCTGGCATATAGTTCAATATTATTACCAAATTATAATTTTATAAAATTTAAATATTTTCAGAATAATGAAAGAAAAAAAAATCTTCTATTAAAAATTTATGTTCTGAACTGAACTCGAGATCATCTGATTAGTTAGTACTAAGATAAAATCATCACTATATACGTTTCAGTTTATAATTGAATTTTTATTAACTATATTTCATTGCCAGATTATTAAAATATTTAAAATTAAGGATATTAAATGAAATTTAGATACATATATACCTTTACAAATTCAGGTAGATTTAACATTTTAAAAAATAATTAATTTTTTATTGGATGACGGTTTTATTTTTCATTTTTTAATAAATAAAATGGATATAAATATCCAATCCATTTAACAAAAGAAATATTTCTTATTAGAGTAACATTGATAGAATCGAAACTTTCTGTAAAGTGGTTGTAACATGATGGTAACTTGGTTCCAATGAAATTTTGAGTTTGAGTTTTAAAACTTTTCAAATTGAAACTAGGAGCTATATATAAGTAGTTCTACATTACTATACCTACTGCTGAGTTCCAGTAGTTTTGCTCTGGTCAACGAAATACTCCATTTATTTTTTTCGACATTTTTATTGTATCTAATATTCATATTGTAATCTAATATCTATGTTTCATATTAAAGACAGTTCTTATAAATGTCGCCATATCAAAAAACTGCAATATAACTTTAATATTTTTATATAATATTATATGTATGTATGTATATATATATTTTTTAAAAATAAGTGCATAATTTTGATATGTAAGTATATAGTATGTATATCTGTACATGTAAAAAAAAAAAGTGTATCTAATCAGAAGATATAAGTTAAATAATTTTTAAAAAAATGTCCTCAAAAAAAAATGTATGTATATATACAATTTAAATAAAAATTATCTTATTTTTATTGTTGCTGTTGTTGTTATTATTTCTATATATTTGTTACCTTTGATATCATTATTATTATTGTAGGGATTCAAATCTAATCTAAAATAATAATGAATATTCAAATATTACTCCGATTTCGTATCTATTTCGTTGGTTTAAAGATAGGTAAAAATAAAAAATAAAAAAATAGTTAAAAAGAATTGTAATTATTGTATGTATTTAGACTTTATCTGTGGTACGTTTTTTTTTTAGTATATATGCCTTATCCTATTTAGGTAAGTAATAGATTGTTCGGTTCCACTTTTTTTTTCTTTTTTTTTTTTTTTGATACATAATGAAATATTTTCTTCATTATCAAGTATAGTTAAGTTATCTTATTTAAACTCAAGATAAAAAAAAATAATTTTTTTTTTTATATAAAACCGAACTTCATTTTGTCCATATATATATGAAAGTAAAATAGCATAAACTTCTAAAGTGTGCTAGAGTCTCAATTGATTCATATTATATATATATATATATATATATATAAAATAAAATAATTAAAATAATATTTTAATATTCTATAATTTTAAGTGCAATATATTTTTAATAACTAATTTGAATAATTTAAATATTAAAAATAAAATTTTCCATATTAAAAAAAAAAAACAAAAAACTATAAAAAATACTAAAAATATTATTTCGAAACAAAACTTATTTAATTAAAATATCCTTTAAAAAAAAAAATTTAATTATAGATAATAACGGAAATTAAAAATAAAAAAATTGTTTTTGTTAATATCTCTAGATTTTTAAAAATAATTCTCAAATTAAAATGACATCATAATCAAATTTAAAGTAGGTATTTTCAATTGAATATATTTTTTTTTAATTGTGTGTGATGCAATAATAATAATAGTAATAATAATTTAACAGTACATATTTCTAAAAGAAAATAAATGATATATAACATATATATATAGATATATATATATAGTTGTATACACAGTATAATAATTCATATAATAAAAATAAAACCATCTAAAGAAAAAAAGTAAAGTGAAACTCATTTTTTTGTGTAAAGTACCTACATATTATAAAAATTTTGAATGAAATTATAAAAAATGGAATAAACACTTCAAAAATAATAATAATAAAAAAAAAGCCATTGTCAAGATAAGAAATTTAAAAAAAAAAAGAATAATACAATATGAAAAAAAAATATAGAAATAAATATAATAAATAAATGTGTATTACAAAAATTAAAAGAAAAACATAAACAAAAAAATTAATGTTTAATTAAAACGGATTTTGAATGAGAATACTACGACATACTGTTACTAAGGTAAATTACTAAACACAAAAAGAAAATTAAAAAAAAAAAAACAAGACAAAAGTACCCGTTGGTTAAATTTTTATTTGTTTTTTTTTTTTGCTTTTTATTTTCACAATTTTATATTTTACAGTTCTTTTCTACTTTACTATTCTAAGCATATAGAATGGAATTTTCCAATTTAATAAATTTGTTTTTATGCAACAAATTTTCTATTCTTTTTTCACCAGGTCAGAGTCAAGAAATAAGATTTAAAAAGCACAATAATTCGGATCTTATCAGGGTTAAATATGAATCATTTTATCATTTGATGTGCAAAATTTTAGCATTTTTAAAACGTTAAATGTCGTCATATCAGATGTGTTTTTTATTTGTTTTTAGTTCTTATTTTTAACAATTTTTAGTTGAAATAAAACATTTCCAAAAAGAAATAAAATATAATTTATTTATTACCTAATACACATAAATTGAATATACATAGCTAATAAATAATATTAAAAATTAGGTTTTATATAGAATAATTAATTAAAGATTTTAAATTTTGCCCTAATCTGCCACTCATCTTTACTTTTACTGTTTTACAACATTTATGTATTATAATTTATATGTACTATTATATGTACTATACTATAATAATTTTATTAATAATTTGTATGTATAAAATATTTTAAAACTTTCAACCAATTCCACACTAATATATTATCCATAAATATACTACAAGTTATTTTTTATTCATATACCAACCTAGTTGGACAGTAAAAAGTAGTCAGTACTACTAGCATAATAAAAGTTTTGATTCACTTCGCTTACAAGGTCTTACAGAAATGCATATTCAGTTATACGAGACGAGATGAATTTTTTCTTCGCGACAACGATGGACCATATAGGTTTATGTTGGTTAAATTTGTATCTGCCTATTCAGAAAATTATTTCTGGCTTGTGTTTAGTATTATTGATTATAGAATTATTAATTTGAATAAATTAAAAATTGAAAAATGTACAAATTACGGTAAAAAAGAAATTTAGTGTGTTTTTGCTAGTTAACTTGCGTAGTACTTCAATGTGGTTATTTGTGTGGTTATAACCATTTAGTAAGACATTTAATGACATATCTCTCAAAAGCTTCTAAGTTAATAGAAGCCCTTAC
This sequence comes from Argyra leucocephala, assembly GCA_963942445.1. Classification (NCBI taxonomy): domain Eukaryota; kingdom Metazoa; phylum Arthropoda; class Insecta; order Diptera; family Dolichopodidae; genus Argyra; species Argyra leucocephala. The sequence goes on along the minus strand of OZ012677.1, from coordinate 157,249,788 downwards.
ATGGAAACAAATTTATGACACGGTATTTCATAGTTTAGAAATGCAAATGATAAAACGATTTTACGATTAGGTATAGTTCTGGTACGAATAGTCTTTATTATAAATGTGTGTAGAATTATTAGTCAGCTAGAATACAAGCTAGCTACAAATCAAATTAAAATTTAAAATTGAAAAACCAATTACATATAAACTTTAATAAAACAACAAAACAAACAAAGAACAACAAAATCCTAAAAATAGCGGTTGTATAGTTTTTGTTTTTGGGAATGTTTTGAAGCATTTCATTTATTAATAGATTCATCTTGGCCATAATTAATCCTATGATTATACTGATTGTAAATAAATTGAATGAGCGTAAGACAGTGTAGATTTCTATTATGATATTAATGAAAATGAAATTGAATTTTAAATTGCCTTTACCAATCTCTGTAATGAAATTAAGTTCAATGTACACGCAGATTAATTAACTTTAGTCTTTGCTCATATGGTGGTAAAATATTCAATAGACCATTACAACTGGCATATGGCGAATCTAAGATAGAATTTCTGTATTGCCTCATCCTATCAATGTGTACTATATAAAACGACGATCAAGCTTGACCTGTAAATTCAATATTCGGTCTTACAAGACAGATGTACAATGACTTAAGAATATAGGGATATGAAAACTGCTTTCACCAACCTTTAAGAAAACCAAATATGAAATTAGCTCTATTTATAATATTATTATAGTGAGTTTTAAAGCTAAAATGAGAATCAAACTCTTTTATTGAGGTAATTCTAAGTTAGACTAATACCATCTAAGTCTAAGGTATAGTTAAAAACAATCGGACTTGAACGACATATGTATACAAATTTACATTAAGTAAAGGATTATTGTTAACATACCAGTTGCTGAATTTTTGAAGGTCATATTGATATTTATAAATCCATACTGTATCCTAATATAATATTAAATAAATAAGTCGTTTTCTATACGTTATCCAGGAAAATAAAGAAAAATTACGTCAGTTTGAAACAGAAAAACATTAGAATATTTCTATTATATTTTTGCAGGGAAAATCTCATTTTAAAACTTAAAACTCATAATGTATTTTTAAGATTTAAATTTTTAAGTAATGTTAATACAGTTTTTAACCATAAAAATTTCATGATTTATTAAAGCCAATAAAGGGGGTGAAAAACATTTAATTTTTAAAAATAACTTTTGTTTTATTTATTTGTTGTTTAATAAAATAAGAACTTACCGGTTTGTTCTTAAATAAAATGTTAACGTTGTTACACAATCTGTTTTCGATTTACCTGTTTAAGTTATTATGAACTTTTATATATTATGATTTGATTATTTTTTATGTGGTATAAGCCTTTCCAAACCAAGCGAAAGATTTAGGGGTTTAATTTGATGACAAACTTAACTTTATATGTTATAAGATATTGCTTAAAAACTAAACTTCATGAAATATATTTTTTGCACATTTCAATATAAATATTTAGAAATAAGTATATATATTCAATCTACTGGGCTGGGAATATCCCTTACAGATTTTGTTTAAACTAAGACAATAACTACAAAAAGTACAAAATACAATTAATCTTAAAAAACTTTGAAAAATTGTCTCTTTATGAATTGTCTACCATAATGCAAATCTATCACGGACGAAGAAGTATTAAATAAACGTTGAGAGTTAAGTATAGGCTTAGAATGGCCATAATTAGTTCTATGAGATTCGAGATATAAAAATCTACGAGATCGTATATTTCGCATTGGAGCATAAAAGTTATATAAATTTAAAATAGATGGACTATTTATTCTAAGTGATAAAACAATAGATACAATAAAACAAACATATGAAAACATTATACTGAAGCAATATTACGTCTAGATTCACGATTCTAGATTCCGATTACGTCGAGTTAATATTTTTGTATAATTTTATCAACAAAACCAATTCTATGCTAGGTTTTATAAAACGTTGGTCAAAGGAATTGAACGATCCTTATACGTTCTCAAATTCTTGTATTCGAGTCTTGTTAGACCTAATTTGGAATATTCCATCAGTTGTTTTGTTGTTATTGATGTTTGAGCTAAACGAATAAATAAAAAAATAATAATATCGGAGTTATTAGCAGAAATCACAATATTAATAGAATATAGATTAGAAGGTAGGTAAGTAGTTAGTTATTAGTTTTTGCACAACTAAAGATGTTCATTGTGATACAATAGAATATAATTTCCCAATTTTTAATAAATTCAGTATAAATCCATAAAATTAATTCTTCCAATACATATACGTATATATAACACGAGCAGCTGTTTAAAATTAATTAAAAAACATTAGTTATTTAATGATTCTAATTGTAGAAAATTGATTTGCCCACCCATTGTGTAACAATGAATTTATCTTATTTTTAATTAACAGTGTTCGCCTTACTACTAACTGTAAATAAGTAACTTACTTGTAAATTACTAACTTATAATAATAACATTTCTTATGCAATTTTCCAATTTATGTTTTTACAATACAATCGTGTCGTTGTTGTTCAATTCATTAGATCATTGTTGTGATACGGCATTTTATTTAATTAATTATTATTAAAATACTAATTTTCAATTCTTTGATCGATGTGATAGTAAGTGGATTATTATTAAATAATTACTAATCAAAAGATATCTCTATCTTTCATTATTTATTAAAAATATCACTAAAAATTAAAGTCGAATTTAATGTTATTAAAATAGTTACTGAATATAGTTGATTTTCGGCTTTCGGAATTAATTGATTTTTCAAAATTTAGTTTTCGAAAGTATGGCAATTACAAAAATTTGTTTTGGAAACGCATCGTAACCTGAAATTTCAAAAATAATACCAAATGCAGTTTAGAGCAATCAGCGGCCTGGTGTAATGTATAGTATATCGGTTATCAGAGCCAAGTATAATCCAAAACAAAGTTATATAAACCAAATATAACACAAAACAAACAAACAAGTACAGCACAAAAATACAAACTTTATAAGTTAGTATTAATTATTATTCTACCTAAAGTTTAGAACTTAAATATTAATTGTAACTGAAATAACTGAACTCTAATCAAGTTTAATTAATTTGACATGAAAATCAGAGTTTTAACTGTGAACTCCGAAATTATAAATTTATTAATATTATTTTTTTTTTCTTTACTTTATTTTTATTTTATTCATGACATGTAATTAAAATTTACATTAAAATTTAATTTACAATTTAGTGAAATTATTTTTGATTATAGACATTATTACAATTAAATTAATTAAAAACTGTTTTTGCTTTCCTTTTTTTATTTTTTTTGCATTCAAATTTGATTCAATTAAAAATTGATTAATTTGATTGAATTGAAAATTGCAAAATATAAAAATTACGGTAAAAACAAAAATTTATTGTTTTTAACAAAATGGTGGAATCTTGTACAAAAAAAAAAAAAAAACAAAAACCACAACAAATTTCATATACACAAAATGATTGAAAATTAATTAAAAAATTTTTATATAGTAAATGACAAGTATTTTCTATTCTTATTGTTACATATTAGTGAAAATACCAGTGCAATCAAATAGTATGGATATTTGTGTTCATCATATACAATTTATACAAATATATTATATATACACACATTTACATAAAAATAAAAATAAGTGTTTCATCAGTTTAGAACAAAAAGAAAATATGAAACCTTTCAGGTGTGGTTTGATTACTTTAAAATGTAATAATATTACCATTGTATTATTTTTTCTGATAATTAATATTTATTATAGTGTTAGTGTATAACTGTAATTTCAAAATAATTATTTTATTATATGATATTTCGATACGTATTATTTATTATAATTAATATTCAATCCAACATAACTTATAAACAAACACAACCATAATATTCACTAACAAAAAAGAAAAAATATAAGTATGAGATGGTAAGGGATTTGGTTTCACTGTTGTTTTTCTGTTTTTTTTTTTAATAATATTTATTATACGTTTTTATTCAGAATCATATTTTTGTTTATGTAGATGTAAATATAATTGTATTTAAATTTAATTAAAGCATTTTATTAATTAAATATAGAATTGCGCGCCAAAAATTCACATTAATTTAAAAATTCTAATTATAAAATAAGCGTGCATTCAACGCAACGTGATAAAAGAAATAAGGAAATCGTATTGATGAAATAAGACAATTGGGTTATAGGTGTGTAAAAACAATCATGACAATAAGATTGTCCGAGATCGTACAAAGAACAATCGGATAGATTTCAAGAATATTTTAACAAACAAAGGATCATGAATACAAAAATGTTAGATATAAGTTTTTAAAACTAATTTTTAATTGGCATTTTAATTGAAAAAAAAGCTTTTTCGTCGTTCATGATATTTAATATAGATTATTTTCAATAGGAGAAAGCCCTGCTTTATACGATAACTTTCTTTTGAAACATTTGGTTTGTTCTGCGGACCTTATATAATAATGTGACATTTTTCAATATTGTCACTCCAGTCACGTTGTCTTTTTCTTGATGTGCAATATGCTATACCTATATCATACCATTCTAATGTCAAAAATTTTGACATGATGTGTTGCGGTTTTCCTCGAAATATTATATATAAAATAGTATATATATATATATATTATATTATAATACCATCTATTTTTAACGTCTTAACTTCTTATCAATCATAATCTTAATTATAAGCACAGTACCTAAGCGTGGTTTTAATTTTTGTTATTTATTGATTCAAAAATTAAAAATTGTATTTTTAAAATTGTTTATAAATGGAAAATGTGTTAAAATCTATTTAAATATATTTTTGTAAACAGAAAATAACTAATAAAAATAATAAATAAAAAATTTAAATAAAATATTATCAAAAATTAGTTAAAGTAACATTATTATATAATATAGATACAACAGATTTATTAACATATATGTATTAGTTAAGTTAGTTCAATTTAAATAGTAACAATAATAATCGTGAATATCACAATATTTTTTTATAAACAGCCAAGCGTTACGATGTAACATTTAGTACTTGCGGGCCGCTTGGTTGGGGTAGGATAGAAATTAATATGAATTTGCAGAACATATTCGTGAGTGAAGTCCGGATTATGAACGAATTTACGTAACCTGTTTTATGCTATCTATGTATTTCTACTAGGACATTTCACTTGGCCACACTTGGGCTTCGCTTGTTTCGCGTTGGAACGGTTTAAAAAGAGGAAATAAGTATTTCTTTGATTTTTATTGATCATATGTAGAAAGCACTCCTGCTTTACTATACGATGACGTCCAAGGGAAGCTAATTGAATCAAATTGCACTATTTTGAACGAGATCAAGGTATAATCTAAGGCTGAAAAGGAAGCGTCCAAACACTTGGATGCTCCTTTCGCGATGTCAAAAATATTATCGTTCCAAGTTATATTTTGATTTAGGCGTATACCTAAATTGTTCAGACTATATTTGAGTTGTGTAAGGTAAAACCTTGGAAAGAAAGATTAAACAGTTTTAAGTTTTAAAGCTGTTAAACTCAACTCTGATTGTTTTGTCCGACAATTTTCATTTAATTATGGTTAATAATGTTAAGCAACATTTATCTTCTATTGTTAACTTCGGCAGTTGAAGCATTAGATTTGGGAAGAAAATCAAAGGATGCTATTAGATTACTGTCATGTACATTAGGCGACATACATAACTTGTGATCTCTAAAATATATATATTTTTTATAATATTATTTATTTTACATATACTTTATAAAATTAAAATTACAAATTTTTTAAATTATAATCTGATGGTAATAGTATGGAATTATGTTTAAGCTTATTTATTTCGAGATATTTACATTACATTTAAATTTCATTATGCAGAGTTGAGATGTACTTACTTATATCTACACAACGGAAATATTTAATACATGGATTTGTGTTAAGTTCATACATTTATATTATAATTATTCTACGTTTCAAAGTCGTATTCGTAGCATGTCTTTAGATATATTTATGAAATAAGTTATCTTAGAAATATCTATATATATCTCTCAACCTCTCAAACGTAATTTTCGTCCAATTCGAACAGGCGTAAAGAATATGCTTGACATCTTCTATTTTGATATTTGACCAAAATTGACATGTCAGAATAGCAATAAGCCATAACCTATTTTATGAGTCAGATCTCATTATTTCGTTATAATAATTGGAATTAAGCAGTTATAACTTATTTCCGGTCTATGCCACACGGATGGGGATTCAGCACGATGATTTAGAACATCAGTTATGGCTTAAATTACGAAAATTAAAAGCTTTGTAGTTATCAATTTTTTTTAAGTGTAGGTAATTATGAAGAATTAAGAAATTCATATGACTATACAAAAACTAAAAACAGGCACAGTTTCTCCAAAAAGTTACGAGTTTTCTATATTCTTGACAGTAACACTTTTTTTCTGTTGCAAATCTTACAATGTTTTACACCTAATATTTTTGTAAAGGTCATCTAAGCAATTTGTAACATCTAAGATAATTGTTTATTATTAAATTTCTGGCTCACTAATTAAATGTCGAAAACTATAAGTAGTATATACTATTGTCAAGAACAAAGCACTCTTAAATATCGTATTGTAATTTTATTTTATTTCAGTTATTACTCTCAATTATGTTTTTTGCCATTTACTTTATCCAATGGCAATCCTTTTTTTAAAAAATATTTTTTTACCTTCAACCAGTTGAAAGCCAGATTCTATCTAATGCATGTAAAGTATCTGCCCTAGATATATTTTTAATTTTAAATATCTTGGACCCTCTTTATATTTACACATGTTTCATTATTTTAAAATAAAAAATCGAATAAAACCAAAAATTAATGAAAATATTAATTATAATTTAAGCCATTTCACAAATTTATTTTTTAAATTATATTTTATTGATTAATTCATTTTTATCATTATAATATTGTTGGCTCTGTGCTTATTTAATTATATTTAGTTATTTTAAACAGTGGATTTGCAGATAAATCTACAGGTCAACTTACGGGTCCTTTTCTCTTTCAAATGTGAACCTTTATATATAATAATCCACGCTTTTAATAATAATTTGGTATATATTTTGAAATATTGTATGTTAATATTATTTTTATTGGTTTTTAATTATTATTAATATTATTATATGTTTATTAATTATTATATTATAATATTAGAACCGATGTTTATGTATTTTGCTTCTCACGGGGTTTGAATCCGTGATTCTCGGTCGGTTGTCATATTTTAATTATTATTTTATTTCCAATAATATTTATTGTTATTCTAACATCATAACGCATATAAGTACCTATTAATTTACATTTTTTTATGTATTTTAATAAAATAAAATAAAATTATATAAATTATATTTTCATTAATAAAATTAATAATTCCATATATTAATTATAATAAATACTGAATCCTACCTTTTGTACATTCAATAAATACACTTTCAAAATGAATTTTCTCACAATTATTATTTTTTTTTGTTTTTAATATAGCTACACAATAATTTTCTTTGTTAAATATTAACAACAATAACACAAAAAAAAAGACACCAAAACAACCGAAATATTAGTTAAAAAAAAAACACAAAAAAAAAAAACAAAACGTTATATTTGTTACCTTGATACGAGTCGCGTATCTGACTATGAAATGATAAGAAATTCATTTATTTCATATCTCATATATCAATTTTATCATATTTTATAAGAGTATTAGTGATAATATACCATGCAGATATAATTATACATATATGTATATAAATATATGCCTACAGGACAGGACACCCTCGATAAATAATTAAGTATAATTTATCCAATTTTTTGTTTTTAACTATCCAAAATAATTAATTTTATATACTTATAAGTACGTTCAATATCTACATCATACAATATTTACATAAGTATCTAAAAAACCTTCATACACCCGGTTCTGCTCTACATATCAGAATGATGAATACAGTCAAAAGCATGCTCACCTTTACCTGCGCTCACCTGCATGCTCACTTGCACTTGGTGAGCTCGAGAAATTTTTTTTTCGCCATATATGGTACTGAAAACGACAATGGGTTCTGGAGGATAATATATAATGAGATATAATGAGCTGTACAATGAAGTCAACGTAGTCACAAAAATTAAAGTCCGCAAGACACTACATTGGCTCGGAATGAACCTAAAGCGAATGAACAAAATGCCCCAGCGAAAAAAATCATCGAATCCAGAACGGAAGGTATAAAACGTCGTCGGGGCAGAACAAACCCTCATTGGAGAGACCAAGTATATCGGCAGATATAAAATAATTTCATATCTTCAACTGGAGAGAAGCCGCCCGTGACCGTGACCGACAATAATAGAAGACATTGATGAGTTATACCCAGGACCTATATGCTCTGTTTGCCACCTACGTAATAATTGTATTGAAATCGCTGGGCTTAATTCACTTCATATATATATATGGCTCTAAGAACCGGCAAGTTAAAATGAGAAGCTGTTCTATATATCCAATTATAAAGAACACTTGATCACTTAAGGCTAGCTTATATAAAAAGTACTAGTCAAAGCTTGTACTAGTAAAAATACTACTTGTAAAAGTACTAGTAAAGTAAAAGTCAGCTTCTTCTTCTTTTAATCTGTGTCTTTTATTATTTTGTCAAAATTTGATTGTTGAGTTAGCCATTATGATAATCATTGTTAGTTATTGTTAATCATATGATTTTGGTTGGAATATCTTGAATTATATATATATGTATATGTATCAGACATTTATCCTGTTTTATTTGAAATGCAACTATTTGGAATACGATACCGAACTATATTCTTTGTGTCCATCGATACAAAAGTCTTGTTAATCTCTGTAGAGAATATTTTAAGAATCAGGTGTAAGATCATTGACCTTGGTAACCCTTAGTACTTAGGCACCCCTTGGTTGGGACACGGAGTTGATATAGGACAGGATAAGATAGGAAGAAACAAGAAAGTTACTAAATAAGGTCACAAGAATTTTCAGAATGAAGTTATTTATGTTTTTGTTGAATTTCTCTAAGTTATATACTATGGTGTTGTTTGAATGTGGAAACATACCGGAAAAGATATGACCATGAAGTCCGGACAATGAACGAATTTCAATAACCTATTTTATGCCAATTAAGCATTTCCACTGTACCTATAGGGTTGGGCATCTACTGCTACTCTTGTTTCGAGTTAGAACTGTTTAAGATGAGGGTATAGTTCTTTGAATTCTACTGTATAGAACCTACAAAGTATCTATTAAACAGAAAAAGCGCTTCTATTACACGAGGACGTCATTTATCAATTGAATTGAGCAACTGTATAATAAAATAATTAATTATGTTATGTACAATTTATATAAATAAATAAATACTCTATCAAACATCATTGGCAAGAATAATTAATATAAATATTAATGTCTTTTCATTAATAAATTTTTTAGCAATCATCAACAATACTATCGAGAATCCACTGTACACATGTATATATACATGTTTGTACATTTATATGAAATTAATAATGTTAAGGGCATAAATGATCATATCACCATAAACAAAAATTTATTCACGGTTGTTGTTAATTACCAACACATTTAAAGGACGAAAATTTAATTTTCATAAAAATTTCAACGAAAAACAAATATACATAAGTCAAAAATTAAATGGTTTCTTTTTTTTTTTTGAGCTCTCAAGAATTATGATTTTATTTAATTTTTTTTTTTCAAAATTATGATTTAAAACCTCAGAACGCAAAAAAAAATAAAACAACGATACTTGTGTACTTTTCCAGGTGAAATTTCATTTATATATATATATATATATTCGTAGTTGTTATCAGTATAATTTTATTTTTATTATTTTTGTTTTTCTTTAGTCTAAAAATTGTTGCTGTTCGATGTTATTTTAAGGTGACGCAAACACTCTTTAAAAAAATTGTGTTTTTTTATTCTTTATTTGCACAATGATTTTTACCTTTAATAAACTACACTATACATAAATACAGTGGGATACAAAATGAAAATAGCTGTTGTTATTTAAACCAAAAAAAAAGTAGGTACTGAATTCCATTTTTCTGACATTTTTATAAGAACATTATGAAGAACATTGTAATCACCAAATTATTTATAACTTGACTTGATGTCAAGGGTTGTTGCTATTTACCAGTTTACCTGAAGCCTTTTACTAAAAGATTTTGTTAATTTATTTTATTGTGGGACCATTTTTTTATCAATGATGTCGAAACGTTTTTATAATCATTGACCGTTTTTTTTCGTCTTTAAACGAAGAGAGATAATCCCTAAAGTCAAGTCGCGCCATATATGTCTCTTGATAGTGTGGGAGTCAAGCACACTAAAGCAGTGTTTGAAATTTTTTATTAAATGGACGCCCATTGAAATTTTAAAAATAAAGCTCGCGAACCAAAATTTTTATTTTAAAAATATCGCTCTTACCTATCAGAATAAAACAAAAAAAAATTAAAAAATATCTCAGCAATCCTTATCCAAATAAATTTTATTTTTAATAAACATTTTTATAAGCGAAATGTGTAAGAAAAAGAAAAGCACACTATTTGAAATTTAATATTTTACTCGTATTATTTTGCTATCGACGGGAAGGGCGATAAAAATAAAAATAAAATAAAACTCTTGAAAAGACTCGAGTTAGAAACTCGAAATTACTTTATTTTTTTTTTATTTTTTTTTTGTTATTAAAGCAAATAATTTAAGAAAGAAGTGAGAGTAAAATTATTGAGAGAAAAATAGGTTTTATTTTTTTTGTTTTGATTTTTTTTATAATTTTATTAGAATTTAAGACCAAAATATTAGATTAAGCATATGCATATATTAATAATATTAATTCAAAAAGAAAAGATTAAAAAAGAAAAGACTAAAATGAATTTTTTTTTAAATTTTTTTATTTGTTTTTTAATTTTCTAAAAATTATTTATATTAATAATTAATAACCTTTTCCCAGAAAAATACAATTTAAAGACGTGATATAGAGCTTCGGCCCCAATCCCTTGAACCTCCGGTCAATTCCTATTGTCTACATCACATTTAAGGGCTTTTGTACTGATGACAAAAAAAAATTTCAAGGTCTTTGGTCCTAACTTTCGGACCGCTGGACCTCTTGATTGGGACCTCTGCATCGTGCTTAGGAGCCATTGTTTAAAAACAAGTTAAAAAAAACAAAACAAAATTTTTTTGCGAGAGTTTTGTGGAATGGGACCCGGAACTATTTTTGCTGGAGGCTCTTTCCACCAGTCACCAACTGGAAGATGTAGTTCTGAAACTGGTTGATTGATAAAAATTTCCTACATGAACTTTAACTTGTTTGATATAAAGTTTAATTTAAACATAGTAATAAATAAATAAATGAAAGGGCGAAAAAAAAATATTTTTTTTTAAACATAGAACACGTGAGCTTTAAATTGTAGTTTTTCACGACCATAAAACCTTTGTGTACTTTTTTTTTTTATATTTGTTATCGCTCTTCGTTCTCTGAATTTTATTCAAACTAAAATAATAAAATTCTTAACAAAATCAATAAAAAAAAAACGATTTCGATTTTGTTGCTTTGAAAATTTTTTTTTTATTTTTATTTTTATCGCTCTTTCCATCGAGAGCGAAATAATACAGGCGAAATTTTAAATTTCAAACACTGCACTAAAGCCCACCTATCTATACCTATATTTTTTCCGTTTTGACCAACCTACGCTAGATCGATTAATGATTTTTTTCTCTCTAAATTCTTATCAGGGGATGATCCGTACACATTCCGTTTTAAACTAACTAACACTAAGAGTATAGGAGTCGGCGAACATTGTTGTTGGCACCAAGAAAGAACTATTTTCCTAGTTCACATGCATTTGCCTATATAATTTGACTGATCGTGTTTTACTTTATGCTTATTAATGTTTCAATGAGCACATCACGTTGGAGATCTTTTCATGTGTATCAAGATCGATGGAGATTGTCTAGTTAAAAGCATCGATATTTTGGTATTTATTCATCGAACATGTCGAAATGTGACAAATGTCTATACTTCTTAGTACTGAAAAAATTTAATATTACCTAATCTTAAACATATCTCTTCCATTTTATCAAACTTATAAATTTGTTATTTAAAAGAACTACTCATTTCCCTTCTAAAGGTCAACTCATATTTTGTTAAAATTAAAATTTTACAACATTTTTACATTTGATAAAAGAAGCATAGCAACACAACATTATGCTTATGTTTACTATTTTGTATAAAATTAGTTGATTTTATTTTTCACGACACTGTACATACTCATAAACACATAAATTCTAAAAATAAATAAAAAAAAAAAATTGAAATTGTGTAGTTTCTAAATAGAAAACATTGTTGCATTATATTTTTATTAAAAACAAAAATTAAAACAACAAAAAATATCCAGGAATGAAGGGTTTTTTTTTTGTAAATTTAATTCAAATTGTTTTTATTTAAAAATTACCAGAAAGTTAAAACATTAGCAACAAGAAAATGTTTAAAAAGTATAGGGAAATAGGGCTTTTTTCCACCAAACAAAAATCGGCATCGATCCTTTTTGACAATAATTCTTGAACTACAATAACTTTGCTTTTTCACAAAAACAAAAATACGTTTTTTTCATTACTTAAGGCCATTCTATAACACTGGTGTTGATTTGTTTACCGTCTAACTACTTTGAACATATAGAAATTAATATAACCTTCTACAATATAAGCGTTGACGGCAAGCCTGAAATTTTTTTAAATTTGAAGTTTAGCAATGTTCAACTAAACATGCTGAACGCTGAACTATTTTCAATTGACTCTTTTATTTTGATTGTATTGAATTGGTTTGGGTGTTTTTTTTTTAATTTTTGAAAGTTTTTTTTATAACTTTATTTAAGTGACCTTTGAACACAATATAGTTTTTTTCAGGTCAGGTCTTTACATTATTTTTTTTTCATTTTTGAAATTTAATTAGTAAATCTTAGTTTTAACTCAATAAATATTAAAAATGAATATATTAGAAAAATTAGTTGAAGAGATGAAGCAGTATCAATGCTTGTATAATTTGAAATGTCCAAGCTACCGGAAAGTTAACCCTAAAGCTCATAACATGAGCCTATCAGGCTCATTTTCTTTTGCAAGCTTACGTGTTTCCTGAACTGTTCGTAATATTGTAACGATTCTTCTTTTTAATCTTCATTTAGGTCAATATTTACATATCACAATTACAAAAATACAAATTTTTTTTTGCTTAAGAAAAATACCACCTAAATTCATAACATGAGCCTGAGAGGCTCTCATCTAATATTTCATAATAATTTCTTAATAATGCAAGTTTTGACATGAATAAATGATGATGAAGTGACTAACATTTGAAGATCATTTATCTGAAGCTTCAGAAGCAGAAGATGAATTAACTTATGATTCTGATAATAGTGGTGAAATTATAATTTCTCATGAAGAATTTTTTGCAAAAGATGGTAAAAAATGGGCTCAAAGGCCATAACGCCTTATATAAATTAATATTTTGCGCTGGAAACCATTTACCGCAATTGCACGCCTTCTTCGAAATCAAATAACCAAAGTTATCGATCGTTTTAAAAGTCAATGGTTCAATTATATTCAAAGCTATACTATAGGCGTAAACCGCTTTGACAAAATTTTTTGTTTTATTAGATTTGATGAAAAGACCATGTAAGTAATCGACGTAGATTTGACAAATTAGCCTCGATTCGAGACGTGTTTGAAACAATAAATAAGAATTTGGTAAAATATTATACAAATACTTTCAGAAAATCTATCGTAGACGAACAATTAATGCCAACATATGCAATTAAAGTCTGACAAGTTCAAAGACAATTTAAATTTGGTGGCTTTGTAACTCTCAGACGGCATACCTACTCAAAGGAATTCCATATACTGGGAACAAAAATAATAACAGAGCAACATGTCGAAATAAAACTTATATTCCAATTTCTTCCAAGTAAAAATAGAGATCAACATTATTTGGACAAAAAAATTCCAAAAAAACGAAATTTGGAAACAAATCGGAACAAAACTGGGATTAGATGGTAATCAAAAATAAAAAAAATTTAATAATGAATAAACAAAATATTAAATCTGTTTTTAATAAAAATACTTTCAGCAAAAGAAATTTATAGTCTTACAATTAACAAAAAAACTATTATTTTTATAACAGTCAGTTAAAACAGAAGCAAATTAAAAACAAAATTAAATTAATTTAAAGCCAACGCCACTCACCAGAATTATAGAATGAATTACTAGAAACGGGTAGCGTCAAACTTTTTTAAAGTTAAAATTACAAACCAACGCCAGCATTATAGAATGCCCTTTAAAGATATTTTGAAAATTATAAAAAAATCAAATTATTTTCACGATCAAGTGTTAACCTTCAAACATATTTTATGTAATAATTAAAATAAATTGTATCAGTATAACACAGCAACTGAAAATGCCAAAGACTGACAAGACGATATCAAAAATATCAATTTTATATTTTTGAGAGGTCAAATTTAAATGTCCCACCATCTTTCCAACACTTTTTATTAGTAACTTGAATCTTTATTATTACATTTAATGATGTTAAAATTAAATCAAATCAAAAGTTATTGATAAATTTTCGAACTAATATTAAATATAAGTTCTTATTAACAGTAACTTAGATACAATTAGCTTTTCGTATTTTTTTATTTAATTATATTCATTCAAGTCGAATTCATTAAATATATTATCAGACTCATTTCAGCCCTTGCACCTTATCAAGAACATAATTATACTTTATAGCTGCCTAAATATTTTCAAAATAAAAATTTCTTTGTTTTTAAAACGATGAACCAGGTCTCTGGAAAATTAAATTTTATATTGTTGAATTTTATTGAATTATGAATTATTATCCAAAAGCCGTACGAAATTCTTCTTTTCTATATGTGTAAATTAAATTAATATATACTTACATATAATATTATAAAGGGTTTTCCAATATAGGAATGATACAATTTAAAAATTAAAAATACACAATATTTTTATTTGAAAGCCCTTATGTGTGGAAAATAACATCACTCAAATATGACGATCACGACTTTTCCGTACGTACTGAATTCTGTCAACCCAATTTTCCATCACTTTTTCATATAAATTTGGCTGTATTTCATCAATAGCACGTTCATTGTTGATTTTTAATTGCTCAATTGTTGTTGGATATTAGCATATATATCCCCAAAGAAAGAAATTAGACGACCTGGGAATATAACTAACTGTACCATTTCTTGAGATAATTTCATCACAAAATTTTGTTTCAATAAATCGATTGTTTAGATGGCTGTGTGGCAGATGGTACCGTTTTGTTGAAATCACATATCCTGCATATTACACTGAAAAAAGAAATAGGAATGATTGTCGCTTTTTTTATACAATTTTTCCTATTTTTATAACAACAAGCGGTATAGTGGACATTTTTAACAATTATTCCTATATTTTTTTTTGTAAATTATCACCCGTTTTTAGAACAATAACTATATTTTTTTTTATAATAACTCCCAATATTATAGTAGTAGTTTTTCTTATTATTTTAATAACATTTCATAAAAGTATACGACTTTATTGGAAAATGTATAAAAAATGTAGGAATTAGACCCAGAAAATTTAGAATAGTTCTCAAAAATTGTTAAAAAATATTGAAAATATACTAATAAAATAACAGTTATTGTTTTAGTTGTAGAATGTTTCTTACAAAATTACGAATAATGTTTTAAAAAATGAGAAAAACTGATCACAAATATGAGAAACGTTACTATAATTATAGCCATGTTTCCTAAAAAATTGGAGTATTGACTGAAAAAAATTTGGAAAATTCCTATAATTTCAGGAAGTTTTACTATACTTTAAGCCATTATTGGTCTCATATTTATAGGAACTTTTCAATAAGAACGTTCTAAATAAAAACACCAAAAATATTATTTTCAAGAAAACAATTTATTTTATGATTCTTTTAGTTATTTAATTTATATTTATTTAAATATACTAATGAACTAATATGATTCAATATTTTTATAATTATTTATAATTTTTTCTTTAACATAATTCTTCTTTTCACTTCTAACATGTTGATGTAACTTTCAAATATTGAAACAAAAAGAACAGCAAAACCCGCAAGTGGTTCTTCTTATAATCTTATATACAAATACAGCAAGTATGGACAAAAAAATATTTCTTTGATCCGAATAAGTTGTTCCAACCTACAGAATAATAAAAGTGGATAAAATTTTAAATAAAATTTCTTATAAACTTGTGTTAATATTGCAGAGTTTTACTGATTAAAATTTAGAAACCTATGAATATAATTTTTTTAAAATTGCTTACCTTGAAAACCATCCACAAGTTCGATCATGTTCCACTCAATTAATTTTAAAAAAAATCACTTACTTAATGACAAATCAATCACTATAAAATGTACTTCACAAATAAAACGAAGCCCAGCCTATAAGGCTACGTGAAACTAAATTTTCTGCAACAAATTTCTTATTTATTATATTTTTAACATTATTTGTCCAAAATATAAGACCTATTACAATATTTATTAGAATTTTTATTTTTGAGAGAAAAATTTTCCTTATTATGATAAATAACTTCTCTTAATATTTTGAGAAAAAATATCAGTTTAGCTCAGATGTTCTACAAATAGTTTGTAGTAGATTTTCTTATATATAAAATATAATAGTTATTATAACTGTTCTTACATTTTCATAAAAAAGTATGAGATATTGCTATTTATTTTGTAAAAATTCCTATAATTTATTAGAAATTTATCTCACATATTTGCATTTGATGTTTTGAAAATATATCAATAAAATAATAAGTTATCTAAATGAAATTGGAGATATCACAATAAAAAAACGTAAAGAATCCTATATAAATAACCACTACTATTATTTTTATAACAAAATTATTGTAAATTTTCCTATTAACTTGGTATTATTTTTTTTGTAAAATTTATTATTTAAACTGGAATAAGTACAAGATACAATAACAAAATTTATTATTTTTTTAGTGAAATACCCAACAGATATAAGGAAAATTACCAAGCGATTAAATTGTTAATGACTTTGTAAACCTTACTAACAAAATAGATAATTATCTAAAAATAATAAGAACTTGACTCAAAAAAATTGTAAAATTTACAAAAAAATTGGTTCTTATAAAAATAGGAAAATTCATTACCCATTTTTTTTTTTCAGTGTATTCTCAACAATAGCATGAAAAAAAAATGCATTTAACATTGTTCTGTATCGTTCTCCAATGACTGTTACTCTTCGACCATTTTCTTCAATGAAATATGGACCAATCCTTCCAAAAGCTTGAATGGCACATCAGTGATTTTATCTGGTTGTAATTGAGTCTGAACAGTTTCGTGTAGATTTTCAACACTCCAAATTATACAATTATGTTTGTTTACATAGCCATTTAAACAAGAATGAGCTTCATCTAGTGAATACAATTTTTCGATAAAAATGTTCATCTTTTTTAAGTTATTCAGGAGCAAAATCAGAAAATAAAAACGTGTATTGTGGTCAAAAATTATGATTAAATGGCATAACCTATACTGAACACAAATATATGTCAAAAAATAATACAATTAAAATTGCCAGTTTAACCATTTTAAGTTGTATTATCACTATTGGAAAAGCCTTATATTATACACCGATTAAACAACAAAAACAACAACAACATTTAATGTTATTGTAATTGTAATTATCAAACAATTATATATGCTCTTGTGCTTCCTGGTGGATCTGATTGAGTATAGGATAAGTAATAATCAGTTTCTGGTTTAGTATATTAATTAATCAGTTCCTCAACAAATGCTTGATTTAATTCTGCAAACCTAATTACTGAAAATGTAATTTTCAATCCAACCACATCGGCTCAAATATATAATATAATAATTAATAAAGATATAATATAACTAATAAAAATAACATAAATATTTATGTAATATACAAAAATATATACCAAAGAATTACTATAATTTAATAAAAAGGCCACATTATTCGAAAGGAAAAAGAACCTATATTGTTGACCTGCAGATTTATCTGAAGATCAACTGTTAAAATAAATAAATAAAAATTCTGCAAAAACAGTGGCTTTCATAATCTTGAAACTGTGCTACTTATTCCATTATCTTATTCATTACAACAAAAAACCTATTTTTAATACGTTGGACATTCAGAAAAAAATAATTGTCACTATAAATCTAAGTTGACTCATGCACTGTGATCAAGAAAATATAAAAATAAAACAAAAACACTCATCCCACCACTAAACAAAAAACTTTAATCTCGCTCAGGACATAATTTGAAAATTTTTCATTCAATATTCATAAAATTATGAAAATAAGAATTTTCATAAAAAATTTACATGAACTCAGTAGTCAATCTAAATACCAAAAATTACATTATAATATTCTATACTAGGCAGTGAAAATTCAAATAATCAAATCCCATTTAGGTACATAGATTAAGATTGTTTCTACTAACTAAGGATTTACTAAAATCTTTTTTGTTACCGATAGTATCTAACTAAAAAAAGGTCCAAGGAAAGTAAAAAGTTTATTTTTCTTTGAAAATTATAATTTAAAAAAATTAAATGTAAAAAAAATTAATTCTGGTCCAGATTCTGCACCAAATTAGTTGACGTATCTACCACAAAATTAATAAATACATACTTGAAAAAATATACTTGTTCTATTTATAAATTCCTATACACTTCCCGTAGGTACGTCCATACTACATATGTACCTACCATATGACCATAAAATTGGTTCTACCTATTTTATAACACAACAAAAAAAACCTAAAGATAAGAAAAAAACAACAAACAGACTACATTATCAGTTATTATATTATGTAGGTATAGGTACATATACTATATTGTAATCACTAATTTTTAAATTCAACAGGTTCCAATTAAATAAATTTAATGACTCAACAAACATTATTTTATTCAAATCTAAAAATTATTAAATTATCAAAATTATTATTATCTAATCAAAAAATATTATTACATATTATCATTATTCACATGTTATGTAGTATGTATAGCTAGTATATATAGATTACAAAATAACCTGTTAGCTTCAGATACATTTTTAGATACCCTACCTGCTACCATTAAGTAATTTTCATTAAAGGATTAATTTTATTTTGATTTCTTAAGAAATAAACTAGTGAATACAATATGTATTTATATTACATATATCATATGTATATCTATATATTCTTATCAAAAATACAATATATATTTCAAGTTAAGATAGTCAAAATTTATTAATGAAATTAAAAAAATTAAATCTACTTAAGATTATGAAATGATAACAAAAAAGATTACAAATACAATGCAATACAACAACCCCTTAAATTAATTCACCACATTTACATAAAAATATTATTGTAATATAATGCCTACAAAAACAATTTAAAAAAATAAATAACACCTAAAATTTTATAAAAAAAAATAAAAGTTGCTTACAAAAAAATGTTTCGTTAAGCTAGTAAGGATACAAACCACTTCACAGTTTGGTATAATAAGAATTGTTGAGAATTACCAGTGTGGTGATATATATACCAAATGAGCGTTGTGGAAATTATTTGAGGTGAATAATTATTATTTTATCATCCTAAACGTATGTAAATAAAAGTTGAAATTTAATTTTTCGAATTTACATATTCCGTATATATTCCAATAATAACGATAATTTTTAATAAATTTAGTAAATAATAAAAAAATAAATAAAAGAAAAAGTTAAAAAAAATAATATTAAAAAAAATACATTTTAAGGGTTTTTAAAAAAAGGTTTAATGGCTTTGGCAACAAAAATTTTATCAAAAATTTTTAACCGAAATATGTACATACATATTATAATAACAAACTAAATAACTATATCAATGGCAGCAATTTTAATAAATAACTATATAGTTATTTAGTTTGTGATATTATATTCAGATTCATCTAGATAAAGTTAAAATACATAAATGTGCATTAAAAATTTAATTTAAACTTTTTTATATTTTCCTGACATACAATAATATTAATTATTGCCTTTAAATCATTAATTTTACTAATGGTGGAAACAAGGGATTTTAATTAAACGAATCAATATGCAGGATGCTATTTAGTATGTACCATCACATGAATTAGCACAGATAACATCTTAAAAATTGTCTAAAAGATAAAAATATTAAATTCTAAATTCAGTAATTTTACTTTTTTTGCATTTAAATTGATTTTGCTTTAACTTTTGGCGATTTTCAACTTTTTTTTCCGTGTAATTCAACGACAATAACAAATTGTTCTTTTTTTCTGTCGAAGTTGTCGTTGTCGTTGCCATTGAGCGTGATCAGTATTCAACGGCATTGACATTGCGCGTGGCAGCAATTTTAATCACACGAAATCACAAACTGACACTAACTTAATTAAAATTAAATATCGTCAGCTAAAGCCTATTTTGCTCCAAACGCCTAAAAGTTGTTTTTGAGAAAAACGAAAAATAAATAATTTTATGCTGTAAACTTTTTCTTAATAAAAACAAATTTACTATTTACTAAAATTCAGTTTTTTATTTTAAAATTTGTACATTTTATTTCAGTCTTATTTCAGTTTTCTTAAAATAAAAATATGTAGGAAAAATGTTTAAATGAACAAGTATTTTATATGCAGAATTTTAAAACAAAAATAAATATAACAAATAAATACTTAAAGTTAAATAATCCATAGGAAATCATTCCTTTCATTCCTTTCTTTCTCTAGTTGTAATAATTTCACTTTAAAACAATTTTATTTGTAATTTAGTTTTCCTATCCCATTCTTTAATTATTTTTGACATATTGCACGTATATTTCTAATTTGTTAAATTTTTAACATCGTTTTAAATTTTTCTTCTTTGAGTTTGTATTGTGTGCTCGTTTTTATATCTACTAAGGCATTTGTCTGCTTTTCTAGAAGCTCATACATACCGTATTTCTTTCGACTGAATTTTCTTTTGATTTCTGCTCTTTTTTCGTTCTTATCGGTTCTACATTTGAAATTTGTAAGTTTTGTTCTTGTATTAGTTCTGGTTGAGAGAGGGTCAAACTGTCACAACCTGGTGAATCAACTAATGCATCTACTTCCATTAATCTGATTACAGCTTCTTCTGTATCAGAAAAGTGATGCCAGCGATTTGGCCCACCGCTTGACTTTCTATTTTGTTTTCAGTCTTAATATTTTTTATTTTAACTTGTAAATCACTCCAGACCTAAAATTTTTCCAATGTAAAAATAATAATAAAAAATATAAAAATTTCTTATTCTTACTCTTTTGTCATTTATCTGATTTTTGTTCAGGTGGACCTAAACTATTTAATTCCACAGATAACTCTTTTCATTTTTGTATAGTCAGGGGTTTGGGACATATCACCTTAGCCATTTGACTATTTTTCTCCATTAGTTCAACTAATCGTTTTAATTGATTTTTATTGCTGTCAAAGTATGTAATTTTAATAGCTTTAAAGCACATAAAATAAAAATACTTACAATTTGAATAATCACGAACAACAAGCTAAATAAAAAACAAGTAATTTAAATAAAAAAAAACACAAACAATTTGTGAAAAAAAAATTTTTCTTTAATTCTTTTCTTTAATTTTTTCTTTCAACTGACAAAATCTGCTTTAATTAAATTTAAATGTCTGAAAAACTGAATCATACTCATACTGAAATTCACAATACCAGTTTTTGTCAGTATTCACAATTTCGTAGCAGTTTGCTGACAACTAATTATTGCACATAGAGCAAATAAGAAAATAACAATTGGTTACGCAAATTGTCATATAAAAGTTGCTCCGCTCCATTGACCGAAAATTGCCGCTTGCAGCAGAATAGCCCAATAGTATTGAAAAAATATGGTTTATAGAGTAAAACTACAACTCTGTATCTTTTAACCTACAACTGATAGAAACATTTTGAATACACCATTCTAAAGGGCTTGATTTAAGACATATGAAAATGTTATTAAGTCAAAATATCCAAAAATTGTGTTTGGAGCAAAATAGCCTTCAGCTGACGATATTTGTTTTTATTATTTTTTGTTGAATTCAACATTTTTTTTAATGAAAAAAAGTATATATTAATATAATTAAGAAATATCGAATATCTAGTTTTTTTTTTCTAAATATTTTTATTTAGAAGTTGCACAAGCTTTTGATAAAGTCTGGCACGAAGGTCTAAACTAGAAACTAAACTTACTTCTTCCTGCTCAATTCTCAAAAATATTGAAATCATATTTGTCAGAACGTTACTTCAGAATAAAACAAGAAGATACCAATTCTGAATTAAAGAAAATTCAAGCAAGAGTTCCACAAGGTATAGTGTATTAGGACCAATCCTTTATCTCCTATATACTAGTGACCTGCATAAATTCGAAGAAAACATAGCTGCCTGATGATACAGCAATTTTAACCATTGACGATAGTAACATCGAGACAGCACAAAAACTACAAGCACCTATTAAAAAGGTTCAAGACTGGACCTTCCGATGGTGTATTACATTGAAGGAAGTGAAATCAGAGCATATTTCAAATCAGATCCAACAAAACATATCAGAAATCAGAACCAACAAAACATATCAAACATGAACCTGTGTATATTAATGATCAAAATGTTAAATATGAAAACACAGCTAAATATCAGGTATGACACTTGATGTAAAATGTCAAATGGAATCCACATGTGAAGAAAAAACGAGAAGAACTAAACCTAAGGTAAAAAAAAATTACTAGACACTGTGCTATCAACTAAAAATAAGCTTCTATTATACCAACAAGTTCTGTAACCCATCAAACAAATGTTAAAATATGCTCCAGACCGTTATCTTTCTAGAATATATAACGGTTTTTATACAAAAACATCAAAACAACAAGTATACTTTCAAATGTCCTTTTCGTCCTTTAAGGATAAGATGCGTCCTTAAAGATATATATTTTTGGAAAGCCAGCAATTTTGGTTAACTCTAGCTAAATTTTGTGGTCATTAGATCTTACGCCGATACAACAATTTCCTCAGAATCCCCAAAATATTTGAATAACGTTATTATTTGGTTTACGTTCTGGCACACTAGTAAAAGCAAAGTTAAAAAAT
The DNA here is from genome assembly GCA_963942445.1 of Argyra leucocephala. Lineage (NCBI taxonomy): Eukaryota > Metazoa > Arthropoda > Insecta > Diptera > Dolichopodidae > Argyra > Argyra leucocephala. The sequence goes on along the minus strand of OZ012677.1, from coordinate 157,226,561 downwards.
AAAAAAAAAAAAATATGTAAATTTTAAATTAAATTTTTATTCAAAAAATATATAATATATTTCATTAAAATATATAATATAAATGTTTACAAAAAATATTTCAATTATAATTCTTAATATTCAAACTAAATATACAAAAAATTAACAAATATAAAATAAGAAAAAAAACTAAATTTTAATATTTATAAATTGAAATTTATTAAAACAAAAACATATATATGTATATAAAAGTAAGAGAGAAATTTTTCAAAAACAAACATAATTTTTTATATATATATATATACATATACATAGAGTTTTTAAGAATTTATAAATTTACAAAAATTAATTAAAAATAAAAAGATATTACTTTTTTACATAATTAATTTTCAAAACCAAAAATTATATAAATAGTTTTTTTTTTTTTTTTTATTTTTTTATGTTTTACTTAAGTTATTTCCTATCTAACTACTTAAATATGAGAACAAAACTTATATAAAATATTTATTATTTGAAAAAAAAAAACATAAAAATTAATAATTAAATTAAAATTAAAATTTAACCTGATTAGATCACACACTCATTAAATTTAATTAAACAAATTCAAATTTAATTAATATTAAAAAAAAAAGCATAATATTTACACAGTCAATTAAATTACACTCATAATGGAATTTTAAAATGGCCTTCTTCAGAAAAAATTTGATTAAAAAGTATTTTTTTTTTTAATTATATTGGAAAATTACATTCTAAAATGTATATTAATTAATTAGAATTAAAGAATTTCGATTGTAGAGAGCTGAATATCACAGCATCGCCTACTGTTAAAAAAAAATATATAATATTTAATTATTTCAAATTGTTTTTAAATTTAAATTCATAATATAAAATAGTTTTTAGAATACATATATATATGTATATACATTTTTGTATTATTAAAAACATGCATTTATAATTCAAACGTAAAATCCTTTTCTGGCATTTGATAAATTATAACTACTGCATTCTGATGATTAAAAATTACGTTGGACCTTATTCTGAGAAATTATTTTATATAATTATTATATTGATATTTTTAGATATTATTTTTATATACATAACATTATTACATATGTACATTATAAACATTATTATATACATTATATAATTATACATGAAAAAAATACCGATATTATTGTTATATACATTTGAATGGTATTTTGATATACGATTTTTTATGTTGACAAATATTATATGACAGGATATATTCCGGTTTTGTAATAAAGTTTACAGTAAATTACAAATATATTGACAGCTGTCATAAAAACTATAAATTTATGCATTTAAGGAAATTGTTGAGAAGGATAACAAATCAGAAAGAACAAGTTTAAAATCAAAATAAAATTAAATTAAATTAATGATTAAATTTGATTTTTATTTAATATTAATAAATTATTAAATATTTATTATTTTAAATTTTTAATTGTAGAAATTTGTTTTTTCATCATCTGAACATATCATAACAATAAATAGAAATCTAAAAATCAATACATATCACTTGTACGAAAGAATAATAACAAAATGTCAAAATTTAAAGTATAGAGCACTAACGAAGTCTGGATGACGAAATACTGGTATTTGTATGACAAGCATATTAAATAAAATTAAAACGAAGAAAATATTGGATTATTTTCAACAATTATACAAATTTGATTCGACCGCTAAACTGTAAGTTTTTATAAAAAATTCAAAAATTAAATATTTTGACAGCTTTAATATAAATTTAATTGGTTTGAAGTACAATGCTGCCAGTTTTATAAAACATCATATCAATCGCTTTCTAAAATATCAAATATTTTGTGTTTTTTTGACGAATCGGTGAAAAACAAATGTGCTTCTCAGAATAAAGCCAATTTGTCATAATATTATAAATTATTACAATGTACATAGATATTTTGTTTGCCATTATGATTGCTATTTTTTTTGAAAAAATTTTAATTTAAAAAAAAATAAAAAAAAAATAGTTCTTATTTTTAAATCAATTAATTTCATTAAAATTAACTTAAAATTGATAAAAAATGTTTTTTTTTTTGTTTTCAAATGTCTTTTTAGTTTTTGTAAATGTCAATAATAAACAATCAATTTTCAATTGTTTTTGTTATTGACAATATTTCTTAAAATTATTTTTATAATTTGGTATTTTAGCTTAATAGAAAGTAAACTTTTATAAACATATTTTTTTTATTATTATTTTTTTTTTTATAATAATTTTTAAAGTTTACTTTTTCATTATTTTTATTATTTACACATTAAAATTAGAAATAAAAAAAAATTATAATAATTTAGAATTATTTGAAAAGTCTTGTCAATATGTATGTATATATGTATGTATATTTACAAAATAATTGATATCAAGAATATTTCAAGCAGATTTTTTTATTTTGCTTTTGTTTTTTTAATGCTTTTACTGCTTACAAACTAATGGAATTGTTTCGAATTTTTAAATTCAATATTTTGAATTATATTTACATTAATTTTCTACATAATATAATATATTTATAAAATAATAATTAATTAATTAAACTAGCTATTTTATTGATTAATTTTAATTTAAAAATGTCATGGTTTTATATTTGAGATATTTAATTTTAAATAACTATTTTTTTTTTTGTTTTTTAATGTTGTTGTTTTTTTTTTTTTGTGTTTAAAATTATTTAGTATTTATTTTTTGTGTATAATATAAACAAAATATCATAATTAATGCATTTAAAGTTCTTTTATTTATTGGAGTTAAAATTTGTATCGCATTTCTATAGTCTACTAATCAATTTTTAATAATTCGAACAAAATTTGACACTTCGAAATTGAATAAATATTTTTTTAAATTCTATTTAAATTAATAATAAACATATGAGTTATTTTTTGCAAATTGTAAAGGAAGATGTTGTTTTTAAATTTAAATAATTTAATTTATAATAAATCTAAATTTTTGGTAAAACAAATTTTTTTAGAACGAATTATTAGTCCTATGCTAGAAAGTTAGAAATGTTACAACAATGAGTTGAATAATTTATATTATAAACGTGAAGTCTCTATCAAATGGTTACTCCGAAATCTATATATATGTATTTTATAAAATTAAATAATGGCATTTGTGCGTGAAGTTAATTTTTAAAAATTATTTAAGATAGAAACTATCAAACTCGTTAATATTACAAAATAAGTTTTATACAAAATTCTAACTCAAACCCAATTTGTTTTACTATATTAAAAAAAAAAAACAAAGCAATTTTAAATTTTTCTAAAAATTGCAAAACAAATTTTTTTTTTTTTAATATAAAATATTTTGTTGTATTTAATTTGAATATTTTTTAATAATTTTTGTTCTATTTTTTTTTTTTGTTAAAATAATTAATTTTTAAATTTCTTATTTTTTTTCTTTTTTTAGTTTTTTCTATTCAATTTTTATTTGTCTTTCAATCATTTCAATTTTTGGTAAACTATCAATATCACTAAAATTATCAGAATAATGATGTAAATGCGATAAATTCTGTTGATGACTATGTTCATTTTGTTGTTGCAAATGATGATGATGATTACGATGATGATGATCATAATCACCATCATCAATAGATGGACTTGGAGTTGAATGATGATCACTCATATTTAAATTTTGTTCAATTTTTATTAAACGAATATGATTTAAGGTATTATTATTATTATTATTACTATTATTATTACTATTATTACTATTATTGCTATTATTACTATTATTTAATTGATCATAATAATATGTTGGTGAATTTTGTTCATATGATGACGGACTATTAATTGATATATTTGAGATTTTTAATTCTTGTGGTGAATTTGTTATTTGACTATTCTGTTGTTGATGATGATTGTGATTTATATTATTATTAATATTTTGTTGTTTGAATTGTTGATGATGATTATTATTATTATTATTATTATGATGATTTTCATGTTGTTGGTGATGTGCATCTATAGTTTGTGAGATAATCGGTTGCTGTTGTAATGATGTCTCCACTACTGATACCGGTACCGATAAGATTTGTTGATGTGATGATGTTGGTGATGTGACTACTACCGATGCTGCTGCTGCCGATACCGCTGCTGCTGCTACCGTGGATGATGTATTGATTCCCACAACCTGGTGATGTTGGTGAAGGGCATGATGTTGTTGCAGTTGCTGTTGAAGATGAAGATGAGGGTTGTTGTAAATCTGTTGTTGAATTTCTGACTCTATTCCATTCATCAATTGTGATTGTTCTTGATGTTCCTGTTGTTGTTGTTGCTGCTGTTGTTGTTGTTGGGTAGGAAGATGATGTTGTTGTTGTTGCTGTTGATGAAATTGATGTTGTTGCTGCTGTTGCTGCTGCTGTTGCTGATTTTTCTGTAGTTGATTATGATTTTGTTGTATTAAATATTTTTGAATATTAAATTTAACATTTGTTGGACTTAAATTATTATTATTAAGAATAGTGTTATTGTTGTTGTTTATTAATAATGTTGGTGATGTTGATGTAACACTAAGATTCATACAATTATCATTATTATTATTATTATTATCGCTTATACCCAAAATGGAATTATTTGTTGGTGAAATTAATTGTGATGTTGTTGTATAATTATGTAATGGTGATAAATTTTGATTATTTGATATTGGTGATAATTGATTATCGTTATGATGATGATGATGATGATGCTGATGATTATGATTATGATTATTATTATTAAATGTTTGATTTGAATTATGATTATGATTTTGATGATGATAATTTATTGATGAAGATGATAATGGTGATGGTGTTGATGATGTTGTTATATTTTGATTTAAATTATGATTAATATTATTGTTATAATTATCATTATTGTTATTATTATTGTTGATGCTATTTTTATTATTTTTGTTTACTATTATTGCAGCATTTGTTGTTGATAAATTCGAATGGGATAATATAGCGCTTGTATGTTGTATTGATGATTTTTTATTTTTCGATTCTAAAAATAAAAACATAAATTTAAAATAAAAATTCATTTTATTTTTAGAAATCAAAATCATAAAACAAAAAGAAATTTAATTAAAATCTCGTTTTAATAAATGCCATAAAATGAACATAAAATGAAATACAAAAGCCAACATGAATAATTTTTTATTAATTGATAAAAAAAAAAAAAAAAAAAACAAAAAAAATTTCTTTTGTTTTTAATTTAACTAGAAATATTTTATTTTATTTTACCTTTAACTTCATTTAATATTAATTTAGTTTTTCTTTCTACTGCAGCTTTTGTTGTTCCTTTTGGTTTACGCTTACGAGTCTAAAATGAAAATAAATAATAAATTAAAAATGTTTATAAATATATGTATGTATAACAAAATTAAACTCACTTGTATTGTGTTCTTTTTCATAGATAAAGGTCTCTTAACATTATGTAATTTATAATAAAGACCACAGGCATTACAAACAGGCTCACCACTTATATTTCGTCTCCATAATGATGTTTCAACAGTTGTACAATTTGAACAAGACAAACCAACCCGTCTGGATGCACTCTGCTTAAATATAAAATTACGTATGTTTTGTTTTTAATCAAAAAATTTTTAATAATTGAATATTTAAAAATAGCACAAGAAAAGAAATAATGAAATTTTTTTTTTTTATTAATTACATTTTAAATAATTATAATTTTTTTGTAAATTTTCATTATTTATTTTCATTTAAAGAACAAAATTTTATTTTAAAATGCAAATTATTATAAAATTTAAATAAAATAGAAAATTGTATTAACCTTTGAACGTACCAAACGCCGGCTAGTCTTTTCCTCAGTTACCGCCCGAGTTGGCATTGTACATGAATAGGAGGAATAGCAGTTCTTATAGAAATCTCCGCCTTGATCAGCGGCCACTGTAATTTATAAATTGGAATTTTAGATTATTGATTTTATTTTTTTTTGGAATTTGTTTGAATTATTTTTGTTTTCTTTTCTTTTGTTTACTTTTATTTTTCTTTTGTTTTGTATATATGAATTTTTAAAATTAATTAATTGTGTGTTTAAACTTTTTTTTTTAGAAAATCTTTATGTTAACTGAATTTAAAATACAAGTTTGAATTATAGTCATTATATAGATGATGGAAAATAAATAAATAAAAACAAACAAATAAAAAACTAACTACTTTTCTATATTTTCAAAATAATATTTCTATCTACTATTTTAGACTATAATAATAGAGTCAGAAGATTAGACATTTTAGGATAATAACGTTTTTTTTGGTTTTAATTTATTTGAAGAAATTAAACAAAAACTTTAAAAATATTTTTTTTTTTTTAAATTTTTTAAATTTTTGTAAAGCTTTATAAAAAAAAATTGTTCTAAAATTGTTTTTTTTTTTTTTTTCAAAAACAATATTTAAAAAAAAAATCAAAAAATAAAATGAATAATTAAACACCCATAATAAATTCAATTAATTTTTATTTGGCCATTTTAAATTTGAAAAAAAAAATAATAACGGTGGGATTTCTATAAGATTTCTTTTAATTTCATTTCTGTTTTTTTGTGTAATTTATATTTTAAAAATTTGAAATAAAATTTTGTTCTTTATTTTAATTTAAATTTAATTCTTTTTTTTTTTTATTTTTTTGTTTTTTATGTTTTACCAATCGTCTAGGTTGTTTAACTAATGGTCGATTCATGCCATTCATTTTATGGTATAGACCACAAGCATTGCACAAATAATGACCGGTGTTATCACGGCGCCACAATGGGGTTGATATAGCTCCACAATTGACGCATTCGCGACCTTCAGTGAATATATCAGCATCGAGCTCGAGATATGCTTTTGCTTTAAATTTAATTAAATTTAAAAGAAATTTAATTTTGATTTTTTTTTTTTTTTTTTTTTTTTTAGAAAAATGTCTAATTTTTTTTAACAATATGTATTTTATTTTTGTTTTTTTTTTTATACTTAAATAATATTAAAAGAAATATAAAATTTTTAATTAAATACCAACATACAATATTTTAAATAAATCAAATTAAACATAAAAATTTATATTTTATTGTTTTTTAATTTTGTTTTAATTAATTTTTTTTATTTTTTTTTTTTATTTATCAAAAATGTATGTTTGTTTTAATTATATATTGTGTTTAAAGGCAATTAATTGAATTTATTATTAATAAAATTATAAAATTAATATATGTATAATAAAAAAAAATAAACAAAATTTTTAATTTTGTAAACTACAAATATAATAAAAATAGAAAAGAAAATTAGTCAATTGTTTGAATTTAATCACATATAATTTAATTTGTTAATTATTTTATTATAATAATTCAAATGTAAGTACAAATATAAATTTAATAAGCTCTTGTAGACTAACAACCAGAACTAAAACTGAATCAACGAAGTAAGAAAAATAAAAATGGTATATCCCAGGCTGAAAAGTGTTCTATAAACCAAAAATATACATAAATTATATATATATCGCTTTTTTTACCGATCAACCAAAAATCTACATTTTATTTTAGTGTCTTATCAAATTGACATGATCTGATAAAGTGTATAGGTCCAATTAAAATTGATAAATTATTTAAAATAATTAATAAAAAAATTAGAGTATAGTAAAAAAAAAAAATATTTTTCACAATCCGATGTGAGTTTTAATCCATTTTATAGTTATAGCATAAGATCCGACATTTAACAGTTTATAACATTAAAACAACAAGAATCATTTTAAATGTCCTTTTCGTCCTTAAACGATAAGAAAATTAAGGAATTGCCATCAATAATTAAGATAAGATAATTATATACGATATATATATAGCCATTAAATATATATATTTTTGGAAAGGTAGGAACACGACGTATCGTTGAAGACATAGTCACTTGGTTCTATGCGGGTACAATATTTTCTTCAAACCAAAAAAAAACAAGTTTACAATTGCACTTTCATTTCCTGATTTAAACTGAAAATATTTAGAATAGAAAAATTTCTATTCTATTTCAGAGGGCAAAAATTTTTAACACCAAAAAACGGGTAATAAAATCATTTTTAAAATTTTAATTTTATTTTATATAATAAACCTAGTTTTATATAATAAACCTAGTTAAAATTAAAATATTGAAAACTGTAACTCACTAAAATTCAACTTTTAAATTCACAATAAACTCATATTCACTTCCTTTTCCAAATACAACAATTTTATAAACATTTCTGTCCTGTTTTTATTTCTTATTTTCAATTTTTTTAGTACATATTTCTCGCAAATACTAAATAAATAAATTTTTTTTATTATTGTTTTCATATCCCACATCCATATTATATATTATATACAATCCTTGTTTTTTTATTTAACAAACATTTTATAAATATTTAAACAAATAAAAAAAACAAATTTTGTATTTTTGAGTGTACAAAATAACAACCAAAATCAACAAATACCCATTCAAAGAAAACAAAAACACAAAATTTGTAACATCTTTCATCCTTAGTACCTATACAGTTATACACATTACGCAACTCACACTATACCGAACAACAACTAAACCACATAATAATTAATTATTGTTATATGTATTTTTCCATTAAATAAAACACAACAACAAAAAACTAAATTAAATATAAAAATAAATAAATAAACATTTTAAGAATAAGTTCTTAATAGTTCTACAACAATAAAAAAAAAAAAGTTTGTGTGTTCGAAAACAAAAAAAAACAAAAAAAAAAAAATTAACTATTTTGAAAATAATAGAAACAACAAATTTTGGCGGTCATATATATGCATTTAAAAATGTGCGCGTAAAACAATACAAAAACAAACAAATAAAAAAACCTTTTGAAATTTTTTATTTATTTTTGTTTTTTCTTGTTTTTTTTTTTTTGTAAAATATTTTTGAATAATGAATTGAGTTTTAGTCCTTGATCTAATTTCATTATTATTGTACATATTAAAATATTTTTTTTTTACTGTTTAATTAAAAAAAAAGTTAATCAATTTAAAAAACTGAAATATTAATTGATTAGTCTGAGTCTAGTTAGCCTATATCGATTTTGCAAAGAGAAAAGTAATTGGACTAAAACCAGTTCACAAAAAAGCGTATAGCAAACTCTCATTCACAAAAAAAGACAAGAAGAACAATGTGCTTAATTATTTAATATAACAATTATTAAAATTATTAATAAAAATAATTACTATAAATACAAATAGAAAGATTGCCACCTCCGAACAAAGTAGAAGACATAACAATATTTAACAAAATAATTTATGGAATGAAGATAAAATAATCACGTGATTTTAATTTGAACGATGTATTTTATTTTTCTAATTATTATTTTTTTAATTTTTGTTTATTTTTATTTATTTTTTAGATATAATTCTGTTTTGGTTTTTAATTGCCCAGTTTATTTGAAACCTGCTTTTCGGTCAGCAATACTTTAAAAACAAAATATTGTCGAATGCTACAACCTACAAACCCCCAATTTAGTGTAACACAGTTTTTACTAACGACGAAAAAATGTAAACGACAACATTTTCAAAAAAAAATATTATTTTTGTATCGGGTTGTTGCCATCTCGAATCTTCCTTTATACCTTGGTAATAACTTGAATAAAATGAAGTCAGGGTATTTGAGAAGGCATTTAATGAAGATTGCGTCTATTACGATACCCAACTTACTGACAATAAACATAACAAAAAAATGTATATTGTGTCAAATATTTTGTTATTAGGTTTTTGACATATACAATATTGATAATTTATTTTAAATTGAAATTTTTTTTTTTTATATAAGAATATTTGGCAAATAATGATGTTATGCGAAATGACTTTAGATCAAATGTTCATTTGTTAAATATATTTCACCATCTGATTTTGAACTAAGGTAACTTATTACTTTTAACATTTACTTAAATGATTATAATGACAAAAATTAGTGCGACATTTTGACAATTTATTCTATCAAATTTGATATATTTGGTCTAAAAAAAACATACATCGTGGAGTACACAAAAAACAATAAATATTTTATATCGTACTATTTTAGTTATCTTGGACCTCTTATATATGGTTTTTTTTAAATTTTTAAATATTTTAAAGCTGATGTACATTATGACAATCACAAAATAATTTAAAATAATGTTTGTTTTATTGACCCGAATTATGTGAGCCCACAAAATTAATTAATAACCTGCTAAATTTAACCGTGTTGTAGTGCAATGATATTAATTTAAGACTTGCACATAAATGAAAATAAAAAAATTAACAAAATGTAGAGCCTACAAAAAAGTACGTAATTATTTTATTAGAATTTTCATACTATAACTTTTCAGTTTGAAGCTATTAACCTTTCGGTCAGCTAAACTTAAATTATTAATAAGAAAAAAGACTTGAAATTTGAAACGAAAATAGGTATCATGATGCTAAATTGGATTTGTTCGTTAAATTTGATTATATGATTTTTATTTTTTTGATTTACTGTAAATATTAATACTAAATAATTAATTCTTAAGAAAAACTTTTTAAGTTTAAAAATAGAATCAAAAAAATTTAGTCTTCAACCGAATTATTATGAAGTCAAAATCTAATGTATTTAAATATATAAAACCATGGTATATATAAATATCATATTTTTACCACTAAAAAAACATAAATAACGGTATATAAGTAAAATTTTAATTTTATAACTGTATATAATAAAAAATGAATACATTTCAAATTTCAGACCTGAACCGGTATTCTTGAATCACAATTAAATACAATTTAAAAACATATATAATGTAATTTGTAAAACAAAAACAACAATTTGGAGGGCTTCATGAATTTATTTCACTTAAAATTTCTCTGTAATACCGAAATTTGAAGAATTATTTAAGCTTGAAATTATTTTTTCGATTTCATAATATATAGGTAGTAGGTGAAGACTTAAGACATATGTCATTCTTAGTGTGGTAGTGTATCGTTTTGATAGTGATTTTAGAGATAAAAACAGTAAAAACAAAACTATTTTGATAGTGAACAAATTTTTAAGATTTCATAAGTTCTAAAGAGTTGAGTACAAATCTTCTTCTCCATATAATTTTATATATTTTACAACCTCTCAATAACCCTTTCAATTATCAAAGTCATTTTGACAATCTTATAAATTTGTTATTAACATTTTAACATTAACAGTTTAACATAACATTTTTATTAGTTAATAAAAAAAAAATTTCATAATTTTAAAACTATATCCAAAAATCTTCTAATTAACTTTACAGTCCAAAAACTCAAAAGGTTTCTAACTATATGTTCCCAATTTTCCATTTCTTAGCCAAATATAAATCTTAAATATTAGATCGATTCCAAATTACTTTACTAGTTTTTCTATATATTATAAATATAAATTAAAGGGTTCAAAGCCCTCTAAGGCCCTAAACAAACGAGAATGGGTTAGTATAACATTACCGAATGTCAAAGGATAAATAATTAATGGTTTAAAATAAAATTTCCCATTGAAAAATATATTCCTTATATAAATTCCTTATATAAAAAAGATATAATAGATACAATAATATATAAAATTTTATAAAATATGAAAAATAATCCACTAAAATTAGTAAATTACAATAAAAAAAATAAAATAATATAATAAAAAATAAAACTAATTTTACACAAAAAAAAAACAATAATTTAAACCGTATTTTATAGTTACTATGGTTGATTTTTTATACAAAATCAATTAATTTTTAAATATGTATGTACATGAAACTAAGCAACAATAAACTTGAAAAAGAACTTTGGAACATTTTAATTAGTTTTAAAAACCCAAAAAATTCATAACCGTATTGACCTTTCCAAATTAAAAAAATAAAAAACAAAAACCATAATAAAAAGAAAAATAATAAACCCACTAATTCCAAAATATACTAAAAAAAAAATAAATATATTAATAATATGAAATATTGTGATGATAATAATCAACACAATTATTATTTTTAATTTATAAATTTAAATTAGAAAATTTATAAAAAAAAAAAAAACAATTATAAATTTTTACTTTTTTTTTTTAGATTTCAAATTATTTAATATTTTCTAAAAATAAAACTACAAATTACGACATGCAATCATATTGATAAAAATAAAATTAATTTTTATTTTGAACTAAATATTAATTTTTATATATATATATATATATATAATTAAATAATTAAATTATTTTTAAATTACAGTAAATAAACAAAACAAAAAAAAAACATATGTTTTTTTAAATATACAACAACTTATTTAAAAAAAAAATAAAACTTACTAGCTGACAATGATGCAGCAGCTGATAAATGTGATACGGTACCATCAGTTGTTCTTATACCTGTAATACCTGTACCACGGGCATTTGTCGAACAGACAACACTTGTACCAATACCAGTTGATGAGGCATAACTTATTGGATTGTTATCGAAATTTTGCCATGGTTCTGTTGTCTAAAATGAAAATTGATAAAACAAAAAAAAAAATATTTAATAAAATAATAATAACAATATTTTGTATATATATAATAATAATAAAATAAAAAATTACTGTAAATAAATAACAGTTGTTTTTTTTTTGTTTTGCAAACATATATTTTGATTTAATTAATCATTTTAGTTCCGTATATTGAAAAATAAAAATATTTTTATGAAACATATTAAGAGTATTCAAAATGAAATTAGAAATGATTAATACAAGGCAGCAAGTTATAACAACAAAATAATTTACATATATATTTTGACATAATCAATGTACAACACAGTATACCATACACAATAATTTTTCCAATAATGTGACTTTTCTAGAGACATATCTAATATCATCACTTTGATAAATTTTGAAATTAACCTAGATATAATAATAACAATAATAATAATTCATTTATTTGTATAAAAATACATGAAACAGTAAATCTTTAGAATTGTCTATACAGATATTCTATATATATATGTACATATGTGATATGTTGTGACATTTTTTTGTAAATTTAGCTTGCAATCGCCTAAAACCCTTGCACTATACTGAATTAAGAAATCCATTAAAAAAATTGTTTATGCCTTATTTTTAGGCGTGGACAAGCTATTTTTATCTTTGCAAATGTTTGATTGCACATTTGTGTTCCATTGATTTATATGAAAGCGCGTACACCTGCAACTGGTTTTATATTGTGTGTACGCTTTCATTTGAACTAATGGAACACAAATGTGCAATCAAACAGTTACAAAATTAAAAATTGCATTTTTTGCATGTAGCCTTACTGCATACCAAAAATAAATAAATTTCTGGTAGTGACTTTGATCCAACCACTAATCTCTTTAAAGAGATTTTAGTTAGCTAAATGTCATTTATACATAATTTAATTTACAGATAGAATATATAGCCTAATTTTTTAAATTAAATGTTTTATATTGAATTAAAAAACTAATTATTATTTTTTTTTTTTCAACTTACTTGATTTCTATAATTACTTAATGATGATGTATAATGATTTGTTCGATTATTTGTACCAATAACACCACTATTAGCACTTCCATTATTACCAACATTTCCAACATTTCCTATACCACCATTATTATTACCAATTGATGAATAACTAACATTTGATGAGATTCTTTGAAATGCTGGTAATGGAACACATTTTGATGAACCATAATCAGTTGGTGTTGTTAAGCCAGCAGCTGTACTTGACCACATATGATGTACACCAGGATTATCATGTATTGGACTATTACCACCACCATTTAAGTATTGCATACCGCTTGTTGATGATGTGAATGGTGGTCTTTGACAAACTGAACTGTAAATAATAATAATAAATTTATTTAATTTAAATTTAATAAAAAAAAAAATTTAATTTTTTAAAAAATTAATTTAGATTTGTATTACAAAACAAAAACAAACAAATAAGGACCGTAGAATGCTCTAATATGCCCTTTGCTTACTTGTTAAGACATGAGTTATTATACCATTAATTAGGAATGAGCTTCAAAGGATCGAAAAAAATGGAAAAAAATAGTTAAGAAACTGAAAGCTTATTTGTTGGTGCAATATTAAAGACGAAAACAACATACTTTATATAGAGTTAATCAGATCAACTATATTCAATTTGATATATTTTTTTAAAAGATTTATATTTTAAAATTTACAATTACTCTTCTGGCTATAGATATTTATTTACGTAATTAAAACCCTAATAAAATTAAAATCCTAGATAATTATTGTTTATACCATAAAAACAATTTTGTGATAGGAAATTTACCAAATTTTATACTAAACGATGATTCCATATACCTATGATGTAGACCACTTTCAAAAATGTAGGTGCCATATTTAATAAGACATTTACGTGATCTGAACATGCAAATACGTTTTTCTAATATTGATGCATAAATTGTCTTGTTTCTCTTTTACCAAAATGTTCCATACTGTGACGATGTAATATGCATCTCTAATGAATGAATATGTGAAAACACCAAGTTCAATGTAATTTTACAAGTCGTGTATGCTAGTTATTTACATACAATCATACATAATTTTACTAACTTGTACAGTAATTTAACAGAATTTCTTATATTATCAACTACATCTTTATTTTTCGTTTCAACTGTTAGCTAAAAGTTTAAAATTGGATTACATCCATAACTATAATATTCCTGCATATTGTGACATAATGACCGTCTTAAAACACTTTGCACATTGAAAAACGCATATAAAAATCATTTAATTTTAAACTTTTTGTACTAAAACCATAGAAATATTAATTTTTTAATTTATTAATCGGATTTTTTATTTTTAGTCATAAGTAATTTAAATTAAATCATTGTTATCAGGTACCCGGCAATATTTAAGTATAAAAATTCAAATTGAAAGAATTAAGTCAGTAAATAGATTTGCTTGTTATAGGATTGAAAAATATTCTATGTCATGCAATAACCTAGTAAATTGAAAATTATAATTTACGAAACGACAATTTGTAATCTAAGTAATAAAGCTGAATAATCTAGAGAAAAGTCTTCAATGCGAGCAAGGCTGTCGACAAGCTGTAGCGTCTTGAAGAAGATGAAAAAACTCAAATTAGAACAAAAGTGGTTCTGAACCATATAGTTACAATAAATTTGTAATTTCCGTCTGCTCCCTCATTCAAAAACATTCATATTGAATTGAACAGAGGTATATATTTACTTTAATAACTATACATACACAGTAGTGTGCAATAAACTCCGGACAGTTTAAATTTCTAGAGTAATTTTTTTTATCTTACAATTAATATTTTTAACTTCTTCACCGGTTGCTGTTTTGTGCAACTCAAGTAATTATGCAACTATAAATTCCTTAACTTTTAGGAGAAAGTTATTGTTAGTGATATAAGTGATAAGTAATCGAAGAAGTGTACGTAGAAAATCGGAGAATATACCTTGATGATTTGTTCATTCAAGAAGAACCTGACAAACGAAGGTCTAATGGTTTGTAACTGCTTCAGTAGGAGTGGTTTAGGTGAGCTGGCATTCTTAAATTGAAAAGTAACTGCAGATGTGCACATAGATATCACTGAGCGTCACTTGAAACCATCAGTTTTCGAATTATTTGATGCAACTGAAATGTTCATTTTTCAACAAGCACCAGTGCACAATGCGAAAAATGTATCTAATATTCATTTTTTATTTAATTATTTAAAAATTCTGAATAATATTCAGGTTAAAATGTTCTCGAATTTTATTAAGTCCGGTTTAATTTCTACTTGACGGTGAAAAATGATATAAACTATGAAATGGACCTTTTATAGTCTAAATCTTAATCCTATTGAAAATATTTGGGGTATTATGGTGAAAAAAGACCGACAATGCAATCCAGAGACAATAGAAGCCCTAAAAAAACAAATTCAGATAGCTTGGGAGAGCATTACAGATAACCTCATTGAAACTTTTATTGACTAAATATTAAATATTAGGTTTAGATTATACTGAAAGTAATTTCAAATTTCGATATTTATAAAATTTCGTTACAAAACTTTATAGTCATTAAAAAAAATAATGTTTAAAACGAAAATAATACAATTTTCTCAATTTTCTACTTCTTAATATTTTAGATAAATATTGCCATAAATTAAAATAATATAAAAAAAATTATATTTTATTATTATTAAAAATCTTTTGTAAACTCTCTCTTTAAAGTCATTTATTTAAGCAAATTTTATCTGTCCCAATTTTATTGCACACTACTGTATACATATATATGTTATATTAATTTTATTTATAAAAAAGAAAAATTTCCAATGAATTTTAATATTTTAATAATAATATAGCCAGAGGTAATATTTAGGTACATAATTATATGTATGTACTTTGTACATAAAATATTAACGAAATAAATTAATAAGTAAATTATTAACTAATAAATAACAACAATAAATTTTAAAGCATTCGTTACACACAACTAATATAGTTACTCTTTCTAATACGAGTATGCATGTATGTAGTATTATTATAGTTAACCTCCGAAAAAAAATTTAAACTAAAATTCCTGTTTTAAATTTATTTTTATTGTTTGTAAAATATTCCTTTTAATTATAAAATTTCAAGTTATTCAACAAAAACTAAAAATTGAACCGGAAATAAAAATATAATTTACCTGAAATTGTTAATAATAATTCCAAACTTTTAAATTTACAAAATAGGTATAAAAAAAAATATTGTTACTAATTAAGTAAATTAACTAATTTTATTTTGCAATTACAACACAGTACATATACGAATTATTATATGTAACATTACAGTATAAAATTTGAATTAAAACTGTTTTCATAAAAAATTTAAAAAAAATATTTTGGTTTTCTTGTTTTTTTATTCAAGCCTTTATGATTATAAATGGTTTGAGTCTGAATCATTTTTATTTTATTTTTTTGTTTTTATTTTGACTTGTTTAAAAAAATTGGACTTTTGAATTTTCTTTTTTTTTCTTTATTAAAAGTTCTAATGACTAATTTTTTTGAATTGAAATATATTAAATTCAGGCCCTTTCTTTAGTTTGACAATTAATCATGCTATACTCTTTAATTACATTTCAATAAAATATTATGAATCATACAAATTTGTTTATTGTGAACATCTTCAATTATTGTTGATAATTTCAGACAATTATCGTAAATAATGATTAAATTATTAAAAAAAAAAAAATATGAATGAAATTTGGAAATTATATGTCTGTAGTTAATTTACTAATGATAGTTAGTATTTTTAGAATTCCACCTTATTTTTATATATATTTTTTTAAATTTATTAATCGGATTTTTATTTTTAGGGATAATTTAAATTAAATAATTTAATTATTGTTGCCAGGTTTTCATTCACTAATAATTTTTAATTCCGATTTTAAATATCGATATTTTGGAAGCAACATACTTCCTCCATCAGTGCTTGTGAATAACTATTAAAAAATATTTGTAAACGGAAACCTGGCAACACTTAATTATATTATTTAATTTAATTTTATAACTAACATTTATCAGCTTAATTTATTTACTTCCTTACTTAGGTGGCCATCATGCTATGTATATGTTCTGGGCCAGTCATTATAACTTTAATTTTTATAGCTATTGCAACTGAACGTATACAAAACCTAAGTTAAAATTTGAAATTAACTCATTTGATCAAAAAATCAATCAAATCCACTTCCCGAGCTTTAAACTAATAAGCAGAATTTTAAACGGCATTGGGAAATGATTCTATAAAACAGGGTCAGGTACTGCAAAATGACGAAATTAACTGGGCCGATACTATTAAATACCTAGGCATTACCTTAGATAAAAGGCTAACCTTTCAAAAGCAAACTTCTAACACTATTGATAAAATTAACAAATGTACTCGCATGTTGTATCCCCTTATTAACCGAAAATCAATCTTATCCACAGAAAACAAATTGATACTTATTAAGGTAATTTTTCAACCAATAATGTTATATGCGGCACCAGTCTGGGGAGATTGTGCAGCTAGTCATACCAAAAAATTGCAAATTGCGCAAAATAAACTTTTGAAACTTGTATTCAATCTTCCCAGATGGTATTCAACCAAAAAGCTGCATGATAAAGCCAGCATGAATACAATTTTAGAAAAAATAAGTTATTTAACTGTAAAGTTCCACTCGGAACTGTTCATGTCAGAAAATCCTCTGATCAGAAATTTAAATTAAGTTAAAAAAAAAATTAGGCTAGTTTAGTTCGTACGTATAGATTTTACTATAGATAGGTTTTACTGTTTAAGTTAGCGTTAAGTTTTACAAAACAAAAATTCAAAAAGGTTTTTCATCTCCAATTTTCCTTTAAATTTATAGTATTAAACTCGAAAACTTCTAAATAAAAATAAAAAAATACAAATCAACTGTAGTAAAGATAATTATATATCTGTATCTAAGTAAATAGTTTTAAAGAATTAATTGTACAATATATGGAGCATAATAAATAAATAAATAAAAAAAAAAAAAAAAATCTTCAAAATGATATATATATACGATATAACATATGTATATATATGATATGTATTTATGATATATGTATCATATAAATAATGATATGTATGTAATGCAATCATGGCAACATATTGTGTGTGCAACTAGTAACCGAGACAAAAAAATTGGGTTTAAAAACCAACGTAGATAAAACAAAATATCTAAAAATGTCAAAAAAGCCCAAATAAGAAATAATCAGAATATAAAAATCATAGGGTAGAACTTTGAAGGAATTACAAGCTTCACATATCTCGGAACAATAATAAGAAGTGATAGCAGTATGTAGTACTGCATTGATAACAGAATTCAGGTTGGAAACAGATGTTACTATACAAACAGAAAGTATAGGAGTAGTAGCATAGACTATGAATGTAGCCCAGGAGAATAGCCTACTAAGAATAGCCGAAAAATAGTCGGGTCAAAAATATTGGAAAATATTAGAGAACATGTAATTAAAAACAACAACGAAATTAATAATATAGTTAAGAATGAAGACCGTGTTAGGTTTGCAAAGGCCCAAATATATGTGTAAAAGCAGTTAGAGTGTTCATCCCATAGACTTGATAAAAAAAACCTAAGATGGGCTCGCCACATAATTAGAATGCATGAAACTGGAAAATAGGCAATGATTTTATATATAGAAAAGTTGAAAATAATCATGGTAGATAAAGACCAAAGAACAGATGAGAAGAAAATGTTCAAAATGATGCCCAAGTCTTACAAATTCCAAATTGGTCAAGATCAACCCTTTTAGAGGAGTATTTTAATGAAGACCAAAGCTCACACAGAGCTGTAGCGGTATAACATGAAGATGATGATATCTCGGAATAAATTTTAATTTTGTTTGTAACTTTAGTCCATCTTGCGTTATCTATTATGTGCAACTATCCTCCACCCATTAACTCCAATATTTAATTGATTCGATTAGTTTTAGTTTTCATAAATTAATGCTTAAATATTAATAAACAGAAAAATAGACATTGCCATTAGTCGCCAAACAAATTAAAAGCCAAACTAGAATCTTATAATTACAAAAAAAAATTTCATACTTTTGGAGTATAGAAAAGAACAAGAATATAATGGCTTTAGAACAGTTGAATTGAAATTACATTCGAAATATATTCAGAAACATTGTCGAGTCCTCGAAAGAACGTTAGAATAAAATTGATTTTTTTAGAGCATTAATTTATAGGGGAATTCCCTTATTTTACAATCAACATTTTAATATATACGATATTTATGTATAACATTCGTTTGATTAAGAGTGTTTGAGGTAAAAGATATCTTTTTAACCTTATTTTTAGTGTTATTTTTGGTGTTATTTTTGGTGTTGATTTATAAACAAAGTTCAAATTGAATTCTAATATTTAAAAATAAACACAAAAATAAAACTAACAATTCCTAATAATCTAAATATCAGATATCTCTCAATTTTTCAATAAATTAATTAGATATTTCACCATCTATGTGTATATTATACCATTTATAAATATAATATAAAATCGAACGAATATTTATGTCATTATTAAATCATTATAAAGAAGCTCCAAAACATTATTTTTAAGCTTCTGAATTGAAAACAAACACAAAAATTATTTTAAAAACAAAATCTATAACCAAACCAAATCCGAGATTTGTATTTTTTTTTGCATAAAATGTTTATTATTATTTCTATATAACATTTACATATATATACACACACTCATATATAATATATACTCGTATGTTTATATTGTAAGAACATAATATTCAAATCATAAACAATAATTAAAGTTTGATCAATTTTGATCATTTGAGTTTACAAGTGTGACACGATATATGATCAATGATCACCCACTTTTTAAATAGAATCAAAGAAAGCCAATATTTATGTAGTATTTTTTATACAGTGGCTAAATGTTTTGTTATTTTTTTTTTGTTTTGTTATTTCAGCATTTAATGAAACTTTTCCATAAACATAAGGAACTAGCATAAATTCAACACTTTAGATTTTTAAACAGTAAAATGTACATTCAAACATACTAATACTTAAAGCTTCATATGGATTTATCCAATATTTTCTTTTTCTTTTTTCTATATTATTGTTTTTTTTTTAATATAAACAAAAATAATATATATGTATATACATAGTATGCATACATATTATATACAACTCAGTTTTGTGATGATGAACTGAATAATATTTTTAAAAAAACCCTTTTCATAGTTATAGGTAACTAACTATGTGTATAAAAACTTAAATTCATTCTATATATATACCTACATTCCTACATACATATATACAAAATGTATATATTATTATGTAAACAATGGACATTATTCTCAATGAGGTGGTCTTTTTACAAAAAAAAAAAAAATTGTGCAAGGATTCGCAATTATTGACATTTCATTAAAATAACAAAAACAAAATAAAATTGAATCCATCAAAATGTATATATATACTTATATATGTGTATACTGTATAGCTGTATGTTTGAAATTAAGCCAAAAAATTTATGAGCTAAAGAAGAGAAGAAACGCCGACACTTTCATATTTTAAAATCAAATTAACATCGTAACACAATTTACCAATAATTATTTAATTTTTTTTTTTAAATAATTTGGACAAACTATTTTTTTTAATTTTAAATATTTAATTTATTTTAATTTTATTTTATTATTTCAACTGCACATAAATATACAGCCAAAATTAAGGACCCTTCTTCAGGTAGGATGTAGGCCATCTCTCTAATACGTATCTTATATCTATACTTATTTAATACTAAGTAATAGAAATAAAAAAATAAATATGATTTCAATCTAAATCTATAGTCTAATCTAAATCTAATCTTAATCTAATTGTATACATATATCTACTAAATTTTAAAATATTTGGGATTTTTCTCATTTTTAATTTACTTTCTTTATTTATTTTTTTTTCTATTTATTATTACTTTTAAACGGTAGTTTAAAATATTCGTTACAAAATTAAATCACATAAACCATACAAAAGATGCAGTTTCAGTTTTTTGCTGTAACACTAACACCCCTATTACATATCAATGTTTTCATCAATTATTGTCAATATAGCTGATTTTGACACAAATATTGTTGAAAATAGAACTACCACCAATATTTGCTCATCAACATATTGACAATGGTCAGTGTAGATGGTTCTATTGTATTCTCATCAATTTTCCATCAATATTCTCATCAATGTTTTAGTGTCAAAATTATCTGAGTAAAAAAATGACTTTTTTGGGAATGTTCAAATAATGTTACAATATTAATTTATAATGTAAATCACAATATTTTGATATTAAATTTAATAATTATAGCAATTATTGTTATAAAACAATTGATATATTATTAAAATGTGCAAAAAAATAATTTGTTGTTTTTTATATACAACATTTAGATACTTTAAAAATTCAATTTAAATTAAATCCAAAAACATTCGTCCAGAAATTATATTTTCAATATTCATTTATGTTTCGAAATTATATTCAGAACACTTCCACAATACAAAATGTCAAAATATGGATAAAAATATTGATAAGTTCAACATTGATGTGTAATAGCTTATCAATATATATGGACAATAATATTGATGAGAACATTGATGTGTAATACTGTAATAGGCATCTAACTGATGAAAGTTCTAGAATTATCTGAATGTGTCATAAAAGGGTGATGAACCAACAAATACATAGGAACCAATATGAAAAATAATTACCGTTATTTAGGTAATAAAAATTTAATTAAATGATTAAATAATGGTTTTAGCTAGCATTTTGTCACAAGACGATAACAATTAATATTTTCAAGTTAAAAAAATGCATACAAAAGGATGTTTATAATAGGGTAATAGGGTCTTATGTCTTAACTATTAATAGATTAAAAAAAATTTCAGGGTTATCAGAAAAACTCCTATATCCAATTTGCTAATGAGTGTCTCCAAATTCATCAAAGATTCCATAAAAAACAGAACTTGAAAAACAGATTGTTTTTACATTTTTTTTTGTATAAGGAAATAAATACAGGGTGGATGAAGGTACAACCATACCGTGCCATTTACAAAGTTGATAAAAAATGTCTGGTGATTTATCAAAAGTTCCATCTCCAAAAATAATATTGTAATAATGCAATTCTTTAATCAGGATTTTTCCGCTTCATTTCAGTTGTATATTCTGTTTTTCATAGTTATGTTTTTTTCAAGTTCTGTTTTTTCGGTCACATTCATCAAAATATCTAGAACAAGAAAAACTAAAACAAGAAAGACTAAGGGTTATGGATGGATAGATGTTAAAATTTGTGTATCACACTCGGTACAATCGACCCTCTATGACGTACCTCAATCAAAAGCTACTCTAGGAGTCTAATTGATTTAGAATTGATTTTAGAAGTTTTAAACGTATAACATCAAGTTAATTAAATAAATTTGTAATCTAATAACTTCCTAACATTAAGTCGATTTCTAGTTGTCTGTCGATTTCTAGTTTTTACTAAGGGTGAATTTTTTTTTTAGTTCAGAGCAAGCGTGAACTGTCAAAAAAGATTCTGATTTTTTTGGTTTAGAGCGTTCAAAGCTTGAAATTAATTTTTTTATCGCTTAGAGCGCGCTCAGATCCTGTTCTACGTACTCGTTATAAATTAACAGAGCACATATAGTTAGAGCGTTTGAATCTTAAATATCAGTTTTTATATTTAAAACAAAATGGATGACGATAGTAGATGTGAAAATTTATTTTAAATTAAATATTTTTTGATTATTTTATTTTAGTACTCAAACACAGTAACAATTCAACGTTCCTTTCAATTTATTTTTAAAAAAATAGTTCAGCTATCGTATTTTTTTATTAATTCAGAACTCAGGGGTCAGAACTAAAATGTTTGTAATCTGTTCAGAGCACGCTCTATATGCTTGTCCTCTGTTCTACTACACTAAACAAAATACGCTCTAAGTAAGATTTTCAGTTTTTCAAAGTGACATAAGGTTTTTTCATAAACGCAGTATGACGTGACAATTGCATTATACATGGCTGACTTAAAATCATATGATTTTAGTTTATGACGGTCACACTATAATAATTTATTGACGTTTTTGAACAAGCATTTTAAAATTTAGTTGTCATTGGTTTTAATTTTGTTTATAATTGCAAATTAATTTTGTAGCAAATTTAAATAATACAATTAAATAAAATACAATAAAAATGGAGCAATTTATTTTGATAACACCTTATTGTCCTTCACAGTCAGCCATTATAAAAATTTAAACAAAAATTATTTTTAAAAAACAAAGCTCTAAAAACAAGAGAAAAATGCTTGTGCATTATGAAATTCATAATTCGTAGCTTATGATTGTTGCAATATAGTTTATGAACTGTAAACAAATGTATAAAGCATTTATGAACACATTACGAGATTAATTTATTGAATTATGCGTTTATGAAAAGGCCTATATTACACTCAATTGATATTAAGTCGTTTTATATTAAGAAAAAAAAAACAATCTAGTTCACTATCAACAATCTGTCTATATGGTGTTATAATATACTTTAAAACTTGATTCTCAATCATAGCGTGAATCTAGAACGCTATTTTTTTCTATAATATTTTCTAGGAAAGAACTAAACAGCTCGTGTTTACACATCATCTATTTATTCTATTCTATTCTATTTCTTTAACATACTTTTATAATTTTGTTTATTTTTTTACTATCCCGCTTTTTGTTTTTTTTTTAATCTTTTTTTTCCTTAAATTCTGTGAAGGTAGTTCAACTCAAAACACAATATTATTTTACACCAAAATTAAAAGGAATCAATAACCAAAGCATATTCGGTACAAAAAATCTAAAATTACATTCAGAATTCAATTCCAAATAATTTTCTTCTTTGAATATTTTTTTCAACTTTGCTCTCAGAAGTGTATTGTATCTATAATTTGTAACTGCTTGAAATAAGCTTGAATTATAGATAAATGAATAAATACAGAATTAATATTCTTCTTATTATAATAAATTATACCAAAACATAATATTAATAAGTTGGACGGACCTTCTCTATACATTCATCTCTGAATCTCAAATTTGTTATTATATTTGTATTTAATTTCTCTAGATCAGTGGTGGCCACTGATGGGGGAAATGTGAGGAATATACTTTGTGATTGTGGCTAATGCATGAGTGGAATTTTGTAATGATCATTTTTAAAACTAGCAACATTAAACTAGCAACAAAACATCATAAAAGTATAACAAAAAAAAACATAAAAATAGTTTTATGACAATAGACAAATATATGAAATTATAGTTGTGTAAGAAGAGAAAAATAATATTTTGTAAGGCGGTGAAGTGACAACGAATTTGTTGTCACTCTCAATTATCAAAAATTGTCACTATCGCAGTGACAAAAACCTTATACAAAATTCAATTTACAGTTGCCTCAAGATATCGTGAATATGCTGAATTTGCACCGGCGAAACTTTGAATCAGATATGCTTTTTCTTCAAAACCAAAACGATTATCCGAGAAAGTCAGTCAGTCAGTATTTTTAATCTGAACTGTCCTATTGAAGTCAAATGAATTTTTGCTACTGAACTTAGGTATTGCAAAGCTGTTGAGTAGATATGTTTGGAACAACATGGGTATTTGAGTCAACATTTTCAGGTGTAACTTTCATAAAATCAAAGTATCGATCCAAAATCATTGACAAAAATTTGAAGGAACAACTTAAATGTGCAGTTAACGTAGGTTTTATACCAGGCATGGTGCAAGAAAAAAAATGCCAAAAATCACATTAAGAATTTTTGTATTTTTTATATTATTATTATTCACAAGTTAGAAATTGCAATGATACACCGAAAAGATGGCATGGATGCTGAACATCGTCATCACAAAATTATTTTTAATAATGACGAATGAAATTATTTAAAAATAGCGATTGAGGCTACAAACCAATTTTTGTTGGACAGCGCTGCTCTAGATAATTTAAATTTGAAATGAATTTGGATTGAGCAAAAATATAAGTCATATTTAAAGGTCTAAAATGACTAAATTATATTTACTAGCTAACTCCTATAACATAATATTTACATTCTTAAAACTCTTTAATATGATCATATTCCAGTTCAAAACAAATCGATCTTTCGAATAATTATTCAATAATTTATTATACCTACATTCAAGTTTTCCATATAAATATTGACTTTTACTACACAGACAATTTTGATGAACATGCATCCATACAGTTTATTTTTTTTAAAACAAAGCAACAAAAAAAATACCAAAAAGTTTATTTTAAAAACTGATCTTGTGGTATTTAATTACAATAAGCAATTCTTAACATCAATATATAGTAAATGTGATGGATGGTATGGCTTGAAGTTTTCTAAGTTTATAATATTCATATCAAATGTATGTGTTCATTCTATACAGTATAAAAAAAAATAAAAACAAAAAAAAAATTGTAAATTAAAAATTTAACTGATCTCAACTGACTTTAATTTTCTGTTTCCAAACTCATAATTCAAATATGAAAAGGATGAAATTAATAATATGAACATTAATATATGTATTGTATATATATATGTATATATAATGTTTTATGTTTATTAATTTCCGTTTTAAGTCAAACAAAAATTTTTATGCAGAAATTAAAAATTTTGCTTTTGTTTTCATAAACTTTTTGTTTTGACCGGATATCACTGGGTTCATGAGATTCGTATTTCTTCCAAAAATTTTAGAACAAAAATATGAAATTTTTATTTTAAATAAGAAAAACTAAATGTTAAAAATGTTTGTAAATTATACAAATTTGACTTCCAAAATGCAGTATAAAAAGTTTTAATTCAGGTTAAATAAAGTTTTGCTATCATTTAAAGCTTTTATAACCAACTTCATTGTAAAATATATAATAAAAGTAATAAAACTATCGTTACATCTTGAAATAACGTTTTAACAATATTACGAAACGAAGGTGTTTTATTTCATTTTACGAAATAAAGTCTTTAAAATTTAAAGAAACAAAGTAAAATTAAATAAAGTGTTATTGTAAAAATTGTAAAACGTTAATTTTATTAAAATTGTAATTAAAAAAAATATGGATAATTATTTACGGGCTCTAAGCTGTTATATTTTAGACGTCTGTAGCAGTTTTGGCGTTTATATCGTGCTATATCAGCTCAACCAGCTCCATAGTTGAGCTAAATTTGTTAGTGGTGGTATAAAAACCACCACAAATTTCAATTTAGCTTAGTATTGCTATTTTAGCACCGGTATGAACGCAACAGACTTTCACCAATATTTCGTTTTTATTGCAAATATCGGAAGTAATTGGCAAGTATTCCATTGCAACTTAGCTGAAAACATTCAGGAAAGAACTATGTTGATTCCACAGCAAAATAAAAAACAAATATGAATGAAAAGAACCCCGACTTTAATTTTTAATAATTTCCAAAATTCTTAAAATTTTAAATTGAAAATAGATAGTTAATAAATATTTTTTGAAAGATAGAAATCTATAATTATATTTAATTTTTGGAAAATGTTGCGAATTGAGTTACACTGATGGTCTTATTCTCTTAAAGTTGTTTGATTTGCAAAATTAAGTCAATACAATTGAGACAAACAGAAAAAAAATATTAACTAGTTAATGAAAAATTATTGTCTAAAGTGAGTTAAAATTTATCATATGTCAAGGTAGCTCACGAAATGTCGATAGCTGAGTAAGTTTGCAAATGTCTTGACATTTAACGTTAAAAATTTACAAAACTTTTTTTAAAGTTTAGAGTGAATTTAAAAAATTGATTTAAAAGAATAAATAAATAAAAATAAATTTAATTTATTTGTTTAATTTTTAAACTTATAAAAAGTTTTACAAATTTTAGGTGCAAAATTTATGTTACCAAAAATACATTGGTCAAACCCAAGCTATTTTCAAACAGACAGGTTAATCGAATACACAGCTTGTGAAATTTCAAGAAGAGTTCAAGTTAAGTGCCCAAGTTATCATGTATACGTATAGTAATTGTTTTTTTGTGTAAATATACATACCAGGAAATTCTGTGCCGCGATCTATTTTTTTCTTATGTACAACTTCAATCTCCCTTTTTTGACCCAATAAAATATTTTCACTCTCAAAATGTTTTCCAGCTAAAACCCACCTTAATTATTAATGAATTGAATGAATCGGGACCTTCGGACTCTTAATCAAATAATATATTCATTACAAGCCACATGTAGCAATATAAAATAGCGTATAAAAAAAATGCAAGAATAATAATAATTGTGATTAAATAGAAAATTAAAATTTAAATCATATCTTCTAATTGCCATGATTTTTTTTAACCAATAGAATTAGATACTGAAAAAATTGTTCTCGAAACAATTTACGTAATAACTTCGTACTTATAAATCAATTTGTTTTTTGTAATTTATTAATTCTTAAACTACCGTCAACTGGGGTAACTTTGTCTAAATATTTTATAACCAAAATAGATAACAAAACGACTAGATTTTCTATTTATCTATGTTCTATTTTTGTTTTTTATATCTAATCTCGAGATTTATTTAAGTTCATCTTTTTAATTTCATGAATCTGTCAAATTTATAATAAAATATAATCAAAAATGTGAGTCATAATCAACATTATAATAAATAAATCAACATGTGGTTTCAACACTTCCTCAAAACCTTTATATGTATATATTAAAAGGCCATTAGATACGGGGTTCATTCCACCGGAGGGATTTGTATTCTTAGTTAAAAATAACTGATGGAAAAAAATTACCTCTAGGTGTAAATGAAAGTGATGTAAATGATACTGATATATTTTCATTTAATGCAAATAGTATAAGAATCGTGTTATCCAGAGTCAGGTTTAACAATAGTCGTTCTGTCTATAATATAGCATACAAAATATACAAAGAAATATTAATTGAAATAAAAAAAAAAAAAATAAGATCAGTTTATTCAAATATATAAAATTAGTGAATATTACTGTCAACATATTTAAGATTTTTTAGGAATATAGAAATATATACCTATTAAGATAAAATATGATTTAAGTATATTTTAAATTTTTATAGTTTTCAGTTTTTATAATGTTCATTTTATATAATTAGTTATATGTTTCGCTTTAGTTTTAGATGTACATTGTTTCCTTCTTATTAATCTTAGTTAGAATGAATTATATATACTATATTCAATGTCTATATAACATATAGTCATTGCTATATTGCACTGAATTTTGCATATGCATTTAATTTTAATTGTAAAACACCCTATACAAGCTTTACCTTTCTTGAGTTCAAAAATTAAATAAAATAAATAAAATAAACAAAAATGTGGCCTCGGTAGCCGAGTGGTAAAGCACTCGAGTGTAGTAATGTAACGACCGAAGGAGCACGGGTTCAAACCCCGTGAGAACCGAAAAAATTTTCAAATGGTGAAAATTACTGAAAAATGTAATTTTCTATACAACCACATTCGTTCAAATACAATTTAATAATTAATAAAGATATAATATAACTAATAAAAAAAATTATATAAATATATAATATACAAAATATATACCAAATAATTAATACAGTTTAATAAAAAAAGGCCCACATTTCGAAAGGGAAAAGGACCTATAAAGTTGGCCTACAGATTTATTTGTAGGATCAACTGTTAAAATAAATAAATAAATAAATAAACAAAAATAAAAAAATAATAAATACATTCCTAATCAACATAAATTAAAAAATTCTAAACCTTTATTTTGGAAACAATTATGATAGGATTTAATAGGCTAGGTTTTATTTAATTAAAATTGTTAAGTTTTAATTATTAGTTAGTGTGTATTACTACTTCAAATTAATATTATTAATAATAATAAATATATTATTAATTTGTGATATTTATTACACACTACACTAATTTAAATAAAAAAAAATTTCTTTCACAAATTATTTTTTGTTTTTATGCAAATCTTTTCCATTAGCAACAATTAGTGCTAACAAGCATCAATAAGCAATATTCTATCTAATTTAAATAATATAATTAAATGTAATACATATATTCAATTAATATTAATTCTAAATAAGAGAGCTAGATAAAAGTGACCCATTGAATACACTTTAAGTTTAGCGTATAAAAAATTTTCTTCTTAATTGCTTCCGAATTGTAATTACAAATTAGATAAATAAATAAAACACTAAAAAAATAAAAAAAAAATAATTATTATAAACAAAACAGAGTAGAGAACAACAAATTTTAAAAAATGATGAACGAAAATACTATTCCTTAAAATGATTATTTCAGATATAGCACAATTATAACAAAAATACAAAATCGTAAATTATTTGTTAACTATGATTATGTTACTGCGAACCGATGATTATCCAATTAAACTGTATGAAAGTGTAACATTAAATAACAATGCATTATTATTAATATTAATAAAATGACATAATTTTCACAGCACACATTCGATGTGATAGGTGTAATAGGTGTAAAATGCCCTGTTATTATTGTATAAAAGCATAATTGCAACATTTAAATAATGTTCTGATATCAACTCAGAATTAACTTATGATATTTTTTAACAGATTACATATTTTTAATCGTATCGAAATAGATTTAAATAAAACTGATTATACAATTCTCAATAGCCATAACAATTATACTGATATGTTGTTAATGTAATAAATTTTTAACCTTTAATTAATGTAAATAAATAAATAAAATTAATTCAAGAGTCTATAAACAAATCATATTTTTAAATTTATCCAAAATCACTACTATAAAATTTACCTTTAAAATTTACTTGCAGTAATTTAATTTACAAAACAAATTGTTTTTTTTTTTTTAATATTCACTTCACGCATATAATTTTACTCAATAACTATTTTTTTCGTAAAAACTTCCTTTGAAACTACAAATTTTTAGTTTGATTAATTTTTATTTTACTAAAACTTTTTTTTTTTATATTAAAATAAAATTTTTATAATTAATAATTTTGTTTTTTATTTCAAATAATATTAAATTTTTTTTTTTAATTTTCTTCAAAAAATTTTCTAAAATAACTTTTTTTAATACCCGATTTAAAAAAAAAAAAATTTTTAATAAAAATAAAACTGAAAATTTTCTGTTATTTTTTTCTCTCACAAAAATTCACGATATTACTATTACACTTCCGCGTACATGACTGCGACTAATTAAGGAATTAACGAAAATAAAAATAACAAAATAAAAAAAAACACAAAAATAAAAACTAAAACAAATTCTGGTTATTCTTATTATTAAATAGTATGTAAGTATAGTAAATTTTCAACAAAACAAATAAAGTGAAAATAATGCAAATGCATAAACAAGCAACATGTACACATGTACACAACACAAGTGCATAAAACAAAAATTACTGATTGACGCGACTGACTCAACTACGAACCCACTATAATATGTACGATCAACAAATGAAGGTAAAAATGAATTGATGATGATTATATTAATACAGGTGAAAAATAAAATAAAAAAAATATAGAAATAAAAAATAGCTTGGTAATTGAGTACATAAATATAATACAATGGAGTTTATTAAAATTCTATATTTATTTTATGTATATTATATTATATAAACAAAAAATATGTTCTAAAATATTTATATTATGTTATAAATTATCTGCTGAATTTAATATCTCAATTATTTTATATGCATAAATATAGTGTTATATTTTAATAAAATTCGATTTTTATTGTAAACAATCTGTTGTTATACTTAAGTATAATATAATCTACAATCTACACATCTATATACAAGTCGAAAGTTGCACTCTGTAATTTACTCGATCAGTATAGATAGAGGATATAATAACAACATATAAATATATGTATATAGATGCAATATATGATTTTTTTGCTTTCAGGTATTTTAATTTGTGTACATAATAATTAGGAATGGATCCCATAAGAACAGGTAATAAAGTTTACAAAGGAGCTGGTTATAAAAGTTAGAGATGTAATTAGAATCTAGTTAATTTCCATTAGATTGGATTTATGTATATATATATATAACGGTTAGAAATCTGACCCCGATATAATCCACATTTGTTATACATAATTACACATTTGAGTCCTTATGCATACCTGATTTAGTAATTACACTCAAAATATTTTTCAGTTATATAAACTGGGTAGCCCCCATTTGTTGGAGAACTCCATTTTCAAATGGTGAGTGAAATCTATTGTGAATAAGACCTTGTATATACAGAGCAAATATTCAATAATTCTTTCTTATATACTTCACATATTCTGTACAGGTTGTTTTCGGTTAGTTCAATTTTATAAAGATGTTTCCTACCATAAATTTCTGTTATAAAAATTCTAATTCATAAAATTTTTTGCAGTAAATGTTTTGAAAAATTGAAATTTTTATCAATTATAGCAAAAAATTTAATTTGAGTAGCGCATAGAATACTGATATGTATATCGTTGCCTTAGAACACACTTATGCTAAATCGACAAATCATAATTTTGCAGGGCAGCAATTTGAAAGTTTAATAGCGTGCCAAAAACGTACTGTTTAAGTTAGAAAACTGGAACAACGTTTTTTTGTACTCTGTTCTTTTCTCAAATGATAACTAAAAATAGTTTTTACGATTAACCGACTTTTGTTTTTAATTTTGTATTTTCTGTAACAGATCTTACACTTAGCATATTATTAATTTGAAAATTTGGCATTTAACATAATTATTCATTAGCTCTCATACTCTATCTAAGCACTTGGCATTTTTGTGTTAGACTAGTATGTAATTTTTCATATGGTTAATATTCTAAGTGAGCCCTTAGCATCTTTGTGTTGGATTAGTAAACACTTTTTTTAGGTCTAATATTCAGAGTAAGTACACTTATACTAAAATGAACATTCAAATTTTCACTTAACCTATTTTAACACTCTATAACTCGTAAACTACGTATTGAGTTGAATTTCTTTCTTCGCTTTAAAAATAGCAGATGTGGCATAATCAGAATTTTTTAAAAATTGCACTTAAGATAAGTGCGCATTATGCCATCGACATAATATTACTAAATACTCAAAAACTATCGACTGAATAGTACGAGTATAAGTTAACATAAAATTTTGATAAATAAAGAACAAATTTATTTTTCGAACACCACAGTTAATCTAGCTAGTATAGATATTGTAACCTTAAGTTCGCAAATTCAAAAAGTATTAAAAATCGTTGTAAATTTAATCAACTTTATAAACGTTCTGAACTGCATTTGACATACTTAGCTTAAATATATTACTATAAATCAATCGTAATGAGAAAAAAAAAACAAAGTGCTTAACCATATTACAAATTGTATTGGGGATGAAATTAACAAAATGTGAAAGCATTTTTCTACAACCTTATACTATTACTACTCTATTGCAAAACAGTTGGCATCTTCCTTTAAATTTATTACAATAAAAAATGCTGTATGATGTTGTATAGGGAATTACTAAATATTTAATCTCTCATCTAACATCATTTTGTGTAATATAAACCGTTTTTTATGTAGAGATTGTAAACAATTTAAATACTTAGGTTTAATAACTGATATAGCAAATTGAGCTGGTCAAAACATATTGACTCGTTGAAAGTTTACATGAGGACAACTCTCAGAATTATCTATAACTTGATCAATATTTGTTCAACTGAAACTTTGAAAATTATTTATTACAGTCTAGTACAATCTAAGCTACAGCCTACAAGACTGGTTAACTTGTTGGGGTGGAGCTATCTATAACAAAATATATTTCCTTTACTTCGTTTACAAAAATTTACAATTCGCAAAATTCTTATGAAAAATCTATGTAGAATCATCAGTAGTTTTCTTTTGTTAGTTTTTACTGTTTTAAAGTTTTAAAGGAATTTTTTATGCGGTCTGGATATCTCAACCAAAGAGAATATAGCACTTATAATTGACGTGTAAATCATAGTTTCACTGTTAGCATGCCTTGTTTTTTGATTGTTATTTAATAAATTACCTTTACAACTACGGCAAGTAAGAGTTCTTTCCAGCTTTTTAACACAATTGAAAATTTGGCTGTTGGAATTAAACTTCGAACAATTGCATATAATTTGTTTAATATCATTATTTAGCTTATCTAATAATCATTTACTATTATTTCCCTTTTATACATACATATATTGAAATACACCTACATTTATATTTGAATAAATAATGTCAGTACTTAAACGTATTGAAAAATACAAACAAAATATGGGCCAACATTTTTGCAATAGAGTGGTAGTTAGTTTAGAAAAAAAAAATTAATTTCTTTAAATTAACACAAATTTTCCGTAAATATTTTTCATCTGGAACTTTTGTTTTAATATTTTATTATTAAAATTCGATACATATAATATATATATGTATATATCATATTTAAATATATATTGACTAGTATAGAAGAAAGAAAATATATAATTATTAAAGTGTATCATTTAGGCATATAAATAAATTTACCATATTAATAATAAATTAAAAATAAAATCGTTAATTTAAGTTAAGGTACAGTCTATATACAGTGACATAATAGACGTAGTATTAGTATACAATATACAACACATATGTATACTATTAATATGAATTCACATTTTAAAACTTTATAGTACATTTTTATGACACTATATTTATTTTTATGATTTTTTATTTTATTACTCGTATTAACATTTTAATGGTTCTCTGATATTTGGTCTATACTCTTGGTGTATTAATTATAGGTACATTTTCTGCTTCACAAATTTGAAAAATTATATTATATAAATAATTTAATGTTAAATATAATACAGATATTGTATAAAATTACTGACACCTTTTAAAATGTGTTATGAATGTTTGTGTCACATAACAAACTATTCATCAAAAGTTTTTTGTTATAATTTAAAAAGCAGATTTTACAAATACCAAATCATAATTATATAGTTACATATATATTTATTAAAAGACTATTTTCAATTATTTTATTTCTGTCCGTTATATTTCATCGACCAAAAATGCCACAATTGAAGAGTCACAAAGTACAATAATTATATTGTGCTTAAAAACTCTTTACTTGTATTCAGTTAATTGGAGTTACCGTGGCTAGAAATTGGTTTTTCAACGCAGCAAAGCAGTACAAAAACGCAGTCTGTAATAATACAAACTCTACCATACATATACATATTTGTATCCAATAACTAGACCAAGTTTGTAAATACCATAACTATTTAAATTTTACACCTTTCTAGAGCAAAATTGCACTTCAAGAATATAAAAAAAAAAAACAAATAAAAAAACCAAAACTACAAAAATGTATTTTTCCGAAGCTTGAAATGAAAATTTAAATATGCGGGTGTTTATAACACAATAATATGCATAAATGTATATATATACATTTATAGGGTATGTGACTTTATGAATGTTTTAATTAAAAGACCTAATTTCATGGTTATGAAATTTACCTGGTTTGTAATTCGAATACAATTTTTTTCCTTCTAAATTCATACCATATTAAGGACACACACAGTAAAAGAAAAAAAATTTTAAATTTTTATGTTTAAAACACTTAAATAAAAAATAAACTAAATTTATACGTTTTATTTGCATTAAGAAAAAAACAATAAGCATTATTTAACGAAAGTAATAAAATTAGTTATTCAAATAAATTTATTACAAAAATTATGATCAAAAAATTCTGAGCCTGAAGTCCAATTAAAAGGACATGACATCGTCTCAGTATCAGATTGTCAACATAAAATGTCGCATAGGAAGTCCAATGAATGCGACATTTTCATTTTCATTTTTAAATAACAATTCAGAAACAACAATAAAAACATTTATAATTTAATGTCAAAATGACATGACGCAGTGCGAAAACGACAAATTTTGAATTTTGATCAAACTTTTGTCGCCCACTTTGTCGTGACGTACTATTTATTATGATGATGATGATTAACACATTTCTTCAAAACATAATTTGACATATTTCGTCGATAACAATATCGTCGAATAAACAATATACTTTTCATTTTCTCAAATTTGTTGTTATAAATTAAAACTTCAAAATATTTCGGGAATAATTTAACGAACATAGGAATACGCCATTCACCGAATAGATGATTTAAACGTCTCAAGCATTCGCTCCACTTGGTCATAATTTGACAAACATATAGGAACATGCCTCATTTCGTCTCATAGATGATGTAAATATCTCATCAACACTTGCTTCACTTGGTCGTATTGTTGGAGTAATAATTCTATTTTATAGATATCTCAAAGGAGTTAACACTAGCTCGGAGGAAATAGAATCATTCCTTCCACCTCCAAAACAATTTCGTTGAAAAATGCGAGAGATGGCGAATGTTCATTGCTTTCCATCATTTCAATTAATCGTGGACACTACATACAACTGTTTATTATTTATTTATCTTAAACAACAACCTCATACATAATATACTTAAAAAAAAATTAAATTTAAATCGCAGGTGTTGTTACGGTATGTTAAAATGACTTATACATGAGGTGATTAGGTGAAATTTTAAATTAAAATTTCTAATTGAAAATTAAACAAATTTTGAAAAAATATTTGATTTCGCCACGTCTCTTTTTCAAATACATATCATTTATCAAGAATAATAATGAAAATGAATTGTGAAATGAGTCTGATATTTGTACCGTAGTTTTTTCAATTTACAGATTGAGTATAATGATGACATGTATTATATAATTGATCGCACAACCTCCATTTAATTGGAACCCGTTTTCAAATGTCAAAACTATATAGAACCAAGCTTAAACTAAATAAAATTTAAATATTATTTATCTTATTAAATATCAAATCGACTTTTAATAATATTGATTATGAATTTCTGTACTTTAGTTCCCGATTCATAAATCAGGGGCGTGTGCGACATACAAAACATTGTCCATTAGAATCAAAATAAGCGAAGAAACTGCAGAGATCATACGAATAAAATTGTTCAAAAAAACATTAAGTGTATACCAGGAAGACAAGATCTCCAAAAATATGATATAAATGTTGATCTTCATCACAAAATTGATATAGCGAATAAGATATAATAAAATATAAAACAGATATAATTAATACCTAATTCATAAGTAAGAAAAAGAAAAAGAATGTCCCAAAATAATTAGAACTCATTGAAATAATCAATCTTAGGCAAATATAAATATTAAGTAATTAAATATTTGAAAACAAAAAAAAAATATCAACCATAACTAAAACATCAACAAAAAATAAACAACAACAAAAACAATTAAATTAGTAAAGATGAAAATATGCTGGCGTAACATATAAAAATACAAAACGAGTGCTGTAGGTATTAGATTTTTAATGAATGTTGTTGCATATGTTGGATTCGCAACATACTTAGATATCTACAATAGATTTAAAACATACATTTTTTTTACCGCATTTATTATTATGACTATTTATGTCTGTTACACCGTATTAAATTAACCACGTGCCAAAAAAATTAAAAATATTTGAAGTTAGCTATTTATATATTATATTATATACATTTATGTGCACATATTATATGATTATATGAGTAGAAAGGTATATTACAAAAAAAAAAAAAATATTTTGAAGTTCAGTTAAACAAAAATATGCGATCACAATTGGAAATTTTTCATTTCTGTTTTTTTTTTTCTACGTTTTCTTGCAATATGAAACAATACAAAAATCACCTGTGCCCATTCTAAATGTATTCAATTATTTATAATAAACAAATTTTATATAACAAAAAAATGTACATATTATATAGGTATACATTATAAATTTATATATAATATTTATGGTATAAATTTTAGCCGTTAAAACACGTAATTAAGAAATATTTTTTTTTCTTAATTTAAAAATGTTTGTTTTAATTTTTTAGTTTAGAGTAGAACAGAATTAACTGGAATTTCTCTTTCTTTATAATAGTTTTAAGCTTCCCCATTTATTATTTTTTTTTATTATTATTTTTTACTATTATATGAACGAATAATATTTCTAATAACAAATAATAATTAAAATAAAAATATTTTTAAATAAATTGACTTGCAAATGTGAATTTTAAAAAGTTTTAAAAAAAAGTTTTGGTGCATTTTTAACTGATGATTTTTAGAATACAAAAATTAGATCGTACTAAAAATGTAGAGTTAAAGAAAACTCGATATTAAAAAAATGTGTTTGCTAATACCGTTATTTTTTTTATTATAATTTAATTGGAAATCAAATTTTGTTTAAAAAAAAAATTAAATCAATAAATTTTTGGAGTTATTAAAATAAAAGTTGAAGTTATTATAATAAATTTATAAAAGTTAATTAAAAACAAAAAATAGTAGAACTTAGAAAAAAAAAATTATATATTTCAATAGTGTAGATTAATTAGTATAAGATCTGATCTCTGTAAAATTAAATGTACTTGTGTGGTGTCTTTTATTATTTAAATTTAATTAATATTTTTTTGTTATTTACTGTACTATTATTTAAATTAAAATTTTACAGTTTTCAATTTTTAAAATATAAAAAAAGAACAGTCTTGTTCTATTTCCAATAGTCACTGGTGTATTCAATACTTTTATTTAATATTGTTAATATTTATTTACACGGAATCGCTTGTCTAATTCAAAGTAAAACTATTTTATTTAATGTTAAATTAAATGTTAAATAAATAATTAACATGTCAGGGTCATTAATTAAAAGTTAAATAGAAGTATTGAATACACCAGTCCCCATTGGAATTAGAACAAGACTGTATTTTTTTATATTTCCGAAATTCAAAACTGTAAAATTTTAATTTAAATAATAGTACAGTAAATAACAAAAAAATATTAATTAAATTATGTATGTGAATATTTGGGTAAATAGATTAATTGAATTCAATATTAAAAAAATAAATTAGATTAAAGTGCAGTTCAAGTCACTGTATAATGGTTGAAAATGATTTCAAATTGGTCTCAAATTAATAGTCTTGAAAAGTTTGACCTTATTTTGTTACAACTTTATACTTTGTAAACATAAAACTAAAATAAACTAATTTCGAAATTAAAAAACTATATTCATAACACCTAAACGACTGCAAGTAGACCCCTTCCCTTGTATACAAACACTAATTTTGTTATTTTTTTTTAAAAAATAATATATTAAGAAAAAAATTGTGTAATGCAAATTCTAAAAAATGTTTTTATATTGTATTTGGATAAAGACAAGGGTGTTTTGAAGTAAAAGTCTATATTTTGAAGTTTTGGCAAGTCTATTAGTTTCAATAGATTGCCACAATACTAAATTTTTTTTAGATATACTTTTATAAATGAATCTATTGAATATCAATAGACTTCCTCGATTGTTTTGATAAAAAAAGTCCATACCAATACACTTCCGCGATTAACCCCAAAAATATCTAATGAGCTTATCCGATATTTTACAATTTTAGCAATTAATTCATAGTTTTTTATTTAGACAAGAAAACAGTTAAATTTCTTATAAATACCAACAATTATGTTTTGTGTGGGAAATCATTCAGGGTCCCGGACATTTTTGTTTGCAAACATTTTTTATAAAAATAAAACCGTTTTCTTTTTTAATTTCAGGGTCTGTTAATATCTATAAATAATTAAAATTCTTGAAATTAGACTAAATTATATACAGAAAACCTTGTTATATAAATTATAAGAAAGCCTGTAAATTAGTTTTTATTTAATTTTTCTGTTTTTTGTGTCCCTAATATAAAACCGAAAGTAGACCATAGACTTGTCAATTTTGAAAACCGAAGTATTGACTTAGGTTATGTTATTTTTAAGCTAAATATTTAATTTCAATTTTTTTGTTAAAATACACTAACTATATACATAATATAATATTATATAATATTACATTATATTAAATTAATTTATAGACTATTTTTTTATATTTCAAACCAAACAAATAAAAAAACAACACAAAAAAAATGTTTTATTTTATGCGAAGTTTGCAATTCGACGTGCTTCTCTATTAAAGTGTCAAATTGCTAAAAAAAAATTAAATTAAATTATGGAATCAAATGCACAACAAACAAATCTCAAATTGAAATGACAATATTTATTTAGTTGGTAAAGGTCCTCCTCGCCTTAGATATTATTATGTAAAACAATGTTTTTAAAAATTTTTTTTCTTTGTAATAAAAATTAAAAAAAATACAGTAAAGTCGTGATAATTTAAAGGTAGAAATTTTCACAAGATAATTTTTTTAACAAAATTTGTATTTTTAAATATTCGTGTACAGTACACTTCATTCTGAATATGAATATTAGATTAAATTTTTTAATTTGGTTAATATATGGAGCGAAATTGTGTGGTATAAATCGTTCTTTACTTAAGAATAAATTCTACTTTTCTATTTAGGTATAATATATTCCATTTATAATAAATAAATACTTTATTCTTCAATATTATTCTTTTTCAGAATAAATATAACTTCTGGAATTTTGTAATTCTAAATTATTAATTATTCCTTAAGTGAATAAAATTAAAAAATGTTGAGAATGAAAGACACAACACAGCATACATTTAGGTTTTTCTCTTAATTATTAATTAGATATACATGAGTATTTTTTATATTTTTATTTTTGGTAATTTTATTACATAATTTTCCCTGCTTTTACTATTGTCACATTAAACATAAAAATTGTATTTTTCAAGGTCTTTGGTTCCGACTGGAACGATAATGGCTTATAACGTATTTGGATATAAGCATGGCTATGCTAAAGCAGGACATGACAATCAGTTGTGTTGCTATTTTTATTTATAACGCAAAACTGCTAATGTAGAAAATTCAAATTTTAACAACTCTGTCAAAAAATAAATGTTTGCAGTATTATGTTTTTCCAGTATATGTTTCTGGAAAGCCCTTTATTATTATCTCTGGAAAACTTAACGAAACAATATTCAATACCACATAATTTCGATTTTCGTGAAAACACAACAAATTTTTAAATCAAATTACTTATTTTCAGATTATCGTAATACTACTGTACTCGCAATAAAAAAAAAAAGCATAAAAAAATTCAAGTGCAAATTCCTGATCTTACCTAAATATTAAAATATTATGTATAGTACACACGAATTATGACCGACATTTAATATGACATAATAATGAAATTGTGTAGAATTTTTTTTTGTTTTTGTTTTAGAACTTCTTGAATTTCAAGTCAATTCATAATTTTGTGACACCTCATTTTCTTTTCTTTTCTTTTTTTTTACGATCTTTTTATGAATAGTACAACACTTACAAACCCTTTTGTTTCTTTGCTGCACTCCTTTATTCCATATAAAAAAAAAATTAAAACTAAAATTTTCAAATTTTAAACAAAAAAGCTTTGAATTGAATTTAGAAATAGGCATAATGATTGTTGTTGAAAGAAAACTAATATGTCAGTATACTATGATGAATAATATATAAGGTAAAAAAAGGAATATTAATATCAGAATAACAGTAAAAACCATAATAATAGTATTGAAAATATCACGTTCATTATTTTCATTTTCAGATGTACAAAATTTACGATCATATTTATTAAAAAAAAAAAAAATATGTATTTATAGAAATCTAAACTTTACAAGGGTGGATTGAAAATGAACATATCAAATATTAGTCTTTAATAATATCGTTCTTTTTTTTTAAATTTATTAAGCATCAAATAAATATGAAATATTATTGTATATTTAATATATATTTGATGGTAAACATTTCAAACATCTTTTATAATAATAATGATTAAAAAATATAATATAATAAAATTTAATAAAAAAAATTCAATTATATTTTTAATAAATATTTCTGCGTTCAATTGAATTTAACATACACAATCGTAAAAATAAGTTGAATTAAAAAGAAAAAACATAGCTAAAATCTAATGAAAACGGCACGACATTGTATGTCAACAAAATATGTCAAATTATGTTTTGAACAAACGTATTTGAATGGTATCATAGCAAATATTGCGACACGACAATTTGTCGTTGTGTCATTGCGACATTTCATTTTGATAGTTCTAATTGCAACATAATAAAATAGATTTTCTTGTTATTT
This sequence comes from Argyra leucocephala, assembly GCA_963942445.1. NCBI lineage: Eukaryota > Metazoa > Arthropoda > Insecta > Diptera > Dolichopodidae > Argyra > Argyra leucocephala. The sequence goes on along the minus strand of OZ012677.1, from coordinate 157,185,011 downwards.
TGGAATTGTTGTTTGAATATGAAAATGAAACTGTCGCGAGCATTGGACTTGCTATAGAACATTCTATTACCCCGTATACATGACAGCTTTAAGTTCGCTTCAAAAAAGCTTTAACATTATACGTATACATGATACGCTAGTTTCTTGAAATTAGCTTCACTCAAGTCAATCACAAAAATTTACTTACTTGACTTGAAAATTTCAATCCAATACACAGCTTGAAAGCTTGAGTTGACATTTAATGTCAAAAATTCATAAAGGTTTGTTAATATTTAGAATGAATTTAAAAAATAAAAGATTTAAAAGAGTAAAAAAATAAAAAAAATCTTTACAAAAATTTATACAAACTAAAACTATTTGCAAACTGACAGTCACTCAATTTTAACAATCGAATACACAGCTTGAAATTACATAACTTTTTACGTTCGCTAAGAACACTTTTGGTAGCATATAAGCAACATTGACGTTGATTTTATTCCGAAAATAGAAAATTGACGTTTTTTCGGTAGTTTGTAAAGTACATGTTTTTTTAACATAAACGTTGGTGTTTAAAAAAGTCAGTAACTTTTTTACCGCGTGCTAAATTTTATACGGGAAAGTTTAGCTTTTTTAATTATTTTATTAATAGTATATTTAATTTTTAATTTATTTTGATAACATTTTATTTCTGTGATAATTAAAGCACTTTTTATATGATAATAAAATATATTTTTTTTAAATTTCGTCATAAATGAATGTTTTAATTTATTTAAATACAAAACTATATTTATAATTTCGTTGAAAATATCATATAAAATATCAACTGAATTGGTTTGTTTACATTTTTTTTTTTTTTTTTTACATATAAATTTTATTATATGTGCATTTTTAATAACAATTTGGTTGTTTAAAATTGAAAATAATATAGAGAAATATAAGAAAGAAAAAAGAAAATTCTTAAAAATTTAAATTTATTTCTTTTTATTTCAAACCTCTACAAGTCAATTCGATTGTCAAAATAATTTACGATCATTCGGAATATTTTTTCCGATTTTCGGAACAAATTTTCAACGTGATATTATAAATGTATACTACAAAAAAAAATTTCATGTTAAAACACTACACGTTGATTATTGAACGTGAACATTTTACGTGCCGCCACTTCTTAAATGGTTAAAATAAGCAGACTAACTATTGAAAGTTAATTTTGCTACCCAGAAAAAAATTGATAATTTTGTTACTATTATTTTTGGTCACATCACATCACAGCTAGATAATAATTCAGAAAAGTGAAAATAACTTGACAGCGCAATAGGAAAAATCGTCTACTTAGTAAATTAATAAATTATTTATTTAATTAATTTAATTTAAATAATTTATTAATAAATTTAAGTTATTTTATAAATTATATTTATTAAATTATTTGAATTAATATTTTACTATATTGGGAAAAATCCATTCAATAAATTTTGTCACTTACTCTTACTGTATTCAAATATTACTATATACGTATATGAAAATTATGAGTAATGAATTTTGAAAGTGTATTGAATGTAAACGGTCATGAATAATCCAAATGAAAATTTGTACGATTTGTACTTTTAAATTGATTTGTAAAATTCAAAAAAAGCAAATCGTAAGAAAATTTCATGTGATTTTCCGACAATATTTTCATGATTAATTTGCTAACGAGACAATAGAACTCTTCTAATGACTCAATTTATTGTATATAAATTCTTAGAAGTCTCCGATTTCAGTTTTAATTTTTTAGATATTTACAAGATTATAGCAAACATGTTGTAAATTCATATAAAATTCAAATTGAAATTTTAAAGGACATCATTTCAAATATCATTTCACAAAAGATCAATTTATATATCAATTGAGAAATTAAGCTGATGTCTTTAATATGTTATTGTGCAAAATCAATATAATAAAAATTATATGTTCGAAATTATTTAAATAAAATGTTATCAACATTAAAATCAAAATTAAATTAACTTTAAATACATACATATATAATAATAATTTATAATACAAAATATTTACATTTTAAAATCACAATCCAGAATTTTTTGAAACATCTTTTATGTTGGTTTTTTGGCTTATTTTTTTTTTAAACAAAACTTATACAAAATCACAAAAACAACTTTTTTCCTCTACTATTCAAGTAAATGTTGTTTTACTTTCTAAAACTCATCGATAACTAATCTTTATTTAAATATTATAATTTTTAATATAATATTTTATCATTTTATTAAAAGATCATCAGAATTACTTTTTTTTTTTTTAAATCTCTTCTTATATTCTTTTATAATCTTAATTTATACATTTTTTAATATTTGTTTTAACTTTTGTTTTTTTTTGTCTATATATATAAAGGAATATAATGATATCTCATTATCAGAAATCATCAAAAAAATATGTATATATATATATATTATATATAATATATATATAAAATGAAAATTGAAGAAATAATTTAAATAAAAATAAAAACAATTTCAATCATCAGTTCATCAAGACATCAAGATTGGTGATGAATTAGTGATAACGTTTAATTTTAATACCAATCAAATACAAATATATATTATGTATATATAATTAAAACAAAAAAAAATCTTTAAATAAATTAAATTTGAGTCGCAAATTGAATTGTCTACTTTTAGGTAATATCAAATCCGGTTCACTAATCTTTAAAATGGTTAGATGTACTTATAACAACAAAGCATTGCAATAGATCTATTTAGAACTGGTATAGAGCTAAAAGTTGGAGATGATAGCTCTAAATTTAGCTCTAGTGCAGCACAAGAGGTTTCATAGAGTTAAAATTGTTGCTTGGAAAGGATCGCATTGCCACTAAGAATTTAAACAAGAACCTATTATAATGTATTTATATAGGTGCATTATATAATTGCAGTGAATTGTTGTCTATTTTAATTTCTCATCAATATAAATAGGTGGTAGGTACGTCAAATTACAATTTATATTGATGATAAATTAAAATAGACAATAATTCACTGCAATTATATACGATTTTTGTATACCAAAAAAATTCTTATCACATATCAATTCAATGTTCAAATTGATCAAATCGAAATTGTTATAGGAAAAGCGTTCAAATGACTATACTGAAGAAAATGAGTATGTATGTATATATATTTTTTTAATTTTCCCTCTTAACTGAATTTATTTAATCTTTCTAAACGAAAATTGCAATAATTTATAACAATAGTGACCTTTATGGTTTATTCAAATTTTACAATTAAAAAAGTTGGAAGGTCTTGTCAATTAATTCGTTAATTCCAATTTCCTGACTTACATAACTGTTAGCAATTTTTGCTAGTTTGATCCAATACCCTAATCTGCTGGTTATTGGAATATTTTGTAGATCTCTTGCCAAAGGGTTAAGGTGTTGGATCAGTCTGGTTGCATGTCTGTGTTTTCCAATTCTTCGTATGGGTATATTCAAATCTTTATGTATATAGATTAGTATTTCTAATGTACCAAGTGACCTGGGTTATGGTACGTAAAATTTTTGATTACATCCTTTAAATTGTTTCAATGTTACTATTATAAGCAGTTCTCCATAACTGACATCCATAGGACCAGTTTGCTTTCAGAATGGCTTTACATATAGCAACACTTTGCGTTCCAGATTTAGTGTAGAATTTTTCCCAATAAGCATATGTATATATCAGTATGTATATGTCACTGCTCACTACAGTCAATTAATATACAACCTGATGAGTTAATCTACAACGAACGATAATCGAATCAACGAATAATAATTAGAGTAAATTTAATTGCTCAAGAATTCAACGATAATTTAATATACATACATAGGTATACAGATTTAATTTTTAATTTTTTATTTTTTCAGATTTTTAATATCCTTTGCTTATTTTTATTTTATAATAACCTTAGAAAATGTACACTTTCGTTTAAATTAAACGTCCCTGTTGTTAAAGAACATCTAGTTATAGCAATTTTTAAATGGGTTTCAAATTCAGTCAACAGTTCAAAATTTATATTACATTAAAGGGTTTAGGAGCTGAGTCTTCTGATTCAAAAGTTGAATTTAAAAACAATTTTATTATTGTAGAGATACTTTATCAAATGACAGTTTGCAATGAAAATTGCATCCACTACGAAATCTTATGCAATATTAATGCAAAATAAATGCAAAATAAATTCCTTACCAGGTATTAGGTCCATAAATTGTGTTAACTGCAAAAAGTGTTATGAAAACAAACCACACTACTTATGATAATGTCACCATTGGCCTAATATTGGGACAATAATAAATAAATGTGACTCTTACTCTCTATTAAACTATAGCTATAATCAATTATTGCATTTCTATATCAGTTCAGCCATCAATATTAAGCTAATATGATTAACGAAATAAATAAATTAAATAAATAAAAATTAATTTTAAAAAAATATAAATCTAAATCTAGTTAAAATTATTAAATGTGATTCTCGGAAATCACATAATTTAAGCTACAATTGTTCTAAGTGAAATATAATAGACCGAATATCTACGTTTTTGTTTTTTTTAACATACATACATTTTACCCAAAAAAAAAAAATTTTTTTTTCTGATCTCACTCAAAATTTAAAATTTCAAAATTCATGTTGTCAAAGATTAAAATTTTAGATATATTGACAGACGCATAATTTTTGACTTACATATAATTAACAATCCATAACAAAATAAAAAACACAAAAACAGCAATAAAATTTTGCAATTAATAATCAAACCAATAAAAAAAAAATTAACTAAACTATGTATAGAACAACCATACACATTAAAATATCTGCCATTTTTAAAACAAAAACTGCCATCAGAAACAGTCATCAAAACAACAACAAAAACAAAAGTAATAATAACAACAAAATAACAACCCTTATCATCCTATTTGGATGTCATTTAGTACATAACCCCAACAACCTTCTCTCAATAAATTAAAGAAAAAAAAATCTCTTTTTTATTTCGTTTTTCTTTTATTCATTTTTTTATGTGCTGAAAGAAAGAAAGTCAACAAAATCAGCAACAATAAAAGTAATAGAAAATAAGAAGCCCACAATAATAAAATAATTCAAAAAATATTTTTTTACATGTGCAATAAAGTACAAACAACAAAAAACAACAATAACAAAAATTTGAAATCTTGATATAAAATAAAGAAAATCCATTAAAGAGGAGGGAGGGACTTGATTGCATCAAAAAAAAAATATTCATATAGTCATTTAAATGCCATATTAAAGACAGGGAAAATTAAAATGTATTCTGTGGTGGGTACCCTGTATCTTTTACATGCAACCACCTAATAACAAGAGTAAACAGTCACTTCCCTACGTAATGTACATATACTTATAATTTAAAAAAATTAATTGAAAATAAAAATATATTCAGTAATTTGGTACGGTCCGTCAGGTTAGATTTTTCTTGGCATGAAGTTAAAAATTTTAGTTTGAAAATTTCAAGTTGACCGTAAAACAATGGTTCAAAAAGCAAATATGCCAATATTAATTTAATATTTTAGTTGCCGAATGAAAATTATTATATTAGATCTCAATACAAGAGGTAAAAATCAACGCAATTGACTTATTATTTTTGACAATCAGCTGATTTCGGTTCAGTTCGTTTGTAAGACTGGTAAGACAACTTCTACGACAATCAGAGAATTATAAAAATCACATATCATAATATATAACAAGTTTACTATAGGTATCCACTTTTCAAACAGAGTAAAATTAAACAGAATAAAATAATTCAATTAATTCCAAATAAACAAGCTTAAGGGCTGTTTTCAAATAATTCAATTAAAGTTAATTGACTTTAATTTAATTTCTACCTCGTGACCATATATTAAAAACTATATTTCAATTCACTGAATTTATAAAATAATAAATTTAAAAAAAAAAATTAACTTACCTTGGAGATAACGGTGGTACCGTTAAAGTATCATAATCGCTATGTAACATTGTTGCATCACCCAATACTGTTGTTGAATATAAATTACCACCTAATCGAGCATTTGTTAATTGAGTAAAATTTTGTAATACACCTCCACTACTACCATTAATCTCATCTGTATGTGATAATCCTGATGGACTTCTTGATTCTGTACTACTTGTTGAATGATTATTATTATGTCCATTATTATTACTGCTACTATATAATAAAGCTTCTTTCATTGGTAATGCCAAATATGTAACATCATCACCATGAACTCCAACTAAATGATGATTGTCAACAATTGAACAATTTTCATCTTTTAATGTATCTTCAATAATATCATCAATAGCTGGTACATGACTAAGTAAACTTGTACCACCATGAACACCAACACCACTTGCTAAATGCAATGGATGATCTGTATATGATAATGATAAAGGATTTCTCATTGTTGCATCAAAATTTAACGATGTAGAATTTAATAAATGATGCGGATGATGATGATGTTGTAAATGATGTCCAGTATAATTATGTTGATGTGTTTGATAATGATGTGTTGGTGCACTAACAACAACCGATTGTTGTTGTTGTTGATGATGATGTTGTTGTTGTTGTTGTTGTTGTTGTTGTTGCTGCTGATGTTGCTGGTGTTGTTGTTGATGATGATGTGCAGTTAAATATTTTTCATTTGTATCTTTATTTACAGATAAATCATATGGCCAATTATATTTAAATGATGGTGATGAATTTGAATTTGCAAGTGTTATTGGATATTCATTAGCTCCAGCAAATACAGATAAACTTGTATAACGTAATGGTGATGTTGATGCAGTATTATCACTATGTAAAAATAAATAAAATTATTATTATTATTATTTTTTATTGAATATAATTTAAATTTATTTATTTATTTATTTATTTATTTCGTCTACAAAGTATAAGATTTTACATACTAACAAAACAACAAAACAAAACAAAAAAAAAACAACACAACACAAATTATACACAATAGTAATTTATGAGCAGTAACTGTCAGGGTTATCGCTTAAAAACTTTATATTTCGTTTTAACATAACAAAATAATTAATTAAATTAATTATATTTTAGTTTATATATTAAATTTCTAACGATCTTGCTAAACGTTTAAGAATCAAGATTCATCAAGAACCAGAAGTAGATATTCTCTTACTATACCCACTATAACTCTATAAGACATAAATAATTTTTTGAAATAATTATGGACCTTTTGTAAAATTATTTTTAAGAATGAGGAAATATGAACCGTTAAAATAATAACCTGCTTTCATAAACATATATCATTAGGATATTTGGTGCAATTTCAATACCTAAGTGACTCTGAAATTATTTTTAGAATTTCTGTCAAAAAATCCTTTAATTATTTTTGTAAATAAAAATTGTATTGGAAATTATTAAAAAACAATATTTAAAATAATTTTAAATCCTGTATACACAAACATTTTTTTTTCGATAGGGATAGATTAGAAACATTTAGGAACATTATTTTCTGGAAACAATTTTCCTGGAAAGTGGAATTTTGATGTACCGAAATTTAAATCTTTGAAAATATTTTAAGAATTGAATATACACACATTCATTATATGTAATGTACAAATATACATATATTTTAATTGATGATTATGATCACTTCTCAAATGGACCGTAAATTATGTTTATTTTAAATTAAACTCAAATATATAAATATGTACTTAAAATACAGCTAAAATATTTTGTTTTAACGACATTTTCTTGGTCCTAGCAAAGCAACATTGTTGTCAAAATTTTAATTAAATTTTCAAGGTCATATTAACATGTTATAACTACACCTTTTCTATAATTGCAATTCTGCTGTAGAAATTTGTTGTATAACTACCTATATGTGTACTGTGTACATCATATTTTCAATTTAATATTTCCGAATCGCAATATTGACATATTGTTGTCTTATTTTTTTGGTTAGTTAATAAATAAAGTTTCCTTAGGGCTTTTTTAATTTATTTATTTTTACCGACTGACTATACATACTGTGTCATGACTGTGTTAAAGACTATAGATCTATAAAAGTATACTTAAATACCAATACTTATGTTATATACTCCAATATACTATATACATGTATACTTCTGTTATTCCATTAATCCCTGCTTCTTACTGTGGAGGGACAATTAGTTCATGAGACCGATACTTTTAATCATGGTAGGCTTTTCAATAACCATTTCTTGATATTAGGAATATAAACATGATATAACTTTTATGCATTTAGGCTGCAGTTATACCGATCAGAAAAATTGCTTCCGTAAAATTTGTTGTCATTTCGATTTGACGTTTTCTTGTTTTGAATTTGAAATAATAAAGAATAGTTGAATTAAAAATGAATAATTGAAGTTTTATTAATATTAATATGCCAAGTGAACACTTTGAAGCACTATGAAATGCAAAAACAAGAACCAACTACGCAAATTTAAACAACAAACAAAACTTAATAAATGTGAGTTAAGGTTAGATGCATCAGAATTTTTCTTTCTGATGAAATAAAACAGTGAAAAATAGTTTAATTTGATTTGATTTTTAATTAGGAAATTTAAATTTTTTTGATTAATTTAGATTTATGTTTTATATTTATTGTTTTTACTAATAAATCAATAAAATAAAATAAAATAAATATATGCTTTGGCCAATATCTATGCGCCAGCTTCCTTAGGCAATTTAACATTTACATTAGGTATACAGTCTATCATCTGCCACCATTAGTACGTACTGACTACTGATAGTAGTAGTATAGTAAACAGCCATTAGATCTGTATATTTATATTGTATGGAAGCTAAGATTCAATTTGTTAAAATAATTAATTTTTTCACAAAGTATACCAAGTTCATTACTTTTGCTATTCTTGGTATTACTTGTACTTAAGTACTATTTATTATAAAATATATCACGTTAATTAGATTTGGTATCTATAATATCACAGAAACGAATTTCGTCTTCTAAGGAATTTGAACTCTTGTTTTTCATATTGTTATATTGAAATTTTTAGGAATCCTAGGTTCTAGGTATACCGGTTAGGTAAAGAAAGACATTATATTCATACTAATTTTTAATATTCAAAGTTTCTATTCATATTATTTTAGGTAACTTAAGCTAATTTTTTAAATTCATCATTGATAATAATTGATGAAAGTAGTCGAATTGAGTAGAGCTAATTTATTTATATGTACATTTTCTATTTAATATTTAAAAAAAAATTTAATACAAAAATAATATCGAAACATTTTTTAACCATTACAAAAAGAATAATAAAAACGTTTTTAAAAAAATAGTATAAGATTAATGAGGTACCAATGTAGCATTGCTTGATTAGTTCAAATGACAAAATAAATAAATTTGATGTGTACGAGAAAGTGCGGTGCTCTTTCAAAATAAGAAAATAAAAAAAAAAATATACATAATTTTATAAACTCTCCAAGTTGAATAGTTTTAATGGTAATGTCAACTGATTATTTACAGACAACTTTTATATACCTATATTTATTTAACTTTATTATTAATTTTATTTGATGGTAAATTTCGATATTTTAGAAGCAGTATGTATTCCCTTCATTGAAATTTATTGCATCAACTTTATTGAATTTTTTTTATTTCAAAGAAAATTAAAAATAATTGATTAAAATATCTGGATTTAATTTACTTTAATATGCTTTAAGCCTTTAAGGTGGATTTTAGTTGGCCAACATATTTTGAGATCTTAAATATTTTGTTGTCTCTCTAAAAAAGGAGATAACATGAAACATAAACATTATTTGATATCAGAACTCAATATACGTACGTACGGTCGACAAGAACCGTTTACATAAAAATTCAATAAACTATCTCCCTTTTTAGAGCCAACAAAATAAATAAAATCTTAAAACTGTTTTCATTTTAATGATCATTTAGCTTTTTGCAACGTAAGACCCAAGTAGTAAAGGTTACATCCCTTAAAAAATAAAAGTTACTCAAAACATGAAAGGAGTTCAAATAGTACCCATAGACAACACATAAAATAAATAATATACTTTATTACTCCAATCAGTATCAAAAGGTAACACTAAAAAATATAATTAAAACCTATTTTAAACACAAAAATTATCACCATTCAAATTTCAGTCAAAATAATTTATTTAAATCAAACAATCTTTAATACAATCATGACCTGATTAAATAAAATTAAGAACTCACCTAATTTGATCACCTCCAATGATATTATGATTAATAACACCAATTGTTGATGCTGATGTAGATGATGATTGAGATTGTCCGGTTGTTGTTGTTGATGATGTTGATTCTATTGGATTATTATTACGAAAAGTTGGTGCAACAACAGCAATTTGATTTGCTTGTGTTACAATATTTGCACTTGATGAAGTTTGATTACTATTATTATTATTATTCACTTGACTACGATTTGTTATTATAACAGAATTATTACGATAACTTGTTATATTATTATTAGTATTACTTGTATTATTACTATTAGCACTTGTATTTTCTAAATTATTATTATTATTATTATTTTGTTGATAAGGATCTTCACTTATATTATTATTATTATTATCACTTTGATTAATATCATCACCATTATCTGTTTTGATATTTATGGTAACTATTTCATTTGATTGTTGTAATTGATTATCAGATTGTTGTTGATTTATATTATTTTCTGATTCTAAATTATTTTCACTATTATTATTATTATTATTATTTACAACTGAATCACTTTGTAAATTTTTTTCACTTTGATTATTTAATTGATTTGAAATGGCAACACCAATTATTGATGTTGCTTGATTAATAACAGAATTTTGATTTTTAATAATTATTTGTGATGATTGCTGATTTGAATTTAAAAAATTATTACTATTATTAAGAGTGGTTGCAGTTGTTGTTAATTTTGTTGTTGGTAATGTTTCAAAATTCCGATTGAATATTGTACCGCTACTATTTGAATTATTATTATTATTTTTTGAATTTGAATTACTGACTATCGCCGATGGAAATCTCTGATGAACTGATGAAACAGACGTTATTATATCTTCACGTTCATTTATTTCTCCATGGCGTTGATGACGATCGTCTGAAAATTTTTTAATGTTTTTGTTTTTTTATTTTTTATATACCTACATACTCTTAAAAAAATTTATATATCTAAATACTATATTATATCCAATCGTATATTTCATATATATTGTATTTTAAACAAAATTAATATGTATATATATAATATCCAACCTAAAAACAGAAAAACAAAAAAAACATACCACTACCATTGCATGTATTCAACAGGCTATTCACATTTGTTTTTGTAGATTTATTTAAACGATATTCTTCAACAATTTTATTTTTAACATCTTCTGTACTAACAGATCCAGCAACAGGCTCGCTGTTGTTGGTAGTAGTATTAGTACTAGTGGTATCATTTTTTTTTAATAATTGTTGTTGTAAGGTTGTTGCAAGTGGTGATGTTGTTGTTGTTGTTGTTGGTACTCCTGCAATACTATTTACACTACTATTTAATGCTGCTGCTATTATTGTAGTTGTTAAAGATGTAGCTTTTATTGTATTTTTATGATTGTGGCGCGACGGTGACACTACAACTGGATGTTTCATTTTTAAGGTTGTCAATCAAACTGAATACAAAAAAAAAGTATTCACAATAGAAACAAACTAGTATATACTTTGGTCCAACAATATAATTCTATGCTATGTTGTTTTTTTGTAGTTTATTTTTATAGTGTGTGTGTGTGACTAGAAAAAATAAAATAATAAAATTGAATTAGGAGATGTATATTATATAAAAAATAATTATATATGTATTGATGAGTATATTTGCATTAAAAATAATTCAAACAAGTTTGATTGCCTTCTGATGTATCCGACTATGAGTATTCTATGAAAAGGACAAAAATATAACATTTTTTTTTAAATTTGATCGTGGCGAAGTACAATAGACTATATAAGTAAGTAGGTACTATAGGAATAAGGTATAGATATAAATTATATACATATTATGTATGCATATTCATAAATAAAATAGACATTTTGGGATATTAAAGTACATTGCTCTAAATTAAAGTAATAAATGACATTCAAATATCAGGACACTAAAACAGTTTCCCCAAAATATTTTAAATAAACACGTCATTATGATTATAGATGACAATTTCATACCGATTTATTTATTTTTTTCCACGTAATGTCTTAAATTCTACATTTCACTAATATTTATTTGTGAAAATATAATTTATTTAGGCGTCAGTTATAGCGGTTATTGATAAGGATAGACATATAGAACTATCATCAATTAATTTCTCATCTTTCTCTCATCAATTAATTGCCCAATAATTGACCAGTATTGATAAAGTCATTGATGTGTAATAGACAGCTTATCATTAGGTGTAATAGACATCGAAATCGAAATCATCGGACTAAGCTCAATAAAATATTTGTAGGTATGATAAGCTGCGTGTTGAAACAATGTTTGATAAGTAACCAACATAGCTATATAACTTTAAACAAAAACAACTACAAAGTATTAGTTTTTTTATACCTACCAAATAGAAACATAAATATAAATTTTATTGATTAAGATAAAAATAAAAAAAAGATTGAAATAAAAAAAATCCAAAGAATACACAACACTGTCTTTTTGTAAATTGAGACCTATTCAGCCTCAATAATCGTTGTTGTATCTCTACATATGACTCTCTTTAACTGGTGATAAAAATTGATTATTTTCATGTTTCTATTTACTAATATTTAAATACTAATATTTAAATTCTATTTTGAATACTTTTTTCATCAAAATTGCATAGCAAAGTAATTACAAGTAAAAACTTTAAAATGGTCTACAATCCTACAATTTTTAATATTACAACTGACAAGAGTATAAATAATTACATTCTAAATTATTTGCAGTCTTTTCTATTGGAAAAATGTCATTTAATGAACCAACAAAATTTAATTATACTATAGATTCTCAAATGTTAACGAAATTAGTTGTGACATGCATGTGCGAACTATTTTTGCTAGTTTATTGCATATATCATAATTGGTGTCTAAAATAGTTGTGAAAGGCATATGCGTGAAGAAGTTTGTGAATCAAATTGAAACAATTGGTTGCGAATATTACAAGAAATAGCCAACAATTGATAACCCCATTTATATTTGAATTTTTTCCCAAATTTGACAACTATTTCACAACCAATTACCGGTTGTCATAACACTGTTAGAGCCAAAACTTAGTTGTGTACAACTAAGTATTTCTTCGATGCTTGTTGGGTACCTAGACCTACCTAATTTTTTTTTCATAGTTTATTTATTTGATATGCCTATGGAGAGTAAAATCTCATTTAACGCTAAATACTTTTTCGATAGTTTTTTAACTAAAATAAGTTTTATTTGTTTTTCTTTCACATTCAGAAAAGACATTAATTTCATAATTTTTATTATTTAATTGGTTTGACTGATATTTTTTTAAATTATAATATATTAGATTTGGAATCAAAATAATTTAATTATATAAATAATTAAATATAAAATAATTTAAATATACCTATTTATATAGGTAGGTAGTTATTAATTGATTTAAAATTTATTCCACTACGGTATACCTACTCATCATGAATAACATGCTAAAATATTTCCTCTCATCCATTCAATTGCCTTTTCAAAGATATGTACAATATCTGTTAAATTTATTTATTTATTTTTTTAATTCTGTAACATTTCTTTAAGCTGTAATGTATCAGAAGCTAAATTTTACTTGTAAATACAATCAAATACAATGTATATAGATATATTTAACAAAAATAAATAATAAAAATTCATTCAAATTTGTCATAAAATTTCAGTTATAAGAATAAGAATAGATAAGAATACAACCCACACTCCCTCATTTCATATATGGAAATATGTATATGAAAAAGCAATAAAAAAAAACTATACTACTGCAAAGTGTAAACAATCAACTAAAAAAATTGTTGTACAAATTTTTATAACAGCAAAAATTACATATGTAGCTGTTCTATTCTGACTTGTATATAAATATTTTAATCCAGAAACAGAAAATAAAACATTATCTTTCTTTTTTACTCTCGTTATGTCATATAGCTCTCCAAAAAAATATGATCGATTCATACATGAAATTATATAACAAACATGTTGGAATGGAATGGAAAAAAAAGGTCATCATGTAAAATGTTGTTTGAAGCTTGAACCTCAAAAATAAATAATATGGTTGGTTTGGTTGGGCTGGTAGGCTCATGCGCTCATGCAAATAAGTGTAGTAAAATAATTATACTACCTAAAACGAAAATTCAAGTATGGTTTGTTTGATTTTAGTTTGATTTACAAATTGTTTAATTTCTACTCTACACCAAAAATAAAACTTTTTGTATAAGTGTTGGTTATTAGAGTAACGAACACATTAACGTAGAATTTTTCTTGTTTATAAAAAAAAAGTTGATGAAAGTGTGTTTGTTTTCAAATTCTCCATTTGTATTGAGTTATTTTGAATTAAATTAAAGATACGCCCCTATAAAATTTTATAGCATTGTTATTTACTGATTGGCAATGAAATTTTATTATTTTTTATTATTATTATTTTTATTTATTTATTATTGTTGAAATTAATAAATAAAAAATTATTTTGAATATTTTTTTTTTCGTTATGTTTTATTTTTGTATAAACAAACAAAAGAATAAAATAACAAAAGTATGAATATGAAATGTGTAGGTACCTACTCACTCATATTTTGTGAATTTAAATTTACATATTTGAATTTGTAGGTAGGTACCTATATCTAATATTGCCCAAATTTTTTTGATCAACTAAACAAGAACAAATTAATTTAATATGAAAACCGCAATGGATTTAACAATTTAGTAGCGATTTTATTGATTTAATTTATTTTTATTTATTATCTGGTCTATCGTATATCTATCTATTATTATGTAGATATATAACACATTTAATTATAATATAATGAAATTTTACAATAATTTTATGAAAAATTTTTAATTGTCAATTCTATCACTAATTCGTATTATAGGTACCTACCTACCTTACCGACCTACCTACCTATTAAAAATTAAAATTAACCTTCAAATAAATAATTTTTTTTACGTAGGTAATAATTTTCGCTAATTTCGATGGTCGAATGAAGTCAACATTATTTTTGAGGCATTATGATGTTATCATTTACCCCGTATAGCTATGCATGACAGCTTCAAGTAAGCTTCAAGAAAAATTCAACATCATGAGAACGCTAGTTTCTTGAAATCAGCTTCACCCAATAAAGCACAAATATTTTCTTACTTGACTTGAAAATTTCAACCGAATACGCATCTTGAGTGCTTGGTTGACATTTAATGTCAAAAACTCATGAAGGTTTGTTAATATCCAGAGTGAATTTAAAAAATAGAAGATTAAAAAGGTAAATAAATAAAAAAAATATTAATTTTATATTTTTAGAGGTATTACTACCTTTATATAACTTGCGTTAGCGACGACTTTTGGTTGCATAGCTATCCTTGTTTATAGGTAGGTATCTGTTATTTATTTATTTCACGTTTTTTTGCAGCAGAGAGTTATATCTCGTTTTGTGGCTCTATATCTTGTACAATAAAATAAAATGTACAATAATTTTACATTTTTTTTTATTTTTGTAGAACAATAATAAGTGAGAAGTGGTACCTACTTTATAGTGAAAATAAAAATGAAATCCATAGTAATATTAATAATATTTTGAAACAAAATTATAGCATACGTACCTAATATAATAAAAAAATAAAGTAAGATAAATTTTAATGATAGAATCAGAATGCCAGTATAAAAATAATCATGATTAACTACCTATAATTTTTAATTAAATTGTTATTATTTTTTGTTTTAACTGAACAATTTGACTGTTCTGTATAGGGTTGTTGCAAAACCCAAATTTTGATGTTCTCTTTCATTCCAGTAAATTCTGGTTTCTAGTGTTTACATTGTGAATATCTTTCCATTTTATTAGAGATACCTATGTGTTGGTATGAATTTGTTCATGGCTTATGATGTTGTATGTGGAAGAATTAATTTGATATCAATAAAGTCTTTAAGGAATAATATATTCTTTTGCTTATGTAGGTAGATATAGTTCTATCCCTCCAGGTCAATCCATATAAATTTTTTATTGCTTGATTTTGTATTATTTGTAGCTCATCAATTACCTGCTTAATAGTGGTACCCCATGGCCCCTAGCTTATATAATTCATATAGGTACCTAATAGGGCTATGAAATAATATAAAATGAAAGAAAATTGATCTTTTAATATATTTTAAAGACAACGTACACTAAGAGAAATAATATGTTTATCCAATGGTTGGAACAAATATATTATGCTTACTTTAAACTTATTATATTAGATACCTATATATACCTACCTACCTAAGTGGTTGTAACAAACATTTGATATGTTAATGAAAAATATAACTATATGGTTGATAGAAAAATATTATATTTGTGTTAAAAATAGTATAGTTAATCGAAATATATAGGTACCTAAGTTGTAATAAGTTATGGTTGCTACAACTATATATAAAAAAATATAAGCCAACTGTAAATTATATTACTCCACACAAAATATTATGGTTGTGGTTATCATAATATGGTTAAGAGGCAAACATATTTTGGTTAAAGAAATTTTATTATAGTTGTTTTACAAATATTTGTAGTATAATATTAATCATAATATGGTCGAAGCAGTAATCATATCATATACGTATAGTAGAAGTCAAATTGTAGAAATCATATTATAGTTATATTATGGTTGAAATAATCATATTATGCCTATTTGGCGTTAAAATAAAATGCTTCAAAAATAAAAATTGTCTACTGTTGTTCTTTACGAAGTCAAAACGTGTTTTGTCAAAATGCAAGCGTAATATAACAATTCTCAGTTAATGAATATATCTAGATTGATAAGTGTTTCTGTTTGCATAAATTTTTACATAACATTTTATAAACTAACCGCTAAATTTACTGTAGATTTTGATAGAAAATGAAGGACTTAGGTCTACCTTATAAGAAGCTGGATTAAATAATTCCAGTGGAAATATTTCAACATAAGTTGAAACAATTTATTTAAAAAATACCAAAAATTAATTAATAACAAAAATTAAGACGAAGTAAAGGAACTACCTATACAGGTTGGGGAAATAATGATTATTAAATAATTTGCTTAAACCAAAAACTTACTTATTTTTATGGTAATTTAATACAAAAGTTGGGGCTTTCTTTGAAGTCTCTTGTCAGATGCTATAATATAAATACTTCTTTAATTTTAAGGATAATCTTATCTATGAAATATGTTTTTTTTTTATTTCTTACAGTTAAAAATTAAAATTATCAATTCTGATTTAAAGAAAGAAGCAACCATCTTACAAAATATTTATTGGAACTCATTGGAATTTATTCATTCAAAATATATATTTTAAACAACCATTTTATAATTGGCAGAAAAATATAATCCTATAGAGATTTAACATATATTGTGTTCTTAGTTTATATAATATATTTACCTTAACTATATTTATTTTTGTTTCAATTAAAAATAATGTTGCTGCAACCATAATTCAAGTTTGTGAGAATAATATGTATATTATTATTGGACCTATTCTATAAATTATGTTTGGTGTAAGCATAAATATTTTTGATTCAACCATGTAAGAAACATTTTACCAGTAGATAGGTATAAAACTTATAGTTACATGTCATGATGTAATAGGGTTAATGTAACTATATTTTCCAACCATATTATTGTTCTTTAATTTTATAGTTCAGCCAAACATATTTTTTTGCTCAGTGTATAGTTATGTTACGGTGTTATATATATTTCTTCATAATTGATTAGAATTAAAGAAACTTGTGTCGAGTATAGATCAAAGTCTCCGTACTATATGAGTATCTATAAACTTATATACCTATTATAATATTCTATTTGGCCCTATAACACTCAAAAAAATTAAGAAGGTTTTGTCTAGTAATTTTTTCCTTAAAACTAAATATCAAAAATAAAATAAAATATCGCAATAAGCTATAAAATAACCGTAGATGTAAGTAAGTAGGTACATAGTATTGTATAAGTTCTAACTAAAACTAACTCTGATGTAAAACAAAATAAAATAATATAATTTCTGCTTAATTAAAAGTAAAAATTAATTAAAATAAAATATTTTAGCAAAAATGTATGTCGTATATGCTTTCCCGTACGGGTATTAGAAATATTTTAAATCGTAATGAATACGGGTAGATATATACATACACATGTTTATAATATAATATGCATCACAAAAAATTAACGTATATAATCATGTTATATTTATTTAAAAAAAAAATCTAATAAGATTCCCAGTACCTATATACTAAAAAATTAAGATTAATATCGGACATAAGGTATATCAAAACAAACAAAAGATACTTTGTTTATCCTAATTTGTTTTTTTTTTGTTCTTCAAAAACCACTTAAAAAATGTGTGAATCCTTTTTTTAAATTTATTGTCTTAAAATATAGAAAATTAAAAAAAAATAATTTGAATAATTTTCAAAACATACCACCCAATTAACAAAAAACTATATATATAATTAGTTACCACATTACACTTAATTTGTTCGTACATGACTTAAGATATAATATCTTGGTTCTCATATTCTGTTAAATTTGTACAGTAACGTGCCTTAAAAATCTACATAATAATTCATTTAATTGAGAATAATTTTAAAATACAACTCAATAAATATGTCAAGTCAAATTCAAGAGTATGAATTTTTTTTCTTATACATATTAAATATCATTTCAAAGGACCCTTCTTCTAATTCTTGAACAAAAATAAAAAAAGAGACCAAAAAGGACCAAATATGTATACATTAAGTTCATTTCATAAGTTTTGGAAAATCAAATAAATTTTTCAAAATAATAGGTATATGTGGATAGATATATGAGAAAATGACCTGCGCCAGAATTTGAAAATAATTTGGGTTTCAATTTCTTAAAGACGAGTATGAAAATTGAGTTAAGGATTTTTAAATTTTTTATTTTTTTTTTTTGCTTTTTAAGTCTAGACCTCTGGATCTCTATTAACAAAATTTTATTCTGTTGTAGGTATCTAATAATTATTATTAAAATATTTTTCAGTAATGAAATTAAAATATTTTTCATAAAATGATATTTCAGTTTCAGAAAAAGATTTTTTGTTAGGTTAGATACCATATAGGTGCATATAAAAACAAAAAAATTTTAATGTAGGGATATAAATGAATACTGAATTTGTATATTATACAGTGAAGATACATATTATATTTGCTGTTATGGTGCAAATTCCAATTGTATAGTATTAAAATATTATATACAAAAACTATAATTGGGCAAGCAATTAAAGATTTTTTGAATTTAAAATTGGCCCTTAAGGACATATTAAGATTATTGAGTCTAAAAATTAGCAATAGAATAGAATTACTTTTAAAACACAAATAATATATAGTTAGGTAAATAAATATTTTTTTTATTTTTTATCCTATCGTAAAAACGCGAAAAATATATATAATAAATGTATACATATTGAAATCAATCAACATAATTGATTAGCTATTTATGATTAAACATTTTCAAATAGGTCGGTATAGATTTCCATTACCATTTCGACTTTATAAATATCTTGGTATTTGGTTTATAATTAATAGAACACTTCTCTCAGAATGTTTTTCACACTGTCGACTTCAACTATTCGACTATTCTATACAGTAGTTATGTAATCCAGATATATCACATACTATACTCATTTCAAATCTTGTTGCTCCAGGAATGAATGTTAAAAATATTAAATATTATTTTTTGTAATTAACTGGAAATAAAACTTATATGATATATATATTTATAAAGTTACTCTACAACAGATGTAATTTTCAACATTCAAATTAATTGATTATTTACCAAGCAATAATTTAAAAAAAAAGTCAAATTTATTGTGTGTAATTGTTAGTATATGTCAAGACTCTGCAATCAAGTTCTTAACTCCATAGTTTAAAATTGGTTGTCAAAACAAAAATAAAAAATAAAACAATGTGAATCAACATTTCTGAACTATAGCAGAAACAAGACCAAGTCCAACATTAACTTGATTAAAGTCAAAATGGCTTGAAACGAAACATCTCCAAAAAAATCACCGGGAGCCAAGATAGGATAGGTTATCTTAGATCGATTGATTAAAACTATATCTTGATAAAGCTGATCCTTTATAAGGCACAAAGCAAGAAGAGAAGAGAAATAAAATTTAATAATCTTGTACTTTTAATTAATTACTTTAAGAAGATTATATCATAGATATATGTAAATATAGATAGACAGACCAGGACTTTCACGATTAATCTCAATAAACTTTTGTTTTACAATAGATTTACGATGGATTAGGTTTGTCGCAATATATTTCCGTGTTTGACGTTGTTGAATAATTGGGGAAGCATAATTTCATCTTGATTCACCTTTGATGTGCTAAGTAATCTGTAGTCTGATTTACAGTATCTTACTATATTAATTTTAAAATTAACGCTTTAGGCATACACGAAACAATAAATATTTAGTAGAAAATACTCGTAGAACAGTCTATGGAAAAAACGAACCTATAAACAGATGTTGTGTAATTTTCAACAATGTCATTCATCTTTTTTCACCTTCCATGTCGCGTATCACTTTCAAACATAAGTTGCAACAATACTTTATTTATAGTTCCAAAATAATTATTATACTAACTCATGTAGAAAATTGTTATTTAATATTGTATATCTTTTTTTTGTTTTATTCTTTTAATTATATATAAAAATATTTTGTTTCTAAATTTAATTTTTAATTATATTTAAAATAAAAAATTATTGTAAAAAACCTTGCTTTTTGGTTTGTAAATAAATAAATAAATAAATCGATAGATAGATAGATAGATAGATAGGTAAATAGATAGATATATGAATAGATAGATAGATATATATATATATAGATAGATAGATAGATAACTTGATAGATAGATGGATAGACAGGTAAATCGAGAGATAGATGTAGTTATAATCACAAAATTCTCTATAGTGATTCGAATATCAATTTAAAACAATTACATTCAAATAAGAAAAAAAGAGAGATATAGAGAGAACAGATAACACCGCATTATTTATAAAAATTGAAAAAAAAAATATTCGATATGTTCATAGCACTTGAATCTAAGGATTTCCTCAAAAATAAAATTATACAATATTAACATAATTATTAGACTAAATGTCCTAAACCAAAAATAAACCTAAGGGATGTCATTCTTTACAAATTATTTGATTTGAAATACATTTGAAATGATTACAGCAAACAGGAAGGGATCATAACATTTTTTATATTTACTTTAAATTTACCCATCAGGTAAAGTTTATTAAAAGTAAATGTATAGTGAAGATATATATGGAGATCCATTCAAGTAAATGAAGCAAAAAACTTTTCTCTTGAGTTTATATTTTGATACTTTTATGAGCTGTACAAATAAAAAGAAACAAAAACCTAATTATGAAGGTGTTTATAGGAAATTAAAAATGATTTTCCTTATTTACAATCAGCAAATATTAAAAAAACATCTCTCTTTTTGTTTTCTTTGTTTATTGTTTGCTTTTATTTTGATGGTAAACACATTTTAAGACAATATACTTGGTAAAGATTTTTATATATAAGCAAAGAAAGAAAGAAACTGTACGAGAATAGAGGTGAACATTTTATTTTATTTTTTTTTATTTTTTACATCAAAAAGAGTTTTGACTATTTTTTTTTTGAATTATTTGAATATTGTGTAGATTATATATTTTCGTGCATACGAATATGATTTCATATGTCATACACTCATTCATGGACACATTTCATATATGTACTTACAAAAATAATGGGTATATTAAATTGGAAACTACTTAGCTATATGTAGGTATATATATTTAATTTTTTTTTTATTAATAAATGACGCAGTATTTGAATTTTCCAATAGTATCTGAAAACAATTCAAACTCTAGCTATAGACCATATGAAAATGACTTAAATCCGTTGTGTCGCTTCCTTCATTTTTTATTAGTGCTTATTTTTAGTATAGTTTACTAACATTTAAAATACATTCAACATTAGAAAAAGCAAACTACACAGCTTTATATATGGATGTCTCGGTGAGTGAAAACGGAGTAGCAATAGCTCCTATGAGCATTACTTAATCATTGCTATTCAAATGTGGCAGAACAACAGACCATACTCGAAGTAATCAGCATAGCGGAGTATGCGGGTATACCTCGCATCATTTATTACACGGATAATCTAATATTGTGAATGCGCTCAAAATCGAACAAAAACGAACACAAATAACAATGGAAATAAGAAATGCCATCATAATCAAGGCCAACGGTGTGATAGAAATAAAATGGATCCCTGGGCATGTAGACCTCCCAGGTAACAAAAATTCAGATACGGAAATTAAATTGGCCATCAAACCCCATCATCATCTATTCCTGCATCAGTGCGAAAAAAAAAATCACAATTGATGAGGTAATATTAATAAGACAAATATACGATGGTAAGACTCAATCTCGTTCAGAAGACTGCATTGGCCATCAGATGCCAATAAGACAATGCACGTTAACAACAATAGACAGCAAGGAGTAAAGATGACCATCAGAATTAGGTCGGTAGTTCTCTAGCGACTCGCAAACACCTTTGCGATGGAACAAATCAACTAATCTGCATATTCCGCAACGAAGCCCTCATATTCAAACACATATTACTGGAATTTGCAGAAACAGATCGTTATGGTTCGATGGTTTGGGGAGGTCCTTATCTCCATATCCAGACGTTACCAAACAACCATCCTGACAGCCTCGATATGGTGGCAAATCTTCTTAACCACTTCCAACTATGGAACAACATCTGCAACATCAGCAAATAACCTCGAAACAAACAAATAGATATAAGCAAAAATATAATAATAAATCAAGAAGTCATGAACTAGATTAAGCTATAATAAATAAAATAAAATAATTGCAAACAAATAATAAAATAAAATTAATGAAAATGAAAACTAAAATTATATTAAATCAAAAAAATAATATTAAACACACCTAACAACCGAGCTAGCCCACACACGGCATATAAATGTAATAATAAATAATAGAGTATTTGAATTTTCCAGCATTATTTTAAGACTATATTCCAGTTCTAGACCATGAAAATGTCTTAAATTCGTTGTGTTGCTCTTGACAAGTCATTTGTTCAGAAATCCAAAAGACCTTTATTTCTTATTAGTTCTTAGTATATATTTTGAGTTGTTTACTAGAGTTTAAAATACATTCATTATTAAATATATAGAATAAACCCTCAGTCTGGTATAAGTTCGTAGTTATATTTCTCATAACTCCAGATATTTTATCTAATAGATATCTAACATAAAATCTAGACAAGTATACCTTAAGTTCTGACTACAGCGAATTCTTCAATAGTTTGTTTTATTACCCTTATTTTGATTTATTTATTTGATTTTATCTAACATAACAGATAATCTATAAAATCCTGAAAGTAAGTTTAGTTTAAAAATCCAGACTACCAACAGGGAATCTTCAATTATTTGTGTTGTTACAGTTATTTTGATTTATTTTCCTATGGTGGTTTGTTCTCACGTTTATGTAAAAATTTAAATTTTTTTAATCTATGAACAGTCATTTTTGTATCAATTTAAAAAACAAAATAAACCTGTAATAAATATTTATCAAATGAAAAAACCATTTTCCCATATTCTTCAAATTCAAAACTTTTACTATACTATTATGTACATCAAATTCATTAACTTTAATTAAAAGAAAACTAAACTATGTTAACCCAGTTAATGCTCCAATTACATAATTATAAAAAGGTTTATACTAAATTTAAATTTTAATTTAAATAAAATGAGCTCGTAAATAAAATCGGATGGAAACGATTGATATTAGGGGGTAATTAAATTGTGAAACAGTGAAAACAATAATTATTGTGTTTAATGAGTTCTTTAGAACTCAAATGCTTTTGGGTGGTATAAATTAAATAATTATTGTAATTTAAAAAAAAAAATCGCCATTTTTGTGTTTTATTTAAATGCTTTTTGAATTTGAATTGCAATATAAAAGTATATTAACTTAAAAATAACCTTAATGTAAATATTGTAAACCCATAATTGACATAGTGGTAGTGCATATATAGAATAATTATATCTGTATGTTCTTTGATAGTATATATTTATCATAAAAGTGATATCTGAATATGAATGTTAACGGGATTAATTAGAAAATTTTGAATTTGAAACTGATTTAGGAAAATGTTTACCTATACTTGAAAAGTGTATATTGTAATTAAATTGTATATTGTATAATTGGCCACGAACAAATTAAAATTAGAAGAATCTTCAGGTGATTATAGTTTTTCTAATAAGACTGTTGGCACCATACGAAATATTCCTTAACGACGTCATCGAACCACACAGTCATTACAGTGTCATAAGTTTATGAATTCGTGAAAAGCAGAATACATTTTAATAATAACACAGATTTTAATACTTAGACGGAACCACGAGTATCATAAAACTTATACTTACTATAAAATAAATAACTATAAAAATTGTTCTATTGGTACAATTATTGATGTCTAACTCGATGAATATAATGGATAAAAAATTTTAATTTTTCTTAAACCATTTAGGAAACTTTTACGAAATGAGTAGATACCTCACATGCATGATATAATTAAATATAATAAATTTGTATGTATATCAATTGAATAATAATGCATGGAATCTATTAAAAATTTTATTGGCATAACTGAAAAGTCTGCTGTGCAAACCATTGCAGAAATAAGAATAAGAATATTAATTATTAGTAGTTAATTAATCTGTATAGACACTTGGGAGTCGTGGCAAGTTAGACAACTGCATTTGATTTTTCTAAAAAAAAATTTAACAATTATTTACTTCACAACCTTAAATTTTGTGTACACGATACACATTCATCAATTCAGTCAATAGTTTCTTGACCAAAATGATAATGATGAGTATACAGTAATTTACAGTTTATTAAAACCTCTTACGAACTACAAAATGGGAAGATTTATCCCATTAACTTCATACTTAATTTTTCTCATTCATTTAAAATATACCTCTGTTTATGTGATTGTAGCATACGCACCAAAAAATTGGTGTGTTAGATCAGTCTGATTGCACCGTCAAAAGTACGTATACATTGATATTAAAAGGTCCATATTAAATTAAACTATACTTATTTCACGGATCTACTATGTAATCTTGTTTTTTAAAATCTTGTTTTTTTAAAATCCTGTTTTTTTAAATCTTGTTTTTTAATTATTTAAAAAAGACTGAATACCAAAAATCTCGAATTTGAATTTTGTGAAAAAAACGCGAATGGTACAAAAGACTGGAAAAAATTCTGAAAAAACAATGAAAAAAATTTGTAACAAAAGACAGATAGTTTCAAAATATATGTATAATATATTTATAATATAACATCAACTACGCATAAAAATAATTAAGGTAAAAACTTTTATTTTTTTGGGATTTTGTGTCTCGAAGTTTTTAATATCGAAGTTATTTCTCAGCGCACATATGCAAAATAAATGCATTCGCACATGTCACTGAATATGCAAAAATAAATGCATTCCAAAATCTTATAAAAATATAATATAAAAATATAAATTCATGTTTCTAGCGAAAAGATTTTAGTGAGGAATATAAAAGACAGGTACATATTTTAATTTTAAATTCGGGGGCTACTGCCCCCAAACACCGGTACTAATTTATTGAAATCCTTTCTTTGCCGCAAACAGGTATACGTAGACGGTAAGAGCTCAGTAAAAAATTTAAAAAAAAGCTATTTTATTTTTGAAGTCGGGGGCCGCTGCTGCAAACCTCCGTCCTATACTATTGGAACCCTGTTGTTATTGACGACAACAAAATTTTATCACTTCAATCAAAAAGCAACATTTTAACACTTCATAAAATTTTTGCAAAAGAATTTTAAAAAAAAACAAGAATTTTTGAAAAAAGCAAGATTTTTAGGGGAAAAAAGATTTTGAAAAACAAGGTTTTTTAAAAAAAAGTATAAAAAAGTATACCAAGTATAACTTGAGTTAAAATACATGTACATATATATGTAGAATTTTACATTGAATCCTTTAAATTAATTCAAGGATATAATATTTAAAAGCTATAATATTTTTTTTTATTTTAAATTTAATTTTTAATATATCTTTTATGTATATATATTACAATTTATTCATTGAATAGGGAAAACAAAATAAAATATCTGGTGCCCTAAATTTTGACAAAAGACTAATATTTAAAAATCTATTGGAAAGACATTCATAAATGAAACAAATTTTTCTTTTCTCCTTACTCCTCTTGGGAGCATAGGTATTCCACTTGACATTTCCATCGTACTCGATTTCCAGCTGCTACTTTCACTTGTATTTCCGAGGCAATATCTAATTTCATTTCGTATTGATATAGATATTGATATAGTTATTATTTTTAGTTATATAAATAATTAAATAGTATTAATTATATTAATTATTTTTATTGATTAGTAATTTTATATATTATAATATTTTGCTATTTTTTTAGTTATATTTTATACCCCCCACGGGAATCGAACCCGTGACTACCACATGGTAATTCAACCACATTTCTGTGTTCTAACCGATTAGGCCACGGAAGGGATCAAATAAAATAAATGAAATAAATAAAATCATCAAAGTTGTAAATCCGGATCCGCTCATGACCAATTTCAGAAAATAAATTCACATTAGGTATATATAAAAGTATATTTTTCAATCGGTCATTATTTATGCGTTGCGTTCCCCGCATGAATAAATCGCGCTAAATGTTTTATCACACATTTTTCAAATTAAATTATGTACTTAAATCGGACTTATAAATTTAATAACATTTTAACTTAACCCGAGCAGACACGGGAAAGCCAATGTTGTCAAGTCATAAAGTCATCACAGATAAAGGAAGTGTTTTGCTTCCGAAATATTGATATTTGCGACATAAAAATTAACTTCTTAATGAAAAGAAACTTGGCAACAATTAAATTATTTAAAAAGCACAAGTTCAGAAGCCGCTATGATCAAAAGATTATTTGAAGTCCTAATCTTTCATTTCCTATACGGGGACATCATGTGTGTCAGATTTTGCTATTTTATAACATAACAAAACTTGTTGATTATATTTTGAAGAGTCATATAAATGGCTTCGTGTAGAATGAAACATTAAGATTAAATTATATAATTTTAGTTCAATTTAAATGTAAGTTATCCGTTAGCTTAAATTTATAAAAAGATATCAAATTTATAAGATTTTAAATTTTCTTTAAAAAACACATATATATATCAGCAACAATATACAAAATTAATAATGAAATTGTTGTAAAGACATAATTATTAGTGTATTATTTAGATATAATTAAACATTAAATTAATACAATATTTAATTAAATTAATACAATATTTAATTAAATTAAATTAAATAAAACACTTGTTGTTGTTTTACTAATTAAATACATAATTATGTCTATATTATCTCTAAGATTATAAAATAATTCATGCTAATAAAAACTGACGTTGCGAAATAACTTCGATAAAATTTGATATTATTTTTTCGACTTTATTTAATTTTTAATATATTATAGTTAAAATTTCGCTATAACTGCATACTTCGATAAAAAAATTCACAATATTTTGTCGAAATTATTTCACTTTTAATTTTATTAAATTTATCGAACTTATTTCATTATGAAGGCATGTTCGATAAATTTATTAAAATTAGTAGTGAAATAACTTCCACGAAATACATATTGTGAATTTTTTAACGAAGTTATTTCAATCGAACTTATTTCGCTGTGCCATAAAAACTATATTCCAAATTACAGCAAGTAAATGAATTAAAAAAATCATTAAAATTTGTAGAGACGACCTCCATAAGATCAAATTAGTTTAGAGTGCTTTGTATTCCAATTGTGTAGATGAAGGCTATATAAAATATTGTTCAACATAAGGTTTAATTGGTTTCGATTTGTGATGTGTGTGCCTATTTTATGTGAAGCTTTCATCAAAGTATATACTCTCAGGTATTCAACGTTATTACTTTGCAGAATGATTACCCAATTTATAATAACTGGTGGACATATTCCTTTATTGAATCAGAAACTTACATATACCCTTTTACTCTCATTGTATTTTTACTTTTAACTACATTTTTTACAGAAGCCTGCTGACATAACCATTTTGATCTACCTAACAAATGTACATATATCGATACCTTCTGACACTCCTATATTATATATTCAAAGTAGGTATTTTTTGTTTTAATAACAAATACAAAATTAAAGTTCAAACTGTTTTTTTTTCATACCCATTACATGAATTTCCCATTTTTATGAATTTCTATTTTGATCTTCTGGTTCGGTTAGATAATTAAAAACTCATTTAGTGGATTCTCTTAAATCCGTCACAGTAAAAATATAAAATTGGATTTGGTATTTATTCAAAAAACCAAAAACAAAAATAAATAAACTATTCTAAATAATTTCTTTTATAAAAATTATTATTTTTTTAAAAACAAAGCAAAACAGAACAAGGACATTTCATTTTACCTGCAAATCCTTAAAATCATATTCATAATTTCACTGTGCCAATATAAATGACTCATGTATTGTTTATTTACTAAAACTCAGTTTTTAAACCTTAGCCTGCAGCTTAGTTTGGTTTATAAGTTTATTGCTACATTATGTATGCATATAATTTTATTTCAAAAATAAAAATAATAATAAAACAATGAAAAGGGCATAATAAAAATCGAATATGAATGGTTTGGTAAGGATAATAAAAAATTAGAATTTTGAGTATATTTCATTTTATATATTACCTATTTTCATTTATTGTTTTTTTGAAATATGTTGATACATGTTTCATCTCATTGGAAATTTATTTTCGTGACGTCACAAAATAAAGAGGTAGAATAATAATAATATAATCTCATTTAGATAAATGAACCAACATATGTTTCAAAGATAATTCAATTTATAGATACATACATAATACCTATATTAAATACGTACATTTAGGTAAGGTACATATCAGATCTGGGTATATTATGATAAGAAAAGAATAATAAAAAGATTTGTTTTGGTATATTGAACTGTTGCTGCTGTTATTGTATACCTATAATTGAGCAAATTTTACGCGCATTTATACTATGCGAAAGTAATAAAATGTTATCATAATAATTTGAAAAACAAAAGATTTTAAACAACTTGATGTCAGATGTCCATTGTAAAATGTATGAAATTGTGTTAAGACTTTGTGTAAGATTGGTAATGAATAAGAACCTGCTGGTACATAAACAAAAAAATTTGAAATAATTCCAAATAATGTTTTCTTAAGATTATTAAAAGTAAAAAAAAAAAAATCTTTTAGATAAATTTACAGTTTTCCAATGAAATAGTATTAACAATTTAATTTATTGTATGTACATAGGATTGATTTAGAAAGAAATTTCTTTTATTTTGTATTTATTCATTATATGATGCTTGATTTAATTGACCATTCTAATTCATACCTACTATTATGTTGTTATGATAACAACAGTAACATAAACAGATTTAAATTTATACTTATTTAAGAGAAAATAATTAATTAAGTACATATTTGGATATATGGCTCGTTATATGTAATACACAATAATACAACAGACAACGAACGCAGTGACATTGAAAATTAAGAATCGACCCCTTACTTAAAATAATAATGACCACGTTTGAAATAATATTTTATATACATTATAATAGTATAAAATGAAAAAATAAATTGTGTTGTTGGCTTGAGTTAGCCTCAAATCGAATTCAAGTGTATCTTTATTCAATATTTTCCTCTAGAGAGCTTATAAACCTTCCTGAAAATACTGTTAACCATTTTTCATAACAGAGACTGTAAACTCGTCTTGCTAAACGAATCATACATTCCATAATTAGATCTATATATACATACTCCAGATTTTTTATATATTTTTTAAATTTGGCCAGTGCCAATAACTATTATGTGGGGTTGATTGAGTTATTTGGGATAAAATTTGTTCAAGTTAAAGTTTTTTGTATATAATCTATAATTAAGCAGCAATTTATTATTATTATTTTATTGTTGAATATAATTTAAATTATATATACACAATAGTAATTCACATGCATTATAGCTGCCAAGGCTATAACGCCTTTTTTTTGCAAATTTTATCTCTTTTACATTTTATTTTTGCATATAACTAAATTAATTCAATTTCATTTAAAAAAATTAAAGTATGCACATTTGACTATATGAAGAGGCGGAGCATTCTTAGGATGCCATTTGTATCGGATATATACAAAATGCTTACGAAATTGCTTACTGAGGTAATTAATTAATTAATGATGGTGTAGCAAAATTAATTAACCTTGACTTACTATTTATAATTACTTTACATTTTCCACAAAATTTACAGATTGTCTTTAGGCAATTTTTCGATATTCATTATAGATGCAAGTGTCTCAAATGCTTACTCATACATAAAATGTACCAACATAAAGAAGAATGCACTATGAATGAAGAATGTTTGTTAAATTTCCGCCGAAATATAGCTCTACTAACTACATATGGAAAACAATCAAAAGGAAAATCGGTTGAAAATACAGCAGACACACACTATGTGAAAACAGACCCGACTTTGCAAATATTGTGGCGAATTTACTTGTAAAGTAAATGTGGCGTCGGATTATATCCAAAAATGTGTTTCAAAACTATTCATACTTTTTAAATAAAATAACATTTTCTTCTATTGCATACAACCGATATATCGGATGGTAATCAGATAATCAGATGTTTTCATTTTTTAACTTAATAATTGACATTAACTTAATAAATTGAATATGTCTTTCATTAAAACTTAAAAACTAAGTGTTTCAAAACTATTCATACTTTTTAAATACAATAACATTTTCTTCTATTGCATACAAACGATATATCGGATGGTAATCAGATAATCAGATGTTTTCATTTTTTAACTTAATAATTGACATTAACTTAATAAATTGAATATGTCTTTCATTAAAACTTAAAAATTTTTTTTTAATAACTTTATGCAGTAATGGGTTAATTTAATTTTTTTACTTTCAATTATACTAATTTCGTATTATATTCTGTATATTTTGCAAAGTATGAACAAATACCATGTTTGAAAAAATTTGATAGCACTTTTGAAAACGTCAATTATATTAATTTTTCGAAGCTAAAGTAAATTGTGCCAAATCGTGGATAGAAGACATAGTTCTGAATTCTAAGCTATACTGAAGATGTCAATGATTCTTATTTTTTTTTTAAACTTATTTCACTTTACAATCAATCTTATAAATCTAATAAATATATATATAAAATTATATTAAGTAAATATTTGTACCATTTTTTGCAATGTGGGAAATAGGTCCATTGACTTATCTCCTAGTTTGGTAATTTCTGGTTAAAATGGTGATGATTCATCTTCAGACCATCCTTTTAAAAGATGTTAACATAATAATTTTTGAAACTAATTTTTGTTAATGACCAAAGTGATTGAAGATAAAGAATCAGAATAAGAAAAATTAAAGCAAATTTTATTTAGCAAAATTATATTATGGTCAATTTGAAATGAGCTCATTCAATGTCATTGATGTGATGCATAGATAGATAGATTGATAGATCGTGAATTTCGGGAGGGAATCTCCGCAAATAAGCAAAAAAAGGCCGCAAATAGGCTTATGTTTGTTAGTATGTCTGTGTAAATATAGCTCATATTTGTTAGTAAGTCTGTAAGTCCTTAAGGATATCCGATTTTTTTTACCACACTCAGGATGTTATGCATAAAATGATACTATTAACAATCTGTTTAAATTAGGTAATCATTAATTTACCACATGCTAAACTATAAGTAATAATAAGCACTAGCCTCAGAGGCTTTCGGCAACATATATTAACTATAATTTTCAAATTGAAATATCTTACAACCTCAATTTAAAATTTTCATTTTTATTGTAATTCACTTTTACCTGTTTTTCATATTTAAAAATATTTTTTTAATAGTTATTCAATGTTCTAAACCTGTAGTAAATAGGATATATTAAATTTTTAGGTCCCCTAAAACCTAAAATATAAAAAAAATCTATTATAAGTCAATTGTTTTCCAAAGGACACGTGTCTAGGAAAAGATTAACTTTTTTGTTTTTTTTTTATGGTAAACAAAAAAAAAAACTTGATTTTGATGAAGGACATCAATTATTTTCGATGATACAACATTTCATTCTACACTTAAGAGTAGAATAATAAGGGTCCTCAAATTGTTTATAACCTTTTCAAAAAGTTTTTTTTTGTTATTTTGATAAGTGTTTATTTACTTGGATCCTTGAAATGAAATATCCTTAATGTATACATATATATATATATATACATATACTAGATATATATTAACAGATTTATTGAAATTAATAATGTTAATTAAAATATTGAAATTGAGAAGCTTAAATTTTTTAAAGTGATCCCTTCAAAATCCAAAGTGTGTACCACTAAGTTAATGAATTTTTTTTCACGTCTTTTTTTTTCTAAAAGTAATTTCACACCTTCTAAAATAAAATCTTTACGTGACTATGCCATATATAGTAAGGATGTTTAGAAGGAGAAGTAACAGAAAGAATTCTTATATGTAGTGGAATATTTGAAAATTTTACAAGGTTCTTCTATTTGTAGTTCTCAATTAGAAATAATGAGAAAGAGTTCATATTGCTATATAGACGGCATTTGCACGTAGGATTTAATCCATGAATTTGATTTAAATGTCAATATATTTTACGTGGCAAACGCTTAATCTGATCGTATGAACATTTGACAGTTCATGAATTAAATATGGCGAGTTCGTAAATTTTTATTTCAGTTCTATGTTTTCAGCTGAATTTTGACAACCATTTATTTTTTCTTGTTTGTATACAGGTTGATTTTGATCACAGTGTATATTTTTTTTTAAATCGATTAATTGAAAGTATACTTAAAGTTCTTTTATTGAATTTGATTTTTAATTTTGTTTAGTTAAAATGAGTAATATTTTAGTTGCAGAGAAATTGATAGAATTTATCGAACTTCTAGAAACAAAAATAATGTTGTTGAACGTTGTTGAATTTTAGTGAAGATGGAGATACTCTGTCTCATCTGTCTCAGTTTTTTGTTTCTGAATGATAAGAGAATTTAAATTTTTAAATTACCATACTATGTAGATTGTAGAGTGAACCTCTACAAAGTCTCATACTTTATTCTAGTGAAATTTATGAAATATTTCCTATTATCATCCATCAGCAGTTAACAATTTGCTCTTCACGTGAAAAAATTGTCTGTTAGCTATATAGAAAGGGCTTGAACACCATACTCTTCTTTTGCGATTTTTATTTATTTATATCAATGACGTGGGCTACAGCTACAATCGTTTTTTTTTTGTTATTCATTTTAACTATATTTATTTTTTAACTTTGATTTTTTAAAAACTCAACGGATATTTTTGTCATAAGTTTTTAAAATTTACTTAAAAAAAAATCATAGATTTTGTTGAACGTGTAAACGTTAAATGAATTTTATTGTGAATTTAATTGTCAATTGACTTGGATTAAATCGTACGTGTAAAAAATGCCGCCTAATATAACTTATTTCTTGCAACAATGTATATTGCAACAATGTTTCATCAATAATTCATCATGAAATAAATTTCTTAGAATTTATGTTCTATTATAATTTTTTATTGTTTTTATAAGATTTTAATTAACATTTATGGGACAATTTGACGAACATTTGACTATCACCATATATAATATTAATACAATTTAAATGGACCAAAATTTTAAGTACTTTTATTATTGAATAATTAAAATGATATTTAATGCAACATTGTTTATAAAATAAAAATATAACATTTAAATAATAAACCAACACAATATAAAATGGTCATCCTGAAATATTAAATTTAGGATTCAAAATAAATTTTATTACCATAATTATTTTCAAACTAAAATCTAATAAAATCTATTTTTATGGTTTTATTTATTTTAAATATATTTTTTTCTAAAAATTAAAATTTATGAAAAGTTTAACAACCTTTAAAAATATTTTCATTTTCCAATACAAATAAAAAAAAAATCAAGTAAATCCAATCGAATTTTCTCAATAATTCAAATCGTTGTTCGTTAAGAGAAAATCTGAATTTGAATCCTTTTACAGATTATGAACATCTTGAACATTTTTTTAAAATATAATAAAAATACAAAAAAATTATGATTTAATGACCAGGGTAGTCCATATAGGATATATCAATATTAATCTTCAGTACATATTCTATATAAATATATATATTTATGTATATATATATATTAATAATAATTAATGTGTTGATATGAGCTCCATTCTTAAAATTATGATAATAATCATAATGAAATTATTGAATTTGTTAGAAAATCAGTATATACAGTAATTTTTGAAATTATTTACCCAACAACCATATTTTAAATAAATTATTGGAAAAATAACTTTTTATCCTGATTTTATTAATCTAATCTATTATAAAAAATTTAATTCAATCAAACCAAATTAATTAATTACATAAGTAAAAAAGAAGAAGATAAAAACAATTAATATAAATGTAATAAATTTAAATATTGACCTAAACCTAATATTCTTTTCCTATTCAACTAAAAAAAATTAAGACAATTAACTTTTACTATTTTATCTATTATCTATGGTTTTTGCAATAGAAATCTGATTTTTCTTATTGAGTTATTTTTTATCATCTATTACGATTGTTGCTATATCATGGATAACATTTTGGTTACAAGCAGATCAATCAGCGCCACGAATTACATTAGAAATAAATACAATGTTGGCATTTATAAGATTTGCTTCAGCTCAAAGAAAAAGTCTATCTAAAGTTAATTATATTAAAGTATCAGAAATTTGGTTTTTTGGGTTGTACGCAGCTTTCATATTTAGTAGTTTAATTGAATTTGACATAATGACATAATGAAGTAAATAGACATAATGAAGTAAAATAAAAGAAAGTCACTTTAAAATATATTTGAAAATCAACATTAACACCAAGTCTGGCTCGAAAAGAATTTGGAGAATTACAAAACACTATATCATCATGTGGTTATAGTTTAGTACTAAAAAATACTAAATGAAAGAACCGTGAATCAAATGATCATATAATAAATGGTACTAATCAACGTTTCACAACGACAAAAGTTAATTTATTAATTCCATCTGTAGTTCGAACTGAATAATTAAATCAAATTACAATTGACAATGGACAAATGTATTTGAATATGAAACCATTAAATTTAACAAGTAAAGCTAATTTAATATCAAATGCATGCCATCTAGATGACAATAATAATAGTTTTAATGAATCAACACATGGTTGGAAAACTAGGACACCAAGATAGGTTGCAATGTGGATTGATCGTAGATCAAGAATTGTATTTCTATATTATAATTACTTTATATTGTAATGAATAACTAATGATTATATATATATTTTATTATCACAATATTGATAAATATTATATTCATATTTTATATTTTAAGAAATTTATATTCTTATAATTTACGCATATGGATACTTAAAATTTAAAGCAAAATAAAACCAATATATAAAAATAAAACATAATAATTTAAAATAATTTAATTACAAATAAATTGAACCTATTTTCATTACATTGAATATAAAAATTAATTTCTAATATCGTTGCACTCTCAAGGGTTTTGAACATTTTGATACTTAAACAAACTCAAATCATTATTTTTAGAAATATTTACAAAATTAAATTTTCGTTATAGATAAATAATTTTGGCAAGAACTGTTTTTTTTTTGGTTTTACAATTAACCTAAATTCAAACTGTAATTCAACACTTTTACGAGGCAGCAGAGATCATTTATATTTAAATTTCAACCAAATAAAAACACAAAAACAAACAAAAAAAAAACAAATTATTACTTCACATTTTAAAACAGGTCCTTTTTGTATTAAATCCACGCGAGACTTGTACGCCTCTAAATTATACACATATGAAGAAATTTTCAATATTTATATAAGAAATAAGGTATAAATTGTCCTCCCAAAATAGAAAATACTTTTATGAACAAATTTCATAGATGATTAAAAATTATGAAGAAAAATAACCAAATCAAATTGAAGAAATAGAAAATACATTCTAAACTCTCTCAAAATTTATGAATTTCTGAGAAAAATTATGATTAATTATTAAAAATGAAATTTTTTTTTTTTTAATAATAAAATTATGAAAAGGATATAAAATTTTATATTAAAATTAAAAGAAATTTTTTAATTATGAGAAAATTTTTCTTTTTTGAAAATTTCACAAAATAAATTTTTTTTTCATATTTTTGTTTCAGGTCATTTCATTCAAAAAACATAAAAATATGATTTCATAATTTCCAATTCTTATATTTATAATGGAGCATAGAAAAGAGTTTTTAGAATATGGAAAAAAGAACCCTTTTAATTAACCTTGAAAATTATTATAATAACTCATAATTTTATCCTGAAAACTGATTATAAATTGCAGTAAAAAATTACAAATTATTTTCAATACCCTGGAAAACTCTCACTCTTATTCTATACATATATTAAAATAAAACACCAGCATTATACATACATACATACATTGCCATACACCATGAAAACCAATGAATAGGAAAGTGCTGTTTGTGAATAAAAAAAACGGATAAATATGTAGTATAATTCAGTCACTGCAATTTATTTAAACTAAAATAAATCAGTAATATTATGCACTTAGTTTAAAAAATTAACGGACACATAAAAATTCTCAAAACAAAACATAAAAAAAATTCAGTTTCTCTTTATAAAACAAAACAATCCAAATTCTATAATTTAATTGTTGTCAGGTTTCCGTTCAATAATAATTTTTTAATATTTGATTGCAAATATCGTTACTTCGAAAGCAACATACTGCCTTCATCAGTGCTTGTGACTATATATTTGTATATATTAATTCATTTTTTCCCTTTTTTATATCCTATTCCCTCCGTACTAAATATCTACCTATACTTTTTCAAATTATTTTAAATAGCGGTTTGTATCCATTCCCTAAATCATTATTCAATCTGTCGTCTACCTGTATCCACGAAATTGCTAAACTGTCGTATGTGTTTAGTTTGCTTATTTTGTGTACCTCATTTATTGATGATAAATTGATTTTATCAATTTTATGGTGTTCCTCAATTATGTGTTTAGCAATTGCCGACCTAAAATTGGTAGTAACTCTTATTTTTGCTCAAAACAATACAAAATATAACTATAGTAAAAACAATATTAGTTATAACTTTAATAAAAAGAAAAATTATTTACAGCTAAACATATTTTTAAATCCAAATCTTGTTCAAGACATGACCGACACATTTTCTCGGTTTTTGTATTACTCCCATTTAAATCCACTGGATCACTGTTAATTACTTCTCTGTATAATACGAACATTTCCCCCATTCCCCAAAATGCTTAGTCAACAACTTTAATTTGTTCTGGTTTAATTGGCACATCACTATATAGGTAAAAGGACGAATTGAAGAAATCCGAATTTCTTTTCAAAATACTTTTCTCTCAGCACAAGCCAGATTTGTAAAAGGTTTCTCCGCGGATACGGAATCGAAACGTACTGTTCCTTGTTAAAATGAACCACTTTGTGGGATTAAATTTAAAGACACGAAGCACATTCTGCTTTCCAATCAACCGGACAAGTGGTGCTTCCAAGCTGTATTATAGTTCCATGATCTAGATAAATTTCATAGTACTCTTATTTTTGTAGTATCGTTTCTTTTGTACGAACATTTTTCTCAATCAAGGCGAAAGCCCTATCTGGAGAAATAAACGAATGTGATCCTGGAAATATGTAAATATGATTTCGATACCCTTTATATTTTTAGGGGTATACATAACCAAAAGGCGATCATACTTAATAAGGTTGTAAATATTTTCATTTTGCCCTCCGCAGCCATCACAAAAGAGGTGACTTGCTTATTTTGAAAAATTGATAACACAGGGCAGACGATATTTTATTTGAACCCTTAGCAAAATCATTCTCGGCCCAGGAATACATAAAGACATTATTTCTAGTAAGTTTATCATGTGGTTTATCAAGATAAAGTTTTCTGCTGTAATACGATGACTGATTTGGTACTTTGGGCAACACTATATGTTTTTTTTGGCGTATCTTCTTTTTCTACACCAAGTGAAAAAGTGTTTCCTCTCTTCTTATGAACATTGCACTCACCGTTATAATTTTGCTTTGGTTTAATTGAAATGTCAGTTTTCTAGCCATTTTTGGAAGTGACCAGTTTTGTAAAAAAGTAAAAACGATGGTATTGGAATAGGTGACTTGTCGAACTCCTTTTTGAATATCAATGGTTTGTGTCAGCACATTATTTATTTTTGCACGGGTTGTTTGTATTTGGTTATCACTAAAAATAAAATGGAAGTATATGCTATTATGAAGGCGAAGTACTCTACAATAGATATAAGTTTTCCACATTTAAATTAGTAGATATAACCATAAAACATTTTTTATAGAAAAGCTATTGTATGTGATTGTATATTCCAAATCTCTGTGTAAAAGCAGTTACCCCATAGACTAGGAATTATATAAAAAAAAAAACAATATAAACTATTTATACACATCATGATATTTTTATTTATGCCAATGCCAATTCTATTTAATACCTCCATAAGTTTTTGATGTTTGACATTATCAAACGCCTTTTCATAATCCACATAAAACATAAGAAAACATATTTATGAACATCACGGCAATTTTGTACTAGTACTTGAATATTGAAAATGGCTTCTCTAATTCAAGTACTTTGTTCGAATCCAAGTTGCGTTCTGCCCATGTGCAACTCACAATTTGTGTATATTCATTATGTAGCAATTTCAAGAAGATTTTAAGTATACATGGCTGATTAAGCTTATTACTCGGTTGAAACTAGGACCCCAAAATTATGAGAAAAAGATTATCACCGGGGTTATAGTTGTGTCTGAAGTTTCAAGCTTAACGGGAAGTATATCTAAAATGCTTTTTACAGATTTTGCATAAAGAAGAGAGTTAACTTAATAAAATTTAACCGAAATTAGAGAACCAACATTAACCACAGATCTGAATGCAAGTATTTGATCAAAAATACCACAATTCACCACATTTTTGAAATGGTTTGCAGATAATAAATTAAAACAATATTAAATGTATTACTAAAAACATGTTGGTTTGGTGTTATTGTTCATGATCCATCCATGTTATTTCCAATTTCTAATAGTGCTGGAAAACGCTATCAAATTGCAGAATAAAAAACAAGCGAACATTATTATATTTGGGATTATTCTAATCCACTGGATTGGGTAGATTATATATGTTTGTTATTTACACATGAATTTGATGAGTTATAATCTACATTATTGAAACTTTATTTTATTAACAGTTTTGATCTAATTTCCTGTTAAACAACATTTCTTTTATAGATTTTTTAGAAAAATTAGGGCAAAAATTGAAATAGCCAGTACGTAACACTTCGATTCCAAATATAATTAAATTGGCCAGTGTATTAAGATTCTGTGTGGTTTGTACCAACGAAATGATTTTCAGCGTAGCTAATGATTTTCATCTCGGACTAGCACACCTAACTTTTTCTGTTGTGCTTAAGGAAGTTTTATATGAAATTTGCAGTTTGTATTTATGTCCAAAATGGATCAAATTTCATTACGCCCTAGAAGAAAAAAGTCAGATAAACATTTTTTATGATTAAAGTAGAATTACTGAAATAATTTATTTACACTAACTTTTCATATTGCAGCTTATTTGTAACTGGCCTTTCATTCCTATTAAAATTTATTTCAATACAAAATAATTATGAAGAATAAAGTAAAATACCTACTAACATTTCAACTTTTCCATTTATTTTTATTCCAAAAAATATCGCAAATATAAAACAAACACCAGGTGTCCAAGTGTCACTCTTTTATTTTATCTTTTCAATCCATCTTTTCAAAAAAAAATAACTTGTACAAAATATCTCTTTCGATGTCTCTTTCGTGGTAAAATCTTACATCCATAAACTTTCGACAATGTCTGAACGATATCGAAATACATAATGGTAATTTTGACATTTCGTTCGACCAAATCGTAATAGTTACCAAAATACATAATAGGCACCTAAATAACCAACACAATAACTGCACAATCACACAATAGTTATTTGACCCAAAAATCAAATTACATAAAAACTGTTATAAATATTTGCAATTTTATTTACAAAATATTTTTCTTTTTTGCTGTTTTTCATTAAAAATTCCAAATATTTTTTTTTTATTTCAATTTTAAATAGTCAATTTCAAATTTTAATCATTTTTAGAAAAATTCCTTTGGGAATAATTTTATCCAAAAATCTCAAATAGAAACAAAAATTTTTTTTTTTGAATTCATCTCTTTGATTTCATAAAATCCGAATCACACATGATTTAAATACAAAAAAAAAAAATATTTTTCTTTCATGGTCTCATTCTGCGTTTTTGTACACGAAATTTAAATCTCAGAATAACCAGCAAGGAAAACCTAACAAAAAAAAAACCTAATGAATGATTAAAATTATGTGCTGCTGGCAGTTCAATATCTGGTGATTTTTTTTCTTATTATTTTGATATAATATTTTTATAAAACAAAACATAATATTATGATTAGGGGGCGTAAAAATTTGATGTGTTCTTTTGGACAATAAAAACAAAAAAAATTTTTTTTGAAAACAACAAAAAACCAACAAAAATATTTGAAAATTCCACCACAAAAATAAAACAATCGATTATTAAACGAAATGCAATCCTGCAGTG
The DNA here is from genome assembly GCA_963942445.1 of Argyra leucocephala. Classification (NCBI taxonomy): domain Eukaryota; kingdom Metazoa; phylum Arthropoda; class Insecta; order Diptera; family Dolichopodidae; genus Argyra; species Argyra leucocephala. Next base: position 157,143,940 of record OZ012677.1, on the reverse strand, counting down.
TATGTAAACATACTTACACTCATCTCATCTCATATCATATCAGCTCATATGTTTTTGAAACAGCATGTGACGCAGATTGTAACATCCTTTTTTATTATCAAAAAAAAATTCTTTCTTCTAAAAAAAAGGCGATTCACTTTATTTATTGTGTTAATTGTAATCGGTAGCTATACCCGCATTTTTATAAACAACAACTTACCACCAGTCTTAAAATAGGTATATAATTTGCATAACACAAGAATTGGTGTGAAAATAAAAATTAAAAACACAAAAAAAAAACAAACTTGGTTAGTACTCATGTTGCTATATGAAATACAGATGCTATGATTTATATTGGAATTTACATAATATTAAAGGCGCTTTAAAATTGAAAAAAAAAAATTAGTGGGCGTTAAAAACTAATTACACCCATATTTTCTGATCATTGTCATCATAACATGAATTTTTCAATATAAACACTTATATGGTTGTCCTTTATATGTATAGATATATGTTCCGGTAAATTTAAATATAATTGTTAAATTTTTTACTTTATAAATTTATAAGGATTCAAATTTTAGAATATTTAAAAACTTTAGCGCCTGGCAAGTATAAGTAAGTAAGTAAAGTACGAGTGTATGAAAACATTTCAGAATAAATAAATGCGAGTATGTACTAAATAGCAAAAAAATAATAGGTGAAATTAATTCTGGAATACAAATCGGTATGTATTGAAGGTTGTCAAACCATGCCAAATTATTGTGTAAAAACAATTTGGGTATTCATTACATAGAGTTGGAAATATATAAAAAACTTGTTAAGAGCATAGAGTTGTTATATATATAAATTTTCGCTAAGTTTTGCAATTCATATTCCCAAGCTTAATCTAAAAATAAAACTACGGATACTTAAACAAATTGTTTTACGAACAATATTACAAGGTCATCATTAAACATTTAATAATGCCCTATTCATGATATTTCACCAAAGTCTTGATACAAAATTGCATTAATGTAAGATTAAAATCTCTTATTATAATTTGATAGAGATGTAAGACTATATAATAAATATCTTGCGGGATAAATGTGTTGATTATCTTTATGTTAGACATTATTGATACAATAAAAAGTAGACTAAATCTAAATGTTAAAAAAGCACCGATCACCGATGCACGATCGAATTACAATAAAAATTATAAAAGAACTACCATTATTGTTACACATCTTTTGCACATATTCAATGCGATCCTACGCACGGGTTATTACCCCACCTGATGGAAGCTGCCTCAGATCACGAAGATACCAAAACAAGGAAAATATATCATTTGAAGCCACTCTTTTATATGCTGATTTGGTAACAAATATTGTTGTATCTGTATAAATCTTAAAATTTTTTATTCGAAACGTTGTAGTGTAGTATGTCAAATGTTTTAATTTTTGCGCTGCATATCTTTTGATTCAATATGTCCACGTAAGTTTTGAAAATAGCTTAATATATAAAAATAATTTACTATCCAATAAAATGGGCGAGTTGTGATGTGATCTAACAACCTGTATATTTTTCTCAGTTGTAGATCCAATTGATTTCCCTTCATTTGACGCGTATATTTTGTCTAAGTACTATTCAATGGGAACAAGTATATAATCGAATCAATAAAATGTCATGATATCAATTATAGTAGATATACCGGCCCAAGTCATATATAATTCATATATGCTCTAATATTCTAATTCCAGTCTGAAATTAGTTTCTAGTGATTCATCCATCATATAAATTCCAAATGAAATTTTTTTAAAGATAAGAAAATTTATATATATATATATATATATATATATATATATATATATATATTATATATATATATTATACATATACATGATATATATTTAGATAATATGTGGGTTCCAAAATCCTTTTTAAACCAAACGAACATTTAAATTTCTTTGAATATTTAAGTTTTTTTTCTTTTAGGTCATTTACTTGCAATTACGCATATTTTTATCAGAAGGCCCATCATGTTCATATTATTTTTTTCAACATAAATTGTATTTTTAGAAATTATGCAAAAACAAATGAAGGAATTTACTGTACAATTACTTATCCATTATGTATATGCGTAACTATATAATATAATATATACATATATATATATATACATAACAATATATTTTAAATTTCCGGTCTTATATAAAATTGCCCATGTATTTATGAGAGCCCAACCAACCAACCATAATAATAATATCCACCACACCATATTCATTTTGAATTTATGTATTTAAGTATATATGAATGTAATTTTAAAATATTTCGACTTTCTTTAAATATAAAAAAACAAAAACAAAAACGAAAAGAAAAGAAAAAAAAATAAGAAACCTTTATGGAATTTGAAATTATTTTTCTTTGAAACAAAGGCAATTTTCATATCAAACCAAGATATGAAACCAAAAAAAAAATAACACTAAAAAAAAATAGAAAAAAAAATTATAAAACCGACCACATTTTAGCCATTGTTTGTTTGTTTTTAATATAGGCACCATATAGTACCATTATAAGTACGTCGCGAAAAAATACCATTGGACTTATTAACAGGAAATTGAAATTTTCTTTGTTTTTCCTCCTTTAATTCAAAATTAAAAAAATTAAATAAATTTTATTTTAATAAAAACAATAAATATGTACTTATGTACTTATGTACATTCTTTTGGGATATAAAAAATAAAAAGTAAAAAAAAAAAATATAAAACTGGAAAAATGTTTGCGCTTGCTGATAAGACGAACGTCAGCATATACTTTTCATTTTATTTTTCTTATTTGTTACTTTTTTTATGTTGCTGTTTTCTATACTGTTTCTTGTTTTAGAAATTGTAATGGGTGCCCGATTTATTTAAAAAATAATTAGTTTTTTATACTATGCTTCTTATGTGGTGCGTTATGGTGGCATGATTTTATGTAGCTATAATAATTAAAATGCTATGTAATTATTGTTTATGATTTTTTGTACTGAAATATAAGTATTTCTGACCTATATGAAAGATATAAAATTTTTATAATGTATATTCTATATGAAATATATATATGCAAATGAATGTGTATGTGCAGTCGGTGCTATACAGTTATTTGTCCTTCGGGAACGATTTATTTCTCGTATAAAAATTAGAGAACATGTACACAACTATAGAAGCTAATCACTGATAGGAGAATGACCTCCACTTTATGGGATTTCAGATGACAATGAATAATTACGGTAAATTTCAATTTTGAAAAATATATTGCAGTAAAGTTTTTTCCACTAATTATTATTATTATTTTTTATTGAATACTAGCAAAGTTACCTGACGTTGTCCGGCGGCAACAAAAAAAAATTGATTTATCAAAAATATTCTTATATATGTTTTTTTTTACCACTATAACAAAATCAACCATAATACACCTTAAACTATACTTGTATTAAAATTATTTCTTTGTAAACAATGTTTCGGGCTTTTTTCTGATGAATTATAAACAAACACGTTCCTTGCTATCGCTATATCCGTAAACACCCTACATATGGATATAGTTGTACATGAAAAAAAAAATCTTCTTTCAGTTGCAGAACAAAAAATTTTACAGTTTGTACGTGCAATTTGTTAATGAGCATGGCAAAACTTAATCTTACCGGAAATTGTAAGCGTTCAAATTCAAACGGTACTTATAATGATATTAATGGTATTCTTGAAATATTCTTGTTCAGCTTTCCCACAACCAGTTTGAACTTAGGTTTCAATGAAATGAGGATTCAAAGTCTTATTAATCTAGTACCATAGTTTTAGCTACTCCAAATTTCGTAGAAGGAGTGGCTACTTTTAATTCCAATTGGTGAGGAGGAAATCCAATCAATAAAGAAACTCCGTTAGGTAGTTCAATTTCATTGGTAACTGTATCTATCGATTTGTATACATGGATGAATAATCTGCAGTAGTTTCCGATTAACAAAACGAGCTTTCATATTTCTTGGAGCTAATTCGCATAACCAATTCACATAGCAATGTACATTTTTTTATACTGAATCCTAACATTCGAAAATAATATTTCAGTCAACTCTTTAATACTTTGAATTTGGTTGTACTGATCATTCCTATTTCAATTTTGACATTTAAGTCTTCTGAAATTTTCGAAAAACTGTAAATTATATGCTTGATTATTTTTAATAGAGTTCCTATGATAGAGTACCTCATGACTGTAACAAAATTGGTTTTTGAAACATTCCTGATACGTGCTAAGAGTTGTATGGCAGCTACTCGAACCTGTCATTTGATAACTTTATAAAGACCGCGTCCGGTTTGTTTATTGAACATCAATAGCAAAATCAGAATCTTTAGAACTGTGGACGCACTAAAGCTGCTGTAATTTACAAGCACTAAAGCTGCCAGGGTTATCGGTTCTATCTGCTTTCTAATATAATTTACAAAAAGAAAATGTTCGTAAAAAATGTTTAATGATTATTACCGCAAGTTATTACCGCTAACAATAAAATTGTTAAAAATATTTATATATACACTTCCAACTTTCATTTGGATATCTCATATCTATAAAATAAGTTCTATAGCAAAGGCTCATGAGTCGTGATGTTAGAAAACTAATGCACTTGTACCCGTTGATCTCAATCGGTATCAGATTAACTTATGTTGTGTAGTAATTTGAATGTTTGAATTAAAATTTGAGAGCAAGAAAACAAATACACATAAAATAATCAGTATAAATGCCCATTGGTGATCGTTAGTTAAAATAAGAAGTGTTTCAATAAGCTTAAGCGTTAACGTGCTTTTGAAAGATGGATAGCTCCTTATAGGTAGATGACACAAAAAGACATATAATTTGATTATCAATTCAGTTTATGCTTTATTATGTTAAAAGACTTTTAAGCAGTTGTGGTATATGAAAGCAGACATTTTATATTAGATCAGTCCAATGACAAAAATGTTGATATAAATTAATCAACATGAATCCTTGCTTCTGTTAGAATATAAATTAAGGTTAAGTACAATCAAATAAGTTTAATTTTGACTGAAGAGATGTATAGAAAATTACTATATACTTAATTGCAATTAATAAAAATCGAATTATATAATTTGTTTTATATATTAGTAATTAATTAATTATGATAAAAACTAGAATTCGTTCATATCATTTATTTATTTTTATTATGTTTCACAAGTTGTACAATTTTTTTACTTATAGATATAGATATGTACATATAATATATCATTACAACAGTTATGTACCTAACCTACATATTTTTTTTCTTTTATAGTAGTTTTTGTTATTATATAAAACTTAGAGCTAGCTTAAACAGTAACTTAGAACTACAAAACTAACTAGCCTAATTTATTAATCTGATATAAAAAAGTAAACAGAAGATTTTGTGACATGAACAATTTCAGAGTTGAACTTTTCAGTTAGGATATGCTATTTTTCCTAACACAGTATTCATGGCTTTGTTATTCACTTAATTTACCATCTAGCTAGGAATTTTAAATACCAGGCTTTAAAATTTTATTTAACGCAATTTGCCACAGACTGTTGCTATATAAAAAATGAATGGCTGAAAAATCACCTTCATTAGTATTAGTTGGTTTTCTGTTGACAAAAGGATACTATATGCGAGTACATTTATTAATCTTATCAATAGTGATAGGAGTGTGCTTTTGGAAAGTCAGTCCCTTATCAAAGGTGATAAAAAAATATAATTAATTCTAAATCTATTTCTTTGATTGTTCGATACATCTTGACCTGTTACATGTATATCTGTTTTTAAACTTCTAAATTTTATTTTTGTACCGAAGTGTTATTTTCTTACCGAATTGCCAGGATCTATATTAAGCTTGGTTGGGGTTTATGATTTACCGGGTTCTCAGCCAAAATTGTTTTTGGTATTTAACATTCACCAATACCGGTTAAAAGAAGGTTTGCGATAAATAAAAATTTTTCATATCAAAATACAATGTGATTTTGATTTGACGTTTGTGTTTCGTTTCAAAATAAATCACATAATGTTTGGTTAATGCAGTTAGCCAATAGTAAAATGCTATTGATCATTAATTAGTTAAAGTGATTTTCACCTTATTTTGCAATATAAAATAAAAGTTAATTGCTTCCCTTTTTTTCTAAAATATTTTTTGTAAAATATTACTCCAGAACGGTGATTTTCGATAAAATCTAACTAATTTTTGTATATTTTTATGCATGTCATCGTCGTATAGTAAAAAGGTTTAAATTATTGTTCTAATATCTAAAATATCGAAATACAAGGCTATATCTTATATCAAAATAAACAGTAAGTCCCGAGATATAAACGAGAAAAGTCGGTTTTCGGTATTCTAAAAATTTAGAAAAATTTTTGGTTTTAGTAAACCGGTAAATAGCTTCTCATAAGCCCTCATAAGCTTTATCAACCGCTATATGCTGTCGCATGCTTTTCTCGGAAACCTAAAATCAGTAGGAATCCCGTTTAAGGAAAAAATTGTTTCATTTAATTTAAAAACGTTGTCATACAATTCGTACGCACTACAGTTTTGTTTAATTCGCTAAAAATTTGTACAAACACTACACAAAAATTGTCATGTTGATCAATCAAAAATCGGATATTATTATTTTTCTTCGCTTTTCAGATCTGCAAAAATTATTTTTTAAATGTTCTACTAAGGATTCATATTGAAATAAATTATATTTAAATTTAAAAATTTAATTTAAAAATTAATAAAAACTAAAAATTAATTCAATACTTGAAAAATAATTTTTGAAATAAAGAACAAATAAAAAAAAAGATGACCCCCAGATGACCATTTGCAGATAATTCTAGCTATACAAATAAAATAAGACATATTTTTATATACGTCAAGAATATATGTATATGGTAATGTGTCAAAGGTGACCAAAAGCGTTTTTTTTTATAATTTAGCTAATTAAAAATCAATTTAACACAAATATTGCTTTTTGATAAGTTTTATTATTGTTTTCAAAATTCTAAATGTTACGCTTGAATATTTATCTTAATTAAAATACAGATTTATCAATTGTGAATCAACAAAACGTTTCATTTTATCTGTGTACCTGTTTTTGTAAAAAAATATCTGTAAATTTTTGTTTTTTTTTAGATTTCTGTTATTGCTTGGTTATCGTAAAGTGGAAGTTAAAACCAAATTGTTGAATATTGAGTTTGTACAACAAAAACACTTCTATTTATTATTATAGCAGCTTATTGCGCAACTCTTTATTTTCTGAGTAGAGAAATCTATTGAGATAACTTGGTTTTCAGGTTGGTTAATCATGTGATTAAAATTACAAAGAAAAATTTCTAAAATGTTTTCCCAGATTTATTAAAATTCCCGCAATAACGCAGACTAAATCTACCCAGAACAATAGAATCAACCCACAACAAAAAATTTAATCCAATCTAATTTAAGTGGACAAATTTTTGAATTTACTTTTGACCATTAAATTTCATATTAAAGTAAAACTTATTGTAAACTTAAAGTAAAATAATAGCCTGAACACATAAGTCTTATTAAACATTATCTACAAAGAGATGGTAATAGCACAGTACGAACTTATAATGTCATCATGCTATTTACCTTTTACAAGCGTATTAATATATATTATATTTATAGTAACGGAGACATAAACCTACCATAAAATTTATTATACCAAACTAATTGAATTTATTCTCTTTGTACAAAATAAACTACAAGAGCTAAATATTGTGTAGGTAGAATTAGCTGATAAGCGTAGAACATAAAAATCTGTAAATTATTTGAATCATCTTAGCTCGAAAAAACCTAACAATGGTCCAGGCATCCAAAATAAACTTATAATTCAAATGAATTCTTATAAGTCTATACAAAAAAAAAACAGTAAATGCAACAAAATCAATAAAACATGTTAGGTAAGTAAAAAATATTAAATATAAAAAAAATTAATATAATAGAAAATAAAATATTTCATTTATAATTTCATATAATTATTATGTATAATAAAACTATAAATATTGAATTATTTTATCTATTATAAAAAAAAATTAAAAATATATTCTGGAATAATTATGTAATTAGAAAATAAGAAAAAGAACCATAATGTAAAGACCTGTGCTGAAAAAAACTATAAGGTGTTCAAAGGCCACTTAAATAAAGTCCACACAAAAATAGTGGTCCACACAAGAAAAAAAATATATTTTGCAATATAAATTAATATTCGTGTATAAAAGGGAAAGTTTGCTTGATGAGCTGCTATACATTAACTCAACTCCAAGCACCAATTAGTAATATTCCAAAAACTGAACGAGTAACAGACCTGAAAATTTGTACTTAGAAACTTGATTGAAAATGAACAATTCTTTTTCCAAAATGCAGACTGGTTCGGATAGCTGCCATATAACTTCAAGAATCCATCAGGCATATATTTCAAAAACTAAAGGTGTGGCAGACCTGTTTATCGGTATAAGCATATTCTTCTACCCTTTTCCTATTGAACCTATGATTATTTTAATATATTATTATACATTTCAAATTGTTTTTGTTAGTTAAGAACGAATTGTTGAAATAATATAATAGGATACACTAGTTTATTTGTTCATAGAGCTTTAAAAAGTTGGCTTTTATAGCAATAGCAAAATTTCAATTAAATTCTTTGCGATAGTAAAATTCAGTGAAGAGCAACAAATTTTTCAAAGATTAATATTTATGTATTATAAACATTTCGGTATAAATATCCCGTCGGATGATACGATTTTTTTGTTAAATTTCTAAAAAAAAATGTTTAGCTGATTTTATTGGATCTACCCAAGTTCGTTCTGAACTAGATTACTTTACTATCATTCATTATAATGTTTTGAATACAACTTATTGTTGTGTTGAACATATAGTTCTGGATTCTATAGCTAGTATATCCCGTGTTGACATTTCAATGATATTTTATAAGTTTTGTTAACTTTTAAGGGAAATTAATATATTGTTTTTGTATCGGTTATATCGAGTTCTTACAAAAAATTTACAGTACTGTAAAACTTACAAAGTCAATGTTTTTATAAAAACAAAAAACAATTTTTTATTATACTTATTTTTTTTATTTTTTAATATTATAGGTAAAATTCGAGTTCACTATTGAAGTTCTTATATAGTTCGTATTTTGTATATAGAAAATAAATATATAATATGTATAATTAATGCTAGGATTGTAATTTAAACACAAAGAAAATGAAAGAAAAATATTTAAATTTTTTTATTATTAAAAATTTATATCAACTTCTTATACAAAATACATTCAAATTATACACAGGTATATGTATCAAATATAGGTATATCAAAGTAGATAATACAAAAAACAAATTTCATTAAATTTTAAAAATAAAAAAATTTAAAAAACAAATGTAAATTCAATAATATAATTATATGAAATTTCAAAAAATAGTCCTTTAAATTTGCAAAATTAAATAATAAGAATTTTAAGACACATTTTAATTATTATATAGAATTGTAATATTAAATTTAAAAGTCGTAAGGTAGAGAATAATTTTATTTTATAATAATTTATGTTTAAATATAAAAATTACAATTTAAATAATTTAAATTGAAATTAAATTTTAAATTTGTGATTTAAATAAGGTTTATTAACTTTAAGTACCAGAAAAACATTTTTTGTCAATTGTAACAATGATAAAAAAATGATCATTCAATTATAATTTTATATAGCTAATGTTATTATTATACTCAGTATTTTGTTCAGTAAGTCGTTTTGAATATCGGTTTTTGTTATATTTTCCGAAAGATTATAAATGTTAATAAACTGTTTAATGAAATCGTGAATACATACTGCGTTGCTTCACATTAAACATACAAATTTTTCTTTTTAAAATTTCACAAGAAACTAATATAAAAAATATTGTGGTTTTTAATTTTTTAATTAATTTAATTATTTTTTTAGTCATTCCAAAACTTAATATACGCAATACCGACATTATATAATTATAATTTTTTAGAGAAAACAATTTTCTTTAATTTTAATTCAATTTTTTTGTTTATTTGACGATTTTTTTTAAGTTGATCCAAACATTACGTTTCACATGCTAGCTATATAAATGAATGTATAGCTTAACCTTAAATGAAGAGTAATTATACGATCACTTTGCAATCTCCTTAAATTTATAAAAATTTAAATTATAAAAACTAGAAACTCTAGGTATGTTTGACTAAGATTAACGAATATATTGATCGATTACGTTGTTTTTTTGCTTTTATAATAATAATAATTTGTTTAATTCATACAATTTATTTTACAGAGCTCAAATTACAAATTTAGAGAAATATCATATCTATAGGATATAAGATTTGCTAGAACTAACCGTTAAAAAAAAATCAATAATTAATCAGAGTTGTGGGTTTCAATTAAATATAATTATCAGAAGACTTAGATAGTGTAAATATACCTTCTGATGATGGTGTAACAATTCAAAATTTATTTTTATTCCTGATATATCAACTTTATATTTAAATGGGTAAAAATACTAATATTGTTAGGAGTTATCATCATCATTATCCTGTAACCACATCTGTGGGCCATAGGGACGGTTAGTATTAGGAAAATAAAAAGTTGGGTGTAAAATCCGCAATTTCGAAATCCGGAAAATCGAAATGCATAATTTATAAAATTCGTAACAGCAAAATCCATATTTGAGTGTAGTAGAAACAAAACCTGTACATTTGCATTTTAAAAAAAAAATAAACTAATGATTTAATTTAATAGTAGGTATTTATTATTAAAATTATTTCAAAATTAATTTTTCAATTAAAAAACCCAATTTGAAAAACGATACATAATTGAATCAGAAGTAGTACATTTGTCACTTTCAGTTGCATCAAAATGTAATATTTGCTTGTAAATCAGTTTTTGCAACACTAAATACATATAAAGTCACAGTGTACTATATTTTCAAATTAAATCTTTTACTATTTAAGTATATCTGATAGCAGTTTTGGCCTGAATTTTATTTTAAAAGTTAGAATCAAAGTAAAATATAGTGAATAATAGTAATGACAATAACATTGCTGATTGCGATTTAGATTTAAGTTTTTAGCTCCAGAATAACAATTAGTTTGATTGTACTAGCTCAATATTGAATTACTGGCCATTTTTGTTTTCTAATTTGTATATTTTTGTTATACACCTTGATTTAAGAATTTGGCTTAAAACCAACAATTTTTTTTTTATATTAGCTTAAACTGAATTATTCAGCATTCTTTTTTTTACCAACATAATTTCAAAATTATATTTCAACAAACTGAATAAATTATTTTTAAATTAAATAAATAATTTTATTTATGATTTTTAAAATTTTTATTTTATCAAACATGGTGATTGCAAAAAATTAAGCCTTATGCATATGTAGTATAGCAACAAAATCAAACATTTGTAAATAGTTACAACAAAGTGAAGCAGTTGAAAAATTAATACTTGTCGTACTATTAATACTTTTAATTTTCGTCAGCTTCAATATTCACCTTGCTTTTAATTTTTCAATATAAATAATGTTTAAATTAATTATTCTTTGATAAAATAACTTAAAAATTCGATAAATTATAATTGAAATAACAAGGGAAACATTTTTTTTTATTTTTCTCAATACTGACTTCAACGCAAATATATCGGTTTTAATTCTACTACAGTCATTTCATAAAATCCACAATATTTTTAAAATTCATATTTGAGAAAATTTTTAATATCCGTAAGAATTTTTTATACATTTTTCTCAGATTAATGAAATAATCCAGCCAGACACAATGACGACCTAATGTAAACTAAATCTGGAAAAAAAATGCAGAGAACTATCAAAGGCGCACTTAAAAAATCCTGTTTTGCAAAATGTTTTGCAAATATTAGGTAATATTTTTTGAAGGTATTCCTGAGCTTGACTTTTAACATATTCAGTTATTTTGCACAATTTTACAAAAAAAAAAAAAAAATCAGTGGTGTCATGATTATTGATATTGTCCTTTTTTGGGTATAGTTTTAAATTTTATTTTATTAATTTGAAATAATAAAATTTTTAATTTCAAAAACTATTTATTTTTATAATTAAAAACTGAAAAAACTTATAATAATTAATGCATTGCCAAGGTGACGTAGAAATAAGTGTAACACTAACTATAAATTCAAACTGAATCCTGTATGTTTAAAAATAAAAAAAAAACAATAAAAATAATATAAGTGTTCATTTTACGGATTTTAACGGACATTTACGGATTTTATATATACGGTTTTTTATATACGGATTTTGGATTGTGCAATTATGGATTCTAAAATTTATAGATTATAACTGTTGTATGGATTTCAACATTTATGATTGTTTTAAAACTTTATATGGATTTAGAATTTTAAAAGTACGTATTCCATAGCTAATCTTTTAATAATCATAAATTTCAATTTTAATTTTGAAAATTAACCGTCATTAAAAAAATAGATTTTTGCTTTTTTTTTTAAATGAAATTTAATAATACATAGGTGGTAAGTAATTTAAAAATTTAATTTAATTTAATTTTTGTATATGTATATAAAAATATGCTATCTAATTTTTGAAATATACATATTTATATTATTTTTATATTTAATTAATTAATTTTCTGGTACATTATAATATTTCAATAAATTTTAAGTTTATGGCTCTATTCATAAGTCAAGATAAGCTTAATTTTAAATTGAATTAAAATGGAAAAAAAAATAACAACATGTTCTTAAATATTTTATTTTATATTTAAAACTAATTAAAGGTGAGAAGTAATCCATTTTGTGTTTTTTGTTTGTTGAAAAATAATTTTTAAATACATTTTTTTTTAACGAATGTTTTCCGACCGATAATCAAAATAAAACTAAATATAAAAAAAATTTTTTTTAATAAAATATACCAAGTTTTTTTAAAAAAAAAAATTAAACTTAAATGTAAAAATTTCCTTATTTATTTATTTTTTTTTTATTTTTCGTGATAAAAATTATCATTTATTTTTATATTTCATATTCAAATACAAATTTAAATTTTTTAAAAATATAATTTCCAATGATTAGAATTTAAAAGATTACAAAAAACAAGAAAAAACATAAAACAAAAAAAAAACGTTTTTTTAATATGGTTATCACACCTTGTTATAATTCAACTAAAAATTAAATAAATAAAATACAAACAATTTTTTTTTCATTAAACTATTATAATGTTATTGATAAATTTATTTTAATAACATTAGAGTCCAAAAACTGGTTTAATATATAGTCTAAAGTAGTCTAGTTAAGAGTCGCCCGGTACTAAAGGCAAAGTCGTAATTATTTCATTCATATTTTTTAAAGTCAAAGAAAAAATTATTAACAACTCAACGACGGCTTCACTGCAATTTACACTGTGTATAGAATTAATTTTTGTTATCTACTATGTTATCCTTATCAAAAAATGCAGTCAGTCAGTTAAATAGTCATAATATTCATTTAAGGTAATGTTTATACATATTATATATATATACATTGAAATTGATAAAAAAAAATATATATATAGTGCAATTAGGCTGATAGAAATATTATAGAAAGAGAAATGTAAGTTATCAGAAAAATGGTTTTTTTTTATTTATTTTTTTTTTCAAAATTATGATAACAAAAATGGAGGAGGGTTGGTGCTGCTGATGATGAAAAAGGAAATTAAAAGCGCAACAAGAACAAAAATAAAAATATACTAATAAAATTTTCGTTGAAAACTCATATAAAATAACTAAGATAATATTTTCAAAGTTATGAATGTACGTGATACGGTGTATACTAATCAGAAAAATTATTTTAAGTACTCGTATAATATGTATATATGTCGTATATTAATTGATAATACATATTATATATATATATTTTGAATTTTAATCAGTTTTCGATTATATTCTGTAACAATCATTTGTTAAAAAACAAAATAAAAATTTTCATATGTATATAATAATTGTAATAATTATTGTTAATTTTTTCAAATCAGTCAGTGTTGAATTACCGACGGTGTTTAATAAATAAAATAAAAACAAAAAAAAAACAATATAAAAATAAAGTAAAAACAAAATTAAATAATAATATCAAAAAATAAAAAAAATTAGAAAAAAAAAATTAAAAACCAAAAAATAAAAAAAAATGTAATTTAAAGGACTCACCTAATAAGAACTCACTCTTTCAAACACTATAGTGTAAACTTTTTTTATTAATTTAAATTAATTATTTATTTTTTTTGGAAAAAGTTATACAATTAAATATTTTAATTGAGAAATTATTTGAAAATAGAAAATGGAAAAAAGTAATAAATAAATAACAATAGAAAAAAAAATGTAAATTTGCGCAACAAACACTGTTTCACACACTGTAGCACTTTAAAGACTCATTTTTACTTGATGAATTTTTTTTTTACATTAAATCAAAACAAAAAAAAGAAAAGAAATAAAATGAAATAAAACCGTGTCGTAGCACAGCGCGCGTTCAGAGCTACTTTTTTCTGTTGTTATTGTCGTCAATATTAATTTTTTTTTTGTATTATTATTATTTTTTTTATTATAATTATTATTTATATTATTAATTTTGATTTTTTTTTTTGTTTTAATAATTTAACTTATTTATTTTTTTTTATATGGGTATAAAATTAAATTCTTAATTATAATAATGTTATTTTTTATTATTTATATATTTTATTTCATTAATTTTTGTTTTAATTTTGTTTTATTTTTTTTTTTATTTCTGAAATAATTAAATATAAATTTTTTTTAAATTTAATTTGTGGTTTTTTTTTTTAAAAAAAATGAAAAACAATAACAAATTCAAAATGATGTTGCCACAAAAATATATGTACATTCATTCATACAATATACATAATTTCAATAAATAAATATTATATATTTGTATATGTATTGATGTATTTATGACAGAGTTAGACATATATATATGAAAAATAACAAAAAAATTAACAAAAATAAAAAATGAAAAAAATAAATTAAAAAAGTTAATATTCTCAATGACATATAATTAAGTATATGTATATAATATAAGAGACTATAATAATATATTTTCTATTTATATACATAAGTATATATTTTTGAATACATAAAATACTACATATAATTTTAATAAAACAATGTTAATATGTATTTGTATATATATGAAGTGCAATAATGACAAAAGTTGAATACAAAATTGATGATCCGCATGTGTAGAGCTAGAAAACCTTCTTAAATATGTAGGTATATAAATGAAAGGACTCTATTAAGTCAAATATTGGTTATATAATTATAAGTTACTTGAACGAAAGCCGAAAGGGCTTAAATTATGAAGGGGCTGAAATTTAATTTGAACAATGAGTTAAATTAAAAGTAAGTACCTTTACAAAATAGTAGGTAGTAGATAATACTTTTTTATTTTTTAATCAGGAGGGGATTATTCAACGATCAAAAATTCATTCGATATAGAATATTTTATAATGTTAATATGAAAATTTTCTCATTTTGCTTTTATATTTGAGTTTTTTTTTTTACAAAAACCAAACATTAGGTTGGAAACCTTTATATACAAAGATTTTTAGTTTAAATTCTATAATTTAAAGTCTATAATTTAAATCTAAAATTGACATCCCATACACATATTGCTATTGACGATCAAATACACTTTTTTGGCTATTAGAACACTCAGGTGTCGAAACTTAACTCCGCCAAAATAAATATCATGGCAGCCTCTACTTTTTTGTTAAAACGATTTACATTTGGAATTATATACCTATATACAAGTATCCATCAGAAGTATATAATAATTACTTAATATCCAAATTTTGAAACCTCTCTAAAACATTTTTTGGAAAACAAGTTTTGGTTTATTCGTGTTTCTTGACTTTTAAGAATTTCGTATTTTATATTTTTCTCTTTCTTTTTTTCGAACAGAATTTGAAATTAGATTTAGATTGGATTCAAAGTAAATTTGAATTTGAATTAATTTCTTATTAAATTTTAAATAAAATTTATTTAATACCAGCTTTTAATTTGTGTATAAGTTTTGAGGAATCTTCAAATCGTTTTTAAGAAGGCTTGTTATGTACATTTCCATAGAAATATTAAATAAACTATTTGGAATAGGACCATACGTCACTGATAATACCAATTTCAAGAACAAAATAAAAAGAAATATTTTTCTAGTTTAACTTTGCCAGTAACCTTCTTGTATTTTTTATTTGATTCCGGACAAAATGTAATTACATATATAAATAAATCGACTGTGGTTAATTTATAAATATATTTTACATGGTTAATCTAAGTATTTAATTAAATGTAGTCAAAACTAAACGCCCTAAAAAACTATACAAATTTCAACAATTATAGACCAATAAAAACCTTTTGCCAAACCTTAGCAAGGTTTATTAAACCATAATTAACAATAAGATAACTAAAATAGTAAATGAAAGCCAGCTGTTGCCGGAAAACCAATTTGATTTCAAACATAAATATAGCACTGTAGACGCTATTAAAATAAAATATAAACATAAATATAAAAGAAGGTGTAGGTGTGTGCCTTATAGACCTAGAAAAGGCAATAGATTGATGGTATAATATATAAATTATTAAATTATAGATTCCCAAACCATTTGGTAAGGTAAGATTAATTATGAATATGATATTATTAGACATAAAGTTCTCAACAGCCAAGAACTCAAATACTAAAAACAAGTATATTACAAAAAGTAGCTTACAACAAGGCATTGTAAACTCGCCGATTCTCTTTTCAGTTTATTTAACAAAAATATTGGAACTACTTACTAAATTTCAGTAATATTTGTGACTACAACCGTTTTGTAACTATAGGTAAAATAATTGCATCTTTATAAACTAAATTCAATAAAATATCTTTCGTATAACAATTTTAAGCTTTATTTTATTCATAAATAGCAATTTTTCTATGTAATCACAAAATATACATATTTGTAATAAAGAACAGAAAAAGACAATATAATATTTATGTACCTATAAATCAGTTTTTTAATAAAATAATTCACTATTGACTTATTTTTGTGTTTTATTAAAAACATTGGCGTTATATTTAATGTGACTATATACGACATCGATTGTATGAAGTTGATTACTTTCTTTCAAAAAAATGTTTGCCTGTAACAGAATTGTGACTACAAACGTTTTTGACTATAAACGAATTAATATATATACATAAAAAAATATTAAAAAAGAAGATGATAGTTAAAATTGTTGACTAAAAGCGAATTGTGCCTATAACCAGTAGTGACTATAGCCTTTTTTTTACTGTAATTGATGTCAAATTGATAAAGATAAGAACTTTTATTCATGGTACAGAAAAAAGTTGAACAATTACAATACTATGACAAAATACTAAAAATAGAAAAATACATTAATTTTTTACACTTTTATACTTCATTTCATTTTTAAATTACTTGTTTAAGGCTTTTAATTAATTTTAATATAAATTTACATTAATATTTTACAAAAAAAATAATTTAAATTAATAGAACAACCTTAATTTAAATTATGTAAAAAAACATATAATTTTTTTTTCTGAGAGTAATAATTCATTAGTCGATATATCATGGATTTGATATGTATGAAAGACAAAAAAGAGGAGGTTTTAGTGGGCTTAAGGCTCTCACTACCACTGTTCGTTTGGGCTCGCGTAACTGAAACCACTTGGTGTCCTTCGAGGATTCCCACTTACCTACATAAAAAATAAAATAAGATTCATATAAATTGATATGAATCAATGATGATATTGTTATTCAGGATTTTTTAAATAAAGTTACTACTGTTGCAATTGCACAGTGGCCCACTAGTGTATTTATAAAAAATAAGGAAAACTAGCTGCATACCTTCGTTAACTATGACAATATTTAAGGTAATAAATTAAAATGTAAATTTTTTTATAGATTTAGATAATATTCTAATACTGTAAGTTCAATAAATGTATGTATTTTGAATTCAGATAAACATATTCAAATGTTTTAAAGCCATACCATATCTTCTGCAACAACAATGTTATTTGAAATGCCTGATGGAAAAATTAATTTTATTCCGAAAAATTAAAATATCTAAAGTGAAAAAAGCTCTTAACGTAATTTTCTTAATTGATTAGCGCTTGTGAATATGGGATTTAAAACTTTGGATTTGTAACCAAATATACAAAACATTGTAGCTCATATCGGTTTTTAATTATGCAGTTTATAACTGAAAAAAGTTCTAAATCTGTTATTTCTACTTTTCCACAAAAAAAATAAGCAATAGTGCAATATAAGAAGTTATTTGGAAGAGTGATAATGAGATAGTATGATCCCATAAGACAACCAAAAACAACAAATGGACATAATTGGTTCTCCAGAAGTAACTGAAATAATCCTTTTTACCTACCTATCTATCCTACAACATGAAGAATTAAATTTTTAATATATGAAATAAAGTCAAATCATAAAATGACGCATGCTTGACATGCCTAAAGGTAATGGACGCTGTAGATTAACTATATTAACTTATCTTATAGTTAAAAAATAAATAAGTATATAATTAATCTAGAGGGATATATTTAAAATATAAAAAAATATATTAAAATAAATAGAAAATAAGGCAAAATTTTATCACAAAATTAGTTATAAATCAGAATAATTAAATAAATTATCTAATATTAAAAAAATGTATTTTAATCAAAATAACTTATTTAAAAATTTTGATTTCATACATTGCACCGAAAAGTATGCTATTTTTTTTATTCTCAACTAAAATTTTTAAAAACAAGAAGTCCTTGAATTTAAATTTATTTTACATACATACCTGTAAAGTCATATTGTTCCATACATATAACGTATATTACTTTTGTTTTGATTTGATTTTCTTTTTTTTCGTAACTAGATATTCACTTTTAACAAAACAAACAAAAAAAAAATAACTATTTTAATAACTAAAACTTAAAATAACTGTTTTTATGAGTTGATTTTTTAATTTATTTTTTAATATTCAAAAATTATGTACACTTTGATCACAAAAATAATATATTAAAAAAAATATACCAAAATAATTGTTTTTCTAATTCGTCTCGCTATTTTAAAGTTTTCTATAAAACTGAAAATAAAATAAAAAAGTATCAGCAAAAAAAAAATAAAATAAAATATCCACGTTTTAAACTATGTGTGTATAGTGTATGTACTTGTTTATTCATTTGTTTATGTGTGTGGGGATGTATTTATAAAGATTACTATACATTATAAGTATAGAGTATATTTATCTTAGGTTCATAACATGAACTTTAGGTCCCACAACATCATTATTTTGTATTTTATATGAATAAAAAAAACAAACGATTTTTGTTTTTTGTTATTGTTTTATAGAAAATCATATACAAATAATGTCTTAGCTAAATTTTGTATTATGGATGCGCTCGTCATGCATATGGGGATGATCAAATTCGCAAACTAAAGGTATGCACTGGAAGGTGATTAGAAATATTACTAGTATCAGTACGTTCAATTTATGCATCTCGATGCGGTATAGTGATGTTATGGTACAATTCCAATTTCATAGAAAATTTTAACGATGACCAGTATTGACATATTTATGTTAATCTAAAAATATTATATTGGTAACTTCGTTAAAGCTATACATTTATGTTACTACTGTAAAAAAAAAAATTATTAAAAAAAACTATTCAATCAAAAATTTATAAGTAGAAGTCTTGTAAGGATCACTTATCCGTTTTTCACGTGTCCTATTATAGCCAAATTCCAAGTAAGCAATCATTATGCTTCTCAGAGCTTCCAATTTTCTATTTTAATATATATAGGTATTACATACTTAGGTGGCCAACAGATCATGTAGGTCCTGGGCCTGAATCATCAACGTTCTCCATTTTTGACGGTCACGGGGGGATTCTCTTCAGCTGAAGATGAGAAATTCTTGTAGATCTGCTGATAATTGGTCTCTCCAACAAAGGATCTGCTCGACGACTTGTACCTTCGGATCTCACTTATCCGCTTTCCACGTGTTTTATTATTTGGATTTGAAGATTCTTTTGGCTGGACCATTTTATTTCATCCGGTCTAGGTGTCCGAGCCACTGTAATCTCTTGACTTCCATTTTCGTGAAACGTTCACCTCATTATACAGCTTATAGAGTTCGACATTATATTGTAGATTTGTAATTTGGTGTTTGGTGAAAGGAGCTTTGACCCGATATGTTTTGACAAACCTGAAAAAATCTTTTGGGTTATTCTTCGTCGTACATTGATGTCGTTTGTGGGATTAACGCTGGTTCCAAAGTAGGTAAAGTCCTGAACAACTTCGAAAAAAAATGTGACGACAGTGATGTTTTGACGAATATGATGTTGGGAGGCCTTTCTATTCGTCGACAATATATATTTTGTCTTCTCCTAATTTACTTTAAGACCCAGTCGTTCCGCTTTTTCTTCAATCCGGGTAAAGGCCTGAACGACCGCCCGTTATCATCAGCATGATCAGTGTCGTCAGCATTCCCTAGTAGTTGACCGTTCCTGGAGAATATAGTACCGGTCGTGTTTACTTCCGCTCGTCGCACTATATGTTCCGGTACTAGATTGATTGACTGGTTTACTATGGGTATTTTTATATACCTATAACATATTATAAGGGTATACTATCGGTATTATTTTTGCAAATATATTTAATTATTACTACGCCCTGACTATTAGGGTAAATGATGGGTATTATAGCTATTCAATAGCTTTACAATGCCCTACAAATTGCACGAAAGGTAGAAAGGTGCAGCAAAGTGAGCTAGTTCCAACTAATTTTATTTTAAAAAGAACTTGTTCTTACTAATAATAATAAGCATAGGCAGTAGCCTAATTTTTAATATTTTTTTAATTATTATAACTTTGTATATATATCATATAATAAAATTATAGAAAATTTTTCGATTTGGTGAAAATTTTGTTTACCTAATAAGACCTGTACAAAAACATCGTCCGATAGAAGACGAGATTATCAATTAAAAATCAGAATGGTAAGGAAAATGAAGTTTTTGTTTTGCTAATTTCATTACAACTATCTTAATAATTTTATTATAAATAAAATACAAGATAATATCAAGTATAAATTTTTATTTGAATGAGGGCTTGTGGAAAAAATAAATTATTTAAATTATTTGGCTAGTTGTTTGGAAATCTGCAACTTTATCTGCAACTTGTAATCTTCTCTTATTCTATCTTTTCTTACAAACGTTTACAATGGGGGCGTTTACAATGGATCGCCGTATTACTTTTGACTGAAAACGTTCAATTATTTTTATGTTTGAGCTAATTGTAGTAACCCATAGCTCTAGACCATATGTCCATATTGGTTTAAATATTGATTTGTATATCATTAATTTGCTGTAATTTGATAACTTGGAATAATTTCTTGCATAGTTTTAGACACTGACCTCGGATTTGTATGGGATGCCAAAATAGCAGTATCTCATCAGTAAAAGTATCTGCAATAATTTTTTGTGATATTGGGAGATCGGTTGTGTATAAATGACATAAGGAACTGGTCCTAAAATACTTCCCTATGGTACACCTGATTGTATTCGCCTTATATCTGTAATAATTATTAAGCTATCATTAAAATATTTTCATTCGCTATTTTGCTCCTTGCCAAACTGTTACCATTACCTTTCTATACCTTCCAAGGAATTCACTTCGTGATATTTAGTTATAATATCCATTATTTCCTCTAATAGTTTCATTGGCACATTCTCCTCATAATGTTAGATCCCCACAATATTTATCTTAATCTTTATTAATAAAGTGGGATTTTTTCAAGCTTTCGAACCATATTTTATAAATATAGTTTATGTGAGTATCATCTCAGAAGCTCTTCCTATTAATTTCTCTAGTAATACTTCAACTCTGACTCATTGTGTATGTAAATATTTTATATTAAAAAAAATTAAATCTTATTATTTTCATTATGTTTGCTTTGTATAGTTCTGTTCTACTCAAATTTTGATCTAAAAAGTAAATAAAAATCTTTAAATCATAAAAATTACTATATTTACTTTTCAACTTAGAAAATTTTGTTTATTTGCTATGGTTTATTTTTTTATTTAATTTTGATGTATAAAATTAGTATTTGAACAAATATATACATATATATATAATATATACAAAAAAATTTTAAGCGCATTAAAAAAAAAAATCAGTACAGAAATTATGTCTAAAAATAAATAAAATGGTGGTTCCATTTTAAAATTTTTCAAAGAGAAAAAAAAACCAGTATGTATTCATAAATTAAAAATTCATAAAAGTAAATACATACAATGTTACTATATATTTATTTATGTATTATTGTATATATAAATGAATTAAAGTGTAACACTCCTATAGGTCATTCGTTATTGATCAACCATGAGGCGAAAATAATTTTTCAATTATTTATATTTTATTTTTGTATATTAAATATTTTTTTAAAAAAATTTAAATTTAATTATTGTAAATAAAATTAATAGCTTAGAAAATAAATTTTTGCGTAGAGTTTTAAAATAAGATCTTAAGAACTTGTTATATTTACATCACACCACCCTTAATGAAGCTTTGCTTATGAACATATACATTTTGTTAGTACTAGCCTTAGTATTTTTTTGCAAATTTTTGAATATATCACGGTTAATGACAAAACATTAATTTTAACTTCTATATAGTTGGATATTATGTATATACATATGTATATATTTATATATGTATTGTATATGTATATATTTATCATTATAAAATTATATTTTTATATGATTCGCAGTTTTTTTTGTATCTTTTAATTTTTAATACATTTTTATTAACAAAATAGGTATAGTTATACAATATATTACCCTATTGCAAAAAAGTTGGTTTATATCTTTTTCATATATAAAATCTGTAAAGCAAATAGAGTTGAGCTTAACATCTCCAAAACTCAAAGCAATATAGTTACGCAAAAATTAACGCCATTCGAACCTATTCTAAAATTTCAATGAAAACTTACAGCGACCAGAAAACTTAAATATTCTCAGAATGCGAGTAAATCAAAATATACTCTGAAATTACCATAATTTCGATATTGCTAAAAAGCGTCGCAAAATGTTTGGACTTTTTAAGTTCATGTAAGACATATTTTTCACCTAAACATCTGCTCAATATCTATAAGGTCTACATATCACTCAAAATGGAGTATAATTCGTATTTATGGGCGGGCAAGTACAAGAACAAGAACGTGCTATTCGTCTCACTGATGATGTAAATGTTTCATTAACATTTGCTCCGTCGTATCGTTGGACCACTAACTCTATGTTTTAGATATCTCGTGGAATTAGGCACATGCTCGGAAGAACTAAAATCACTACTTCCAAGCATACCATATGATGATCAACAGATTGGTAACTAAACCATTATCAAAGGTTAACTTCGAAAAAGAAGACCCAGTATACTTGGATCAGCAAAGGATAAAAAGGAGATGGAAGAAATTAACGGCATCATATACAAAATATCATGCCACAACTGTTCAAAAGTATATATAGAGCAATCAAAACGGCTAATTACGTTGAGATTCCATCAAGAACATTTAAGGGAAGCCGAATTAGCAAGAATAAGAGGTACTATCAATTTTAGGTCGGCAATTGCTAAACACATAATCGAGGAACATCATCGAAACTGATAAAACCAATTTATCATCAATAAAGGGGGTACACAAAATAAGCAAACTAGGCACATACAAAAATTTAGCAAATTCGAGGGAACCGGTAAATAATAGATTGAATAATGATTTAGGGAATGGATACTTACCGGTATTTAAATTAATAAAATAACTTGAAAAAGTACAGGTAAAATGGTAGGAATTAGGATATAAAATGGAAAAAATAGAATTAAGTTATATAGTTAGTCACAAGCACTGATGAAGGAAGTATGCGGCTGCTGAAGTATCGATTTTTTCAATCAAATATTAAAAATTATTAGTGAACGGAAACCTGACAATAATTAAAATATTTAATTTAAATTATCACTACAAATAAAAAAATTCGATTAATAAATTAAAAAATAAAGTTTTTATATACGTTATCGACACGTAATTTGACTCGTTATCCTACCCTGTATTGTATTTGATTTTGTCATATCGATAAAAATTAAAATGTTGAGTTTTGAAAGCGTTACTTAAAATTTTTTTTCTGAATATCGTACAGAAATAAATTTGCTGTATAGAATCAATCTGTCACAAATAATTTCTTCTGTTATGTCGTTCCATTTCCGACATATTATCTAAAATAATAAAAGTATAGTTTACAAAAAACCCCCCATTTTTTGATATTTTTTTTTTTTTTTTAGATATAATGTATAGATAAAAATTCGATCTTTTCAAGTCTGCCAGATTGTCTGTGAAATCTTAATGAATTTGCGGTTATTTTTTTATCATTTTCGATAAAAAAAAAAGTATAATCATTTAAAAACAAAATATTGTGTATATTTCCATACAATGGTTGGTAAAAAAAAATTACAAAGATAAATAAATTTGTGAATAAAAGGTAATTAACCTGAAAGCGCCACTTTGTTTTTGTTTATTTAAGTTTAGAATTGATAAACCTTATGTTACCCACGCTTAAAAAGCTTTAACGTAATTTTTTTTATCGTGTAGGTATATAGTTTTACTTATCTTTTTTTAGAATTAATTTGTATTCTTACAAATACATACATCTAAATTTGTAATCAATTGAAAATTTGATAGTTCAGCTATATTTGGATTTGCTGTACGAAGTATTCAAATTATATTTTCCATACATTAGCTAAAAATAGAAAAACAATCCCTATCATCAAATTTAATTCTTATCAACATTATGTACAACATGTGAGCCAATTTTGTAGATATGGCATGTACCTTGAATAATTTATTGACGTGATTTTGTTTTTATAATATTTTGTATATAGATAAAGTTTTGGTTTACATTTGAAAATTACGATAAGATTGTGAGAAAGAAAAATTGTATAGCAGGTGTTAAAAATTTTCATAGGATATTTTCATAGGATCATAGAAACTTAATTCAATGATATTTAATTATGTATGAATTGTGTAGAGAGGTTTTGCAAAATATTTAAAACCAGTTGGCAAAAGTATGAAATTTATGTGATAACGAGACATGACTGGACCAATGATGATAATGCGGAAAATCAGCCCATTTTTATTTTGGATTAAATAGATTTGTTATTTTGTTCGAAAGTTCGACCCATTTAATTGCTTTATTTACTTCAAAGTAAAAACTTGATCATGGCAGAGCGTGCATGGAGTAGAGTTTGATACTAAATCTTAACTTCCATCACAATATTTAAAACAAAAATAAAAATTATAAAAATTAAGAATTATTAAGAAGCAAATATCAAAGCTCTGTTTTTATTTTATTTTGAATATACTCAATTTTTAATCATGTTTTTTTATAACATTTGAATTAATTTTTATTTAATTTTATTTTATTATTTCAACTGCACATAAAATTATACGGCCAAAATTGAGATCCCATTTCCGGTTAGGACTTCTATGAAAAATTTAATATCTATACTTATTTAATACTAATAGAAATTTAATATGATTTCAATCTAAATCTAATCTAAATCTAATTATATACATATGTACCTACATATATCTTTTTCATTGTTAGTTTTTAGTTTTTTATTATATTTTTAAGCCGAAAGAAGGCATGTTGCGTTCTGCTCTTCGTATATTATTTTTAAATTTTATTATGTAAATTTTTGTATTTTTTATTGTTGTCGCTTCATATGCCTTGGATTGAAGGTAGGTTTGTGATTATTTGTATGTCTTTCACGTTAGTTAATTTTAATGTTTCTGTGGTCATTTGGCTGTTACGTGTGTATTGGCACTCCAGTGGTAGATGCTGTATTGCTAAGTTTTCGTTGCAATATAAACATGTTGGTCCAGCAGATACCGGTGGATAGCACATGTTTTGTTTATTCATATGTTTGTGGTGTTATCGGTTAGTACTAATTGTTTAGTTGCTTACTTTACTTCATTGTCAGCTATTCTTGCTTGTCCCAGTATCCATACAATTTTGATTTTGACTCTGTTTTTAATTATTATGCCCCTTATAAAAATGAGGAACGCTTCACGATTTTTCGTGTCATTCTTGCGCGCAGGGAACATGCTAATGTTCTCTTTATGGTTCCAATTGTAGTATGTTCTTCCGAATCAAGAACTATAACATTTGAAGCCCTACACTTTGTTTTGTATTAGAGATACACTTTGAATTTGAAGTACATTTTGTTACAGACTATAAAAGACTATAAAGACTCATTACAGACTATAAAAACTCATAGGCTCATAGGACTTATACAAAAATCTGTTATACTCATATCTTGAATTGTATTTCAGAAATGTATATATACATATATATGCCTATATTTGAAGTATATTATACACTTAACATATTTGAAAAATCAAACCAATTTTGCTTTGATTATTTTAAATAAATAAATTCACCACAGATAGTATAAGCAAAATAAAGATGTTGTTAAAACAATGAGTTTAATGCCGCGATGACAAGGACATTATAAAAATCATATTGGGACGGGCTGGTGTAAAGAAAGCATAAACACAGACTGGGTATAAAGAATGCATAAACACAAAATCGTATACTCTAATGCGGGAAAAGCTGTATGCAGACAATTGGTGAAAAAGCACTGCGAAAATTTTATAGGTGAAGAATGCAGTTCGCTATTGTCAATTGGAAGACGCGTTATTTAACCGGAGAAGACTGGAAACAGTGCGGTACAAGAAGCCAAGATCCAAATTGTAAATGACGATGATGATACCATACAAGAGACAACTAGACAACATATCGGAAAAAATATCAAAATAAATATGTATATGTACAAAATAAGCTTTACAGAAATAGATAATGATTAGTCAACCATAATTGATTATAGTTTTAATTGTCTAATATTATAGGTTAACAGTATTGCAAAATCTTCTCATTTCGATCTAAAAGCAGTTTCTGTTTCTTTTTTGATTATTTTCTTCAACCTAACTTATTTTATAAGCGTCTGAAAAAGTAGCTATGACCCAAGGGGCTTTATCTGCCACTACACAATCTATTTAAAAGCTAGGAAACTAAAAACAAAATATAAATGTTTATAAAAACCGAATTTCCGTCATTGTGTATATCTTGTAACAGTTTTCACACTATTCGTTTCAATTATAAAAATTCTATAATTACAATTCGACTATCATAAATTTGAGACATCATTCTATAGATAAATTTAAATTATTCAATTATTTAATTTTAATAAAATACAATCTAGAAATTGGGTTTATAATATATAAGTTACATATGTAAACATTAAAATTTTTACATTGTTCTGATAAGAATTTATAATAATAAAGTACCAGTAGCTTAAGAATTCATTATAAACTGTTATCAGTAAAGTACAATTTAAAAAATAAACAACATAAGAAATCGAAATTAAAAAGCAAAGAAAGTTGTTAACATCCATTTTGTTTTGTTTTTTTTTTTATAGAAATTATTTTTATTATTATTTCAGAAGAAAATTTTTATTTATTTTTTATTTTTGAATTCATACTGTTTTACAGTTTTAATGTTGTAGACCTTCTTATCTATCATATGCATTTAAAAATTTAATTTTCATTGGATGGTAAATCCAATTTGTCATTTGTGTGGGTTATAGACTTATAGATAATCAGTGATTTTAGTTAAATTAACTTGAAAATGGAAATTCAAAAGATCTGAATTAATTCATATACAGATATTGGAAATATGTTATTTATATTGACCAGCATTTTAAAATTTGATATATATATAACAAGCCTATACACGAGTTTTAAGTATTACAATATCAAAAGAAAATTTACCGTTGTTATAGCATTATTCGATTAAATTTGTATTCCTATTTCAAAATGAACTATACAGGCTTGCGATATTTGATTAGATTTATTTAGACAACCAAATTACCAAATACATGAAATTAGTGCAATCTAACCGGAAAAGTTAATATTGATGGTGATCTACAATCTTAAATTTCAACCCATCTAATTGCCAACAAAATAAAAATATTTTACTGAATATAGTTTACTCTTATCAGAATGTGTAATTAACAATAAATCAGTATGAATTTCCAGATACACCAAATATCAGTCCAAATATATAAAGCTTTTGAGATTGAAAAACTTGCGGCAAAAATAGACATCATCACCATTGTCATTGTCCTGTAACCGCATCCTTCCGTATTATTCTGGCCATTAATTTTGAGATAACTGAAAGTAGATTAATTTTGGTAAGTATGGTATTTTATTTTACCTTTCGTATATCTTAACAAAATAGTCATGATCGATATTTATTTAAACGTAATATACAACAGTTTGTTCGGTATTGTAAATTATTACAAACATATTCAACTATATAAATAGACCATATGATAACTCAATTTAATAAATATATATATACATACATACATATATATTTTTATTTTATCTCTATATATGATTCATTTAAAAAAAGCAGCAACTCTTTCCACAAGATCACCCTTAAAAAAATATTTTCATTAAAAAAAATATTAAAACCAATGATTTCTTCATCTGAAAACAAATGTATGAGCAGAGTACAATTTAATGATTACATTAAAGGATGATGGGCAACAAAAGACGATAAAAAAATGTATCTTTGAAGTTTGACCTAAACTTGACTATACATTATGTATTTATGATGGTGTATTGCTATATTATTATTATTATATTGTTGCATTAACAAAGATTATAGTTTTCCTCTAACTATATGTACTCATAAAGTATTCCCTATATTTTTAATTTAATATCTTGAACAGTCATTATTATATTGATAAGAAAATCGACCACAAAAATAAAACCTTTTTTTTTGTTTTTGATAAGAAGTGGTTTTTAAGTACATATTCGATTCCACTGACGTAATGGCTGGTAAGGACACAATACAATTTGTATGTATATAAATAAATTGATACAGTAGGGAGTTAGTTATCAGAATATAGTTGAGAAAATACTTTTTTAATCTTCCATAGTGTTAAAATCAGTTAGACTTTAATATTATAGTAATCAGATAATAATTAAAATGTTGAGAAATTCGAAACAAATAGGAAAGTAGCATAACAATTTAATTAAATGCATATGTAGAGAAGTTTTAAAAAAATGTGTAATTAATAGATTACAGTTTCGATAATCATTAATTTTGTTTAAGAGGATAGTCCGGTTTTTTTGTTTTTGTAATGATAATATTTCGGTTTTTACTTCAAAAAGAGGATAACAGTGTGCTGCTTTGGGCAGAGACGATATCGGTACCATTGAGGTTTTACCGCTTTTACTTTTACAATACTATGGTATTTTGTTTCTTAATATGCATAGTACAAGACTAAACTTTTGAATCTAAAAGAAAAAATATTCTGTTAGTACTTGAAAAAAAGAGTATTAAATTAAATTTTGTGTAAATTCCTGAATGTTTATCAATGAAAGTCACAATTTCTTTCTTAACGCACCAATATTAAAATTGTTTTTAATTTGCCTATTTTTCTTAATACAAGTCAGAACATAAAAAAATTATTTTACTTGAATTTTACTTATGATTCACAAAATCTATAGTTAAAATGAATACATTAAAAATATTTCCAATTAAATATGAACTTTATCTAAATTAAAAGTAAGTTCTTTGTTTGCATTAATGCAGAGATGGGAATTATTATTATAATGCATTATTTCTCGTAATTATTAATTAGACACAATAATGCATTCATTTCCTTAATAATGCATTAAAATAATTATTTTGAATTATATTTTCAAAATAATTCATTATATTCAAAAATAATGCACTACATATAATGCATTACCAAAAGTAATCAATTTAATTGAATTACTTTTCAATTATTTGAAATTATCATTTTTATTTTTTTTTTTAATCACAATCTGTGTTATTTAAATATTTAATAACCAAATTTTACAACATCAAATTTTTAAAATTATTTTATATA
Organism: Argyra leucocephala; assembly: GCA_963942445.1. Taxonomy (NCBI): domain Eukaryota; kingdom Metazoa; phylum Arthropoda; class Insecta; order Diptera; family Dolichopodidae; genus Argyra; species Argyra leucocephala. The sequence goes on along the minus strand of OZ012677.1, from coordinate 157,113,895 downwards.
CAGAGGTATAATGTATGTATTTACCTGAACTGTATTTTCGCCAAATAATTTTGAATTAAATAAGTAATACATTGAATTATTTTTGAATTATTTTTTTAATTCAAAAGTAATTCAAATAATTAATTTTAAAAAATTGTAAGTCATAGGTGTAATGTATTATGTATTTTTTAATATAATGCATTATTTTAATGAACTATTTTTAAGATATAATTCAAAATAATTATTTTAATGCATTATTAAAGAAATGAAGGGATTATTTTAATTCATGTAAAAACAATGGTAATGGATACGTAATGACTTAAAAATAGAATACATTAGTCCCATCTCTGGAATTAAACGGCACTTAATGACCTTTAATTAAAATTATATACTTTATATTTTTCTTATACTTTAACTTGAATTAATATTAACAAAAGTCAGTGGGCTTGATAACAATTGCTGAAAAAGCATTCGATTCTGTATGGCATCAAGGTTTGATTCACAAAATGATTAATTACAAATTTCCAGTTTACTTTGTTAAACTAATCCAAAGTTTTTTTAACGATCGATTTTTCTTCATTAACACAAAGCAATATTTAAATCTTCTAGTTACAAAAATCTTCAAGTATTAGAATTACTAAAAAATTCGGAGAACAAAGTTTTGAGTTTAATGTTAAATAATATTGGAATTTGTATAGAACATAAAACATTCTAACGGTTATATAAAAACAAAATGGAGTACGTACAATTCGATTTTCATTTTAATTAATATTGAACTTTTAAATCAATAAGACATATTGAAAGATGTTAAGATCTACATTTTTTTTCATTCATAGGGAGTTGTATGTAAATGCATCTATATTTATGTGTTTTGCAAGCTATGGTGTCGCAGACAAATAGAATATGATAGGAGGATTCCTTTTCTTTCAAGCAGGGTTTGCTCCAGTCTGTATTCGATGTACCAATTTTGAATACATGTTTGTTAAATGGGCCATGACCTGTGAAAAACCATGTCAGTGTTTTGACATTCGATCTAGTTTTCTTGATTACCTGATTGAATCGGTGAATATTGAGTTTAGAATAGGTTTTAAAGTGACATTTAGAGTTGACTTCTTCGTTACCTTGTATTCCTTCATGCACAGGAGTCCACATAAGAATAACTTTGTTTCCTTCCACTAGCTTTATTAAGCTCTTGTAACAGCTATAGAGAAGCTTTAATTTAAAAATTGTGGAAGCTTTAAAAGCAGCTTGGCTTTCTGAAAATATGTATAAGCACCTCTTTTACCCTGTTGAGCCTCGCTAGTAATTGTTGCATAATGTGACTAAGTACCATACGATAAATGATTATGACTGATGAGCCTCATCAAAAAATATTTTTACCAATATTCCATCCCTTACATTGCAACAAAACCAATTTCATAAAAATTACACCCCACTCAAAATATATATCCCTGTTTTCAATTCGTATGTAATATTTGTATTGTTATCCACTTAAATAATTATACATATTTTAATTATATTATTATATAAAACGTAATCTTCTGATTTCACGATGAACTAATTCAATTGAATCTATATCTAAGTACATCTCAATCTAAATCTTATAGTCTATACATACATATGTACTTGCGAATCAAGTATCTAAAAAAAAATTTAAGCAACTGTCATACAATTTTATTGAACAAAAATACACAATAACTATAGTGAGAGATAAGATAATCGCAAAACAACTGTAATTTTTTGATAGCAAAATAATAATTTATTTTTTATAATAATTCAAATTTGAAATAAATTTTCAATTAAATAAATTTAAGTTAAAAAAAATATCTTATCGTAATAAATAATTGAAAATTAGATTTCAAATTCAGTCGTTAAGTTTTCTTGAATGCATTCAGAATAAAAAAAAATTTTTAAGTCAAAAAATGTTTTAAAAATAAATATTTTAAATCAAAATCTATTCACAGTAATAACAAAGTTGTTCTTTTAATTTTTAATTAAGTAATTTAAAATAATTTTTATTAATAAAAAAAAATCAAATTATTTACATAAACATGAACAAAAGTTGTAGTAGTAGTAATAAAAATGATTGTAATGTGGAATATAATGTACGAAGAGCTAAAATTGAAGATATTAGAACTATTAGAGAAATGATTCAGGTATGGTGAATTACAAATTAAAATTTATTTATAAAAAAAAGAACACTAACTATCATCAAGAAATATTTTTAAGGAGATTAATTTGTTTATTAATTATTATACACATAGAATAACATAAAACATATTTCAATTTTAAGCATATTACTGATATTACATTTGTATGTACAGTAAAACCTGTCTAAGTTGGTCACGAAAATCTTTATCCAACATTTACAATTGGCGAACTTGTAAGATTTTGTTTTGATGGAAACAAAAATAAATTAAGTTATTGACCATTCATTTATTATATGTAATATGTATGTGCAAACTTCATTAATTCAAAATTAAGCATACACACACATTGTTTAAAATTAAAAAAATTTAACAAAACATAATGAAATAAAATATGAACATATATATATATAATTAAAAAAACTAAGACAAAAGATCATAAAATGTTTACCACATCAAACATTCAAAGTAATACAAATTAAAGCTTAAATTAACAAAAATAAATGAATTCAAAGTTTTTAGTTTATTTTAAAGTTATTTTCAAAAATCTGATATGGCCAACTTTTACAGATGTTTTATTTTACAAAAAGTTAAGTAATATAAGGTTAGTAAGGCCAAGTTACAAGATATACAGTACAGGCATAAAAGCATAGTATAAAAAGGTAATTTGAATCAATTTTATATAGAATTCTCACAAATTTCCAACTTCACAGGTTTCACTGTACATGTTATGTATGACAAGTCACATATGACAAGCTTTTTTATTCAGCTTTAAATGCTTTTTAGCAATTCATTCATGGTCATGTTTTGGAAAATTTAAATCAGAGCAAAAAATTATGAAGTGAAGTGTATGTGAGCATATCTAGAGAATTATTTTTTCAATGAAATATTAATTAAAATATTTTCATGCAACACCGAAACCAGATATATTCCATAGAATATGATATAAACCATTGTAAAGTAATATAATAAAAAAAAAACCACCAAATATTTAAATAATTGAAATATTGTCGTATGATCTTCAATGTCAAAAAAAATTTGTTTGTATTGTCTGATGATCGGAAATTAATTTGTCACAGGGTATCCGAGACTGCATATCAAAATTTCAAAACCAGTCAAAGATAGTTGTGGTTGTGACCTATTACAATCGTAAAGTGTTTCCACTCAGTAAATAAAATTTACAGATGTCTTTATAAGGTATTCAGCTGTCACGATGCTGCGGAGTGATAGTCCCTTGAAATAAAATATTATAAATAAAAAATTACATTTTTTAATCTAATTACGGACGCCTGCTTACCACCTAGAAAATTATCTAATGGTGGCCTGCAAAAATAATCGATTCCTTTCTTCAGAAGAACCACGTCATAATACATGTATACATTAGATATACATGTTGATGAAGCTTTATTGGTCTTCTAAAACAAAAATTTAGAATTTTATAGCATGTAGATATTAAACTTGCTAAATAAATTTATAATTAATGGCTTGCATTATTTTAAATACTCTTATAATTGCCGGTCAACGTGATGAGTTATCAAAACTTAAACAGTTTTTTTTATATTTGTTTAATTTGGTTTTAATCCCAACGTAGCCTTCCTTTTTTCTTTATACATATAAAAACTTAAAAAAAACTTCACTATTATAAAAAAAAAGCATTGGACATCGTAAATGTCTCAACACAAAGTTGAATACAACGTCCATGTGATCTTAAATGTCTACAAAAACTTACAAAAACTTGAGACATTGACTCATGATCACAATTGTTGCTGACGATGTCTTTGCGACCGGTTTGACAGGTATTTGGGCTTACAAAAATTTTTAAGATTGTACAGTGTTAATGAAAACTTTCTGTTCATTGTGCTTGATCACAAATAAATTAAACACAATGTATCAGAAAGCTCTCATTACACAATGTTGCCAACTTATTTTATTGACAACTTAGTTTTTTTTACATCATATCAGGTTAAAGTTTTTTAAAGTCATTTGCGATGTCACCGCAAACATTTTTGGATACCCAAATACCTGTCAAACCGGTCGCGAATATATTGTCAACAACAATATTGATCAGAAAACAATGTCTCAAGTTTTTATTTGGAGCTTTTGTTGACATTTTAGATTATACAAACGTTGTATTGAACTTTGTGTTGATACATTTGCAATGGCATGGTGTTACATCTCAGAATGGTTACAGTTCATCGCATATACAAATAAACAAAGAATTATTATTCTCAAGAAAAACATGATATAGGTGTTATTTTGCTTAGAGTAATATTATAACAAATTATTTAAGTTAAGTTTAACAATTTTATTTATTTATTCAAAAAGTGTAATAGTTTTTTGATAAAATCTGTTTTAAATTAGAAATGTAATACCACTTACTTTTTGAAATCTTGAATAAAGTGTAATTGGAAGGAAAAATGTTGTTGAAGAAAAAAGTAAACAAAATCTAATTAGAGCCAACTAAACAAACAAATATTCTACACTCATTCAAGTTTCGACTCTTCTCGATTTTAATTTAATTCTATAGACTTCTAAATACTCTACGATATTTAAAACAGGAGAAAGTTTTTTCTAATATTTTTTCAATCGAATCTGAATCTGAATCTTAAATAAATAGTATAGTAAGATCTTGAAAGACCTGATGTGATCCAGCCCTATACCTATTGTCCCGCATTAGTAAATAAATAATAGTGTGAATTAACAAATATTTATTTGTTTTTGAAAAGTTCATAAAATTATTAATAATATATCATATTTCAGGAATTAGCTGATTTTCAAGGAATGTCCGATGGTCCAAAAATATCAACTGAAGGTATTTTCAATATTACAATAATTATGTTAAATTAAAAAAATTATCTATTTTAGAACTAATTAAAGATTCTGGATTAAATGATAATCAAAAGGAATTTTTTCATAGTTATATTGTTGAAGCAATTGATTCCAATACAAAAATAACATTGAAATCAACTGACCAAGAATTAAGTCGACCTTTAACACGGTAAGTTTCAAAATTAAAAAAAAAAATATTTAATTTTGCTATCAGCTGAAATATTATTGAAAATGTTTTTTTTTTTTAATTTTTAATGCTATAAAATCTGTTTCATCAATAATGTCAAATTAAATGTTTTTTGAAAAGCAAAATAATGAAAAAAAAAAAATAATAATAATAAAAATTTATAATTAAAAAAAATACAGGGATGGCTTTAGTTGAATATTTTAAGTTGTCATTAATAAACTATTTCTTAATTTCATTAATAAGAATCTTTGTAGTACCATAACTTGATGTTTAATTTTTTAATTTGTTCTATCTATGTTCTATATATATATGTAACTATAATTATTGTAATATAAATCAATACACGCTACTAACAAACAGTTACACGATACAACGACCGTATAACAATTATAACCTTTGATGAATTAATATCGATACAACGCTTGTATGTATAACAAATGCAAGATACAATATTTGTTTTTTTATATTAGTCCAAAATAATGGGATAGATACCCTAACTGCCTTCGCAAAATTTTAGCCATATAAAAATGAAGGAAAGAAAAAGAAGGATATAGTAAAAAGTAAGTAAGTAAGTTCAATCTACAGTTTTACTGATGATAGTACTCTGGTGGCATCCTTCGATTTTCTCCGAAAATCTAATGCAACAACTACCGAAGTTGGCAATAGAAGACAGATAATGGTTAACATGATTAGCCACGATCCGACCAAAGTTGCTGACTGGGGCAAGAAAAACAGAGTTGAGTTTAACTCGTCTAAAACTCAAAACTGTCTTATTTCACGCAAACTTACAGGATTTCAACCTAATCTCTCCTTTTAAGGTGTTACTTTACAAAACACTAATAGTCTAAATATTTTAGGCATGCGCGTGAATCAAAAAATTATTTGGAATGACCATGTTTTTGATATCGCGAAAGGAGCTGCCAAATGTTTAGGCTATCTAAGCAGATGTAAAGCTGTCCTTTCATCTTTGGAACTCCTTAATATCTATAAATCATTTATACGTCCCAAGATGGAATATAACTCACATATTTGGGCTGGCGCTTTCATTACAGCTTTATGCTACCTTGACCGCGTTCAAAATCGCGCCATTCGTCTAATTGGCGACCCAAATATAACTTCATCCCTAACTTCTCTTGGACATCGACGTGTAGTCGGAGCACTTTCTCTGTTTTATAGATACTTCGTAGGAGTGAACACATGCTCAGCAGAAATCAAAGCGCTGCTTCCTCCTCTTAAACAATTCCAACGCGAAACAAGAGGAGCTACAATTGCTCACCCCTACACTGTGGATATCCCAAGATGGCATAAAGTAGGTTATGGAAGTTCGTTCATAGTTCGCACTTCAAGAATGTGGAATCATATTCCTCCCAATATGTTTCCACATTGAATTTACAATTTGCAACCAAGCGTCACGTAAGTGAAGGTATGATACCTAACGCTTTGGCTGTTTATAAAAAAAAAAAAAAGTTTTTTAAAATTTTATTTAATAAAAATTGTGATGGGCAAACTAACTTCAAATTTGCATTGATGTGTATCTAAAATTGAATCATAACATGCTGAAGCCCATATGAAATATAGTCTTTGTATTATATCCGTTTGGATTAATTTCGGTTAAGCCATTTAAAAACTTCTCCCTCAAAATTATTTGCTGGTAGTCTAAATTGATTTCAAAGCGAAAAAAGAAGAAAATTAGGAAGAAATTACCTGTTAAACAATCGTATGATCGATATTCATCACAAAATTAAATTATGAAGACAAATTACTCTACAATAGATGTATTGCTACATTTAAATTAGATGATATACTATTCCAACAAAAAAAGAAAATCTTATTGTGTAGAACAACTACACAGTTAAGGTGTTGGTTCCATAATTTGTGCAATTATATATAATGTGAAATTATTATGCTATAAATTAAGAGCATTTATCTATTTTAAAATGGCTTCATTCATACTTAAACAATTATAGATGCAAATATATAAAGATTCAAGAATTTAAATCTAAAGTTTCGTCTGGGATGACACAAGGAAGACATTTTCTTCTGATGATAAATGATTTACATTAAGTTGAAAAGGATTTTGATAGATAAAGATAAAGTAGGATGTTGTTGTTTGCCGATTACTTGAAAATATTTTTTAGACTTATCATTGTAAGAGACTGCTCCAAGCTTCAATGTGATCTAGATAATGTTATAAATTGGTATAATTGTAATAATTTGATGCTGTAATTTATTTTCACCACTTTATTAATCCAATATTATTTCACTACAACATTAATAGTATATATTACAAGTTTAACAAGAGTTTTTCAAATTAAAGATTTAGGTGTAATTGATGTAAAATTTTCGTTTTCTAAAAATTTCGACTTTATCTGTGCAAAACTGTTTCTCAAAGAGAAATTCAAAAGACTTTCAATGACATTTTAACTATAAAGAATTTATATTTTAGTATAGTTAGGTCAGTCTTAGAAAACTGTTGTGCCATTTGGGATCCCGCTTATTATTCTCACATCATCCGGATTGAGATAGTCCAACGTTCTTTCACAAAGTTCGCTTTGTACAAAATGAATTTATTTCATTCACCAATGTTATACAATGTTAGATGTAAACTTTTGGGCATCACAACATTAGTAAATAGACGTAACACTGCTTGCATTATGTTCGTATTTGACGTATTGTCAAGTCGTGCTACTTGTTCTGAACTATTGTATTGTTTTTCTTTACGCATGTCCCACAAAAATCATAACGTGTAAATAATACGTTCAGAGTTCCATGTCACCGTAATTATGCTAGAAATGAGCCAATTACGAAATCTATCATTGAGTTCAATTCAATTCAAATAATGTGTGATTATCACATAATGAGAAATGTATTTAAAAGTGCAATAATGTCTTACTTTTATATGCCTTACCAAATAACAACTAACAGTTATTTTGATTGTTTATGCTTTTTTTTTTAAAGTTTTGAAGATTTTTCTATATTTAAATTATTACCGTTCAACTACGGTGTATTATCTTTGTCGTTTGTTTAGTAATTGTTAAAATATTTAATTATGCTAAATTTTTCTATATAAATTAATTTGTTTTTTTAATTAAAAAGATTTTATAGTTTTAGAATATACGTACTTATGTCTGTAGAAAATTTTGTTCGTAGACAAAATAAATAAATAAATAAATTTTAAAAGAAAACATAAATATATGCAAATTATATAAATTGATATAATTTAAGAAAAAGAATAATTTCAATTTTCAAAAATTTGTTAACCATGAATTTCCAAATTCTGATCTTAATACACTCTCACATTTTAAATATTCAAGACGTCTGGTCATCATTCAAAAATCTGGGCTGCCTTTTATCATAGTATGTAAATATAAATAATCTCCGACTCTGATCCATAAAGTAAAAATAATAATATAAGATCATAAGAACTAAATAAAAACTAAATTAAATATTGAAAAATAATAAAAACAAAAACAAAAAAAAAACTAAAAAAGAAAATCTAAATAACACACATTCATTTATTGTGATCCCATATTGATATTATTTTACATTGAAGTGTTTGCATTTCTCTCATCCCAACATTTAAAATTTATGACTTTTCCATTATTAGTTTTTGCTTACTATTTAATAATATAAAAATATATAAATAAAGATATATATATATATATAATAACATGTACATATATTTCGATTTTAATAATTTAAAGTCACAGTTGAGTTCATAAAATAAAAATTCAAATATAGGATGGCTTAACCTATTGACATTTTTGTTATCAGTTTTTCAAAAATAAACATATTCATATATACACATAAATAAATAAATTTATATAATATATTTTTGTGTACATAACCAATTTAAAAAAAAAAATATAAACTCAATAAATTTGTTACATTAAATAATAATTTACAGAAACAATTTGAATTGAGTAAAAAACAAATGGAAAAACACAATTAATTTGGGGCAATCCTATTTTAATCCTGTTTTCTAACATACATATTTGATGTTTTATAGCAATAAATGAACAAAAAACGATTTAAGAAATAATTAGATACGTAAATCAGTATTTCTCCTCTTTAATGATAAAGATAACATTGGTCCAGTAATAATGGTCGTTAAAAATACAAATTTTAATTATTTTGGAATAGTGTATCCAGATTTTCATAAAATGATTTTTTTTTAAAAATGTTACTGTATATTGAAAGCTCACAGCTACATTGCTGCCACTGCATTAGTGTATTGTATATGCTGTCAGTCAATCATAAACACATTATTAAAAACAAAATATTTGTATTTGTTACTTTTTTTTTATTTTTTCTTCTCATTAAATAAATCTGAATGATTTACAATAATTAAATAATTAGTTAAATAATTTTTTATATTATACTGAGCTGAAGAAGAGTATCCTATGATATCACTGCACTACTTTTTATATAATTTTACAGTTCGAATTGAATTTTACGTTTCAATCTGCTCGGAAGGACCTAGGTCTCCCATAAGATTATTTTGTTATTTCATCATGTACTGAAGGAACCTGCAAATTGTTGCGAAACCTGAAAAACGTTGGTATTATTAGCATAAAACATTGTCTTATGATTTTTTTTTTTGTAAACCACCAAAGCGATAGGATATTACTTTTAGGAGCACTTTTACTCGCTTATTTGGGATAGTGTAGAATAAAACTAGAAAGGAAAGAAGGTATGAGATAGATTAAGATTAGGAAATTGTAAAATAAAGGTATTTATATTTTCTTCAAATTTCTGAAAATTGTATGTTGGATGTGAAAACACAACCGAGACAATATGATTTCACATTCTAGAATCTAGTTCGAACTATGAACGAATTTCCGTAACCGGTTTTATGTCATCTTAGGATTTGGACAGCATAGATGGGCATTTGTAATATTATTTTGTTTCACATTGGATTTGTTTAAGAGGAGGAAACATTGTTTTTATTTCGGATGCTGAGCATGTGTTTTACGCCACATTTATTTCAAAAATACTATATCCCCTTTATTACTAGAGGTGATTTATATAAAATTTGGTATTTACAGTTTTACTATATAATTTTTATTTTTTTTTTTTTTTATATTTAATTAATATTATTTTTATTTATTCAACTTATTAAAGTCATTTGTAAAGCTCCTATTAATTATATTTTAATTTTAATATCAAATTTTTCAATATTACAATAGAGGTGTTTATTGATGACAATAAAAATTAAATTAAATTATTTTATAATTTATAAGAAGGAAAATATCAAGTATATTTTCTTTAATTGCCTTATTTTGAGGAAAACTCAAATCAAAATTCGATAGAAATGTCAAAAATATTTTTAGGAAATCTATTAAAAGATTTTTTTAACATGTATAAATACTCTTAATTCTATATGCTATCATTGTTGGAGTACAAAAACATTATAAATTAATTAATTAAAAATTTAATAAATAAAAATAGGTAAACAAACTACCTTTTAAATGTTCATTATATATACACTAACGAAATACTAAAATTCTGCGCTAGTAACTCACCTACTTTGTGCTTACCCAATTATTTTGACAATATTAAAAAAGGATAAAATTATTTGTTATTAATTACTATAACACATTTTTTCTTATTTAAGCACTTTATTTATAACATCCATATCTTTCATCATACATACTCGACCATTAACTTGACACATTTTTACATCATACATATTCGATCATAAATTACAAAAACCGGATTATTAAGTAATTTTAATACATATTGTTATTTTCAATGTATAAACGTGCTATTTTAATTATTATAAATTTTAATACTGCTATTCAGTTAATATAGTGTTAAATTAACTGTTAGAAGAAAAATATTCAATTTAACAAATTTCTTCATAGTTTTAGTAATAAAGAAAGATTTGAAGAAGAAAGTTAATAGAGTTTATCACTTTAATTCAAAAATTTGGAAAAAATGAGTAAGTAAAAAAAAAATATATATTCCAGGATTTATTGAAAATTATTTTTTTTTTTCATATATTTCAGATAATTCAAATGAAATTTTATTAAATACACCAATTATTTCAATGAATTTAAAATATCTATTTTCAACACCTGAAACAAAATTAAATGAAACAAATTTATTAAAATCTAAAACACCATTAAAAATTCAACCACCAAAAAATCATAATCGTCGTTCATTTACACCATGCAATTTAAATCAAACATTTTTATCACCAGAAGTTTCACCAATTGAAAATAATCGTTCATTAAAATCAATCAATAATCAATATATTAATAATCCATTTAATAGTTATGATGAAAATAGTATTACATATAAAAATATAGCATTATTAGAAGATTCTATAACAACACCATCACCATCATTTATGGATATAAAAAATTCATCATCATCATCCATTTCTTTAATGCTACCACCACCTAAAAAAACAAAAGTACGTCGTGTATCATCTGGCTATGATGCATTTAGTGGTTCTAATATTAATCCAATTCAATGTAATGGTGTGGTAAATATAAATAATCAAAATCAAATTGTGGCTATTTGCTTACAGTGTATAATATATCATATATCATAACGGTGATCTATAATTAAATTTAATTTTTGCAATTATAACTCTCTATATAATATCAATAATTTTTTCTATAAAAATGTTTTTTTGTTTTTATTTAAATAATTAGATTAATTTATATTCTGATACAGTTAATATATTAGCGTAATTTATGATACGTTTAGTTTAAGGATTTGGATCAGTCTTCTAGTTAAAAATATAGTATAGCTAATTAAATAGTTTTCTTAAAATTGAATAATGTATCAATAAAAGAATGTACAAAAAAAAATTTTGATCAACATATTTTGTAAAGAAATTAATTGAATTAAAATTTCTTTTCGACGATTCGTTGTGCCCTTCTTCTTAAATCAGGTCGAGTTTTTAATAAAGCATATATAAATTATGCTTTATATTCAATTACATTACATTTTACGTTTTTAGATTTTTGAAGTTATACTTACATTTTGAAAACATCTACAAAAGTAGAATAAACATATTAAAATTGGTATAACATATATGTACATAAATGTATATATAAGTATGTATGTACATATTAAATTTATTTTTGTACAATCTTATTATATGATATCATAAACCAAATCTAATTACAATATATTTTGTTAAGTTTAGTTTAATTTCTTAATTAAATTTAATATGCTATTCACATTACAAATGTATAATATGTTATCGAGCTCGGATAACTAGTTATAGAAATTAGCGTTCACACTACGTATAACTAGTTTTCATTTGACATTTAACTCTATGTACAAATTTTTTTTCACAGCTTTAACAGCTTCATTTACATATAAAATTTCTAGTTTTTTTACACCTTGTATAACTAGTTAATCGCTGATGATCTTATAGAGCTGAGGGTGAATAGGATTTAATTAAAAAAATTTGAAATTATATGATCGATTCGATTTTATTTTGTTATTGTGATGAAAATCAATTTTGATTTTTAGGGCCTACGAAAAATCTATCCAATATTACCTATTTTTTCTATTCTATTATCTTTTTTGTTATAATTGGATCGGTTCATCCAGTAATACATAATATGTAATTTTTTATAAAAATCATGTGATCCAATGTTGAGTAAAAGCAAAAAATTATGTAAATTTTTGAATATTCAGTATAGTACCATTACTGTTATACTATTATCAGTGTATTATCATACTGTTAAAGTTATACTTAATTGAGGGTAGTTTATAACAATACCACAGTATACTTTTAAATATTATAATAAAAATTAACTACTTAGATCTCCGTTATAGTATTGATTTGCTTATACTTTGTATAAATTCATTAAAAAACAATTTTTAATATACAATTTATTTATTTTTTTTAGAATAAATCATTAAAATTTTCATCAACACCATCAGATAAAATTCCAGATGCTGCCAATATTAGTAGCGATACCTCAATTAATTATGATTTCAACAACAGAAGCTTAAACAAATTAAATTTTAGTAATTGTGGAAGTGATTCAATGAGTGGAAGTGATTCATTTAATTTAAGTGATATACAATTAACACCAAAAACAAATTTAAATAAATGTATAACAGTTTCATCGATATTAATTGGAATGGGTTTAGGAAAATATATACAAAATTTCCAAATGAGAAATATTACATATGATTCATTTATGAATTTAAATAATTCTGATTTAATCAAATATGGTATTTCAAATGAAAATGATCGAAATGATATCTTAAAACTTATTAATTTTGATATGGAGTCGTCGTGTTAAAAAAAATAAATAAAAATAAAATAAAAATTATAAAGTAAAAATATTTCTTGAATTGTTGTATTAATATTATATTAACGATCTTTGATAGGATCATATATTAAAAAAAATTTAAATATTAAATTAATTTCAATAAATTTTTTTTTATTTTTTCCTATTTGTTCTATAATCCGTATTATGATGTTTTACAATAGACTATAATGCAAAAATGTCAAATTTTTATTTAAAAGCCAGTATATAATTATAATATTTTTGTATTTTACTGTCGATCATGATTTAAGTTTCATGATTAAATAAATGTTTAGTGCAAATTGAATTTCTATTAAATAATTTTTATATGGTTCTATGTATATTAGTTTAATTTTTAACACGTATTAAAATTTTCTTAAATATTGATTTTCCGAAAATGGTTAAATAATTGCAAAATGTTCAATAATTAAATTTTTATTAATATTTTTTTTTTAAATTTGATCCTTTAAAATCTTTTGCTAACAAAAAATACAACAACACAATATATGTATGTACGTGATTATAAAGAAAAAATAAATAAAAAATATATATATATAAATTTCACCAACATATATTTTTATATGCCTTTTCCTTCACTGGTAACCTAGTATCAAAATTTCATTGTTTAAACTGTTATATTAGTAAGTAAATAAATGTCTTATGCCTAACCAAAACATATTGCAGTATATAATTTTGGTATGTGGTATACAATATTTATATTCAATAAATTTTCATTCTCTTGGTTCATCATTTAAATATTCACAAAATATTAGGCAGCTACTGATAGGCAGATACTAATCCGATTGCGAGAGTAGATCTTATTTTACAATTGAAAATAAAAATCACAACTGGGTATGTGATGATTAGTAATAAAAATTTGATTAGAACGACTAAGTGTATAGGAATTTGATTCAAACATTGTTGGGAGCACAAAATAACAAATTTTAAATTATTTCTAATTAGAAATCTACGTGCCTGATTTAGCTCTTTTAAGCTATTGTACATATATTGATTTCAAATCAGTTTTTCTAATGACATTTCTTGATTCTCGATGTTTATATGGGTGTGGTAAGCTTACATTAATTAACTTTTTGTGTGTTGTTAAAATCTCCTAATAACTTATTTTCTTCTTTTTTATACACTTTTTTTTTTTTTTAATTAATTTATTAGTATAAATACTATTTACAACATAATAATTATATATAACAAATAAAAAATAAAAATTAAAATATTTAAAAAAATAAAAACAATTCAAAATTAACTAAATTCATTATGAATTATATAACTTATTAAACTATTTATGAAAACATTAATATTATCAACACAACATTATGAATAATATCAGGCAAAGAATTAAATAGATGAAGACCTTTATGGAACAATTTATTTTGCGTGTAGTTTCTTCTAAAAAGCGGAAGTCTTAATAAATGTCTTCTGTCTGAATAAATTCTGATCTTAGATTATAATGATTACTTGACTCACCCACATAAATTAAAAGTCTCGATAAATCATGCGTATCAGCTTTTTAAGAGGGCAAGGAGCCGTTATTTAAAAATTAAAAAAAAGTTTGTTAACTAAATCTAGGGTGCTTTATTTTCAACTTCCGGAAAGATCGGTGTTTTAAGACCACGAAAATCGCCGAAATTGGCCGAAATCGAGATTTTCAAATGAGAAGGGGTACTTATATTTAATGCCAATGCGGTAAATTTCTTTAATTTGATTTTATAATATTTAAAGCAATTTCGTAATACTTAATAGTTTTAATAATAGTTTTCTGTAATTATTTCCTTAGGCAATAATCGCGCATCTACTGTATACGTGTGGGAATGAAACTATCGCTTCCAGAGGTGCTGATGAAGTAGCAAGTTGTCTTTTACACTACATAAAAAACCATTTCACGTCATCGAATTCAATTATGTACTCTGATCAATGTGGCGGACAAAACAATTCTATCCAAAAAAAATTTTTAAGCATTCCAATGACCCGGAAGAAGAATTTTCCATTTCGAACATTGAGAAACGATCATGGCCATTCCCGATTGTGAATCAGAAATGTGGGCATATCCAAACGGGAGGAAAATTATTTCTATTGCAAAATCAAAAGATTTAATAGAAATTTTAAAATTTATTCCAAAAATTCATCATCAAATTTCAAAAAGTCTTGCAATTCAGAGTAATGTCGAAGAGTTTTGAATTTTTTTTCGTCTGAAAATAATATCTAGTCTAAAAAAAAAGAATAAGGATAATACCACTATACAATGATTGACTAATAATGCAATAATGCATTACATATGAAGATATGCTAATTGTAAAAAAATTTTTTTTTTTTATGAAGATTGTATTAGGATATTCTTGATCTAATTATAATTCTTAGTAATATTGGAAATATCCAATATTAAATATTTGTAATTATTAATACTAATGATTTTTGGAAATATACATATGTAAATGTATTAGTAAATTTTTGGACAATAATTTTTGTATAAATAAGCAGAAACTTGGAAGAATAAATTAATTATTAACTTGCACTGATTCAAAGAGCACCGTCACATGTCATATGTATATACTACATCCAATATACTATCGATGCATATAATCTTGCATCACCAAATAATATAATATACCTTGGTTAGATATTGGAACCTGTTGCCTTCAAAACTGGCAATTAACTTTGTCCGTCCATCGTTGATTAGGCTCTCAAGAAATATATATATTATATGCATCACATATCACTCCCGCACGAGATAAATATTACGCAAAATTTAGACATTTTATAAGCATTTTAAAATAACGTAAATTTTCAAATGTATTTTTATTAATAAAATGTTTATGTGGATTCGATCACTATGGTTCTGAGACACTCATATCCAATATGAATATATAATAAACTATTGAAATAAGTTTATTTTTTCAAGGCCATTTACGAAAATACCAACAAGTAAATAAATAAAAATTTTCATTTATATTGTACATATTCTTGAATCTGTGCCAAAAGCCAAAAGTAAAAAAAAAAACAATGAAAATCAATTATGAAAATATTTTTACTAAAATTAAACAATTCTTACAACATTATGTCATTACTACTATAATTCGAGAAATAATTAAAGTTTCAAATATTTAATATTAAAATTTTGTATTAACATTTTTATGATTACTTCTTTGGCAAGTCAATAGGATAAAATAAGCACCCGCTCTATATGGTTAAGCAGAGTTTTGGATATATTCATTAATTTTAATTTGGAAGAAAACTTAATTAGCCTTTGCAAAAATTAAGTTCAATTCTTTTAGTAATAACTATCAAATTATTCCAAGCAAAAAATATTTACAACTTCAATTACGGATTTGAACCCCGCACAACCTCTGCTTTAGTTATCGGAAGACAAAACCATAATACAATAACTCTTAGCAATAAAATTGAAATAATTTTAAAATTAAAATATTATGGTTTTCTTCAGTACTTATAGTAAAGTCGATAAAATGTACTCTATCAATCACTCATCCTATCTTGTACATAGTTATTGAGATTCTTACATTGCATTATTATTTATTTATAATATATATTATTCATTTTTATTTAAATTTAAAGCATACATATTTACATTATTTTGAATAATTTATTATTATTTTTTTTTACAGTACACCAATTGGTTATGCATTGTGCTTTTTTTCATATTCAACATGGCAAGGTAAAAGCTATTTTATCGAAGATATTTATATTAGACCAGAATACCGAAAAAAAGGTATTGGACGTTTACTATTAAAAGAAATTTGTATAAATGCTAAAAATTATGGTTGTTTAAGAGTTGATTTTCATGTATTAGAATGGAATCCATCTAAAGATTTTTATGAGAAAATGGGTGCTATTAATTTAACAAAACTTGAACAATGGAATTTTTATCGTTTAGATTATAAAGCAATTGATCAAATTATTAATCAATGATCAAAATTTACAAGAGGATCTCGTTCTATACCTCATTCAATATTTATATAGTTATATATATGCATATAAGTGCATGAACATTATGTAAGTTCTTGGAAGCTTCAAACAACATTTAGAATTAAGAATAATTTGATAATAAAAATGCGAAAGCTTTTAGATTATATAAAATTTACCGTTGAGTGTTATTATTTATTTATTTATTAGTCTAGCTAAACTTTCATTACAATTTTTTTACAATACAACACATTCAATTTACAAATTCAGATTAAATCTAACTTAGAACTAGTTAAAATGCATTGAATAAATTGTACACATATTTTAATTACTACAGATTATTTATACAATTTAAATGTTTGAGTCTGTTTTGAAAGTGCGAAGTCAATAAAGTTTATTTGTTTATTACCAATTAGTAATATTCTATGAATTGGCTATAATTGCCATAATTGGTCTAATGGAAACTTAATGTAAAGAAGTAAGTTTGTATTTCGTAGGTGATTATTTGAATTACGGTGGATGTTATTCAAAATCAAATAACATCCGCCATTTCTCATCTTAATTTCAAAGTTTTCAAATGAATTAACTTCAATCTATGCTCATATGGAGATAAAATTAATGGATTTGACCATTGGAAGTTACGCAAACCAAATGTTAAAAAATTTCTTTGCACTGCCGCAATCATATTGATATGTACATCATAGAAAGGTGACCGAACTTGACTAACAGCCTCCAAATTTGGTCTAACGAGACTAGAATACAAAGATTTGAGAATATATAAGAATCGTTAAGTTCCTTTGACCAACGTTTAACAAAACCTAGCATAGAATTAGCTTTATTGATAATATCACAAAAATGTGATTTAAATTTAAGCTTGTCGTCAAAGTAAACCAGTAAGTCTTTATTTGAGCTCGTTTTGGAAAGGCTAATACCATTTAAACACATTTATTCACATTTAAAAGAAAATTGTTATCTGTGCACCATTTAAAGAATTTATCTAAATTGCCTTTTAAAAAGTAAAGCGTCTTCTAAAGAAATAATTAAAAATCTTCAAGTCATCAGCATAAATGTTCATTGCACTATTAAGAACTACTGAGCTGACATCATTAACAGAGATTATAAAAATATGTGTACAAATAGATACTTATATGTCCATTTTGATTAGAAGGTAAGCCCATCTCAGTTTTTTGTGCTTTAGAAAATCTGGCATTATTTAATTTTGCAAATACTTATTAACTTCTACATAATTTTTTTTTTATGATTTGTCAATTGATTGTACGAGTAGAAGATTACAATCACCAATATATTTTCTACGTATTTACCTTTCTATCAAATACCCTTAACCTGCTGTTTTCATTTTTTATTAGAGTTCATATTTTGCAGCCCATATATACCTACGCCCTACAGTGGTGTGCAATGAAATCCGGACAGCTAAAATTTGCTAAATAAATAACTTTAAAGAATGATTTCTTTTACAAAAGATTCTTAATAATAATTTTTTTTATACAAATTTTACCTTCAAATTACCTTGTCGCCAAAAATGATCTTCTATGAAATATTTGCTACACTATCATGTACCTTTATGTAAAATTTCGTTTCATTTGGACGCACCCGCCTCCTTTTCCAAAGTTTATCCAACATAATATATTCTCTTCAATTAGACGAATTTTGCCAAATAGGGAAAAAGGAGGAAAAAAATTAAAAAAAAAATTGGATTATTTTTGTTTTAAAAAAATTTCATAAATATCGAAATTTGAAATTACTTTATTATAAATAGGATTAAGATTTGGACTATAAAGGGGCCATTTCATAGTTTATATGCTTTTTCACCTACAAGTAGAAATAAAACCGGACTTAATAAAATTCGAGAAGATTTTTAACCTGAATTTTATTCAGAATTTTTAAATAGTTAAATAAAAAATGAATATTACCTTTTTCGCAGTGTGCACTGGTGTTTGTTAAGAAATGAATCTTTCAGTTGAAACAAATAGTTCCAAAACTGATGGTTTCCAGTAAACTCTCCATGATATTCCGCATTTCTTTGATCCAGTTCGAGTGTTCCCGCACTCAATGCAACTGAAACAGTTTTGAATTTACCTTTAAAATAGGCTTTTGTATTGATCGACGTGGTACAAAACCTGCTTGTATGTATATATATATATAGTAACCTTCTTCGAACAGTTGATGGTTTATATTATGATTTCATTTGTTCTTACAATGTCTGCTCGCAGTTTTGTAGATGTTCTAAATCTATTCCGTTTGGAACAAAGTACCAGAAATTTATCTTCCACTACTGAAGTTTTTTGTGGTCTACCAGATCCTTTACACCGTTCTGTATTCCCAGTACTTTAAAATTTTTTAATGAGATCGGCAACAGATGATCTCATACATTTCTATTTTCAGACCAATATCACGTGTTGTCAGCCCTTCCTTCCATAAAACGATTACAAACTCTTTTTTCACGACCGCTTAATTTTGACATAATTTTACGCTTCTTCCACTTGTTGAATTATTTATCAAGAAAACTTTTTCTTAAAAACTAAGCAATACATGCATAATTACCTGAGCTGCCCAAAACAACTAAAAAATGATTACAACACACTACTGTACAATATGTATGTACATTGTTCACATACATATATCACTGTTCTTATCGTATCGAAATTTTAATCACCTTTCAATTTATGATTATAATTAATAATAAAGCTATGTTCGCGTTGAAAGACTTTACTTATAATTTGTGAATATAAATTCTGGTAATTAAAATTGGATTTACGGTATTCAAATTTATAATTTTGAAATAAATACCAATCATATATTTTTGGTGTTATGTTTGAACTTCTTGTGTTTTTGTTTTTCGACATTTTTGTTGAATCTCGTAAATTTGAGTTTCTAAATTATTATAGTCGAAATTTGTTCTTCTTCTCTGTCGTAATTTCCAAGAAATGATTATTAATTCAATTCTCTTTGAACTTATTAAATTTTCATTAATTCTGTAAAAAGTAACGATAAAAGTAAGTATTAAAATAAATTTCATTTTATTGAAAGCACAAATTTATTATTCATAAGATAATAATTATTGATGTAATTAAACTAATTGGTAATATCAAGTAATATATGTGTAATCAAAACAATGTAACCAAGGGAAATTTTAAAACTGCTTACATTATGTGTGTGTGTATATTAATTCTGTTCAACTCGAAGGTTCCGGAACGTACACACATTGCTGGGAAATTGCTATAACGGATGTGCACTGTGTAGTGAATTATTAAAATTTTTACGATGTTTTCTTGATTTTTGGTGTTAATGCATGTATTCAGGGAGGGCCTGCAAGACTAAGAGACATTCAGATGCCCCCTTTTAATTACCAAATTTAAATTTTCCAAAAATTAAAAATTTGCTAAAACTAAGAACTTAAAATTAAATAAAAAAAAATTAAAATTAAACATACAATAAATTTTTACATAAAATTCAGAAAGCGCTTTTCGAGCTTTAACAGTTTTAAACAAAGTTTTTCGTTCCAAATAAGTTTAACCATAGAAAAAAAAATATATAACCTCTCTGTGGTTTAACTTAGCCAATTTTTATCTCATTGTTGATCGTAAATAATTTTTTAATCTATTTATTAATCATTCCGCAACTTCTTGCTGCCTCTACTGAGATACTCAATTGTTTCAAAATTTCGGACTATGGTTCCGTGCGGCTGTGTGCAGTCCCATATTTAAGAAATTTAATTTCCTCGATTTGTATTTTGTTTATTAAGTTTATTTTTATATTGTTCCTGTAACAAAAGCGAAGCTCCAACCAAATTTTTCTAATCTATATCACATCAAAAATCCATAGAAATTGAAACTGTGTAAAATTTGTGACGCAACAAAAAATTTTATATCTTCCCACATCGTAGTTTGTTTGAATCCCCCAAAAATAATATTCTTTCGTTAAAAAAAAAGAGAAAATATAATTTCTAACTTTATTTGGAGGTCCCTGAATTTGAAAACACCAATCAAAAGATTTTCGTGATACGTGACCCCCTCTACCAAGCCCTGTGTATCTAATCAATTTGTAATACTTATCGACATTTATTATCAATTCATGGCAGTATCAATTATTATTCCTTTCTCTCACCACTTTCTTTCTCACACTTTTTGTTTTTGCATGATTTACGAAAGCTACTTTTCTTATTAGAATATATTTTCTTCTTTGAATAACTGTATGTAATATATATATATACAATACATAAATAACCTTGACATTTGAATTTATCGTGACATTAAAAATTTTCTTTGTGTAATAACGGAAATTTTCATTTTCCAATTTTCCCAATTTCAAATGTTTGGACAGTCAATAAATGATGATGTAATAAGTGACGTAATTGTATATATATTTTAATATATACATATAAGAAAAAGGAACGAAAATCAAAAGTCATATGATATAAATTGCAATAGAACAAATATATATATATATATATATATATATATATATATATATATATATAAGTATAGAGAACTTTTACCTGTCATGTCAACAAGGTATAAAGAATAAAACAGCCCAGACCATAGGTTTTGTTAGTGTAGTCTCTGACACTCATTCATGTAACGCGTGCAATGCAAATGCACGTACATACATATATTTATATATAAATATAAATAAATAAGTATATTATGTGTATACTTTAATACATTTTTCAAGTTCAATACTGAGAATCGATCTAATTTTAGAATAAAATTAAATGAATTTTATGAATAATCAAATCAAAATAAATAGTTAGTGAAATTTTTAATGAAAATTGGCAAACAGGAAAGGAAAATTACAACTTTTCTTTTAACTGAAATGATTTGCTGAATACGGCTCTCAAGTAATCAGATGTTTTTTAAGTTTTTAGTGTAACAATAATTCTCAGATAGTTCGGTTCGAATGAATTTTTAGTGGGGTTTTCGAAAAAAATCCTTTACATATTATATACATCCATACATAAATTAGTGGATATATAAATACATACATATATGTATTAAAGTTCAAAACACTTAAAAAGTAATTTTTAATAAAAATTTCTTAACTATTTCGTAACGCAAAGTTTAAAAATTTTCAATTTAGATTAAAATAAAAATATATATACATACATATATATAAATATATATTCAAAAAAAAATGAGCAACGTTAGTGATAACAATAATAATTCTACACAATTTAAAAATGTTACACATGTAATTTTCGATCTTGATGGATTATTAATCGACTCTGAAACAATTTATGAAGGAATTGTTTCAGATATTGCAAAATCATATGGTAAAACATATCCATCTGATGTCAGAATGCGTTTATTGGGTACAACTGAAAGACGTTCAGCTGAAATTGCTGTTAATGATTTACAGTTACCAATAACTGTTGATGAATATCTACAGAAATATAAAGAATTGTCTCAACAAAGATTATTTGATGTTAAATTAATGAAAGGTGCTGAAAGACTTCTGAAACATTTAAATGTAAATAATATATCATTTTGTTTAGCAACAAGTTCATCACAGAATATGGTAGAAAAGAAAACAGCAAATAATTTAGAACTTATGAAATTATTTCATCATATTGTTTGCGGATCAACTGATCCGGAAGTTAAAGCTGGTAAGCCAGCTCCAGACATATTTTTAATAGCAGCATCTCGTTTTGATGATAAACCAAAAGTTGAACAATGTATTGTATTTGAAGATTCACCGAATGGTGTTACAGCGGCTGTTTCAGCTGGTATGCAAGTAATAATGGTACCAGATCCCCGTGCAACATCTGAACAATGTAAACCAGCAACTCAAGTTTTGAAATCTTTAGATGATTTTAAACCAGAAAATTTTGGATTACCAAAATTTTAAGAAATTAATGAAATACAAATCTTAGAAATTCATTCATAGTAGTTCAAAAGAAAAAAATGTTTGTGCACTGAAATTATTTTAGAATTGGACACAATTAAATTGAAGATGTAATACGAAATTAACAGAAGATGTGATACAAAAAAGGAAACTATTAGTTAGAAATGTTTGCTAGAATAAATTATCCTTTTTTTTTTTTGAATAATTTTTTATTACAAACTTTTCAATTAATTAAAAAAAATGTTAATATTAATTTTATTAATATTAGATATATTTTGATAACTATAATTTTTAAAAATAAAAATTTAATAGAAAAATATTGATAATAGAGATTAATTTGATTATTAATAAATTATATTTTCAACATTGATAATAGTATACAATTATTAAATATCATTTAACCTAATTATATTAAAGATAAGAAAATAGTTTAAGTAAAATAACAAAAACAAAATTAAATTATGAATATTTTGATATTACATACTAAATGACACCTTAGTCATAACAAATTCAAAAAATTTAGCTTAAATACCTCTAGACGCATATAGATTAAAAATCAAAAAAATACATTTTAAAATAAATGTTATTCAACCGTATTTCCAGCTAAAACATGAATTTGCATACTTTTCGTAGAATTATAAACTTGTCCGGGTGGGAATGGTTGTAATTTAGGATGAACATCTTGTTTATTTTTACCACCCGAAATATACTTGGATAGCCTTACATTTGGCATAGGTAAAAATCCAGCACTTAATGGAAGAACATCCAATGAAATTGAATGACTTTCAACATTATTCATTGATACAACTCCTAAAAATTGTATTGAATTTTATTATTTTATATTATAAAAATAAAATGAAATACAAAAAAATACCTGCTGTTCTTCCACATACAGCCCACATATTTTTATCAGCTAAAACTTCATACATTAAATCATTATAGGAATTATCATGCATTTTTGTAATTTTTAAATTTAAATTACAAACTGAACCAACACGACACAATTCATTCGATTCAACTTTAGCTTGAATTTTGAATAAAGTTGTATAATCTAAAACATCAAAAGCACAAGCATAATTTCTCTGTATATTTGGTTTTTCATAACTAGCAAATTTTGTAGAAAAATGAACTTTTATAATTGGCATTTCATTTTCAGTCTTAAGAGGCTCAACTTGTAATTCCCACAGAAATGATACAGTTAAATTTTTATAAATTTCCTAAAAAATAAAACATAATATTTAATAAGATATATTTTTTAACTTTAATTTATAAAACTCAAAATAAGCTTACAATTATTTTGAGATTTTTTGGATTCAAATCTACTAAATTTACTCCTTTTGTGTCGCATTTCATATGAGTTCCAGATAAAAGTAAATGAGCTTCTAAACCTTTTAAGCAAACATGTAAAAATTTTTGAGTATTGCATGTATGTAAGCGACATGAAGCTGTCATAGCTGGCATAAAATGAAGTGGAATATCTAAATCATTGCGCGACCATGGGCAATTTAATGTAATAATATGTTCAATAGGTTTATCTGTATTTCTTCCTGGTAAATCTGTTAAAACAGTTAATGGAACTGTACGTTCTTCAAATGATTTAAAATTTGATAATGGACAATGTATGAAGTTTTCAAATTTACTCTCATCAGAATTGTTTGATGCAAGTTTTATTTTTAGATGTTTTGAACACTTTAGAGTAATTTTAGCATCTTGAGGAAATATGAAACTTCCTCCAGATACAATTAGAGTTACTGGCTGTTCAATACCAGCAACTAAGTTTTTAAAACACAAAATTGCTGATGCAGCTTTTGTTGTAATTTCAAAAGGTTTTAGTTTTAATGGTATTTTATCCGACAAAAATTCCAATTGATGCATTTTAATAGAAAGCTAAAAAAAATAGAATGAAAAATATATACAATATGTAAAAATATACATCAACTTTTATTACTTGTTTGAAATCCCAAACTCCCACTCTTAATGCTTTTCCTTTTAATTCAATTAAATTACTGCCAGGATGAATAACAAGGGGATCCACAGAGAAACTATTTGTAAAATCTGCTCTAATTGTTGGTGATACTTTCCTTCTTGTACTACTTGTTCTTCTAACGGGTTTCGAACTTTTTTGTGTATCAAAACGAACAGATGCTGAAGATAATGTATTATCTTGTTTATATTCCAAATGAAGAAATACTTCTTGTTTTGAATTTAAAAAACAGTTTGAAGAATTGAAATCAATTGCCACTGAATCAGTTGTATTATTAGCTGATGACATCTCATATGACAATAATATTTTATCAACATAAACTTCTCTAGGAAAATTACTATCTAATTTTAGCTGAATAGTAACAACATCATCTTGAATTATAATTCCTTCATTTAAAACATCAATGGCACAAATTTTAAAATGTTCTTCTAAATTACAAAAAAACATGTTAGTATCATTCTCAACTTTCAATGTTTGTGGTAAATATTTTAAACTTTTTAAAAACTCATCGAAATAGAATGTGCGAACCAAAATTTCTAAATCTAAACAGCATGATATAGTACAACATGTTTTTGTATATGAAATATTATCATCCATTTTACGATAACAGTTAGCTAATTCTAACAAAGTTTGACTAGCTAATGCAGTCCAAGATTCCGATTTTAATTCTCGTAAAATATCTGTAAAAAAAACTACAGCTTTATGAGGCTCATTAAGAGCACAATAAAAATTTCCCAAATCAAGACCAACTAAACGAGCTGATCTTAATCTTGAAACATGTTTGTAGGTTGAAATAGCAAGTTCACTTAATTCTAAGTAAAGTTTTTGAAAAGATTGATTTGACCCAAGTGCTTCTTTAAGTTTTTCAGTAGAATTTTTCTTCGGTTTACGACTTGGTGAATGAGATTTTTCTATTTGTGGTGTAGGATCAACAAAATTATGTTCACTTGGAGCATCACCTATACCTGCTGAAAGTTGTACAACTATATGTAATTGTTCTGAAGTAGAAGTAAAACCAGGTAATAATCCACATAATTTCCCCAGCTCATACAATTTATCCTTAGCTAAATTCCATATTGGAGCACATTTTTTAAAGCATTCCACTTGATTTGATTCCATTACTTGATCACACAAATCCAATACTTCTAAAGCACACACAAATTGCCAACATGATAACGCACCTTCTATTACTGCCACTTTAAGCACTTCAGTTTCACGTATAGTACAAAACAAAAATGGGAGTAACCGTTCAGCTATTTCGGCATGTTTTTCCATTAATATTAACAGGTGCGCCTGTCGTTCAAATAAGTAATTTCGAAATTCCAAAAAAGTAACTTCAACGTTTTTAATTTTTTCTCTAATACTAAATTTATCTTGACGATGAAGTGATATACCATGAAATGAAGCTGAAGAATGTTGAAACGACTCTAACCATTTTTGTTTTTCACCAAACCCAGAATTAGTTACAAATTGTGAAAACATAGCATCTAATTCATCATACTGAATAAGTGCTTCCGAGTGTAATTCTAGTTTTTCCAAAATTAAAGCTAAATCCTCTTGCAAAAGAAAATATTTTATAAAATCCCAATTTTCTTGATTTCTTTTTTCTCTATTTACTCGTATCAATTCTTCATATTTGACAACATTTTTACTATAACTAGATAACATTAAGTGTCTAATTCTTTGTACCAGACATCGAAAAGATTCTGTAGATTTTTGCTCAAACTTTGCTGGATTGAGAACTGAAATACACCTATCACCATTTTTTGAAGCAAAATCTAAACGAATTTTGTCTAAAACTGTTGTTCGAGGTATAATATTTTTTGTCTTTCTTGTATCTATAGTTTCAACCAACAAAATCATCCAATCTGCAATATTATATGTATTTAAAATTTTTAACCATGCATCAATCTCTTCTTTAACTGTGTTTTTGTATGTATCAACATCCTAAAATATTTTCGTAACAAAAATACAATAATATAAATTAAATTATACAAAATAATTACAGTGCACTCTGTAATGAAAATATGCAAAACTGGATGTTCTTGAATGCTCCATTCGCCTTTTCTAAATTTCTCTAGAGGATCTTCAGAAAAAGGTTGAAAAACTGCTTCAAGTCGAACATTCTTTGATGGTCTACCAAATGCTCGACGCCACTCACAGGTATGCATTGGTATACTGGACACAATATGTGGTTCCAATGATTTAAACAAAGGGCCCGCTCCAGAATCTAAAAATTTAACATAAATGATAAATCTACTATAAAAATTGAAAATTTATCATGTGAATTTAGAAATCTTACATGTCAAAACGGGTTTGGAATTCATTGTTAAAAACCAATTTAATACCCCTGATTTAATCTACGGTTTATTTTTAACTCTAAACCTAAGTTTTTAAAAATGTTTACTACTTTTTTTGAGTACTTTCTACAATCTCGTATTGACTATTGACGTATTGTAAATGTAATAAAATTAAATTGAAAATACCAACTGTCAATTTTCAAGTCAACTGATCAACTGAAAATTACAGCTGATAGTACTTGCAGCCGTTTACATTACATTTTTAAACGGTTCCAATTAAATATACTATTTCAAAGTTTCTTTAAACTTGTCTGGTCATACTTTACTCAAATATATTTATAAAAAAAAAATAAAAAATGCATACTTGCTACATATTAAATATTTTTAAAGTTTTAATTCAGATGTTTGCTAGAATGTTAGTTTCATGTGCTTTCCAGTTCGATAACGAAACGAAACGACATGAAATTGACACAACTATCTATTCCAATTCCAAGATTAAACTTTCATAGTTTCATTTTCATACGACAAGAAATTTCAATGCCATATTTTGTTTTGACATTATTCATGGCATGTATGGATTTGTTTATACCTTTGTTTGACAGTTGACATTACGCTTGGCAATTGCAATTTTTGCATTTACTTGTTTGTACTTTGAGAAATATAAAGTACGCTGCAAGATAAACCTTTTTAAATTTAAAATTATTAATAACATAGTGCATAGTTCATTTCATAGTTAGTAAAAATACAGAAACTTCAAAATGTTTTACCATGTAATTAAGTTATTTTTTTGTGAATGTACATACTAGTGATAAAATTACAATCGAAAATATTTTCCAGATATCATTAGAACATGAAATATTGTTGCATCCAAGATATTTTGGTCCACAATTGCTAGAAACAGTAAAACAGAAATTATACACTGAAGTCGAAGGAACTTGCACAGGAAAATATGGTTTTGTAATAGCAGTAACAACAATAGATCAAATAGGATCGGGTGTTATTCAACCTGGTCAAGGTTTTGTTGTGTATCCGGTGAAATATAAAGCTATTGTATTCCGACCTTTTAAAGGGGAAGTTCTAGATGCTTCAGTTACACAAGTAAATAAGGTACATAGCTTATTACTTTTGATAACAAAAAAAGGTCGTTATATTTCATCTTATATTTTTAGGTAGGGATGTTTGCCGATATTGGACCTCTCTCATGTTTTATATCACATCATGTAAGTTGGAAGACGTAGAATATAAGATTTATTAAAAAAAAAATTAAATTTTAGTCTATTCCTGCTGATATGCAATTTTGTCCAAATTGCTCACCTCCATGTTATAAATCTAAAGATGAAGATGTTGTTATTTCAGAAGAAGATAAAATACGATTAAAAATTGTAGGAACAAGAGTAGACGCTACTGGTATTGTAAGTAATTATTTTTTGAACCACGTAATATTTAATAGATAAATTATTCTAACATTTTTTTTAGTTTGCAATTGGAACGCTAATGGATGATTACTTGGGCTTAGTATGTACCTGATTTGATTTTATTCTGCAAACAATATTTTATATTTTTTTTAAGTCATATAATTTTGAAATAAAAAAATTCCTAATATTACCGTGCATAAAGGGTATTTATCCAAGTATATTATTTTACGTCTATATGTTTGAATATTTTTATAAACATTAATATAAATACAAATTTTTAATATATAATTTTTTAGATTAACTATATATGTATATAGTAAATAATATTATTAATTGAATAAAAGCGAATACAACATATAAATAATTATTGATATATGTATAAATACAGAATATTAGAAAAATTTGATTCACATTGACAAGAATATGTATTTAAAAACTTCAACTTATTTGACAAAAATTGAATTTGATCTCTTTGTTATATAATTTAAAATAATTTTAATTAAGATTTGATAATACACTTTTTAAAATGATATTCAAAACTAATTTATAAGTCCCAGGAAAATAAATGATGCTTAACTAACATATCTCTCACTCCATCTTTTAAAGGTTGACTTTCAACTCCTTTCTTTGGTGGTAATTCCCAGTCCGGATTTAAATTAAAAGCGAATTGGGATAGTATTCTTAATTCACATTTAATTTGCACCCATCCTGGTGAATTTATAAAACTGCAAGATTGATACCATTTTTGTACTATTTCCGTGCAGGAGCATAAAACTTCTAACCATAAATGCAATACTTGTTCATTTAAGCCTAAACAAATTAAACTTCGAAGCTTAACATCCATTTGAGCATGGGCGTTATCATGACTTTGATTTATAGATTGAACACATCTATATAATAATTCTTCTGGTGTAAGTACTTTACCATCCTCATCCAAACGATAAGTTTTACATAAGATTAAACGACTGTAAACTGATTCAAAATCTTTTTCAACTTCACGAGTAGCTGCCTCTTCGATAAATAACCAAGGATGACAAGGTCCTCCTAAAAAGTTTGGACGTTTCATGCCATGCTCTAAAACTTGTTTTATTGTTGGAGCCAACGTCCCACGTACTAAATCAGTAACAGTTTCAGAAATAGCATCATCACCTGCACTACTATATTGTTTACTTCTTTCATCTAATAATTCAACAAATTTAGCAGGAAACCATCCACGTAACCCATTTAGTTCACCTACCCAACAATGTTCATCTTTCTGACTTATTATCGTAATGATATCATTTTTACGAAAGCCTAATTCATCGTCGTCATGTCTTTCAAAATCATGTAAGGCTTTAGCTCTTCTATTACGATTTTTCGATACATTAATGTAATTTTCATGATCTTTTGCATGACTGTCCATGCTATAATCTGCAATCATTTGGATATGTACTTGCAATTTAGGTTCGATGGTAATAAAATGTCGACAAACTTTTTGTATAGCTTCTCTGAGATCTACTAAAATTTCTGTTTGACGAATATTTTTATTTTTTGTATCAACTGAACTATTGTTATCTTCTCCACCAAATAAATAAATTTGAAATACAGATCTATTTTTCTTAACTTGTCTTTTTACTAATTGTTGTTTAGGCAAATTAGGAACTGCTTCAGGATTTCCAACTAACCCTCCTTGATCAGCCATCAAATAAGCTAAATGACGCCTACGATGGGTATCAATAACAGTTTGACTTAAAGAGCCCCCTACTTCCATTGCACGTTCAAACAACATTTCAACATCTTCAACTTCACCTGGAATATCTGACAGCGAATTAAAAATCTGAGCTGAATTTTCTAAATGCTCTAAATCCTTTTCTTTTATTTTAAGCATTCCTAAAGTAATTTGAAATAGAACTATTGAACCATCATAGAAAAACCAATCCCAGATTCGAACAAGTATTTTTGTATGAACAACATTGGCAAATAGTGTTAAAAACCAATGTAAAGTTATAAGTGATAATTCAATATCATGTTTTTTTAAAGTCTCATCAACTCCTGATAAATAATTAGCAATTAATGTTTGCATTACACGTTGATCAGCCTGCACGCCAATTAGTGTCGAAGAGTAATATGAGGCTGGCAGTAAATCTTCAACAATAGTTGCCATCATCCAAAAAGCATTTTCTTCTTCCATAAAAAGCAGTAGAGAAGCTACAATTACACCAGTACCTTGACAATATCCAATATCAGGATAAAGCCATGCTAAACCCCGTAAAATTCTACAAAAAAATTAAAATGTTATTTAAATCAATTAACGTACTTCTTCAATAAAAATTTCAAACCTCCTTAATCTGGGAATTCCAGTTCCATTAGGAGAACTAAAACATACATTTGTCGGTAGAATACGTAACAAATCTTTTTCTATTTGTTTTGAGGTCATTAATTGATCATTACTAGAAGCTTTTATAATGTCTTTGTAAGTTGTTTCAGACTTTAATTTTTTCTGTAAAGCTCCCGATAATCTCATCCACATTTGTGGCCTTAACGAATGTGGTATACCATCTCTTACCATATTACGTAGTTTCTCAGTTCTAGGCAAACATACATCCACATTTTCCCAAGTTAATTCACTAGCCTCTTTATTATGAGAAAACTCTAAATGAGCTATCCATTGTAATCTTTTTTGGGGATCATCAACAAATGGAATTCCTAATAATTTATTTGAGTTTTGTTCGGGACCATCTTCTTCTTCTACACGAAAACCAAATTCATCAAATTGATAATCAGGTTGACTATTTGGATTTTCAGTTTCTGGTTGGCCTAACTTTGCTAAAATATTTTGGGGCCACATTGATGGTGTAAGAGCTGAAAAGGGTCCACCGGGAGATGGCCGAATACCATCAACTACATTTATATCTTCTGTTAGCTCTGATAATTCTAAATCTAACTCATCTTCTTCATCATTGCAAGTTTCAATTTTTTTCTAAGTTAAAAAAAAAACAACAAAATAAAGGTCAAAGTGAAAATCGATTATTAAACGCAATGATGTATTAAAATTTACCAAATGTTCTTCTTTTCCAACGTATCCTTCATGATCTCGGGAACCAAATAGCTTTTGGGCCATCTCCATCTTTAAAACTAGCCAATAATGTAAAATATATGTTTAAAAGTTTTTCAAAATTTCCATAGTTTTATTTATCATTTTTAAAATAAATAAATATAAAAAGTAAACATTAGTAAGTGACGTGACGAAATTTCTATTTACATATTTTTATATTTTTCGACTTGACTTACGACATCAAAAATTTGAAAGATGTTTGTAGTTTGATTAGTAGGGCTCACGTTGAAGATGTTTACAATGGAAATTATAGCGAAACAATAATGTTTAATTGATAACATATGACAGTTTTTTTTATGTTTAAATGAATAACATACGAATACCACATAATAAGCGTGATATTATTAATAAAAATAAATTCAAGATTAAACTAGCAATACATATTCTAGCAATACACATAGGTATATAATTTAAAAATATATCAGTTTTTTTTTTATATTAAAATTTAAAATTATTTTTTTTAAACAATTTCTGTTGGTTATCAAGTTATCTTTTGCTAAAAGGTCAGCAGCAGCAACACTTTAAATTGTAATATACGACAATAACGACATCCCTCAGCTGGAACGAAATGTCAACTATTAATGACATCAGGCGTGATATGAAATTTTAAGTTACAAAGAAAAGCAAATAGTAAATTACAAATACAAAGTCAAGACTCAAGCAAGCGATGAAGCTATTAAAGTGCCGCATATAATTTTAGGGGAGGATAAATTATTAAAAATTTAATTATCAAATTAAAAAAGTGAATTACAATTGATTGTGAAATAAATAACAAAGTAAATTATACAATATTATATTAATGCATATTTACTTTTTAAAAATTACATATTTCTTTTTTAATTCATATCTAATCGTATATTAAATACATTATGTACATTTAAATTACATATATAAAATGTAAAATTTATTTAGTGCAAAATTTTCACTCATAGTGGAAACCACTTATATAAAATTCAAAAATATATCAATTTTTTACATAGAAGTATGTATTTCAAAAATAATATATGCATGTATATACTAAAAAATTACATAATTATAAAAAAAGTATTCTATTGTTTAATTTTCAGGATAAAAAACGATGTTATACTGTCCAACTAATGAGACTTTATCCCAAATTTGGGTAAATCATGGCA
The DNA here is from genome assembly GCA_963942445.1 of Argyra leucocephala. Classification (NCBI taxonomy): domain Eukaryota; kingdom Metazoa; phylum Arthropoda; class Insecta; order Diptera; family Dolichopodidae; genus Argyra; species Argyra leucocephala. The sequence goes on along the minus strand of OZ012677.1, from coordinate 157,080,744 downwards.
TATCACATTGTTTTGCGGACACTGTATTTACATCTATAACAGCTGGTTTCCTAATTATTTTTGGAACATTAGAACTACTGATGTATCGCAAATATGCAAGCCCAATAACAGATTTGAATCAAATATCTAAATCAAAACTTTATAAATTTCAAATATTTTTGTTATTTTTCTTTCCTATGCTTGTTGGTACAAGATTTGTGTTAAATGGATTTTTTTATAAAGATTCTGCAATTTATGGTTATATGGTATTTTATGATATTTTATCAAATTAAATATTTAATTTAAAAAATTATTTACATTTTAGATTCTTTCTACAGTTTTAATAATGGGATCATTTTTGTTATCAATAGCTGTGGTCAGAGTAGAAAGATATTATCTATTACCTTCAGTTCCTACTCGAGGGCATGGTTTTATTTTATTATTATTTTGGACAATGTCCTTTATAGTTGAAAATTTATCATTTGTTAATATGAGAAATGAAGACTGGTGGTTCGATCTAAGAACGTAAATATATTGAAAAAATATAAATATGTACATGTATATATTAATAAGAAACTTTAATTTTAGTACAAAAGACAAAATTGAAATGAGTTTATTTATAATGCGTTACACATCAGCTCTTTTAATATTCATATTAGGATTAAAAGCACCTGGAATAATGCTACCATTTAGTCAACAAGAAGAGGAACTTTTAGCACCCGACGTAAGTTTTCTAAAAAATGTTTTGTTATATGATTTGTTAGTTTTTTGATCAAAAACTTAATTTTTTTTTATTTTTAATATCAATTTATCAATTGATTATTTTTATACGTTTAGCATCACGTACTGATAAGAATCGATAAATTTCAATAATCAGAAACATTTTTGCTTGATAATTTTGATTTTTTAGTAAAGAATTATCAACTAAATTACATTGAACTATTGTATAAAACTATTTTATTAAAAATAACTTGTAGGGAATTTAATTTTTTGGAAATATGTATAAATGAATTTTAATTAATATTCACTTTGTAATTTTTATTCAACCATAAATATTTTAATTAAATTATTATTTGTTTTAGAACAATTCATCAGCTTTTAGAAATGCTTTTAAGAAAATGCGTAAACTCTTTCCTTATATATGGCCAAAAAAAGATGTAGGTTTGCAATCTAAAGTTCTAGTATCCATATTATTGTTAATTGCGGGTCGTGTCATCAAACTTTATTTGCCATTATATCGGAAAAAAATTGGTAAGCGCAAAATTGAAATTTATTTGAAATATTTTTAATAATTATAATTTAATATTTAGTTGACAGCTTAACAATTTTACCAATTTCTTTTCGTTGGGATTTTGTTTTGATATTTGTTGCATTGTCATTTTTGCAAGGCAGTGGTACAGGAAGTATGGGAGTGTTAAATAATTTACGACAATATTTATGGATTTCTGTTCAGCAGTATACAACTAGAGAAATTCAAGTAGATTTATTCCGCCATTTGCATAATTTGTCGTTAAGATGGCATTTAAAACGTAAAACTGGTGAAGTTTTAAGAGTTATGGACAGAGGAACCGATTCTATAGACAATCTACTTAATTATATCTTATTTTCAATTGCTCCAACTATAGCTGATTTAATTGTAGCTGTTATATTTTTTATTGTTTCATTTAATGGATGGTTTGGCTTAATTGTTTTCCTTACCATGTCATTATACATTTGTAAGATATTTTGAAATATAAGATGTAAAGTTATATTTTAAAGTTTTTTCCTAACAGTGGTGACTATAGTGATTACGGAATGGAGAACTAAATATCAGAGGGAGATGAATTTAGCAGAAAATGCGTGTAGAGCGAGAAGTGTTGATTCTTTATTAAATTTTGAAACAGTCAAATATTATGGTGCTGAAAAATACGAGGTGGACAGTTTTCGCGAAGCAGTTGAAAAATTTCAAGTAATTTTAATTTAAAAGAAATAATCTAAAAAGTTGTTTAATTATGTATTTTTAGACAGAAGAATGGCGTACATTATTTACACTTAATATTCTCAATACAGCTCAAAATATAATTCTATGCTCAGGACTTTTAGCTGGTTCTATGCTCTGTGTTTATGATGTTGCTCTTGTTAAAAATTTAACAGTGGGTGATTATGTTTTATTTTTTTCGTATTTAATTGAATTGTATATGCCGTTGAATTGGTTTGGAACATACTATCGTGCTATACAAAAAAACTTTGTTAATATGGAAAATATGTTTGATTTATTGAAAGAAGAAGAAGAAGTTTTTAATGCACCCGGTGCTGCATCGCTTCAAGCTTTATATGGTAAAATTGAGTTTTCAAATGTTAGCTTCAGCTATAGTCCAGAACGGATTATTTTGAAAAATATTAGTTTTTGTGTACCGTCTGGAAAAACTGTTGCTATTGTTGGTCCATCTGGAGCAGGAAAGAGTACAATAGTTCGTTTATTATTCCGATTTTATGACATTGATACTGGAACAATTTTAATTGATGGGCAAAATATTAAACTTGTAACTCAAGAATCATTGCGTAAATCTATTGGTGTTGTACCACAAGACACAGTTCTATTCAATAATACAATTTATTATAATATTGAATATGGTCGTATTGGTGCACCGCCTGATTGGGTTTTTAGTGCGGCCCGCAATGCTGATATACATGATAAAATTCAGACGTTCCCAGAACGTTATAATACGCCAGTAGGAGAAAGAGGGTTACGGCTTAGTGGCGGTGAAAAACAACGTGTTGCAATAGCAAGAACCATTTTAAAATCACCTATTATTGTTTTATTAGATGAAGCTACAAGTGCTTTAGATACACATACTGAACGTAATATACAATCTGCATTATCAAAAGTTTGTGCAAATCGAACAACTATTATTATTGCACATCGATTATCAACTATTATTCATGCCGATGAAATTTTGGTATTAAAAGAAGGTTCAATTGTTGAAAGAGGTAAACATGATGAATTATTATTATTAAAATCTGGTATTTATGCTGATATGTGGGAACAACAATTACAAAATCTTGATGCCGAAAATAGAAAACAAGAATTAATTGATATAAGTAATGATAATAAAAATAATCAACCAATGTCGTCACATGAACTTTCGCATCAACAGTAAAATATGAATTATATTTAACAAATATATTTTATAATAAATTATCTTAATTATTAATTCGAAAAAAAGCAAATTTGAAATAATTTTTACAGATTTATATTTCTGTTTATTTTTAAAAAGTACAATTTTAAAAAAAATTGTTTTGTTAATGTTAAATAAAAAAGTATTGTGGTATTATAAATGGTTAAGGTCTATTGAATTCACCAATAGAGAAATTGTCGTGGTAATATAATTTAATAAAAATTATTTTTGCAAATAAAGTACTGTATTTTATTTTATTTTAATAAGTATAAAAGATTATTTTAGATTCGAAATTATGATATAAAAAATGAATCAATTATTTGGGTAACTAAAAGATGTTACACATTCTAGAAATAAACATTCAAATAATTTATTTTATTTTAAAAATATATTCTATATTTATATTTACAATGCTTATAAAACCATAAAATATGACTGATTTAAAAATACATATAATAAACATAAAAAATAAATTGAACAATTTTACATTACTACAGTTGTAAGGAATTTTGAAGAGTAAATTATTTTCAAAAGTTTTTTTAATTTAAAATTTCTTTTAGCAAAATGTACTTATAAAATTTTCATAATTTTGTTTTCTATTTGAATATGAATATACATAATAAATTTTAAACTCTTAAACTAAATTTATAATATTGGCTTTAAATCTAATACTACTTAATAAATAAAAAATCTTTTATAATTAAATACTACTAAAACCACCACCACTATCTTTGATTATTCTTTGTTGACTGCCATAAAATTTAATTGATGAAATATCAAATCCAAAAATACCATCAAGCATTCGATCTATATTTTTCCATAAGAACCAGAAAATTAAAATACAAAATACAATTTGAACGACAATATGTAATACGTATAGTGCACGATGAATTTTTCTACATTTAGGAATATTATCCATAGGTTCTTTCAAAATATACTTGCGTATACCCAACATATATGAACGAATAAAATCTTCCCAACATACTTGATCTAAATAACATGAAAATATTTCTTGATCTCGTGCATTCAATTTCATTTGTAATTTTTCTAATCGTTCATTTTTAAAAATCCAAGTTTTTGTTGTATAATATTGTAACATATCCAGTCCCATTGAAATTTTACGTTGTACATTAACCAAACTAAAAAAACACAAAAGCATTATTAATCTGAATAAATACAAAAATGTAATGTTAGATGGAATTACTTGAATATACATGTACTTACAATGGTTTCATAAACAAGCATCTTAGTATAAAATCTAAAAAGTAAGCTGGTAAATAATGAAAGAATATAACTTTTAATTTATGTACTAATGGATTTCTTGTTATATTCCCAGCTGGATACCATAATGCAAAACTTAATGGATATTCATTTAAAATTCTACGACCACATTCAATTGATTCACCCCATGTTATGCAATATTTGTTTGAAACAACTAAATTATAAAATTCAGCTTCTTCAATTTTTGTTTGCCCACGATCCCATGTTGCAGCAATAACACCATTTATTGCAGTATCGACTGGAATTGATGTTGCTGGGAAATCTGGATTACCTGTTAATAAAATAACAAAAATATTAAATATATTATTTATATAATAATATATAAATATACCGCGTGTCCCAGACCATATGTATCAGCTTTTTAAGAGGGGGATGAGCCGTTATTACCGTTATTTTAAATTTTTAAAAAAATAATTAACTAAATCAAGGGTGATCTATCGATGGTGATCTTTTCAACTTCCGGGAAAGACGGGAAAAGGGTTTTTTAAACTGTCAAAAAAAAGCAGCTTTTGTAAAGTAAATTTTTTTTTTTTTTTTTTAGACCTTAAACTTTGTAGGTACCCTAAACTGAGATAACAGTACATGAAAAACAAATTTATTTGTAAAAATGGTTGTTTAGTTTACCAAAGGAAAATTTGGAGGATGTTTGTTTTATTTTTATTAATTTTGAAGAAAAAAACACTGAGAGAACAAAAAAAAAGCATTTCATATAAGTTTCTTACTTATTAACGTAGAATCCGAATTTGCAAAAAATAAGTACCACTTCCCATTTGAAAGTCTCGATTTCGGCCAATTTCGGTGATTTTCGGGCTTAAAAAACTGTTTTCTGGTCCTTCCCAGAGTTAATAAGTTTTTTATAAATTTTAAAATAACGGCTTTTTCCCCTCTTAAAAAGCTAATACGCATGCTTTGGACCACGCCGTATATTTAATGTGTTAATAGTGTGAATAATATTAACGTACTCGTTCGTTGGTAACAATAAAGGAATCACTTATAATTGAATGTTCTAGATCTTAATATTCGAATTGAAAACATAGAAAAAGTATTTTTTTTAAATTAATAATTTTTGATCTCCTATAACTCAAATTTATTATTCTTTTGGATCTCCTAACACCCACTTCAATATAATAGCTAATCACCTTGTTTATAAGAGTCTACATTTTTTTGAAAAATAAAAACTTACATAACATTGTTCGAATAACACCACGGGCGCCACCAACCATTAAACCAGTTGGACCATTAACACCTTCAACCCATCCTGGCATTGGTTCTTTTAAAGCTGCCACAACTAAAAAATATATATGAAAAAAAAAAATTAGGTTCTAATATATACAACATATTATTATATTATGTAAGTATATTAATTAAATTACTATTACAAAAAAATTATAAAGCTTTATTTATTATTCAGTAATTTTAAAACATAATCAAAATCAAATAATATTACCTATAGATGGTCGACAAACAACAATTGGTAATCTTTTAGCATATCGACAAACTAAAGCTTCTGTAACAGCTTTACTAAAAGCATACGTATTTGGCAGTCCATCTAACAAACTAAAATATAGTATTATTATTATTATTTTTTTTTAACCTCATTAATATAAACTCAAGGTTTATTATTTATTTTTTTCTTTTCTATTTTTAAATACACATGCAATGCATTACAAATAATCCATATCTTAACTTACCCTGGAGTCATTCTATTTAAATTTTCATTGTCAACTTTTCTACACATTTCAAGTATTTCAAGTGGATCATGATTAATTGAATATTCTCTTTCTTCTAATACATCTTCTTTACAATGACTATATGATGTTGAGACATGTGTAAAAACTTTCAAATTTTTCATTTTTTCAGCTAATTTTAACATTTTTTCTGTACCACCAAGATTCATTTCAATAATTTGTTTTAATGGTTGATCAAAACGTACATTAGCCGCACAATGTATTACAATATCAATATTTTCTAATAATTCATTACGATCATTTTCATCTAAACCCAATTCATTTTCAAGTATATCACCTTTAATTAATTTTGTTTTATTTAATATTTTGTTACTATTATTATTTTCTATGAGTTTTTGAAAAACCTGCAATAAAATAAGAAATAAATAAAAATCGAATTAAATTTGAAATTGAAATTAATACAAAAAAAATGTTATTAAAAATTAAATTTCATAATTTATCTTATAATCAACCACAAATTGCAAACAAAGGTATTAAAAACAAGTAAATACAGTTCATAAGCATGGGACCAACTTGCCATTAAATAAAGATTTAAAAACAAATAAATGTTCGTAACGGAGATATGTACAATACTTCAGCATAGAACACCAAAGCAAAGAAAAGTACATCCAAATTACCTGGCTTGAAGTATTCTGTAGCAGGATACATACATAAATATTAGAGCAAAAAATTATATTCGTTATATCCAATAAATTGTTTTAAATAAGAATACATAGTTGGTGTGTGTAGATAATATGAAAGAGTTTTACCAAATTTTTTTTATTTAAATAACGGAAATTTGATTTCAAATAAGGATTTTGGACCTTGGAAGTAATTGAAGTAAAATATAAAGTTAACCTGCATTGATAAAGCCGGTTGGAATGTAAATATGTATTGTAAATATATAATTCAAAATTGCTAATTTAGATAAAAAGAGTAGATTATTATCAATAAAATGACTACATCTTATGAAATAGAATGCAAAAAAATTTGTGTTTTACGATGCCTTCATGTTTTATTTATAGCCTGTGCCATACAATTTTATATCATTTGGCTTTGCTTTCTGTAATATTATGATTGTTTTTTTCATTTTATACATGGACCTATGTACCGTCATTAATAATAATAATATTACATGTCTAGTTCTTTCAAGTAATATTCATTCATATTTAGCAATTTATAAATATTATCCAACTCGATTTTCGTGGCTGTTTGCTGTTGGGCCACGAAAACTAGCATTATTATTGGCCATTTATATTGCTTTAGGATTTTTAACCGCTAGGTTGTATTCCAGATACTTAAGCAGTGAATACAAAACATTAATTTTTGAATACTTTAACAGATATTGTAAAATAGTAAATGTATGTTTCTTATATGGGTAGGAATATATTCTGGATTATATTATTATTTTAAGGAAAAATTCACCAGTGATCCAGAAGTATAATTTCTTGCTATATTAGAACATCAGAACATGTATTCCAGTTTAATAAATAATTTATACATTTGGTGCAGACGATGATCGTATATACCTATATTATCATCTGTAATAGTAATAGCTTCATTTGCTACAATAATATCAAATTAATATTTTATGTTTGGATTTTATCATTTCAAACATATTGAACGTTCTTTTTTCCATATTTTTAACTCAATCAACGAAATTTTCGATTGAAAAAGATTCAATAACAAAATCATTTGAATTTACATTAACTGAAGGACTATCTTTGTCAAAAGCATCAATAATTTAACAACTCGCTAGTTTGGATTTTTTTATTTTAATTGGTGCAAAAAATGTTGGAAGAAGAAAACAATTATTTGCATTGTCTTTTCGTTGTAGTCACCCATATAATTGGAATTAATTATCAGGACAATGTTTAAGTTTAATTGATGCTTACACAGATGAATAGTCAGATTCAGTAAAAAAAAACCTCAACAGTTAAATGTAACAATTACAAAACTTCAAAACCAACAGCTACAGAAGCTGCCGAAAAATTTTTTTTACGACATTAATGAAACTTATGTCATTCGTCTCATGATGCACGAAAACACATCAAACACAGCAAATTCAAACAAAGTCACAAAGCAATTCAGTTAATTTCTTTGAAATTGATAAAAATTGGGAGGATATTAAAAAGGCCATTTTTAGATCAATACCTGGGGAAAAAATAGATAGGAATTTTATAACTTTGAAAAATGCAATCAAGCTCTGTCTTTTCAAAATATTCACTATTTTGTGATTATATACGAGATTCAATTGATGGTCCGGATGATTACATAGTATAAAAATTTACAAAATTTCATTTTCTATCAAGATAATTGAAGAAATAAATTATATAGATATAATTATTTATGACGTATGTATGTATAAAATCAGTAAAATTAATAGTCTTTGGTTTAACATTAAAACCAGATTCAGATCAGATCATATTAAATACATTTCGTAAATATTATTGTAAGATTAAATTCATTATTGTAACTTGTTTGATTTAAACATGGCAATAAATAAATAAATAAATAAATTTCAGAGAATTTAATTAAATGTACTATAATGTATGTATAAAGAACAGAATGTTAAAATTAATGGAATAAAAAAAATAATAAAAATAATATGTAATAAATAAATATACTTACTTCACATTTAAAATAATCATCACGCCGTTTTTGTGGATCAACACCACGTTTAGAACGTATCAATAAATATAACTGTTTCAAATCAGGACAATCTCGTAATAATTTTTCTACAAGAACTTTTCCCATAAAACCAGTTGATCCAGTAAGTAAAATTGTTTTTCCAGCAAACCATTCTGGTATACCATTTTTAAATGTAGAATTTTCAATTTGATTCATATTGGATAAATTCTATAATATTTTCGATCTGATTTTAATACATACGTTCTTATTAGATATACACGATAGAGTGCAGACTTGAAATAATTGAAAATGTTGAAAATAAGTCTGAAAATAAAAATGAGAAATTAAAATTTAATTTTTTTAAAATTTTAATATAAAAACAAACATATACACATGCAAATTATTACATAACATTTTTCATATACAACACATTTTCATTATATATTTACATAAATAATTCAAAAACATTAACAACAACTGTGAAATCAAAGACCGTTAATATTAACGGTCTTTGGTTAAATTTTAAAAATATTTAAATGAAATATATAGAAGTGGTCCAAATTGATAATTCAACGTTATGGAAACAAACCAGATCGGATTTATACGAAATTCAAAAAAAAAAAATAATTGGATCTAAAAAATACGATAGTAAAAGAAAATGGGTGACAAATGAAATTGACTTGAACTTATGAAGCGTAGACGCAAATTTAAAAATAAAACTTGTTCTACCTACAAATGGTTCTTCATAGGTTAATTAAATCAAAAATAAAATCAGCTAAAAATGAATTGCTTACTAGTGAATATATTGAATTAGAAAATTTACAGCAGTTGCATGACGATTTTAATTTTCATAAAAAACTAAAAGAAGTAGCGGGCAGTTATCGGAAAGTGACACATTCGAATTTAGTGGATAATCAAAATCAAATTATAGTAGATTCAATAAAGAAAAAACATTTTTGTGAAGATTATATAAAATAATTATTTTTTGATAACATCATATCAACCATTAAGTGAAATTGAATTAACAGGGCCACGGATTACAAAAACAGAAATTAAAAATGTCATAAAACTGTCAAAACCAAATAAAGCAACTGGACCAGATGAAATACCAATAGAAATAATTAAACTTATTGATGATGAAAATCTTAATTTATTGGAATGTATGTTTATCCAAATTTATGGCACCGAAATGTATTCTCGAGATTGGCTCAAATCTACATTCGATGCAAAAGAACAATGATAAAAAATATAATGGGTCATAACAGATTTTATCAAAAGCTAGAACCAAACATGGGATCCATACAATTCGCACTCAGAAATGGTATGGGTATACGGAAAGATCTTTTCTGTACACAAATAGTAGTTCAAAACTGTAAAGATGTACAGAAAGATGTGTTTCTAGGTTTTATGGATTAGGAAAAAGCTTTTGACCGGGTTAAACACAACAAATTAATTACAATTCTAAAAACAATAAATAGGTCTTGATGGAAAAGATATTCAATGTATTCAAAATCTATATTGGAACCAAAAATCTGAAATCTGTGTTTGAGATATATCATCTTCAGAAATTGAAATTAGTTGAGGAGTACGACATCAGGGTTGTATGTTGTAACCAATTTTTTTTAACGTTTATTCTGAGTTCATAATTCAGTGAGTTTGTGAGTTTGAAAATGAAAAAAAAAATTTTTGATTTGTTTGATTAATCATTTAAATGTAGGGATAAAAGTAAACGGCACTGTCAACAATAACATCAGATACGCCGATGTTACAATTCTATTGGCTGATAGTATAGAAGGTTTACAAAAATTATTTCAAGAAGTCAACCAATATCTTCTACAATTTGGTTTGAACTTTAACACTATAATAAAACCAAATTCATGATTTTAGGAGGAGAAATTACTATGACAAGAACTAGGTAGGAGAAATTTCTATGACAACAATATCACCATCTCAATTAATGGATATAACAAATAGAACGTGTGTCAACAGTTATTGTATATCTTGGTTATTGGTTCCATAAGGAATGAGACTTATCAAAAGAAATAAAATGTAAAATTGAAATCGCCGGAGTGCTTTTAAGAAGTATAAAAAAATATTAACGAATAGAGATTTTGACATCAAATTGAATCTAGAGGTTTGTTAAATGTCATGTATGGTTAGTACTTTTATACGATATTGAAACTTGGATTTTGAGAGTGTTAGATATGAAAAAAATTGAAGCTTTTGAAATGTGGGTATACCGAAGTGTACCTAAAAATATTTCGACTCGATAGGGTAAGAAACACGGAAGTAATTCAAAGATTACAAATAAATCGTGAATTAATTTGTAATATCAAGCGTCGTAAAACAGCATACTTTGGACACATCATGAGAGAAATAAAAAATATGGAATGCTTCAACTAACATAGTCAAAGGAAAATTGAAGGCAGGCGAGGAATTGGAAGAAAGCAATTATCACAGCTAAAAATTTTTAAATTACTGGGTTAATTGTTATTTTTAAACTGTTGTACTTTTACATTATTAAAATTGCAGTGCAGTAACAAAACCACTACCATTATTGCAACCACACACAATTCACAATTTTTGTGTTTATTATATAATTTTGTCTATGGGATGAAGAACACTCTAACTGATTTTGGTATACACACAAATCCATGCAATAGTGGAAATATACATACAATAGTGGATAAAATGTGGAATGTCTATTGTAGAGTAACTTTATTTATTTATTTATTTCAACGATTTATGCCTAAAGAAATAATTCTCATAAGAAGGCTATATAATGTACATACCATAAAATGTGTAATTATACAAATTAGACTGTTTTTAATTTATTGTCTTCATAATAGCATAGTCCCAAACTAAAACTCTCAACTGTTTTTTATAATTTATTTTATTCCAATGACAAAGTATATACTAGACCAGTTCGAATAACCCATAAAGCAATTTTTTTACATTTATCGGGAATCGTACCTACTACTGCGCCACAAAGGCTGTAAATTAGTGTAATAATTCAGTCAGTGCTTACCTTCCAAAAAACTTAACACAAATCGTTCCAACAATTTTTATTAATTTTCGTTTCAAACATCGTTAGGCCAAAAAAATATATTTTAAATTTTGATATTAAATTTAATTTATTATCTATAGTAATAAATGAATCTTAATAAATTTTTAAATTACAAAATCTTCTGTTCGAATTATTATTTAATAACAAAATGTTGACCAATATAATAATAATAACCATGTATGATGATTTTATTTTAAATTTTTAACGGTTTTTCCTTTTCTAAATAATTTTTTGTTATGTATTTTATATGACATGAAATCTAAAAACTTACGACCACTCAAAAACAAAAAAAAAAAAATAAACAATTATATTAAAGAAAAATATTTTAGTTTGGCCTATTAACTCCTACTCATTCTTCATAAATACATTCAACATTTCAAAAAAGAAAAAAAGTTTAATAAAAATTGATATGGAATAATTTTACAATAATAATAATTATTATTCAATAATTTAATAGTTTTATTTACTAGATTAATTCTATAATTTATTCGGATTGTGTGGATAAACTAACAGTGAAGCGTTAAAGATAAATATTTGTAAATATCTTCACTGTACAGAAGGAAGAAAATTTTACAACATAAAAAAGTGTTAATTTTTAGTTTTTTGTTTTTTTTTTTTTGCTAAAACAAATAAAATTAGGGCAACAACATATTATTATTACAGCATTGTTTTATTTTAAAAAAAATTTAAGTTTTTTTTAACTAATTTAATTTTTATTTTTACATTTTTTCTATGCACTTGACTCTTTTATCTACAAAAAAAACTAAAAAATTGTTTATTTCTTGTATTGAATTTGTTTGTTTAAATGTAAAATGGGTAATCCTTCAAATTTCAAACGAAAGTGGTATTTTTGTTTTGATCATAATCTCGCTGAAACTTCTGTAAGCGAAACTAAGGATGACGTTCATGTTGAAGCTTCAATAAACGATAATAGGAGCAAAGTGTAGAATTTGTTGAACCAGTAAAGAGTAAAAATCTTAAACCAGTGTTGTTCCTCTACGCGAAATGAATGTTTCATTGTTTACACTTTGAAGTATAGACTTTAGTGTAAACAAGCAATTTATAGTGTAGACAATGTAAACTATTGTTGAATAGAATAAAAACAATGTCAACTATGATGTAAACAATAATTATTTTGTCAGTAGATTAGCTCATCATTTCAAGAATTTTATTAAAAAAAATCGGTCAGCATATTTAGATAAAGTTCCTAAAATAGGAAAACACTGTCATCAACTTGGCTGAAAAATGTATTACATCAGCTTAGAATCAGTTTTATTAATTGATGGGTGGAAAAATTGTTCCATCAATACTAAAACTATTGTTTCAATTAATGTTGCATAATGCTTTTTCACATGCTAAAATTAACTGGAGATTCTGAAACAGCTGAGAAATGGTTTGAAATTGTTGTTGAGTCTGTTGATATTGCAAAGGATTTGAATTTCTACTGTTGTATTCATGACAAAAATGTCTCAGCATTTCATATGGCATAGTAACATGTAACAGCCAATCTATTTTCAAAATATGTCTTAAATAAAAAATTAACAAGTGAAAAAAGGATTAAATGACATCTATTACAAAAGATAATTAATATATAAGATAAAATATTAATATTTAAAAGATAATTAAGGTATAGAATCAGGATTAAACCATGTGATCCTATAGAATAGTCGAACAAATACATAGAACATTTGATGATGAATTCATAGATCATATTAAAGAAAATATAAAGGTTTTTGTACCAATATGTGAATTGATTAATACTTGTCAATCGTAGGTAGTGTTTCAAGAAACAGAGGATCTATAAAGGACTCGGATTCAATTTATGTTAGAAAATTTTATAATAAATTTATAAAGTAATATAATTTTAATTTTTTTTTTTTATAAAAAAAATCAGTATTTTTATTTAACTTAATTGTAATTCAATGAAGTAAACATAATAATATTGTCTACATCAAAGTATTGTCGACGTGTTGAAAATGAGGTAATTTACATATAGTGTATAGTTTACGTGGCACATCACTATTTTATTTGAACCATATTTGATATTAAAGTGCTACTAAAAATTTGTTATTTTAAGATGAATAATACTACTCTATTGCAAAATAGTTGGTCCATACCTTGTTTTTGTATATTGAATTCGTTTCCTTACGTTAAATCTCAGTAGAAGCGACATAAAATCAAATCTTTTATAGGTAGTAATTTAATTAGCTACACAAAATTTTTTAATGTGATAATAAGTTTAAAGGACAACCAATTTTTTTCCAATAGAGAAGTACAAAAGCGTAATGTTGTTATATTTTCTCTTGGGATTGGTTCCTAATGAAATGACTAATTCTAATTGTGACACATATTGATTATATAAATCAGAATTAATTAAACTTTATACTAATTTGAAATTTCACTGGTTTGCGTCTTTGAGTTAAAAACCAACTCGAAATATTTATAATTGATGACAGCCTAATTCTAAGTGAACTTCTAAAAAAATTTAATTCAAAGATAAAAATTGTTAAAAAAATTGTTCATTGAGAAAAAGTGTCTAGGGATTTTTTTTTAATATAATTCCAAGTCTATGGGATGAACACCCTAAGTGTTTTTATATAGAGATTGGAATACACAATTTCATACAATATTTAGGATTTTTATGGTATATCTACTATAATTTTCTAATTAGAATTATAATTAGTCTTTTATTAGGCTTACATACACCCTTAATCTTATAGCCTTTGCAAAAAAAAAATAAAAATTGAAACAATTTTTTTTGTCTATGAAATCAATGTAAAATTTTAATTAAGATTAATCAAAGACTATGCAACATAATATTAGGTATATGATATGAACATATACAAACATAGGGTGTTCCAGAGCATGCGTATAAGCATATCATCTTTTAAGAGGGGAAGGAGCCGTTATTTTAAAATTTAAAATTAAAAAAAAAAATGTTAACTGGATGCTCTATTGATTGGTAATATTTTCAACTTCCGAAAAGCATTTTTAGTCTCAAAATTCGCTGAAATTTGCCGAAATCCATATTTTCAAATGGGAATTGATTTTTTTTAGTTTAAACTATGTAGGTACTCAAAATTGAGATAAACAAATATGTTAATATGAAAAACAAATTTATTTATAAAAATGGTTATTATTAATTTTAGTTTACCAAAGGAAAATATGGAGGATTGTTGTTTTATTTTTATTAATTAGAAAAGTACTGAGAAAACAAAAATAGGTTCATTGTCATTCTGAATAAACTATATGGAATGAAGTGGCTGTTATTAAATATTAACATTATCTATTGATTCAGCTCGGGGACAATTTTCCTCCATTCTGCTCTATCTTGTGTAACTTTCCTCCACCTGTTGACTCCAATCTTACGACAGTTGTCCTCGATTTCATTCAGTCATCTTCATCTATATAGCCAGCTTTTGCTCTAGTATTGTCCGGTACTGCGTCTAATATTATTCATAAGAATAACCATATACGCAAATTATTCAAATTTGTTTTAAGATTGAATTGACTTAACTACGCAAGTTTACTCTAGTATCGACGATATCGAACCAATAATTCTCTACAAATAAAGAATAACAAGAAATCGGCTACATTTTAGTTGTAACATCCACTTAATGTTAATTATTTTTTCAAATGCAACTGGAATAGCCACTTTCATTTACCTATCCTCTCACCTCACATTTAAAATCTTATAATATAATATAAAGCCTATATATGCTTCAAAGACTGCTTTAAGCTTTCTTAACAGAGTAGAAAAACGCATCATTCACCTGATAGATGATATAAATGCTTCATCAACATTTTCTACACTTGGCCATCGCCGAATAATTTTGGAGTACTAACTATATTTTATAGATGTGAGAGTAAGCGCATAGTCAGAAGAACTAAAATCACTAATAGAAATGGCCACTCTAGATCGAGGAAAAACTAAGATGGTTAAAAACTGCTTATCGAATTCAGAATTGGATGGTTAAAAAACTGAAAATTGCATTCCACTACAGGTATTCCCAAGAAGAGAAAATTTGTATATGTTTGATTTGCAAAAATTTAAAATAAATATCAATAACGTAGTTCACAACTCTGCGTCAACCTTTGTCTTACTTTTTTCTCTTGTCCCTTCTCTTTTTCAAAAGTCAACGGTACAAAAGTATAAAAGTTGCTCTGACCTCTGCTCTGAGTTGTTTTGGCTTATAATATAGAAAATAAGAAAAAACAATATTAATCAAAACTATATTTCAAAATTTCAAACCCACCAGCATCTATTGGGTTATTTTTTTGCTGTTGAATTTTCTGTTATATTTTTTTCCCACTTATGAACAAAAACAATGTTGATAAGAGTTGCTAGAAACATAAGAATTAGACAACTACTTAAAAATGTGCTGTTAACCGGTGTTAAGAACATTTTTTATACGAATTTCTAAATGTGTCAAGCCAATATAAAAAATTTGTTAATGAGACCAAAATACAGAACCTCGAAAGGTTAGCATGGTTCTTTTAACGTTCATGATTTGTTAAGCCATAAGTGTTCCAAATTTCCATCAACAATATTCAAGCAAATTTTATTTACCTTATAATTTGTAAAATCTTAAGATTGACCATCATCAATTTCAATTTCTACTTTTTAGGGGGCTAATTTTGATTCGATAAAAGTTTATATTAAATAAAACTCTATTTTTACGTATTATTTTATTTTGTTTTGAAATTGATGATTGCCCTCACAATATATGTATATATGTACATATATATTTTTTTTTCAAAATTTTATTTTATTTACACAAATATTTTGCTAAATTTACAAGTAGTAAATGTTAGCAAATAATAATATTAAACTAAAATGTACATGTTAAATAGTATATATACAAAACTATTTAATTGTTTATTTACAATCATTAAAATAAGATGTCTACGGCAATGTTATCATCATCCGGTTAAATCATGTCACATAGCATTACGAGTCTCTTTTAATACATTAAAAATTTCAAACTTGTTTTCAAACATGTGCTATTCGTATTGTGGTATATTTTGATGTAAAAATATTATTATTTAAAATGATTTAACCTAAATTATTTGTCTTGGAAATCTTAAAGAAAACTGTAAGTGAAGTTATTACATAAGTTTGTATATGTAGTTGTTAAACGTGATAAATTTATGAAAAGAAAATTTAATTTAATTTTTATTTTTTATTTTTACCATTGACCGTGAATTTTATAATAATTATTATGAGGTAGATTTTTATTTCGATCCTGCAATAAGACACAGATCTAATGTAAATTAATGAGTTGATAAAATCTGATAGGCATAAGGAGGGTATTAAAATGGCAATTCCAGTATTTTATTGGTATACATTCTACATTAGTTAATTTTGTCAGAGATTTTATACTGAAATGGTTTGAATTATATTTGAAAATCAGAACGTAGAGGGTTAAATTGTGGGAAAAAATAAGGATAGTAGTTACAGTGTTAAACTTGAAGTACTTCAAAGAACTGTCAGGTTTAAGTCCAATTTTATTTTTAATTTACATATATTTCTATTTTGCGTATTGTTGTGGTAATTTAACAGATTTCGCAGATGACCTTGGCTATTCTTATGTTTCATCTAATTCATTGAATTTGGTTACGGAAATAAATCAAGATGTACAAAACATTTTAAGAAAATGGTTTGCTCAAATGAATAAGTTAATCAATAGCTATAACTGTATTTTTTTTAGTTTTGTTTAAAAATAATAATAATAATATTTCCTTATTTCCATCAATTCTGAAAACTAGTTAAATATGTATTAAACATATATTAATCAGATGTTAAACATATATAATCATCTCATCCGAATTAAAACTGTCTCGATGGAACTATGATCATAAATATAAAGCCAAATTTTAACATTCCTAATGAAAAAATTTAGTCTTATTTCCCATCCTCAATTTGAGGGTAAACTGTTAAATATACGTGGAGCTATAAGTAAATATAAATGATTGAAATTCGATGGGAAATAGTGTCAGAGTCCATAAAAAACTTAAAACTATATAAAAATATAAAAGACGCAAAGAAAGGGTTCCAAGTTCTTTAAACATATCAAAACTAGACGTACGCCTATTTACCGTACAGATTAAACGAACAGCATGTTTTTGTTTAATCTGCAACGTTCATAAATTATTTATGTAGGTACTACCTCAACAAATCAAACCATACTACAACTTAGACTTAAAAAGTCTGTTATAGACCAAAACCAAAATTGAACGAGGACATAATACAAACTTAAATGATATAAGTACAATATGTAGGAATTGGCGAACGTTCATGTTAAAATAAGATTTTAAATTTTAATATATAATGGTGAAAATTTAGCTTAGAGTCTAAAACTATACCTAAATATCAAAACACCTTCCCGAACAGTCAATTTATTTACATCAAACATTTTTGGCTGATATGCAGTATCTAATTTAAATTTCAAACAAATAGGGGAAAAGTATCTAAGAATAATATTAAACAATGATTGATCTACAAGCCTAAACCACATAAATTTCGTTTTATTATACTAATCACAAATCTATGCTCATTAAACCAGCTCCTATAAGAATATCTAAATCATAATTCAAGCTAACATACAAATCAAAATAATTACAGTTCCTATGCTCCTATTGTTGTGACATTGTCTGCAGTAAAAACTGATATAAAATCGAAATGATTTAACAATTCAAGTATTTAGCTATAATTGATAACAAGTTCAAGGCTATAGGCACACCTTGTATTTACATTCCAATTTACACAAACTTCGTTGATTATTTTTGATAACCTCTTTATTACGGAATATTTCATTCAAAAGTGAAATATGGTATGTATATGAGCTTTTGGGGAAAAATCAAAATAAAATTAATCTACTACTTGTTCTGTAGTTGACGAGTGTTATTAGAAAAATTTGGAACAACAATTATCTACCTATCTCATATTTTTGATCTCATATTATTTCTAGTTCGAAGTTTACGACTCGAGCTCAGAAACAACAGAAAATCTTACGATTCATAACCTAAGAATAAATAATAGTCTGCAATAATTGTTAATATCTCAGAATTCTAAAACTACTGTCTATTTGATATTGGTATAATTCATTTTCATATAATATTATCTTTGCTTTTATAATAATTTTTTTAATTTTATATTTTTGATTTTTGAGATACATATTTCATGTTATTTTGTTTTCATTATTGGTTTAAATTTTTGTTTGTCTTTAAGTATTTTTTGTATAATTGCTCTTATACTCGTATCTATTATATACATATGCTGATATAGTGATATATCTTTGCAGAAGTTTTATCAGTAAATTGTTTTATAAGTCTTATCAACAAATTTTATTATATAATTTTGTTGACCCCACAACAAAAAAATTTCATTTAGTAATTTTTGATTTTGAAGTTGTCTCTACACTATTCTTATAATTACAATATAGGATATGACTAATTATTCTGCTGTGATAACAAATTAATTAATTATATGTCAATGTAATATATACAGAGATGGATCGAAAAAAAATAACATAGTATAAAGGCTTAACAAACATACAACAGTAAACTCGGAGGAACTGTATGACATAAACAGGGAAACTTAGCTCTCATTTGTTATCTCAAAAAACTTGATAGTGATTGCAATCCAAGATCAGCTGCAGGTATACAAAAACAATGTTGCATTTAAAAGTAAGTACTTCAGAACTTGATAATATAACAAGTAACGAAGAAGCAGAGATACTGGCAAACGAAGCCCTTTTAGAAAAACTTTCAAAACAACAAAGCTGGTGCTACTCCTCCAAATTTTACTTGAAATTTCAATGTTCAACGTCGCCGTACATCCATTAGCAAACACGTGAAATCGTTTCATTCAAATATTACTTAGCTTCATCGCATATTCACAGAGTATGCCGACTTATTTTTTACGAAACACAGCTGTGAAAAAAGCTGTTAATTTAAAAATTAATTTAAAAATGAATAAACAATACTGTTGAATACCGTTTTTCTCTTATTTCATTCAGTTTTAACCTATTTTTTTTATAGACTTATCTACTTTACACCATTTTAGTGAAAAAAAAAATTGTGCTAGAATTGTACATATCTAAGCAAAATTCGGACACTTCATACAATGTTAACAAATTTCTTAACTCTCCATGGGATATAACCAACAGCAAAAAAAGGTGGGTTCGGTTTTTCAGATCTATCTTGGGCGCAAACAGTAATGATAGTTTTATTTTTATAGCTTAAAAATATGCAAAGCTAATTTAGTTAATTTAAAATAAACTTTTATCGGGCAGTTTTTTTTTATTAAACTTCAAACTTTAAACTCGATTTACTTGAAACTATTCTAAGACGTTTGTCCGAAAATATAAATAAACCGACGTTATGTAAATAAAAAAAACAATGGAAGTTGTAACGATGACTATTTTGAGTAATTAAGACTTAAAAAAATTATCTAAACAGAAAAAGAACTAACCCAATAGATGCTGGTGAGTTAACAATATAAAAGTATATAAAATAGGATAGTTCAAATTTATTTTAATACATTCCGCATATCATGTTTTAAACTAAGCTGATTTAAAGAATAATGCAAAAAGAAAAATATTATTCATTGAAAGGGATATGTGTTTTAGTTGACCACTTCAGTCAGTAATAATACAAAAATCTGAATGATAGCGAACGAATACAATTATTATACCCGTTTGACATAATTTATTTTATATTAATAAGTTATAATTTACGCATCTCGTTCGTATGGTATAATTTTTAATTTTTTATCAAAATAATTTCTGAAATGATTCAATTATTAGTTTGAAAAAATACAATTTTAATTTCGTATATATATCGAATTTTATATAAATATCGAAATTACTTTACTATCTATAATACTTATAAATCTAATAATATTTATTACCTCTTCATACCTTGCTGCCTGATCATAGAATCAATAACAAATTTATGAATTAAATTTACCAACAAAAACAAATCTGATTATCAAAAATAACAATAATAAATGTTCAATGACGTTAATAATTTTCCAACTTATCTAAACTTTAATCTTTTGAAGATTTTTTTCTTCATATATTTATCGGTCATGTAATTTTTCAATTGTGATTAAAATGTTTATTATAAAACAGTAAAAAAAAATTTTGCTCCAGTTTAAAAAAGTTATTGCATGCGCTATTAAAAAATATAAAGGGTGTTTTTTTTTTGTAAGCCCGAAAGAACTTGAAATTATAAATTAATTATAAAAATTAACACAAAAAATTTAATTTTAATCAAATTTTTTTTTAATTATTCGAAAAATCAATACATGGCATAAACAATTGAAAATGATTTCGGGCATATTGTCACCGGGGCTGTTCATGTCGAAGCACATTTTGGCGTCAAATTTTAGTGTCATTTTTTCTAGCACTACTGGCCGCATGTAACGAATTAACAATAATATTACCCTCCAAAGCGTCAGTTGTGGCTGGGCTTTTCAGCATAAGCCAGTGACTTCAGGTAGCCCCATAGGAAATAATCGAAATATGTCAAATCGCACGACCATGGAGGCCAATTAACAGATTCATTTTTTCAAATTAACTTATCGCTAAACTTTGATTTAGATAGTTGTGGTCGCCGTATGACACGAAGCGCCGCCGCTGTCTTGTTAAAACCACATTTCGTTCAAATCAATGTCATATGAATATTTTCAAATATTCATTTTCACGTATAATGATCGGACACATCTCCAATAACAACGACGAATCGATAAATTCAGATTTTCTTCTACACTTTCGTTTACAGCGGCAATATTATTTTCAGTACGCACATTCCTTCGAAATGGTGATGTTATTGCATCATTTAGAGAGTATATGTGGTATGAAATCTATCCACATTTCGACGGATCAGACGTATCGACGGTATCAAATTTCGGACGCTTGCTCTGATAAACGATTGTGTGCGTCATAAGTTACAAAGTCGTCGCGATAAGTTGCGAGAATCGACAAAATGATTTTCAAAGTAAATTTGGTAACGCTATTCAAGCGTAAGCCTACATTTATGATGATTTGCCATAGTACACTGATTACAAATTTGTGAATTCAATAATATGATAGCTCCTTTGACTATTAACCCTTTTGTAAGTTTTATATCCAATAAAAAAAAAAGAACTCATTATATTTATTTTGCCAATATTCAAGACTGAAACTACTTCAAAACGATTATAGGAACTCAATCAGAGATCTTCATTCCGTAGGATAGGTTATATTATGTTCAATTCACTTCTATCTATTTATGTTATAAGATAACTCTGGTTATACTTGTCCATATGTTAAAAAAAAATATTATTACAAAAGTTTTTTATTGTTTTTGACATAGAATCCGAGTTTGCATAAAAAACTACCTCTTTCCATTTGAAAATCTCGTTTAAAAGACCTAATTCCGGTCCTTTTCGGAAGTTGAAAATATCACCAATCGATAGAGCACCCTCAATTTAAATAATAATTTTTAGTTTTAGATTTTAAGTTTAAAATAACGGTCGCTTCCCCTCCTAAAAAGCTGATACGCATGCTCTGGGAACACCCGGTATATATATATTTTTTTAAATTTAACCATACATTAGGCTTCAAACAAGACCATTTTATATGGCTACTATATGCCACAAATGCACAGTTTGAGCTAGTAGTAGATTATTGGAGGAAGCAAATTTTTTGCTTTGATCAGTATAGGTCCATTTTAAATGTGCCTATTAATATTTCTCTTAAACTTTTGTAAATTACATGTGAATATATTTTTTTTATTGTGGAAACAATTTCGTTAGAATATAATTCCATTAAGATTTTACTACAAATGAATTTCCATAGCCAGATTTGAATCACCTCGGTATTACCACTGCGTAGGGTTTGGAACTTAATGCTGATTTTGTTCCTAGTCAAAAATATTTGAGAGGTGGCATTAAAATTTGTATTTTGCCTAATACCTAAATTTACGAGATATTTATATAAAATACGGGAAGTTCTGCTAGAATACGACAATTTTCATGGGTACAAGGAAGGACATTACATTAGAGTTCTGTCAAAAAAATTTAGCGCGGTTCATGATGCATCAGTCTATATGTGTGAAATGTATTTAGACTTACGTTGTATATAAGACCTATAAATAATCAGCATGTCCAAAATATTATGTTCAGTTTAACTGTGTCTATTATTGCTTGAGTCTGACTATGTTGCGTATTCATAGTCATGTTGCGTATATACTATATGTGGCGTATTCTTTGAATTCACTAATGCGCTCTATGGCTCTATCATGAGCGCTTTTTTCATATTTGATGACACCAAGTGTGAAAAGGCCTACCTTCATTACTTAACCATTCCGCCAGAGGTTTTACTTGCATGAAGACATTTCATTGCAACTTCCATTAGGTATATTGTTGATTAATGTAAATGAAATTAAATTTTTTTAAATTTTATTTGTAGTTCACTCTATGAATATAAATTAAGTCTGTTCAACAGTTAAATAGTCTTTGTAACACATTATCAAAATCAAAATAGTGATATTTTTTTGTTAGCCATCGACATTGATTTGTTATTTTTTCCTTTCTAAATTCTTACATGTCCTAAAAAATTGCATCTATTTTTCAGAATTAATGAGTAAAAAAAAAGGATTCTAAATAAAAAAAAATTTTATTATAGTAAGTAGTAACAGGTGTATTGAGATCGAAATTATTATTCCAAACTGTAAATTAATTATTTTCTATCTATTTAGTACTTAATCAAGGATCACAATGTCCTCCTTCCAAAATATAATCGAATTATAATCGAAAATAATTTTAATTGGTATGTAATAAGTAATTTTTTTACTTCAATATTGATTTCAGTTAAACCAATCAAAAATCAAATATGAACGTGTTCTTTTTCCAATTGGACTATAGCCAGCCTGAATCAAACCTTGGCCTCCTCTTCAAAAATTAACATAATTAATTGTCGGTTTGGTTTTTATGAACTCACTACAATAATAATTTTTGTTTTTTTTTTGTCAAATTTACATCCACATAATATATATGCAAGTGTATGTAATCCTTTAAATCTCAGTCAATGATGTGTAAAGCAAAATTATGTTGTATTGTAATCAATACAAAATAATAATATTGAATTTTTTTGAAAATAAAAAAAAACCAGTTAATGAAATAAAGGTAAACTTAAAAAATGTGTAATAGTTATTATTAGCGGTACTTATACTGTTATTATAACTTTAAATTTTCATTACAAAAGGTGTTTTTGTTTTTTTTATTGTTTTCTTTTAAATATACATTTTTCTTCATCAATTGAAATTAAATTAGCAATGGATGGTAGTCATAAATTCAAGGTGAAAAAATTGTGTAATTTTTAATTTTATATTTTTATATATATTTTTTTAAATTGTTTGGAAGATAAAACAGGACTTTTAAAACAAGTTGTTTTAGTAAATGCTATGTTAAGATTTATGATAATAAAATAAAAATGAAAAATTAAATTGTATAAAATTTATTTATTTGATTTGTTTTAAATTCTTAAAAATACATTTTTAGTAGTAAAAATTTCTGTGATATTCGGTTACAAATAAAATAGAATATAAAAAATTGTATTAGGTACTCAAACGAAGCTCAAGGCTCAAAACAAACCGGTTTTATATAAGAGAGTTCTAAAACCAATGTGGATGTTCAAAGTAAACAGATTTTTCAAAATACAGTTTTGTTGAATCCAACTCCATTCCAAAGCTATGAAGACGACAGCACTTTATAGTAACCTTCTAAGATTTTCATAAAAAATCTGAAGCTACATCTATAGCTGTATCAACTTTAAGAGGCATCATGGCCAGTTCTCTCAGCCATGATTTGGTCGCAATAGCTAATTGGGACTTAAGAAAACAGAGTCCAGCCTAACACTTAAAAAATTAGCTGAACAATTTCCAAAAAAATGTTCAATTTTGATCCTATTTTTTTGTTTCAGGAATATAAGCTTCAGCGATTTGAAAGTACCTAATTTAGTAATATACCTAAATTAGATATGTAGGTACTTAAATCGAAAAATGATATTGAATAATCATATATTCGATGTTGCAAAAAAGGCAGCCAAATGTGTAATTTTTTTTTTAACCGGTGTAAGGCTTACTCCTCCTCCTGTGAACTCATGAAAATTTATAAAGCTTTTATACGACCCAAAATGAAGTACAATTCTCATATATTGGCTGGTGCTTCTAGTAATGCGGTTAAATCATTAGTAAAGTAGGGCTACTCGTCTTATCAATGACCCAAATCTCACTGCTCATCTTCCTTCTCTTGGACATCGTAGTATAGTCGGAAATATCTCCCTTTTTATAGATATCTCGTAGGCAAGGCCACATGTTCAATGGAAATTAAACCTGTAGTACCTCCACGAAGGACAGCATGTGCTCATCCCTACACCGTAGAAATCCCTAGTTGACAAAAGGCAAGTTATGAAGATTATAACATTTCAACATCCCGAATGTGGAACAAATTCCATCTTATGTATTCTATCTTTCTCCTTTCCTAATTTTCTTTTCCCACCCTAGTCAAACGTGCCAAGTGGTATAAAAGCTGCCTATCTAGTGTTTTGGCTATGTATAAAAAAAAAAATCAGAAGTTCCCGGGATCGAATCCCATCTCAAGACATTTAATTGAATTTTTTTCTTTCTTTCAGTTCCATTATTCTCAAAATAACGAAATTTTATAAAAATTTTGTTGAGAGTATGTGATTTGATGGTAATAAAATTGAAATATCCTATTTTAGAACTATCATAAATTATACTATTTAAGAAGGTCCTGATAATAGCTGTAGTGTTTCAGTTATTATAATAAAAATAAACAATAAAAATGTTCCAAAAAGGGGTAGTCAATTTTGTACCACATAGATTTCCACTTTCCATTTCTATTTCCACTGTGTAGGAATGAGCACTTGCTGCTACCTTTGATTATTTATTTTTTATTACAATTGTCAATCATATGGGTTGAACACTCAAAATGCTTAGTAGGTGTAAAACATTGATATATGCACTAACAATCACAAAATAATTTTTTTCCTACAATATCACAATAGCTTAGTTCTATTTTATTTTGATAATTACCAAATTGTATTCCCAAATAATGAAAAAAAACTTTATAAAATGCAACAAGTGGGTTGTGAATGTATGATTTTCATGTTAATAATTAGATATAACTGTATAATGATTAGATATAACTGTATAATTAAATATATATAATAATCACAAAGCTTCTGGATATCTACAGATATGGATTTGGTCGTGAAATAGATAATGGTCCAATTAGTTCGCTATTGGCTCAGATGAGATCTGGTTGTTAGTTTCAGATTGCTATGGTTATCACCCACTTTAAAACTAATTTAGTATTATACCATGATGGTGATTTTGTCCCAACACATTGAATATATCTACAAAGATAGTGTAAATACTTCTTAGTATTAGTAGATATGATTTTTACAATAGAAAGATGGCCCACATCCTAGACCGGAAAAGGGTCCTAAATTTTGGGTGTATATTTATGAGACATTGAAATAATAAAATAAAAATAAATTAAATTAAATACTTCAATAACACAACGATTTTAAAGCAGAGTAAGGGACAATGTAAAATTTTTATTACTGATGATAAGATAAGCTAAAATCACTACGATGACAATTATTCAATGACAATGACAAAATATTTATTTATTTATTTCAAGCCTAAATCAAGCAGTTACAAATTACTTACATCTATAAAAACTAACATTTGATAAATATAATTTAAAATAATATAAAATACAATAGCTATAACCTTAAAGTTGTATAATTTAACAATAATACTAAGTACAAAGGGATGTTATACGAGTAGGCGTGTAATTAGTTTTGTTAGTGTAGTTGTTTTTTTTGTAAACAGTCTTTGAGAGAGAGAAGTCGATTAAGATCTTACATTTTGTATAGTAATATATACATATATATATATATATATATATATATATATATATATATATATATTTAACTTATTTAAGCTTAAATTTTAAATTTTGAGCAAAAATATAACTGTATGAAGAATTAATTACATAAATATGTATTATGAAAATATAAACAATAATCAAAAATTAATCAAGTTCTTGTATAGAAAATTAATATATTAATCTAAATTTTTATAGCTCTAAATTATTACTTTTTTTTGAGTCCAGCTAGTATATAAAATCAATTTCAAAATCATAAAATGTATTGTAATAGTAATTTTGGAAAAATTTTCATAAAACATTTTCTTTACGATATTGCTTAAATTAAGTTTTTAACGCATTTTAACCAAAGATAGTAAAATATATTAAATATAGAAAAAAAATATCCTCCTACTGGATACAACTGTGTCTACCATTCATGATATTTTCTTTAATTTTAAATTGAAAGTCTTTGTATTACAAAAATGAACATTTTCAATAATTTTATGACCTCGATACAAATCCCATTTTTTGTTTTATTTTTTTTATATATAAATCAACTTATCTTAATCTATTTTTAAATTTCTTAATTTTAATTATATTATATAAAATATAATTATTAAATAATATATGTATATATTTTTTTATTTAAATTAACTACTGAATGTCATGTTTATCAGATTAAATGGATTTTTGCTTTTTTTTTGTTTTTTTGCAAATTAAAACTTGATTTTATGTACTTGCCATATATTGGTTGGTGCTTCAACATTACCCGAAGATCATTAAATTATAAAAGCTCTGGATATGATTGGTTATAAAATTCACACATTTATGATTTTAATTTTAAATCTGAGAAATTTATGATTATCAGAAATAATAATGTTTTTTGTGCAATCATTGTACAATAAAAATTACAATGAGTTGTATTGAATAAGTTTTATATACTTTTGTAGTAATTGGAATGAATGAATTCATTGAGAATATTTGTCAGAATCAAGGTAATAAATTTTTTTACTACCCAATTAATTAAATTCAAATTTAGTTTTATGAAAATTTAATTTAATGTTCTTACTTAATGTTCTACAAATCATTTTAGAGTCATATTATTAGAGTCAGAGATGGCTCAAAGGTAGGGACAAAATATTGAGTATTATTTTGTTTTCTAATATAATATAATTTACTTCACCAATGCTATATATCATGTAGATCCTGGGCTTGATTTATTATCACCAGGGCAACCAAAAGCATGTACAAGCATGTTTTTTTTTCTTAAAATGGTGTTATTGAGAAATGGACTGGATCCGTTTCATGAAAAGTTATGCATTTTAAGCCATCAAAGTTATGCATCTTTGCATATTGCGCCTGTTACTGCCTATTTTGGCATTTTTTCGATTAAAAAATTTTTTTTTGATATATTTTTTTTTAACCTCAAAATAAATTTCTTCTTGAATATTCTATATTTTTCTAACCCAATTTTATGCTTCTATTTTTATATGTTATAAAAAGAAACTTCAATAAAGTAAGTTTTATGCCTTGTTTGAATTAAAATGGCATATTCTAAGTGCATATTTGCAGTTTTTAATGCCATATTATAAGGCTCAAAAAGGTTTTTTTAAAGCATGTTTTTTTATAGGTTGCCCTGATCATCACTTTTTCAATTTCTGTGGATTCATGTTTTGTGTCTCTAACGAAATTTTAGTCTGAATTGAAAGATTTTCTAAACTGAAATATGTTCATTAATCCGCTCTACGTGTCCAAGCCACTTGACTTTAATTTTCGTAACTCAGTTTACCTGATTATACATTTCATAAAGTTCGGAATTTTATTTTCTGGAGCCCAGTAGAATACAATATTATGATTAAAAGCACAATCGAATAACCTGGATAATGATTTTTCTCTATAGAACCTCTACTTGAAGAATGTGTATATGATGAGTATCATTAAACTATAATAAGATTTTTTATTATGAAAAATTAATGTGATTTTAAAAACGAAAAATTTGAAAAATATATAAAAAATTTTTCAGCTAAAAATCTTTGTGGAAAGCAACAACAAAAAATACAAAAAACCCCGACTTCTCAAATCCCGCCAATCAGAATGAAAAATGGGGAATTGACGAGAGATAATAAAAATAAAGTTGAAACATTCGCAGATTATCTCGAGGAATTTTTTCGTCCAGATGAGACAGATTCGGACGATCTCACTGAAGAAAATAATAATTGGCAAGAAAATGTCGTATCACCATTCTCACAGAGAGAAATAGTTGAAGAAATTAAAAAACTGAGAGATAAAAAAGCTCCAGGTTTCGATCTAATTACATCGGAAGTCCTAAAACAACTTGCGACAAAACCTATAACAATGCTAACACACATTATAAACGCTGTTATAAGAATAAGGTATGTTCCGAATATGTGGAAAATAGCAGAGATAATTATGATACCAAAGTCAGGTAACCCTATAAATGAGGTCAAATCCTACAGACCAATATCACTGCTACCAATAATATCAAAATTATTTGAAAAACTACTGATACTGATACGAATGAGATCTATTATAGGAATTAGTAACCTAGTTCCAAACTATCAATTTGGTTTTAAATTTAAGCACTCGACAATCAATCAAATACATAGGATAACAGACATAATAGAAAAAGCTTTAGAGGAAAAGCAGGTACACTATACTAGGTGTATTTCTAGATTTAGCGCAAGCTTTTGATAAAATACATAAACTAAATCATATGTTACCTTAACAATACGTAGATATACTCTCATCATATCTAGAAACCAGACTATTAAGAATTAAACAAGACGAAGAGTATTCTACTATCAGAGATAATAAACCAGGTGTGTCTCAAGGTAGTATTCTGGGTCCCATACTGTATTTGCTCTACAGCAATGATTTGCCACAAATGGAAAATATAACTACAATTGCATTCGCTGACGATACCGCGTTGATGGCAGTAGGATCTAATATTGACGAGGCTACAAATAAATTGAAACGAGCAAACTATATCTCTAGACAAAGAAATGGAAAATTAAACTCAATGAGCTAAAATCGGTACATATAAATTTTAAAAATTAAAAATTAGTAAATTAACCATCTGTAAATCTGAATAGGAATACACCAAAAAAAAAACAAAGCTAAATACCTAGGAATGACATTAGATGTCAAACTTAGGTGAAAATATCACGCCAAAAAGAAAAGATAAAATATATTTGACCTTGATAATAAATATAGAGAAATGTACTGGCTCCTAGGTTGAAATTCGAAATTGCTTGCCTATATATAGAAATATATTGTTATATAATCAGATAATCAAACCGATATGGTTGTACGACATACAAATATGGGGATGTACCAACCAAACACATTTACTTTGTATAATAAAAATTTCAAAATAAAGTCTTGCGCAACATGGTAAATGCTCCTTGGTATATCTTTTCAACAGTGATTTGCACAGAGATCTAAAAATTCCTTGTATAGTGAATAAAATAAAAAGATATGCAGCAAAGTATTTGGGTCGTCTGAAGGGCCATATTAATGTAGAGGCCAATCAACTGCTACAAAATCAAAATGGTATTAGAAGTGTAAATGGTAAAAGAACTAAGCCACTAGATTTAATACGATAGAATTTCGTAAACTTTTTCTTTAAGAAAATAACACTAGAAATAAATTAATGGTTAGTCCATCGCACTAGTTTTAATATGAGGAGTGCGGTTTAGTCAGTAAAAATCTGACACGCAATGTAAGCTACGAGGCTAATTGTGTCTATGAATATTCCCACCAATCCACGAAAAAAAAATTAAAAAAAAATAGTAGGCGTTTGTAGTGTTAGACAACTCCTGATTTTTGCTTTGATTGATTTTATAACTAATTTATAGATGTTATTAATACATCTGTGAGTTATAAAAATCGACCAAATATAATTTAATATAATTTCTAAGTAAATTTATATAAATCTATAATTATAAATTTATTTTATAGTACTATCTGTAGTTGTTTAAGATAATTAATTAATGTGAACATTTAAATGTTGAGGTCGAGAAGAAACAGCAGAAGAGTACTTTACAAAAGAAAAACATAATTATTTTTTAAAGAGTTAATCAGAATTTATGAACTGATCATACACATATAACAGGATGATATAAAAATACGTAAAATTCAGTAAGATTTTTGTAATTATTTTAATCAATATTATAAAACATAATCTACGGACGTATACAAAATAAATAGAGATAATTAATAAAATTTATATCTACCCATACATATATAATTACTCGTACGAATTTAATTACGGATAAATTGAAAACGATTTTCTCTTCTTCTTTATGTTTTTTTTAACTTCAAATGTTTGGTCGTAATAAAAGTTTATTATGATGATGTATTTATTACATACCTGTAAGTGTTATATAAGTAAAATAATAAAAAAACGGAATTTTAACAATTTCAGTTTTTTTTTTTATTATTTTGGTGAAGCACGTGAGAAATTAAATTTTTGAATGTGGTTATTATATTACATTAAATTACTTAATTTGACATTAAAATGTCATCAAAAATAGTAGTTGTGCTATACTATACTTTTTTCCATTATTTTGTTAAATTAAATTTTGAAAATTAATTTTAAAACGAAAGATATGAACTTGAGAAATTGCTTTTATGTATTTATAATTTATGTTATTATGTATATAAAGTAGTTTAAAGTAATCATCATTATAATTATATAGATGTGGTTAATTCTACAACCTATTCAATAGATTGACTTTCATAGATTTTGACTTTTTTTCGAACCAATAATTTGCTCGTAACTGTAGCGCAACTACATCTGTAAACGGGGCGCAAATTCATCTTGCATGTCTTCTTCCATATTGAATGAGCCATATGAAATAATATATGGTTTAGGAGTTTGTGGATATTGAAATCACCTGTAGTTTTGTTTTTACATGTTGAATTTCATCCTCATATTTCATAGTTAAGTATTAAGTTTCCTCTTGGCAATCACTGCACAATCTTCCAGGCTGAAATCTTTGCTATAAACGCATCAGTGAATATAATAAAAGAGCCAAGGTGGTATAACAAATTTATTAGAATCTTTAGTGACAGTCAGGCTGCCTGAAAAACTCTTGAAAGTAATCTTATAAAATCTAGGTTGGTGAGGGAATGTTCGGAAGCCCTGAATCTCATTGGGCTCTGAGACTCAGGCTGTTGGAAACACATTACATAACATCAGAAAACTTCTGCAAAATAAAACCCTCAAACCTATTGGCCTTTATCAAAAGGGTCAACTAAGTTGAGGGGTGGAGGAGGGAATGGGGTAATATTTGAATTGAGTCAATTGAAACGAATTCAGATTTTTTTTTAATATCTTGATCTATTTCAGTTGTTATACTACCGAATATTTAGAAAAAATTGATTAAAATTAATTTAAAACAACCAATAGGATTTCTTAAAATGGACTGAAAACTATTCCAAAGTAGTCCAACGAAATTTCAAATTCTTTATCTAAATTTTCGGAATATAAAATTCAAATTAAGAATACTTTATTATACGTTAACTGTTTTAAAACATATTTTACGTGCTGAAATAAACAATGAAAATTATAAATTGTATGAATTGCAATCAGAAATGGATGAAGGGTGAGTTAATTAATATGCTTACTTCGAACACGTTTTTTCTTTCATTTTTAAATTAAATGAACAGATGAGCGTAATCGATTAGACATTTCTACAATCAATATATACTATATGTTAACATCCCTTATTGATTTAAACCACTGTGATTGCAAAGATTTCATCCAGATTATAATAAAAAGAAATAAAAATATTTTAAAAGCTGTTCAAAGCCCATAAAAATATTTTGTATATTTTTTTTTTCATTTCCCACTCGAAACCATTACAAATTTGAATACCCTAATAGAGGCTATACACTTTACACATCATTCTTTTCATCAATCTTTTCGTCAACATATTGACAATATATTGATGAAAAGAATGATGACCGATTACACATCAATCATGCACTCATCAATCTTTTTATCCAAATTTTGATATTTTGCAAGAACATAAGTGTTCTGAATATATTGATAATTTCGAAACATATATGAATATTGAAATTATAATTTCTGGAGGAATGTTTTTGACTTAAGTTTAAAATAAAATTTTAAAGCAAATGTTGTGTATAAAAAACAACAAATTATTTTTTTGCACATTTGAATAATATATCCATTGTGTTTTTACAATAATTGCTATAATTATTAAAATTAATATAAAAATTGTTCTTTTTAGAATTACATTATAAATTAATATTGTAACCTTATCTGAACATTCCCATAAAGTAATCCTTGACCTCCCCTGATTTTGACAGAAAGATTAATGAGAATTTTAACAGCAAGATTGATAAAAATAGAACGATCATCAATCATTTCTCATCAATCAACGGTCAAAATATTGACAATATATTGACCAATGATTGATCATTGATTGATGTGTAATAGGGCTTATAGCATAATTCGATCAAATATATTCAAAATTAAGTTTTATTTCTTCAAACTAAAAACTCACACACAACAAAAAACTTTGAAAAATAGTTTTCAAAATCTTATTAAAAGTCTTATTGTCTCTTTGGCAATAATATAAAACCGCATAAATCGACATAAGAAAAACTCTAATTTTCAAAGCTCAAAATAATTGTTTTAATTTATTTGATTTATTTTTTTCATTTAATCATTTGAAATTTCAAATCGCCTGAAAAGTGTTAAATTTTGACTTAAGCGATTATCGCCACAAATCTGTCAAGTTAGTTTTCTTATTAATAATAGAATTTCTATATAACAGGATAATTTGAAGAAAAAAGTCTAATTTATTATTTTAACTGTTAATTTACTATTAACAATTAATTACCTAATAATTAACTATACTAAATTTAAATATTATTTTTTATTAAAATTATGTAATTGTTGTCATTTGACTAACAATTTTTTATTTGATTGAAAAAATCAATATTATAGAAACAACATAACACCTCTTTTGTTAGTTTGCAAGATAGTTACAAAGACAGTTAATATAATATATATACATATTTATTTATTTTTATTTATTTATCAAACATATCTCAAAAGGAGCTAAATATATATAATAAAAGAGTTCGTACAAAGTTTATATATATAGATTTTATCTTGGTTTAATTTAGTAAAAAAGACTCAATCAAAAAAATAAGAATTTGAATTTCAGTGCAAAATTAATAATGAGTGAAAAAAAACTCGATAAACAAACAGCTTAAATTTAAAATCAAATATTTGAATTTAAATTATAGAGAACAAAAATGCAAAAGTTATGGACATTGTTCACATTGATAATTAACAATAAATATAAAAGAAAACAAAAAAAAAGCATGTTTTTCATCTGAGTTGAGCTTCGATAACATTACTTTTTTAAGCTCCTTCTTATATTTTGTTTTGGTTATATCTAGGAAAATTACTGGGAGGTTTTTCAATATCATATAGTTCCTGTGTTTATTATAGACTCCATTCCATTTAAATGTGCTTCAACTCCAACTTCATATCGCAGTTGATTTGCTCGACTAGTATTATGCCGATGTATTTGGTTATTAACGACTTATTTAGTGTTTGTTTTTATTCAATTAGCTTAAACTTAGCTTAAACTTCTTGCGTTCCTTATTTTTAAGATTTTTTTGTTGAGGTAAATATAATTAGTTAAAGTTCGGGCAGACAACCTAAACAGATTTTCAATTGCTTTATTTTGAATTCTTTGGAGAGAAGTTATGCTTCTTTCATATGCCTTTCCTCAAATTCCTATAGGATATTGAGATCGGCCTAAAATTATTCACATAATTTTTATCGCCTGATTTTTTGTCGATAGGAATTACTTTATTAATTTTTAAAATATCTGGGAATATACTATGTTCTATTGAAGCATTGATGAGGGACGTAATTGGCTAAACCATCGTATTTTTACAATTATATTATATATGATATATATATATATATATATATATATATATATATATATATATATATACATATATTTACTGTATATATAAATATACATATTTACTGTTAGTAGTTATTTAAAAATATTTACGAAAATATTTAGTATCTAAACTAATTAAATTATGCAATATCATACGCAATCATCTCAAATTGAAAATATTCTAAAATAAGGTATTTAATTATCTATTATAAATAATACCTTTTGTTTTTTAAATTATATAGCAAAATAGATTAAAATAATTTTCCCATAACAAAAATTAAAAATACTCTATCTATGGTGTAAGTATTTTAAAATGATTTTAAAGGATGGTAGCAGGTTTTTTTATTACCGAATAGATGTGGATTACAACCTTGATAAAAAAATTATTTAAGAATTAGAAAAACCTTCTACATTATGTATATAAATTTTGTTTCTATTTCATACCTACAGTATTTTAACTACTTACCAATTATTTTATATTTTTTACTTTTATTGGAATTTCTTTTTAAAAGATGTATACGGAAATAAATAAAAAATTTAATTGAAACTAGAAAAATATATAATTTACTAGATTGTCAATTTTACTTTTAATATACCAGAAGAGTTTGGTTTCTTATTTTTTTTATTGACTTCAATTTGAATTTCAACTAGGCTTTTTATCTATTTGTAATCTTAAAATTTAATTTGAAAATTAATTACTATATAATATGTATGTTATATAAGAATAAAAATCATTGAAAAACTCGTCAAAGTAATGATGAGTATTATCAATAACTATTATATACATGTTTATGCATATCTATAATCATATATATACATATATAGTGATTGGTATTATGTATGTCAAACATTAGAAATGTATTTTCTAAATTGTGATTTACGTTCAACGTGTAGGCATTAACATTTTAACCGTTAAAAAATCTATTAACTTTAACCTTTTTAATAAACTAAAGGACGTCATAAACTAGATTTTATATTTTACAAAACTATATAAAAAAAAACAAACATCATGTGGTGTAAAATAAAAATCTTCTCGTTATGTCACAATTGTTTTTTTGAAACAAAATATTAATTTTAGCGAGAATGAAATAGAAAAATTTGTACACTATTTTGTTTCAGTTCAGCTGAATCAGTTCAGTTTTAATTTAATTTGTTAGATAAACTAATTAATCGATACGGTCTATTGATTAGTAGTTATTTGAGTACTGACATCCAACGATCGAATCCTACTCAGAGGATGGAGGTTTAATTAAAATAAAATTTGACACATTGCCTATAATGGAACCATTTCACCATCTAATCGTTATTTTAACATATAAATTTGTTTCCACAATCAGTTTTGAACTATTTCGGTACTTTCATAGTGCAATAAAACACTTCTTAACAGCGTCTAAGTTTACCAGTTAATGCTGTCAAATATTAATGTAAATCCTATTAGGAGTATATTTGTTGAAATATACCTTTACAAACCAATACATTATTCAAAATTGCATACATTTGTCATAAAAATTTACCGAATATCTATTAGAGGTTTTTGTTAAAATTTTCAAAATATCAAAATAGATTGTAAATAATAAAAAAAATGGTATTATGATGGTACAGTCTCTCAAGTGGAATTAAATTAAAATTTATTATGACTCATCAGTTTCGTTGATATTTTTCGAGTACAAGCTATTTTTATTTATAACAATTTCTAACTTACAAATTGAACCTAAATCAAACAAAAATTCATTAAATGAAGTAGAAATAATTCAAATTATGATAAAAATGTTAATTAGTCTGTTAAAATCAATAACACGATCCAATAACTGCTTCGGTCTTCAGCTAAGATATTCATGCTGCAATTTAATATATACTTTAATATATTTAATGTACCTACTCAAAAATATTTTGTTTTTATGAGGAGTTGTACGCGACCTCTACAAATCTATTTTACTTCCCCGTTTGTTATCTTAGAATGGCAAGTCTATGTTCTCAAAAATATGCTGAACACTGCATAAATATACTTCAAAAATAAGCTAATTTCTGTTTGACTATATTTTCTGGTCATCTGATTAAGTGTCACTAGTAGAAGAAAATTATTGAAACTTGGAAAAAATATCAAATTGAAATTTGAATTGATATACCAAAATAATAACAATACTACCAAATATTCTAATAATTTTTTTAACTTTCGTCCAAAGGATGGGTTAAAATTCCATCTTTTTTACATATTTTGGAGTATTTAGATTTTAAAAAATGAAATATTTCAATTAGTAAATATGTGTTTAAAAAAAGGTCTTTCATCAATTTTCAAACCAAAATTCTCCTTTTAAAAGCTTATAAAATATAAAATGTACTGCACCACATTGAAGCAATTTTTTGTCTCGGTCTGTTAAGTAGTGTTAGTCTTGTTCATAAGCAACACAAAAAAATTCATAAAAACTCAATTATGTATGCACACACAATGTTGCTTGTATTATTTTTGGTGCAAGCCAAAAAAAACTTTCTATTCTGTTCTAGTCAATTTTACTTTGAAAATGGTGAATTCAACTATGTTTGTTCTAGCCACAATTTTTTCTAATCTAATAAATTTATAAGTGTTAAATTATTTAATTCTAATCTAATCTATTTAAAATTTATAAAAAATTAAGTTAAAAATTTGCACGGATATAAGTATATACTATATATGTATATATGTGGTGATTTATAAAAGAATAATTATTACTATTATAAAATTAAAAAATGCTACAACAAACACAAAACTATATTATACAGTTAATCAAACGCAAACCCACTTAGATAGAGAATACAAATAAATTAAGTAAATTAAAATGGTACACTATACTAGATTAAAAGTAATTTAACACTTGAAATATACACTGGACTTTATTAAAGGTTAACTTAAATTACCAAAATTGATTTACAAAAAAAAAAAACAAAAATTAAAAAACAACAGAAAACAAAAGTTAACTAAAATTTCCTTCCTCTTTGTTAAAAGCTAAAACATTTTCTATACCTAAAAAATCTGTGTTTACACCGTCGTTTATATAAAATGAGTTCGCTATTTTTTTCTAATCATAATTAATTTGAACTTGAAAATTTAAATTGAAAATTTCTAAGCTTTGTAGTTAGGCTGCTGTGTATATTTTGTTTGTATTTTGAACGCGCATCACAAAAGAATTTATTTTTTCTCTTCAAATTATTTAATATTCTAATTATCATAATTTTATTTAAATGTAATGAGTTCTACAAATACTAAATTATAAATTTCATATATAAAATAGACAAAGTAAAGTAAAGGTAAATATAATGGATACCAAATAGAACCTCTTCACAATAACAATATGTACAAAAAAAATAATAGAAAAAAAATTAAACTAAATTCAAGAATAATGTACTCGTATATATAAAAATTCACACATATCAATAAATTAACACTTTTACTTATTTCTGATAACCTTCTTCACAAAACAACAATAATAATAATGAAATTTTGTTTGAGTTCCGTTTACTTAGTAACTTTTTAATCATATCTTATTTACCTTTTTATATACATACAATCTACATAGCTACTACTAGTATAACATTCTTCAAACTTTAGTACATTGTTTGTTATGCATAATTATTTGTTAAATAAAATCTTAAAATAGTCATTTTGTTCATTTTTATTAAGTTCAATTTCAATGTTGATTTTAAAAAGTTATAATTCATATTTTAGTTTCAATCACCAATCTACGTATTGTGTAACATAAAACGTTTATACCTACGTGTATAACAGATTTAAATTTAAATTTGAACGTATATGAATTTTAAAAGGATGTTTACTTTGCAAATTATTCAATAATTATTTTTTTTATGTAAGATAGGTGTTTATTGTTACCTACTTGAAAAGTCAAAGAACTTTATATTATATTTATAATTACTTAGGCATAAGCGTATACACTGTACAAATTGCAAGGTCATTATCATCTTACAAAATTCAAAGAAAAATAAAAATTATTCTATAGAAGACTTGAATTTTAATTAAAATATTCCAGATTGAAAATATTGAAAAGTGAATGGTATTCTTGGTTACCTTTTGGTTATCTTACCACTCAGTTAAGTTCAAAAACTTTATGTCCTTGAATAATGCCTATCGTGCAATTTTGTTTTTATTCTTTGTTCTTTGACGCAAATTAAATTGACATGGTATAAAAAGGGAATGAAAAATAATCATAATAACGTATATACTATATATATATAATATATACCTTCGTTAGTATTAATGCATTTATAATTCATTTATTTTTAAAATTATTCTTAATAGATCTATTTAGATAGTTAACAATAATTATTTCAAATCTGTTTATCTTCAGATATTGAAATTTATATTTTTAAATAGTTCTTAGTTCTACGATTACCAACAAAAAATGAAGAGATGCAAAGGCGGGCTGGGCCGGACAACTGGTAAATCTCAGTGTGGGTTGAAAATAAATAGCTCTTTTTAATTATGTAATATTTACATGTCCTATACCTATTTTGTAACATTTAATAATAAAATCCAATTATAATAACTTAATTTGTCAAAATCAGATATTGAAGAAAACATATTTTCTGCTATTTTGAAATTAAAATAATAACGAAATGTTTGTCAAATTTTAATATCAAATTCGAAGGAAAAAAATATATAATTGAACTAAATTTATGGCAAAGGATTTGAAATTTAATATACGCAAATCAAGCAAGGTACTTTAAATCTCATTGCACAACTGTTGAAATTCAAAACAATATTAACAGACCGTGTACCTACACTTAAAAATATTTCAATACACTCTGAACAATAATTATTAAAATATCTGCAAATCTGCAATTATCTAAAAATGCCAAAAATGGTAACTAGCTTACTAGGTCAACTAACAAACGTATCTCGTGATTTTACTAAAATACTTGAAATTTTAAAATTACATTACCAGTAGAAGAGAATGGTTAAATTACCAGTAAAAAAAAAAATCTTTCAGAAGAATGGGTACCGAATACTAATGCGAAATAAATAATTATCTGGTTTTCCTAAATTCTACTGCAAAAAATATATTTTCAAGTTTTCAATGCAACTATGTATGTCGTTGACACATTCATTTAAGCGAAGATAAATCCACTTCATCAAGTAGACATTTTGCTAACCGACATTTCCATATTGGATCCCAAATCAAAAAAATGTATAGAGCTTTTAAGTGCATTTATTATAAATTTTACTACACTAAGAGAAAAATTTAGAGGATTTTTTTTTAAAATAATGGAAAATTGTGCAAAATTGTAATTGGGGATTCAAAAAGTTAAGCAGTTAACGAGTCTGAATCTGGTAGACTCGAATGTGAATATAAATGTTCTGGCAAAATATCGTAATGTAAAAACTGTATTGTGCTTTGATATCTTAATCAAATATAACTTGGACAATATTGCACATTCTATTGCACATTGTATTGGACATTGCGCAATGTTGCAAACATTTATTTTAACAATATTAGGGTCGTCCTCAATACAGGTAGAATGCAAACGAAATTTTTTTAAATTAAAAGTAATTAAAAACGGGATTAAGAAACTCATTGAATCAGGAAAATATTGATGTCAATAGAAAATGATATTATGCTAAATTTCAATGTTGATTTAAAAAAAAATTTAATATGTAAAAATGCTGCAGGAATAAAGAAATATTTGTATGGTTAAATTAATTTGTATTCAAAATTAATTTATTTTATTTTAACATTATTTTACTATTATATTTTTTTCTATATTTGGTTTTATTTTATCATGCTACAAATGCAGTTTTGAAATCAATTTAGAATCGATCAAATCAACCATTCCACTACTGAATATAAGAAATAAATATCAGAATTAAGCAAATAAATAAAGAATTTTTTTCAATCAAAATATTAAAATAATTATAGTTTTATTTTTTTTGTCAACTTTCAACTTTAGCCATGTCCATAAACAAAGATATTGAGTACAATATTTGAAAGTAATTGACATGTTTCTATTTCTAAGAAAAAAGTCCAAGGACTTTAAGCCTAAATTAGATTTTGATTATTTGTGGCGACTCAAGTAAATTTGGTATGTAAATCCAGTGATCTGAAACATTTCAGTCTACGCTTGCCTAATGCTTCGTTATTAATTAGTTGAGGGGCAAATGTATTTGGGTGAATCTCTAGAGTCTAGACGATATGAATATTTTACAGTTTTCGTTTTTATCTGTGTTATTAACAGATGAAATATTTAAACCCAAACTTATTCTGTCATTGCGCACATATCAGGAAAGATTTAGGATGGATCTTAATAACTAATGCTTCACCCCCATAACTCCAGATTGGCCTGATGATAGCTCTGATGTTGTTAATTCACACTCTAAAAACATCGCGGAGTGGCATCCTATCAGCCAGTAAAGTTGATTGAACTATTCTCCAAGCTTTTGGGTAGTTTTGTATGTCTTATTCTGAAGTTTTTAAAAAATAAGAATAAGCAGAAGAAAATGGTATCGTAGTTGAACCTGGGTAAAATGTTAATCATCTCAGTCTTAATTTAAAAAAGTGAAAATTTACACAAATGCGTAAAGATAAATTTAATAAATTTGAAAGAAAAATATTCAGGTACACGTCACATTCAATTTTTGAAGATGTACAGGCTGTTGAAAGAGGTGTAACAACAAAGTGTAATAAATTATCAAAAAATCCTAGTTATAGTAGAATATTTGATGGGCACTTCGAGCACGACCAGCTACACGACTTTGACATAAATGATTTGATGATTTAATAGCGTATTCATCATCATCACTGCTTAATATAAAACTGTGGAACAGATTCCAGGTGCAGAAAAACATGAAAAAAATATAGAAGAAGCCAAGGCTGTTTTGAACTGTAACGCCATCCAAAGAAGACAATTTTTCATGTATGAATTCATGTATAACTTAGCTTCATAATTTCCACAATTGGTGCAATGATTCTAATCTAATATCCTTTTTTTTAATTTCTCAATTTTGGTAACGACTCAAAATTTTATATTCCCATATCCTTCTAATCAAATTGTCTGAATTTGAAAAATGATTAAAACCATTTTACTTCTTAGCATAACCGGTTTTGATTTTTTTTTGTTTTAACCATTAACAAAGATATTGAGTACAATATTTGAGAGTAATTGACATGTTTTTCTAAAGTGATAGACTCATTTATTGAAACTCAAGTAAATCTAATTTTTAAATCTAGTGGTCTGAAACATTTCAGTCTACGCTCGCTTCGTTATTAATTAGCTGAGGCGCAAACGCATTTGGATAAATCTCTAGGCGATATCAATATTTTATTCTTAGTACTTTGGACTGGAAACGTTCAATTATTTCAATGTTGGAATTACTAGAGGTTCCACAAACCTCCACCCCATAACTCCAGATTGGCCTGATAACAGCTTTATATACTACTAATTTACACTATAAAGACATCTTGAAGTAGCGTTCTATCAGTCAGTAAAGTTGATATAACTTAAT
This sequence comes from Argyra leucocephala, assembly GCA_963942445.1. Lineage (NCBI taxonomy): Eukaryota > Metazoa > Arthropoda > Insecta > Diptera > Dolichopodidae > Argyra > Argyra leucocephala. The sequence goes on along the minus strand of OZ012677.1, from coordinate 157,038,480 downwards.
TCTTAATAACTTGTTTTTGCTGATAATATGAGTTCTCCAAGTGAGACGTCTATCACAGTGCATACCTAAGTACTCACATTGCACTAACTCTCTGTTGGTGAATTGAATGGGAAAAAAAGTAATATGAAGTGATTTAGATTCATTGGCTTTGATTCTCCAAGTTTTTAGCCAAGAAACAAAACTGTCTCTATAATTAGGTCATTTTGAAGGTTTTGGGAACGTGGCTCGGAATGCTACGCCAGAACAGCTACGTTATCGGCAAAAGTAGCTGTCAGAAATTAGTTTTGAATTGAACATTTCCAAATGCCAAGTCATTTAATTTTATAACAGAAGCTTTGCTCGGTCAATTTGTTACAACTAAGAATTGAATAACTTTTAGCTAACGAAAATTAATTCTATTACAAATTTCGGGATCACACTTGAACCAAAATTTAACTTCGAGCTACACTGTGTGTGATATTATGAGATACCCGTTAAAATTTTTTTTTTATAGGTTTCATCAAACGTTGGCCTAAAAAATTCCAGCCAAGTATTAAATTTTTATTACTTGACTGGTATTAATAGGTAATAATCTGTTCAGACATCTCTTTTATCTATCTACCAGATGCTTTCATGCAAAACGTTAGGCCCTAAATTTCAAATTATCTGCAGAAAAGAACTAATTTTAATAGTCACAAACTCAAGGCCATTGAAATGTTACAAGTTTTATTTCACACCCTAAGGAATATGGTAGATTTGAGCGAATCACTAGAATGCATTTTCAAGTCAATTCTATTTCAATCGTTTTTGACCACCATATAAGTGTTTTGACTGTTAAAAGTATAAATTGCGTAATAATGCAAGTAAAGCTAATAACCTACATGTTTTTCGTTTTTTTTTTAAACTTAACAGCTTTAGTTTTAACTTATTTTTTTGTTAAATTTTGAAAAATATAGTGCATATGACTACTGTACTATGCAGCGTGTTCGTAATTTAATTTAATCAATGGTGTTTCTGTTTTATTAACAGTCTGGTATAATGATGATATATTGAATAAAAATGTAGCAAGCTTTCATTTTTATATAGAAGTCTAATGTGCTTTATTTGCTATATTAGAATTCGTAAAAATCGTAAAACTTTGAATATAATAATTTGAAGTTGAATTTATTGAAAGCTTTAACTAACCAGTAATATGGAAAAAAATACTAACAATAATTAGCTAATGGAATGCAATGTTTTATCATGAATCATATAAAATAATTATTTTATATTAAAGTTATGCAGAGTTAATACAAACTATGTATAATTTTAATATTTAATATTAAAACAATCCAGTATTGAATATTTAGTGTTCTATTTTCTTATTAATATTTTTTTCTAATATAGATTTCTAAAATATTTTAGAATTTTAAGCTATTAGCAAAGATTTGAATACTAGAACTATGTATTACCATAGGGTTTGACTATAATACTTAGTAGTACTTTAATTTACAACTTATTATAAAGTGCATTCATTATTGTAAGTTCACAACTATAATAACATCGAACTACATAATATGTTGATTTCAAATTGCGTAACGGAGCTGACATAGATATTTATCAAAGCATATGCATTTATTTAATTTTTATTTATTTATACTGTATGTTTTCGATATACAATGAAACGATTAGTCTCTACAATTTGTATAATCTGGTAGTATCTTAGAGTTAGAGTATATATAATCTGGTAACAAATTAAATGAAAACTAAACTATTCTATTTAAGAAGGCTTAGTTCCTGACAATAGCAGTCAGTAGTTTTCCACATTTAATGAGTTGATAAGCCACTAATTTTGACAAATAAATGCCCGAAAAACATTGTAGATATTGTAGTATAAGCTTCCAGTATCATACTTAATTAAACACGGAAAGATGATTCTACCTAAATTACTGTCAAGAATATAAAAAAAAAATAAAATAAAAAAATACAAGTCTTCCGCTGTAAATAAAAAATATATATAACGCAAGAAATAATTAAGATATTTTAGGAATTGAAATTTTTCAATTATTATTTTTCGCTATGATGTGTTCTAAAAATTAATATTCAAAGTGAAAACTCAAATGGTTGTAATACAAAATATTTTAAATCGCAGAAATTTTCGACTACAGAAAACATTTTTTTTTTTTTTTTTATTTCTCTTATAATAACACATACTGTCACGTATTCACACGCATCTCTGTAAGAATGTGTGATGATTGTTATACAAGAAATAAAAAATAAAGTTAAAAATTTTACCATTGAAAATGAAACCATGTAAAGACGACACTTGGTAATCAGTAAAATATTTTTTAAAGAAATTCATAGCAACAGCACAATAAGTGATGCTAAACTTTTATTTATTTATTTTTTTTTAATGTAGTAAAAGTATTATGATGAGTAAGTATATACTACTCTGTTAAAAAAAAGTTGACCCAAGTAATTACAATCTATATAAGATTTCATTTTATATCGCATTCATTGAGATTTTATGGGAAAAATGAGAAAAAAATTAGAAATCATCATTCCAGTACTGAAACCGATTAAAATACAAACAAAATATAGGCCAACTTTTTTACAATAGAGTAGTACAATTTATTATGAAATTACTCAAATTAGAGAAGAATGATTTTTTTAATATTTTTATTATGTAAATGTCCAGCCCTTGTTTTAAAATATTGAATTTAAGAATTAAGAAAGTGCTAATTATAAATTGTACTGTTGAAGAAGTAATATTATTAACAAATTTTGATTAAATAAGTATTTAAATTATTTGATTTAAGTAAATATCATTATTTATTTATAGCCTGTGTTGAAAGTGTTAAACAAATTAAATATATTATTTTAAGAAATATTTTTAATAAATTGAAAAAAAAACTAACATAATATGAAGTGTCAATAATTCGTTTCATAGATTTAAAAAACAAAATAATTTGCAATTATCCATGTTATTTGCTTGAAGTGAAATCAAAATACCAAAATATTTCGAATTATTAAAAAATAGACTTCCCGAATTTAATGAAAAATTAAAAACTTTTTTAAATAATCTACCATAAATGTTTTTTTTTTTTTGAAAAAATTATGTTTAATCCAGTATTTTGTAGTTTCAATTCATATCTATAAATCTTAATATGACCCAAGTTGGAATACAAATCACATGTATTGACCGTTGCATTACGAAGCATCATGTTTTAAGTTTTCTTGATGTCCTATCGATAACCCAAATGTTGAGTTCTACCCGGTACCCATCGAAAACATCGTAATTTTGGAACAATTTAGATATGACAACATTTTGCCGAGGATAAAAGACGCATTAGTGCCCACCTCTAGACAGTGTAGAACTATATTTTAACGAACGTGTGTATCCACATTGCAAAAATATACCCACAAATAATTTTTAAAAGCTCAAAATAATAATAAATGCATTCAAAATATCCCTATACTGATCAAATAGACTTTTCCTTTTAGTTAGAACTATAGAAATTTTTTACTATTCAAAATAATATAATCCGCGCATTAACTGAAGAAATTCAAATTTTTTACAATTTGTTCAAAATTATTTTGAAATTGATTGGTTTAAGCTAAAATTTTATTTGAAATGAATGAAATTGACTTCGAATTGCCACCCAATATGTTTTACGTTTAGATTTTATTACATCTTATTCCTAATGTCACGATTTCGAATCTCCCTCCGGAAATTAATGATTTATTGAAAGTTTTTTTTCTTGTATTTTATAATTATTTAAGTGTATTCAAAATTTATTTAATATGTCATATTTTTCTGATCCAATCATATAGTAGGTACAACATCAAGCCTTTCATTTAAGTTATTATTGTTTTATTTTCATTTGTAATTATTTACTACAAAAACAGTTTTTTAAAGCTTAATTAATTCTACTTTATGTAATCCTAAAACTATAATAGTGATGTTGGTGCATACAGCAATGATTATATTGAAATGTAGTTGAATCAACTTCAAAGCAATTAAAATTAGTTGAAAAAAGTTAGCATTAGAATCACAAGCCCAAACTATTGTTATTCGGTTGTTCATTACGTACCTTCATCTATTTGTAATAAATAATAGTATATAGTTCGGGTTGTAAATGCACCCTGTTTAGCAAATTATAAGGTATGATCCATTATTGACAATTATGCAAATTTGTAGTGTATTTTTTAGCACATATTAATTTCTAATTATAATTGGATTTAAAGTGTTCAAAATAATTATTACATATATGAATACAATTATATAATAATTAATATTATTATATATAAATGCCAACACATGTAATAATTATTTTGAACGAATTAAGAGTATTAATTTCTATTCTTGTAATTTTCCCTACATATATGGTTAGAATTTGTTAAAATGTTTCAAAACGGGTTATGGAAATTCATTTTATAATTGCTGGAATATCACGAAATTAACTTATATGTTTATTAAAACAAAAAAAAATGTATAATTAGGTATTAATTCATTGTTTAAATAAATTTGAAAAAAAAAACACAATTTATTATTTTCATAACCAACACATTACTTTGTAAAATTAATTGCAAATTTTTTTATGACAAAGTTTCTCTCTTAAGTCTTTTGATGTCAAATTTTCTTTTAAATCAAATTGTATATAGAATATAATAGTACAACAATGTCCCACACTTTAATAATTATTATATCTATATTTAATAATAGGTAATAATAAAAAATATTTATTTAAAGGTGATGACTAATTTATGTGTAAAGAAAAAAATCAATTATAGTAAAGTTTTAAGTGTACATAACATAACAACCATCATAATATTATACCCACTCTTTGAGGACACAATTAAATCAGATAATTTTCTTAAAAGACAAAACTGTTGAAATAATCCCACTTTCTTTGTAAAAACAAAACAAAAAAATCATATTAAAACCCAAAAATAAATTCCAAAATTTAAAATATAACAATAATTTCTCAACAATTTAACCATTACAATTTTAATAATGAACCAACACCAAAATATAAAATCAAGGCCACAATCATTTATTTACCTAAAAAGAAAACAAGTCATACTGCACTCTTGTAAAAGATTAATGTAATAAATTCAAAAAAAAAAATTAAACAGAAAAATGCAACAAAAAGCATCTGCAACAATCGTGTAATATCACATATAAAAAATACATATAATAAAAAAACAACAATAAATAAGCAAAATTAAAAAAAGCTTTCTTTAAGCTGCTTTATTTACTTTCGTTTTTATAATTACACGTTTTTTTTCAGAATATTGCATAACTGTTTAGGAAACGGTTATAAAAACTAAAACATACATATATATATTTTGTAGTTTATTATAGTTTCATCTTGAAGATACTGCAATAAAAGGGCATAATAAAAATAAATATGAGACTACAATGTGATAATGAGACTTTGGGGATTCACAATGAATGAAAACAAACCTCATTTTATAAATTTTTATTTGTTATTTTGTTTTTTTGTTTTCTTTTTGTTATTATTAAATAATTATTCACGTGTGAGGAATAAAAAAATTTTTTTTTTTGATTTTTTCTTTGTAACACAAAAACTTTTTGAATTTATTAATTTTTTCTTAAAAGTATATTAATGACACAAAAATGCATACTCACACGCAATAGACGTGCAAAATAGAACGTAAATATACATTTGATGGAAAATATTTAATTTTGAATGAAATAATTGACTAGTAAGATTTTTGCATGCTATATTCACAAATAAAATAAAAAACTGAAATTATGTTAATTATTTCATAATTGAAAGGCATTTTTAAAAACAAATTTTTTATTTGCTTCTTCAAATGAAATGGAATTTTTTTTTCTTATTCAATTAAGTTACGCAGTACAAATAAATTAAGTAGATGACAATGAATAAATGCCCAAAACAATTTGATTTCTTGATATTATTGGACTGTTTTATCTAGAGTAAATAAAAATATAATGATTCACATAAAATATAAATGTTATTGAGTTTAAAGAGAATATTCTATAATAGATGAACTTAAAATTTGGGGTTGTTATCAGAAGCGAAGAAGTACTAACGATTGATTAACACACATTATTGAAATAGTTAAGCATATAAAATGTTTAGGCCTTATAATAGACAATAAATTAAATTTCAAAGAACACGGGAAATTTTTTGTGCAAGAAAATTTAAACACACTTGGTTTTTTAAGTCGAAAAAGAAATAAGATGTGTATTATAAGTGATACTATTAAGATCTTTAACATTACATTTTGAGTCTTGTGCGACTATTACAAGATTTTAAAATAATTAAATGATAGAAAGATTACAAAAACTATAAAACCGTGGAATGAAAACTTTGTAATAGATATTAGATATACTCCAATAGGATATAGAGCTTATGTTAAGAACGTTAAAATGGCTCAACATTTAAGGCAAAAATTTTGTTTGCATTTACTACTTAAGATGAAAAATAGACTATTACCGAATTATCTCAGTTTCATACTTATATATATTATGTTCAAGATGGTTCAACATTATAAAATTAAGAAATATATTCAATTTTGGACTGGATTCATTTATTAATGAAGCTGCGAAAAATTAACTAATATATGGTGGTTTAAAGATGTTGAAATTACTGATCTCAAACGGGAAAGCAACTTATAATAAATTATTATCTTATATATATACTTACCAAATTATATATTTTTATTCAGCCTAACCGTAGTTATTCATTTAATTGTTGAAAATACTCGAATATTTTCCTTTTAATTTTAATAAATATGCTTATTATGGAAATACCCGTATTTTACTATACATACTTCCATACTTCATCAGTGATTTGTATTTCTAATCTAATCTAAGTCTAACTTCTAAGTCTAAGTCTAACAAATTTTACTCTAACACTAAAAAATAAGTTTTTTTTTTTTAAATTATTCATTTAATTATAAACTATAATATCAATTTTGGTCTTTTTATTATTCATTAAATTTTAAAATTTTTTCACTTTTTACCGAATTTATACACAAGCTTCAATTTAAAATTTGCAATTTTTAATATATTTAATAATTAATATTAAATAAATAAATATAAACAAAATATAACATCAAATTATAAAGTAAAATTATATAGAACATACCCTACGACAAATGAATATAAATAGAAATAATAAACAAAAATAATGAGCAAAAATATTTAAAATTAATAGCAAAGCACTCGAGTATCGTAATGTAACAACCGCAGGAGCACGGATTCAAACCTCGTGAGAGCTGGACATTTTTTCAAATAATGAAAATTATTTAAAGTAGTCAATACAACCAGGTTCGTTCTAATTTCTAATATAATATAATAATTAATAAACGTATTATAATTATAATTAAAAACTAATAAAAGCAATATAACATACAATAGCAGACAAAAAATGTACCAAGCAATTAGTACTATATAAAGACCAACATTCCGAAAGAGAAAATGACCTCTACAGTTGCCTGCAGATTTATCTGTTAAATAAATAAATATTTAAAATCTGATTCACAAAGAAAAATAAATGTGTAGACGCTAATTAAAATCTGAAAAATAGACAATATTGACAATATTAAAATGGATCTACTTCGTCTAACATTTTTTTTTATTCCTTATTAAAATGTATATATACATATATGTAGTTATGCAACCAATTTAATTTATTAATGATTAAGACCTTAGTTTGGGATGTACGGTCGTATAGTTTATTATGTATTGAAAGTTGATCAAAAATAGTTAAAAATTTCTAAATAGTAATAATTAAAAATTATCAAATTATATACAAATGAATCATCTTAAATAATTAGTTTGGTAGTTTTAAAAAATGTAGTTTAATAGGTGCGTATCGGTGACGTAACATTAAGCTTCTCTAAACATAACTGTTCATATTTTGTAAAAAAACAAAACCATTACAAGATGGATGATGCAGTGGAGCAACTGTTAGGTGGTACCCATACCCAAAGTTTTAATATTTATTTAGTTTTAATAACGCTTCACTTACAGCCTACAGCATATTCTATCAAATATATTTTAGAAATATTAAATCTAATTCCCGGACAGCCTAAACGTAGCTTTTGCGAGTCGAAAATTATCCGATTTAACAAGCTCCAAATTTTTAATTATAAATAAAATATAAATTGATTACCTTCGTATTAGATCAAAATAAAAAATCAGTATCAGTTATTGGATATACTATTTCAAAATATTAATTGGTAATTTACTATAAATAATTTCATGATACTACAATAATTATGGTCAATATTAATTTTCACCAATGTTTGTTTTTCTTTTTTTGTTTCATTGTACTGATATATAAGAAACATGCAATTCTATTGATATTTCTAAAATAAAAGTGAATGACAAAAAACATAGTTCTGAATAATGATGACTAAATACATGACCCAATTCTTATACTTGTTTGGAACAGGATTTGAGCTCATGTTTTCTGTCATCGTTAAATTGATTTTCTTTTCTATAATCCAATCGATTAGATTTTAAAATTTGTAAAATACTGTAATTGGTGAAGTGCATATAAAATTTATTAATTACAAATTCATTGATTTTATTTCATTTTTTTTTAACTCAAGAGAGCTAAACCTCTTATATAGTGGTTTACAATTAAAACTAAATTCGTGTAAAATCCAGTGCAATATAGTATATTATTCTAACTAAGACTAATAAGAAGGAAACAATGTACATTTAAAATTAATTATATAAAATGAACATTATAAAAACTGAAAACTATAAAAATTTAAAATTGACTTAAATTATATCTTATCTTAATATATATTTCTAAAAAATCTGAAATTTGTTGACGGTAATATTCATTAATTTTTTATTTGAATAAACTGATCTTATTATTTTTGTTTTATTTCAATTGATATTTCATTGTATATTTTAAATGCTAATTTATTGATAGAATCACAGTTGTTAAACCTGACTCTGGATGGACATGATTCTTATATTATTTGCATTACTTGTTATGTATGCGTGTGTATCGCTATTTAGTACTAAAATTATGATTGAAAAATTTAAAAATAATGTGAAATACATTTTTCAATTTTTATCATGTATAAATTATTAAGGTACATATATGTATATCATTTTCATACATGCTATGTGGTAACCATTCTGGCTCATCACATCACTGAGTTGTTCAAAAAAATTTGAACAACCAAAAAATGTAAAGCAAGTAATAAAGAGAAAATATTTTTCATTTTCTTTCGTGGTATGCTAAAAATTTTGTCTACAAGTATTTTCTTTTAAAAAATTGATTTATACCAGTTATACTAAGATTTAGACTAAGCATTCATTATTGAAATTAAAAAATTCATTTGGTTTAAATTAAACTATATTTTTTATATTTATTAATAATCGGATTTGCTGTTACTGTTGCATTTGATAATATTCTTTTATAATGTAGATGATAATCTGCCTAAGAAAATTTCGTTGAATCTGAAATACTCTGAATAAATCTGAAAAAAATATTGGGAAACAATGTTTCACGTTGTATACATGACGTGTGGGAAGACTAAGAAAAAAAGTGAGTGCGATCGTTTTAGCTAAAACAAATATCCAATACATTATTTGGCCGCAGAATGATAACGGTGGATGTTGATAGAAGTTTATTTCCTCCCTATAAGGAATTACAGGATTACTTAGTTACAGGAAAAAGAAGAGGAAAAAATATTACTAAATATATATTAAACTATAATATTAAAGTTTTAACAATTGACTTATAAATTCGAAATTATTTTAAATTCTTAAATCTGGTAATTAAAAATTTTGAATTTACTGGAGGTGAGCATGAAGACATGACGATGAATAAAGAATAGGTATCGATAAAATATTTAAAATAAAAAAATTCATTTTACCAATTATGATTGACAACCCTTTTTATTATGTATAGATTAAGGTATGTATGTATATGAAATTTTATACAGGTTATGTGGCAACCATTCAAAAGAATTTTCACAAACCAAAATATTTTGAAAACCAAATGAATATCACTACAAGAAGAATATTTATATAACTGTAAAATTTGACTAGAAAAACAAATTGAAAATTTTAATTATAATAAATTATATTTTTAAAACCAGTAACAAAAAAAAAATTTTATTTTTTGTTTTTATTTTTTAATTGTCAAATACGGATACATAAATTGAAAAGAAGATTTAATTAATTTAATACAAACATGCTAACTGATTGCACCTTACAAAAAAATACTTGTATAATTTTTTATTTTTAATATTAAAAATATTTTGTAATAATTAAAATATACTTACATAATTCAAAGATTATTTATTAAAAAAAATGTTATTAGCTAATGTCTAATGTCTTAAATATTTCATTTAGGTTTTAAAAAGCACTGTAATCCAAATTTGAAATTTAAATTTTCATTGAAAATAAAATTCAAATAATTTTATTTAAATTTGCAATTTTTCATTAATAGTAGATTTATAATTAATTTTTCTATTTTGAAAATTATTTTTATTACCGTCTTTTGTTTTTATTTTATTAATTTTTTGTTTTTCGATTTTCGAAAGCCAATTTTAATGACTTCTTCTGCACAAAATGATTTTATTAAAATGTTTCAGAATTTAATTATTTAATTTATTTACAATTAATTATTTATTAATTAATTATTTAATTAAATTTTATTTTTTTTTAGAACTTCTCAAAAATCTGCTTTATTTAGAATTTAAATTTTTTTTATTGCTCTTCTTATTTTATGTTATCCTTTTTTTTTTTTTGAAAAATTAACAGTAAAACAAAATAACAACAATGAAAAATTAGTTTTCCTTCAGCAACAATATTTTGTTGTTCAACTATTGGCGGTTTGATGAAAACTGAAGTTTTTCATTTTGTCACCATTGACATTTATAAACTTTTTATGTTTGTTTTTGTTGCTTTTCTTGTTTTAATTTTAATTTTATTTTTTTTAATTTGTGCTTTTTATTTTTTTAAGAAAATTCATGTATAAAACTTAAATACAAAAGAAACAAAAGGTAATTTAAATAGGTTTACTATATTTACACATCAAGTATATACAATATACATAATATACATGGTGCAGATCTCATATGTTTGTATGTAAATTGAAATCAAGTAATGCATATATCATATTATGAATTGTGGTATTAAAATGGACGAAATTATTTTAATGAATCTGAAGTCTGGTTAGTATATTTGACTGTAGCGTAAAATTTGTCGCTTAATACAACTCTTCTTAGTTTTAAGACAATTATCAAATGTGCTATTGAGTATTGACTTTGACTATTGAGTAGATAAGAGAAAGAGAAAAAAATGAATTTGAAAACTTTGTATGGTGAAAATCAATATCGATGTGGTGTATAAAAATTTAAAATTATATTTTTAACTATATATATTACTTAATATACATTTAGTTGAATAACAATGTGTGTTAATGTAACTTAAATGTACATTTATTAAATTAGATAAATTTTTGATATACACATGTATTTTTCATACACAGTAATCCCCCGATTTACGAACAGGATACGTTCTGTAAATAGCCCAATAATACGTTCCAGAGATTGAAAATATTTGTAAAACGAGATCCATATTAGTACAAGTTTGTATTAAAAATACATAGATACGTACCCAAAATATTGGTTATACGAAACCCTATTTTGAGAAACATTTAAAACAGTGTGATTTGAAAATAAAAGAAAATTTGATATTACATATTACGAAAAATATATTTAGTATAAATGTTATATTTAATCTGATTTAATCTTACGACACGAGCTCTTGTCTCAGCCAGTAGGTGATAGTTCATCTGAACTAGCACCTGAAATAGATTCCACTTCTTCTTATTTTATCTTGATTGTTCTTGGTTGTACATACAGTTGAAGAAGCAAGCCCTAAAGCTTTTCATATTTCATTATTTTTCTCACTTCCTTCGAGCCGTCGTAAAATATCAAGCTTTACCTCCAATGCAATCGTGAATCGTAGTTCCTATTCGTTTACCAGAGATTTTTATAGCTAAATTAATTTTCACGGTTTTGTTCGTAATAGCGAATTTTTCATTCGTATAACAAATTTTGTACTTTACGAATCATGTTCGTAAAACGAGCTTTCGTAAATCGGGGGATTGCTGTATATATATATATATATATATACGTCTATATCAGTCTATTATTCAACAAATAAGAACTTGTCAATACTAATTCTTAAATATATAGTGTTTTAGATCCTCCTTCCATTTACCATATGACTAGTGACAATGAAAAACTGTTTTTTTTTGTTTTCTATATTGTCAGGATTATCACATTCTTTTTCCAGGTTGACCTGTTTTAACCTTTCCAGGTTGGTCTGATATGCTGACTCTGCTGCAGTTCTTCTCGTTAGTTGTGGCACTTGATCTGTCCAACGTGTAGAAGAGCAAGGTTCTTTCGTGGTTTCTACCTTTTACTATAAGTTTTTTCCATTTTTCTGAACCACCTGAAAACTTTGTACAAAATATGTCAGAAAGGGCTGGTTAATTTTTTTTAGAAGTTTGTATTCATATTGAAATCATTTAGTATTGATATGTTCGTGCGATGTTCGGTTCACGAAACTCTCATTATTATCATATATAAACCTTTAGGTAATTAAGTAGCCCTAAATTATAAGAACTTTTACTAGCATAAATTCTTTGCAAATAACTTTTTAAAAATATATATCTTATCTTATATGTACACTGAAAAAATTTTTACTGTTTTTTCAATAAATCGGTTGTTGAATCGGTTGTAAAAAATGCCAATAACAATATTTGTTAAATTAATAGTATTTTTTATTAAAATGATAATAAAAATTATTTTTAACACAAAAAAACAATAATAATTGTACCTACAATAATATTAATAGCAAAAATTGTTCAAATAACAGTTTTAGTTATTAAAATTATAACATAATTGTAAATTTAACAATTTTTGTTGTTACAGAATCGTTGTTAATATAATAAAAGAAATTGTTAAAAAAATTTGTAATTAAAAAGAAAACTATTGTTATTAATTCAATAATTAAAATCATTAAAATAATAACAAATTGTATTTTGACATTCGAAATTATTAAGAAAACAAGACCTGTTATTAAAATAATAGTAAGTTGTGTTTTTAATAACTTTTACCTATAATTTAACAAACATATCTTAAAATGAGAAAAAATGTTTTCAAATTTATAAATTCTTATTCAGTTCAAAAGTAAATCGCAGGATAAAAAGAACATTTTGCTAAAGTTAATTTAAAAGTGAATAAAAATGTGTAAAAAAGAATAAATACCATATTGAATAAAAAATACTTATTTAATATACATATAAATTTCTTAATAATTATTGAATGAACATATAGCTAATTGGAATAAATTTAAGAAAATTTCTAGAGGTAAGTTTTATTTTATATTAATTAGGTAAAATAGTGCAATGATTAATATTTAAATTATATTGTATTTTCTTTTTTAGAGAAATAGTTATTAGAATCACATGTATATTGTGTAGAAGAAAAAACATAGTTTGTATTTCAATGGCAAACCGACTTAAACTTGATAAGCTCAAAGTATTTTTTGTTATTACATTAATTATATATATAACTACATACATTAATAATATATATAAACACTGAGATTTTAACTTAACGAATTTTTTTTTGTTTTAGATTAATTGACTTATAATTATCATTCATCAATATATAAAGACAAAATTAAAGAATCTTCCTTTAAATACATGATTGATTTTATTGCAGCTGATAAAGTAACACATAGTAAGTTTTTTTTTATGAATATAAAAGTGTTTAACAAAGTAAGATTGATTTCATAAAAGATATAATTTATATAAATATATTAATAGGTACATCTATTAAAATTAATCTTCTTGTTTTGTATAATATAAAATAAATTTACTCTATTTATTTTTATTTAATTACAGATGGGAAATTATTAACAACGTTTTACTTATTGCACCACATACTAGTACCCACAGCAAGAATTGTTCTTATTGTGGCAAATAAAGAAAAACTAAACATAAAAAAATTTAGATTTGCGATTCACAAATTCTTTCTTTTGTAATTATTGGTAACACAGTTCAACAGCTGAAAGAATTGTTAGAGAAACGAATTAAAGAAAATCTGCCAGTTCAACCGTTACTACTTCCAGCAGGAACTGTAGATGGCCATAAAGAAATGTGTTTAAAAAGAAGTGCTTTATGTATATAAAATTATTAGCAAATAAAAAAAAAGATATTTTTAATTAAATATAATACATTATGTTTCATTTAAGACATCCCAAAAAAAAAAATGTTATAAAAAACTATGTTTAATAATTATTATTCAATTTTCATTGTTGATGTAGAAGATTAGTTCCGTTTATGAATCAGAGTTGATTGTATATTGTGCTTTTTGTTAGGACAACTTATTTTTAAAATAACAACTTGTATTGTAAAAATAATAATGTGGTTTGTAAAATTAATAGCAGAATATTGTCATTGCTGTTAAAATAACAGTTCAAGTTGCTAAACCAACAGATTCATTATTACATTTACAATATTGTTTTTTAAATCCACAATTTTAGCTATTAAATAGATAACCCTTCTTGTTAAATTGACAACTTCTACTGTTAAATTAAAAACTCAGGTTGTTAAATCAACAATTTTGTCGTTAAATTCATATTCATTTATGCTCTCTCTTTTTTCTCTAAATGGTTATTACTTTAACTACACTGGTGATTAATTTAATAACGATTTGTTATTGGACGTATTTTAATAACATTTTTGTTAATTTAATAACGATTTTATTAATTTAACAGTAAAAATTTTTTCAGTGTATGTATGTACTAATTTAGTTTTGCTGTCTGAAGCCTTTTATAACAACAATAATAATAGAACAGTTCATTATGAATGAAAGAATAAGAATTGAGAGAATAAATTAATATTTTTTATAATGTATTATGGAAGTAGGTATAGATAGAAGTAGAATGTCGTGAAAATAATATTAATGCATTATGATGAGAGATAAATATATTATAGATGATACACATTTACTTAACATTGTTGTTGGTGTTTTGAGTTGTAATGTGTATACTTTTTTAAACTGGACCCAAACTTTACTAGATTAGCAATGGCATTATAAATATAATATTCAAGTAACTAAATACTAAAAATAATAATAGATAGGCTTACTGACATTTTCCAGGAATTCAGAAAATCTAAAATCGTAGTATCGATTCATATCAAAATTATAACATTTTCTACAAAATTTTTGATGGTACAAAACTACGTAGTGAGTTATTTGTAATTAGTCGAAAATTTTGTTTTCTTGATAATTGTTACTATTTATTTTTGAACCAGAATAGAATACAATGCTTGTATTTTTTTAAATCGATCAATTATTAAAAAAAAAATTGTAAGATCTAAATCTATATTATAATACACAAGAGCACGATTAGTGAAGGCACAATTTCGTGGTTTTCGTGTGCTTCGTTTTTTTTTCATTCCATCAATTTTTTTTATCGATTCTCTTTTGAGTCAAATTCTTTTTATTTATTTTTTATTTATCGCATTTGGTTTTTTTCACTTTTAGTAGGGAAAAAAATTAATTAGTAGGATAATATTATTAATATAGGTTTTAATATCACAAATTGTTGTGAGTTCGATTCTCTATTAATTCAGATTTTTTTTTTTATTAAAGAAATATGCTTTTATTATTATGTATAATAATAATTTTTATAATATAATATAATTAATAACAAAAAACAAGATTTTTTTAATAAAAAAAAAGTAATTTTTAAATATTATTTCAACAAAATACGAAACCGTTTAGTTTAAAATAAATCTAAGCATACAAATTATGTATACTTGGAATGTATTCACAGTTGACAGTTTTGACACTATGATGTATCATGTAGATATTTGCATATAATATTATATATATTACACAAGAAAGGCCATGTAGGGAATATCTATAATTATAATTGACAAGCATTTAAGGTTCTGCGCAGTAGACACCTTTTCATTTTATTTCGATTCTCCTACTCCTTAATGAACTTCTAATATACATAATATATAAGATTATATATAAAACAAAAATGCGCACACAGTTGAAAATTTTGTACTCATATGATTTTATTATTCAGCAAATACATTATGCATATCTGAGAACTTATTAAAATAATAAACAAAAGCAAACAATTCAGTTTTTATAATTTACATTATATACTTGCAAATGAATCTATGTACATATGCAAAAAAAAAAACAAAAAAACAAATTCATCTAAAATAAAAAATATAAAAACAACAAAAAAACAAATCACTTGAATTCTTCATTTTTATCTTTTTAAGTAACTGTTTCTAAATTTTGGTTATTTGTAGTAATAATATACTTTTATTAAACACGAGTGGTTTCTGCTATATCGTGCGAAGTCTATGTCACTACGTAAATTACTGTTTTTTTTAAAAACTTTAAATTTGACTTCAACTTGAAATATAATTACTCAACAGGGGCCCCTAGTCTTATATTATAATACACAAGATGAACGACGTGGTGAGTAAAAAAGCAAGATTAATTGAATGGTAAATTATTTACACCACAAAAATATTAAAATTTTAGCAAGTTCTTGGTGCTGAATACTTAAAACATTTCAAATATTTACACCAAATAGTGATGGTTATTTCCAAGTTGAGCGCCACCTATATTCTAAAAGAAATTTTAATTACGGGAAATTTTTAAAAATGCTTCATAAAAATTCTGTCATTTAAAATAAACACACAAACTTATAAAAAAAAGGTACAAAAACAAACAAAAATTGAAAACAAAACAGAAAAACAAAAATCAGATCAGATCATACTCTTCAAAAATGATATAATAAATGTTAGGTCATTTGTTTCTGCTATCATTAAAAAAAAATTCTATACAGTAAAACACGGTTATAGTCATTCGCTAAATTTCCGTAATATTTCTGACTATAACCGTTTTGTGAATATATGCGTAGTCAAAAAAAATTGCATCGTTATAAACAAAATCAATAAAATATCTGTCGTATAACAATTTTAAACTTTTATTTATTCATAAATAGCAATTCTGTCATGTACTCACAAAATATACATATTTATTCATTATATATATATATTCAATAATCAAGCTGAATCGCAACTACTGAAAACAACTACAATTATACCAAAACAAATATTTCTTTTACATAAAATTGTGTTTGAAAGAACAACTTCTGTGCAATTGCACAGGGAATCTACTAGTTTATTTTATAAAACTATATTTTGATTATGTACCATTATTCATCAAAATCAAATTTTGAATTTTATAACTTTAATTTAATTATTATTAAGATAAATCTAAATTTACTACCATCAGCTTACAATTAAAAGTTTTTGAAAATAGTGCATTAATAGATTAATTAATTAAATGAAAATACATATTAAAAATAGTACACATGTATGTAAGTATGTACACATTAATTATTTTAGTATGTATATACTTGAGTATTTTTCTATTTTACCCGCATTTCATCAAATTTCTAAAATTTCCAAAAATTAAGTTTGAGTCTTACATTATTCATGACGTCTTAAAATCTATTTACTTTAACTTAAATAAAATATATATGTTCAAAATTTAGAATGAAAAATTTAAATTCATTTAATTAATTCCACTTTATTGATAAAATCAATTAGAGTTGACAATCTAAAATCATTTTACATTTTTAAACGTAATTCTTTGAATAATGCATTTAAAACATGACGCAAAAATATGTTGATTTTGTTAAAAACAAGTAAACAATTGTTGTACATTCCATAGAAATTTTATTAAAAAAAATGTTGTCGACTAAACTACAACCAATAAAAAATCTTTTAAAATATATTAAAAAAATATCATATTTAAAAAAAACTTAAAGTAAAGTTTAACTAAAAGTATGAGAACTTAAAGTATTTTTCCCGTCTAATTAAGCACCCTCACAGCAATTAACATCCCAACAAGCTTCTAAAATGTTTATACAGATATTATTTCAGCCATATCTGATGTCAAATATATATATTGATGACATCTTTGAATAACCAAAAGAGCAAAGAAATCTCCAACAGACTCCTTACCCTATACCAACCTCATCTTAGGTCCTCAAATAGTATTTCAAAAGAACTGTAGGACTCTAATTACTACTCCTTGACTTAACAATAATACCAGTTTTAGAGCGTTATAGTTATTGGCAGGACTTCCGCTGGGGAAACGTTATTATAGCTTTTAAATCTGATAGACTTTATAATATTTAACTTTTTCACAAATACTTCAGAACCAACTGTAATTTCAGTTTCTGAGAACCATCCGTGTAGATAAGCAGCTGGTCATTTTTAACAATCGAATTAAATAACATTCTAGTCGGCTAACTTCTTAAAAATAGAATAATTTTTTCCTCTGTCTATACTTGTAAAAAATAACATCATCGTAAAGAAATCTACATTGCACACATATATCTGAAAAATATGAAAACTTTAATTGAGATCTGTTATATAAAACCATTGACATTACAATTTCAAAAATAACAAAAATAAAAATTCATTAAACAATTAAAGTTGTATTATAATAATAAAATTATGAATTTTTATATATATACACATATACGTATATATATACATATAATTTTAATTTTAACTATAATTAAATAATTTAATAGAATCAACACAAACCGCAACTCTTTAAAACGCTTTATATTTTTAAGTGACAATTTTTTTTATTATTCTAAAATTTATTTCAAATCCTTAAGTATAGATAATTGTTACATTTTTAATTGCAATAATATAAATGAATATCCAATTAGAATAAATATACTCAAGAATAGGAATTTTATTAAGTAAGTAATAAATGGGTAATTTTGTCATTCAGTAAAATGTTTTAAATTTTAATTATTAAAAATTTTTTTTCAATATCCAAAGAATAAAATTAATTAAGTTATCAAATTGAATAAATATATACATATATATATATATATATATATATTTATTCAATTTGATATATATAAATATATACAATTAAATAAATTAACATTGTAATTGTTCAGTAAACCACAACACAATTGCAACCTCCAGATGCATCTCAAAATCTGATTTAACAAAAAAAAAACAAAAACAAAAAAAAATCGAATTATCATAGTAATTTAAATTGCAAATTAAGTAAACATAACTCAAGTTCAGAACTTCTTGCAATTGAATTAAATTTATGACTAGAAAAAAAATTAAATTTTTATTTCATTGAAAAAATCTGTTTATATATAGTTATTATAGGAGTTATTCATTATAAAAAGATGGAATACATAAAATTATACAGTGTCCGACAGTCTTTTAGGTTCGTAATGATGCAATTAGTTTTCGCAATTTTAGATTAAATAATGAAATAATCCTTATACCAAAACCAGGCAAGCCCAGTGAACAAATTACATCCTACAGACCGATTAGCCTATACTACCGTGCCTATCTAAACTATTTGAAAGCCTATTCTTGGAAAACTACATATACAAGATTTTGGAAAAAAACCAAATAGTGGTAGAGCATCAATTTGACTTCAGAAATGAATATGCAATTCTTGAGCAAATACACAGAATAGCAGATGTAATCAGTTAAGCTTAGAGCGTCCTAGTCTTGGTTTACACCTCATCTATACTGTGGATTTACCAACAACAAATGAGACAACCACCGCCATGTTCGCTGATGAATCATTCAGTATATGCTACGGATATTCTACAACGCATAACAAATAAAATTTAGCAATGACTAAAGAAGTGGAGAATCAGAGTGAATGGAGCAAGATCAACACATGCCACATTTACTCTGAAGACAAAAGCTTGTCCGACGGTGGTGCTAAATAACGAAGTAGGGCATGCACAAACCTGGGCATGAATTTGGATAGAAGACTTACATGGAAAATTCATATTCAAAGTATTGGATCATTATAGTCGCAACTCACCAATGTCACTGGCAAACAAGTTTCTGATTTATAAAGTTATTTTAATATTAAAATATTACAGCGATTCCAATCAAAAATATTAAGACTAATAGAACGTGCACCATGGTTCGTACGTAAAGATATTTTACATCAAAACTTATACAGATGAAAGCTATAACGGATGAAATCAGAAGTACAAGCCGCAAATATTAAACAAGATTAAATTCTCATCCAAATGTCCTAGCAAACAACTTGGTATCAAACGGCGCTAGTCGACTTAAGTGTCATTTACTAACCAACAGATACTAGATTGAGTATAACTAGATTGCCATGGATAACTTGCCATTGTATTTTTCATCCGCAAGTCATTATATTTTGCTTACATATACAAATGTAACACAAACTACTGAATGTTTCTATTAGAGATAGATTGTACAAATTGCAAGGGAAATAAAAAAAACAACAGATTAAATAGATTTTTTTACAAGTTTGTGGAACCTTCCTACAAATTTACAGAAAATTGAAATTTATTTTAACGATATTTTATCCTCATTTTTGATAATTCTTGCAGTTGGCATATCTATCGAAAACTCTATAACAAAACTTCAAAATGCAGTGAATAAAAAAAGGTTATGGACCCAACGATATGGCATTTAAAACTGTATGAAAGCAGATTAATATACATGAATTTTATGTCTAAGAAGAATTGCCACCATTTCTCTCCAATCTTAAAACAATAAAATTTCAGAATGGCACTATATGCTCAAATAAGCTGGAAGGATAAATAAAAGAAAGAAAACAAAAAAGCTAAACAGAAGATACAAAAATCTCTACTGGTTACATGGACGTTATTCAGAGTTATCAGTAGAAAAATTATATTAATGATAGCCTTGAACTATAAAGACCAAATACAAAGACAAAATACATTAATATAAGATAGAAAAAATTCTATTGATAGTTACTTGGGCGTAATTTATAGAGTTATAAAAATCTAATAATATAAAATATAAGCAGTTATTAAAACCAACGTTGACATACGGTATCCAATTATTATGAGGTATCCATTTGAAGAATTATGGTGACAGATTGAAGAATCATACAAATACTATGGCAAGTGTGCTGCTAACGGATTGCTTAAAACACATCAGACTGCAGTGTACAACACCAGCGAATTATAGAGAGAGATAATAGAGAGATTAAATTGACTTTATGAGATTTATGAAACTTGAGAGGTTAAACTCACATGTATCATAAAGTCAATTTATTATTCGATTATGTATTGTATAAATTAAAACAGATTGCGAATAAAAATTTAAACGAAAAACGAATTAATATAATTTAATAAAAAGGCCCACATTTCGAAATTGAAAAGAACCTATAAAGTTGGCCTACAGATTTATTTTTTAGGATCAACTGTTAAAAATAAATAAATAAATAATTAAGAGTTCCAAACTAGATTTAAATAGTGTCTTTCAAGATTTTCTAATGACTAAAAACAAACAAAATAAAATTATTATGATTTAAAAAATGGAATTTCCCCAAATAAATTCAAATTGGTATGATAAATTTCTTGACAATTTGTTATCAACATTATACTACATAAATCTAATACCTTTAATTAAGTCTACAAATCAAAAAAACTAATTTCAATTTATTTTCGAAAAGAACCCTAAACTAACTAAACGATTATTTCAAATGGACAAAGAATTGTTTTTAATTTTTAATTTTCTAAATAATTATCATAATATAAATATCAGGTTTTTAATTAGTTTATTTTTAGCACACCCTTAAGGCAATCTTATAAAAAAAAAATTATCTCACGTTTATTCATATTTAATTTTGTGATATTCCTGTTAAAAAATACATTTTTTTGTTAATAAATAAATTTATATGTAATAATTTATAAAAAACAAATTGTTGTTGTAATAAATTTAAATCATTTCTGTGTTGACTGACTATATAGAGAACACCAAGTTACTTACAAAATCACAAGAATCATCGTTCACACATTACTGAACATTCCATAAATTTATAGAAATTTAAATTTGAGAAAAACAATTACAAAAACATCAAAATGACGCTCATGGCTTTCTTCGCACTTGTATTTCCCTGTACATTATTATTATTAAAAGCGGAAATTATTTGTCACATAATTAAAATCACTTATTCAATTCTCAGTTTTATATAACACTACCCTTAAGAGGCTTGTTTCTCAACGGTAATAATATGTAATAAGTGATACCTGATACCATCTGATTACAATAATTAAATATAGCTATTTATTAAATGTAAATATGCATACATATTTAATAAATTAATTCAGTAATAAAAACAAATAAACAAACAAAAATGGGAAAATGTCAAAACAACTTTATTATTCAATTCCAAGGTAATTTCCCCGAAATAAAAATAAAATAAAAAAAATTTTCTTAAAAATATTCTCTCTTTCTTTCTTAAGAGAAATTAATTTTTCTAAAAAAAAAAATACCTGTAGGGTTCATGTAAGTGTGTACTGTGTAGTTGGTAGTAGTTGCATGCAAATTCAAAAAAAAAAAAAATTATTCAATATAATGCAAAATATACTCGAAAGTTTTTTTTTATATCAAGAATTGGAATAGCTGATGGCTGAATCCAATAAATCATCTGATACCCAAATTTATGAAAAAAAAAATACTTTTAGAATCACCTTGAAAGAATTCGGTTTCTTTTTTTTTGTTGTTATTATTATTTTTATTTTGCTCTTAGTGCATTCTACCGGTTACTATAATCTATCTATGCACAACAACATGTAACAAGCAAAATAACAAAAATTAAATCCGCGATAAAAAAAACAAAACATTTTGACCTTCACCGTTCTTACCGTAATGAAAAGATAAAACCACAAATCACGTACCGGTACTGTCATCAAATTTAATGAGAATCCATTTGGTCGAAATAATAACAAAAAAAAAATCCCAATTATATTTAAAAAAATATTAATAATAAATATTTTCAAGAGGATTCTGATAACTTTCATAATTTTTAATTGTATTTAATTGCGATTAAAACAAAGAGGAATTAAAAATTTACTATAAAATATGTAAAATTTAAAATTTACGTCATTTATTAGTTGTTATGACGTTAAAAAAAAATGTCAATATTATGTACATATATACCTACATATATAGTATAGTTGGAAAAATTCACGGAAATTTACTTTTTAATTTAAAGTAAAATAATTATTGTTGTAATTTAATATTAACGTCAATTGCAAGCCGATAACCCTAGTGTTTTTTTATTAATAATAAATTTAAATTTAATTTATTATCGTAAATAAATTAAAATTAAAGTAAATTTTTTTATTAGTAAAAAAAATACTATTTTAAATTACATAAAGCAAAATTATATAAAACAAAATTAGTTTATATGATTTTTAAACAATATCAAAAAATTAATTTATAAACACCAAAATAATGGATACAAATTGAAACTACAAAGTTAAAAATAAATACAAATAAAAATTTATAAATATTCAATAGGTAAAATACAAATTTCATAATTCGTTATACCGTACAAAAGTTATCAATTAGAATTTAAAGTTTTATTTAAGAATAAATTAGTTATACATAATTATATTACCCAAGGTGTAAAGCTCTATTTTACTCACGATGTTTACATATTTATATCCTACCGGGAATATTCCTTACATATTTGAGCTTTGAGCAAAATTTAATAACTAATCCAATAGTGGCCACTTTTTGTACATTACATCTGCACTTTTTGTACAATGCCATAGTGGCCTAACCCACAAAAATTTCCGTTTTTTAAAGCTATATCCAAATAACAATTTGTTCATTAAAAATACTGAAAAAAGTTTTTGATGGAAGTCGGTACCCTAAAAATGAACATTTTATAAGCATTTTAAAATAACAAAAATTTTTTACCAATAAAATGTATATGTGGATTAGGTCACATTAAATATTACTAAAAACAAAAACAAATTTAAAAAAAAAATGAAACTTCATAAATTTAAAGAACAAAATTAAAGAGACATGTATTTACATATATTTATGAGCTCAGTTGTAATATAGTGGGTCTATCAAAAGAAATTTTGCAAATTATTTATTTTAATAAATAAAATTATTAAATATATTTTTAAACAAAAGAATTAATTTATGATATTTTAAAAAAAATATTTATTAATTTATGATAAAATAAAACTAAAAATTTTAGTACTAATAGTTATTGGACGAAATTTTTCACAAATTTTGTTACTTTTTTCTACTGGACATATCATTTTGATTTTTTCTCTGAATCTGAAAATATCCCATATTCTAACGATTTATTTACTACCGCTGTTATAATTGGTCGTCCTATTATTTTCTAAAATTATTTTCGTGTTTAGCAGATTACTTAAAATCGTTTTTATTATTAATTTCCTTACAAATTTCTTCAATTCTTACTTTTACTTACAATTTCTTCTTCATTATTTTCTCCGAAGTAATTTAAAGTCCATGTCCTTGGTGAACGCTATTATTGCTTTGATATCAATTTCAGCATTAAGCGATGTGTATTCCTGGAAATATGTTGCAAGCTATAGCTTCACAAACCAATAGAATATTAGAGGGGACTCGTCTTTTTCTGCACTTGTCTGTTTTTGATCCAGCAATCTGGAACAGATGTTTGTTAAATCGATTACACTAGGAATCTTTTTATTTATGTCTTTAATGTTATCAAAGAAAAATGTATTGACTTCTCCGCAATTTGTTTTTTGTCAGTTATTAATTCATTTTGTAATTTTATTTCTTTGGGTTTACTATGTTTCTCATCTAATACTACATTTTTTATTATTCTTCACTTTCCTTTTCCATCACCTTTCTTCATTATTATTTTCTTTTTATAAAATTCGCCATTCTTAGTTTATTAAGTAGTTTTTTTTATATTTATTACGTAGATTCTTATAATTTATCGAATCAATCTCTAATTCCGATAATTTTAACATTAATGGCCTTCTACTTTTAAGTCTTCTAGCTGGAGCTTCATCATTATTCTTCAGTAACAATCTCATTTCATGATAATCAGAATGAATAATTTGTTAGTTAGCCTACTTAGTATGTTAGATACACTAGTAGAACTTATTTCCTATATATAATTTATTAAGCGTTAAGTAGATGAACTGATTTTAATATGGAAATGTATTTTTTCAGTTATTTTAGTTACTAGGACATTTTCAACAGGATTAACCTTAATTTTTCATATTTACTAAATAATAGAAATATTTTTTTTAAAAAATAATGAAAGACTTAAGAAGGAAACTTTTTTTGAAATATCAATGTTGGAACACGATCTTTTGACAATTAATAAATGTCATAACCATTAGCATTATGATCAGCAAATATCATATTTTTTCCATAATATATACTCAATAACATATATATATATATATAATACATTATCCGGGTCACTACACAACATTGTTTACTTCGTATGAAAATGTTAAATTTTGATATTAAATTTATCAAAGAAAATCATATTGTGCAAAATATACTAGCTTTTGCCAGATCTTTTGTAAGTACAAATGTACTTCCACATAATATAATCGATTCAATTAATTCGTATTAATACAATATTCATAATAATTCGTACAAAATAGAATATTATTATGTATATTTATGTTAACCATTTCCAATACATTCGTTTTCAATCCTGGTGTATCTAAAGGAAGTGATCTGGATCACTTGTTATTAATTATTGTCATTAATATTAATATTAAGAAAACTTGGTAACACTGAATTACAGTAATATAGACATATATAGTATATGTATAGTAATAAAATAAAGAGATAAGTTTTAGAACAGACGATATTAAGCTGTTTTTAAATAAAATACCGGAATTAAGTAGAACACATTTTTTTAATTAATATTAATGACTAATATGTTCTTTATCAATGACGTAAATAAAGTTATCAGAAATAGTGTAGAAATGTTTCCATTTATGATAATGAAATTGGTGGATGGAAGTAATTTACTGCAGACCTACTGAGCACATTTAAATTAACATAAAGCGACGATATGTCACAATCACCATAGACATTATATTCCAATAACACTGATGAGACATAACCTATAAAAAGAAATTTGATAATATTTTCAATTAGCGGTGGATTATCTTATCGTACCTATGAATGGATGGGTTAAATCATTTTTGTTTGTTCTGTGATGAGTACAAATAATTGTGTTATATATATATGAATCACAGTTAATACCTGTTAATAAGACATACCACTTGGAACATTACATAATTTTTTGTTGGTTAACCTCGTTTACATCTTTTCTCACATTTTTTCCCGTTTGATTCCACTTCTATCATTTTTTTTATGTCACCCATTTACTTTTATCATCTGTTATATGACACCTGAAGATCTACTAAGTGTATGACAAATCCATACTCGTTTTAATTACACTTAAAAACAAATAAACTTTATACATATACTAATTGGCTATTTACAAAAAATAAAACAATATTATCTAAATAGAATAAGAAACTTGATAATTAATATAGAATATTTGTAGACCCCCTCATCGAAAATAAAAACATTTATTTTCACAAACATTCTAACATTTAAAAAAAAATATTTTTATTTATTAAAATTTTAGAGGCGCAAAAAGCAAAATATCGCAATGGAAAAACAGAACAGTCATTGACATTTTTTACATAAGTAGATATATAATAAAATATAATATTTAGACAATTGTTTTGTTTTTTTTTTGTTTTTAATTAATTAACTTCAATTAAAATAATATTATTTAATATTTTAAAAATTCCCTCACGTAATTTTAATTTATTTGTTTTCAATACGGAAATAAAATTATTTGCTTAAAATAAAAAATAAAAATTCTTTTGTTTTCACATATTAAATATTTAGATCACCAAATTCGATTTAAGCTTTTTATACATTTTTATATAATATATGTTCATAGACATATGTATATTGCATGTAGATAGATCACCATAATATTTATCTATAATTATTGACATGTGAACAATAATTAACACTTATTATTGATAGAACAATAATAAAACCGATAGTTAATATAAGTTTTAAGGCTTGTAAATATATATTTCAATTGAAATTGAATACGTTTAGGTACATAATATTATTATGTATATATAATTTATTCAAAGGCTAATTTGTAATTAAAAAAATTAATTTAATAAATATTATAACATTAATTTTAATATTTTCAAATTTATATTATGTAATTATATAATTATATAGTATAAAATAGAAGTAATTCTTACGAAAAAAAAATAAAATTATTTTTATCTTTTGTAATCAACAATTCATTTTTTTTTTTTTGAAAAACCTGCAGAAGTAATCCAGACTGCCCAGACTTAAGACAATAGCGAACGAAATAAAAATTTTCATTTTCTAATCATTGAAATCTAAAAATAATTTTAAAGGTATTGGGCAAGTGTATTATACGGTAAATTTTAATACTCTCAAAACACTGTCTTGCTTTAACAAAAGCTGAGCTATCTTATATCAACAAAAACAAACCCCGCTTCTTACAAAATATCCTTTTAGATAATGTGAATATTAAAAACTCTGAAATATTTAAGAATCTTTGCAAATTAAATTAATATTTTGGGTGATGATTGAATGATTACAAATGCATTTCCGTAGCCAGTTTTGAGCCACCTTTGATTTGTACAATCAAAAACATTTTGTTTTTGTTGCCATGCAGCATCAACAACTTGTAACTGAATTATCTTTTCTAATGACTCCAAATGTGATAATAAATTCATTTAACCTGCGTTTTTTTGAATTTTCAACTGCACCAATTACACAATAACAATTTTGCTTTGGAAGTGGCTATAATATTTGTCATTTCTGATTCCATGTTTAACTATTATTTTTCAGTTTTTAGCAAACGGAGTATAATTTGATCTTTTTACTAAATACAAATCAGATTAAAATATGTACCAATACTTCTTCCAATTTGAACTGAGTGTAAAATTATTAGTGTAAAACAGATGAATTCTATAGATAAATAAAATAATACGTCAAAACAAAATTAACCGCTAAAAGTAGAAAATAAAATGGATGGTGATCAATTCAATATAAAATAAATAATTAACTAAATCAACTGTAAAATAAACTAGAGATTAGATTTTGTAAATTAGTGTAGCTTATCACTGGATAGGCTACTTGAAGTCATATTTTCATCATAAATATTTGCTTATTGTATAGAAATGAAAATACAGATTGTAAATAATAAAGAAAGTAAAAAAATCTTGAGATTCTACAAATTATGAGATAAATTAAATTTGCTGGAATATTGTTGATGAAAATTTGGAAAACTTGAGGCTAACTTGAGAAACTTGAACGTTCTGCTTTTTTCGTCTCATTTAAAAAAACTTCAAAAGCTTAACATGGTTCTTTTAACGTTCATCATTTTTTGCATAGAGAAAAATGAGAGAATCAACTAACACAATCTAATCCGATTTTTTATATTGGCTTGAACACATTTAAAAATTCGTATAAAAAATGTTCCCTAATTTTTATGCTTCTAGCAACTCTTATCAACATTTTATTTGTTTTTGTTCGTAAGTGGGTAAAAAATATCTAAAAATCTAAATAAATAACCCAATAGAGGCTGGTGAGTTAATATAAAAGTATATAAAATAAGGTCTAATTAGTAAAAGTTAACAGTGGATTGTGAACAACAAACAAACAATTTTAAAACACTAAATTATTTTGACCCAACACAGGAAAATAGGTGAAAAAGAAAATGTATGAATAGTGTAAGCAAATTATATAATTTTCTGAATTTGACTAAGATAGCCATATTAATCCTGTTTATGTTCTTTAAAAAACATTTTAAGTATTAACTTAAATTTTAATTAACCAATGGCCTCCTTGTTTTCCGAAGATGAAAAAATTGTTTACAGAAACTCAGAAACATTAAACTCAAGCCAAATATATTTTATATAGTTATTTAAGTGTATTATTTGTACAAAAAATTCAACCTAACTTAAAAATATTAAGATATGCATTTTGATATAAATGAAAAAAATAAATTAAATTATAATATACATACTAGCATTGTAGGCATATATACAATTACTCTGAATAATAAATTAATTCATTAATTCAAGGGATTATCAACTAGAAAGAAAAAACATCTATTTTCTTCCTCAATTTTCTGGTATTTAACTACCAATTTTATGATTTACGAAAAGTACACGCAATTTATGGCACCATTTGATATTATTTGTAGTCCAATGCAAATTTCATTATTGTGCATCATTAAAATTATGTCGACAAATTTTTGGTTTTTTTTTCATAACTACAATTTCCACTTTTTGTTTTAATTCTAAAATTTATTGCACCGAAGAGAACAGTGCCACTCAAACTTTATATATATATTCAGTACAATAATCGAATTTGTGCTACTTCACTAGCTTCAAATTTTTAAAACCAAAGTTACGTTTAAGTAGAGTAGATGTGATTAGACTTGTTAAAATGGTTTGGTTGATTCGATAGATATGTTTGATATTTAGCGCTGTATACATTTGTGTGTGACTATTAGAAAAAGAAAGAATAATATTAATAAATGGATTGATGAAGTGATTATTCTTAACATTAATTTTTAACTTTTTTGGTATTCAAAATGTGGTGGTATATACTCTAGACAGCATCCTGACAAAATCTTTTATTGTTTATTATAAAGATAAAACTAAAAAAAAAAATTATAAAATTAATGAAAATAGATAAATATCAAATATATTCGATTATCAAGCAATTAAATAAATCAAACTCAATTGATTCTGTCAATATGTCAACGAATATGCTTGAAAAATTGCAATGAAATTATCTGTGAACCAATCTCAATCATTGTCAACAAATCATTAACAGAAAGTATAGTTCCTAAAGAACTAAAACTGGGTAAGGTATAATACCAATATTTAAATCTGGCAATAAAAGTAATATAAATAATTATAGACTGATATGTATTGCACCTAAAAACTTGAAAAAAATGTAATAAAGTCTGCAGATTATATTATATTAAAACAAATTATATTATGAACGGCAATATGGATTTAAAAAGAAGTTCAATACAGAAAATGCTGTCGTTAATATGATAACAGAGGTCCAAAAGTTAAAAGATAATAAAAAACTGGCCTCTTTACTTTCCCTAGATTTTTTATAGAGGCTTTTGATACCGTAATCATTCAATTCTTCTAAAGAAATTATAAAATTTTGGCATCGAAAATACAACACATACATAAATGGTTTACATCATACTTAAAAGATAGAAAGCATTTCACTAAAACTAAAGCTCCATAGAAAATATTGATTTTGTGGTGCCGCAAGGTAGCATACTTCAACCGCTGCTACTTATGGCTGTATATGGACAGCATACACGATTTAAAACTTGATACTGAAATCATTCTATTTGCTGATGATGTCTGCTTAATTCTCAGCCAAAATAATTATGATCAATTACAAAACAAAATGAATAGAGAATTGAAAAAATTTAATAACTGGATGGTATAGTTTAAAAAATTAACGATTAACAATTCAAAAATAAAGTATCTAATAATTGGTCTAAATCCGAAAATAATACATATCAAAATCTCTGAAGAAGTATTGGAACAGGTAAAAGAAATCAAATATCCTCGATATTTGGATTGATAATGGATTAACATTGAACATAAAAAAATATTTACTCAGCTTACGAAAGACCCGTCATTGTTCTCAATTATTATTATTACTGGGACCTCTGTTGAATAATTATGATTTAAGTTGAAGCTAAATTAAAAATTTTGAAAATAATAGTAATTTACGTACTGACATAGACTTCTCACTATACAGCACAAACCACTCATATTTAATGAAAGATTTGAGGTTTTATTTTGGACACATAAATACGCCTCCCTCATATACTGATTCGTTTCCGATATATTCCCTATAGTTATTGGCATTTAATAGATAAAATTACTAAAAATAAAATATTTTTGTAATTAAAGAGGTATATATACATATTTTTAATACTATATGATTACTACAAATGATCAAAGTATAGTAAGCGATAATTTGAGACAGATACTTAAAAAAATTAATATAATAAATTTACTTTAATTATCTATACAAATAATAAGATGTTGAATGGTGTCATTCAAATGAATATATTTTTTATTAAAAGTTTGAATATTATAAAACAAAATAGAAATTTTTTCAACCGGTAAGCGCATTTCTGTTGTATATGCAACTTATTTACATATTAAGAGTTCATTAAAGAGAAGCGGGATAAAATGAAAAGGTGGTCTATTGCGCAGGTCCCTAAATGAATCATACCTTATATGATTACTCTATGATCATACACAATACTAATTTACAAACACTTGCTGACACGGATATCGGCTTTGTTCTCAATTAAATTTAAAATGAAATGAATATAAAATTATTTGTGACGTTTATTTTTTGTAATTACATAGCTTGAAAACCACTGTTCAGAATAATTTTATTTTCAAATAATGATGACCTTAACATAAAATTGTTTTAATTTTATTAAGATACTTAAGATTCTTCTTTTACGATCTGTTTATTACTGATGAACGACTAGGTGATATGCCAGTAAAACTATTGAATTTAACAAAATATTTACATTCAGTTTTTAGATCTGCTTAGACCTTCTTAAAAATATATATATATATATGTAGTATAAAATTATAGTAGAATATAAAAAATAACGTTTTTCTATTTTATTTTTTGCTTAAATATTTCTATTTTTTTTTGTTTTATTATTTTTTATTTTCTTTTAATCTACCTTCCTGTAATTAATAAAGTGCTAATAATGAATATATGTATATGAAAATATTGTGTTATTGAAAAACTAATTATAAAAACGAAAAAATAAAAGTAAAAAAAAAAATAATAAAAAATATTTAATGTCTTTCTTTATGGCGGAGTCTTTGAGTTCTAATAATTTCTAAACTTTTTATTGAACTTTAAAAATTTATGAGCCAAAAAAAAAATTGCTCTATTTATATAGAAATTGGCAAGGAAAGGGCCATGAAAAGGGTCTTAATACAAAAATATAGCTTCATTAATGTATTTTTAATATAAAAAATAATATAAACTAGTTTATCCATCCATCCACCAGTTTTATTTTAATTCAGTTCAGTCGTTCAGCAGTGTTATGTTCAATCAAGTTCTAATGATCAGAAATAGGTTTCACGTCGGATAAAATTTTTTTTTTTTTAAATTGAAAATTATCAATGAAAATGTTTTTGTATTATTTATGTAAATTTTACCAATTTAGATAAAAAATATTGAATATTTTTAAAAATTACATTAAGTTATTCATCAAGCCACCCAGCGAATTAGGATATAAAATGGACAAAATAGAATTAATGTATTTAGTTGGTCACAAGCATTTATGAAGTAAGTATATTGTTTCCAAAATATCGATATTTGCATTCAAATATTAAAAATTATTAGTGAAGGAAACCTGGCAGCAATTAAATAATTTGTTTTATTTTTGTTTGATTTGTATAGGGTTATTCGTTTAAGCTCCTCCAATACTAAAGCCAACTTTAGCCGTTAAAGCGCGGGTTAAAAATTTCATTTTTAATTTTATTCCCTGATAATCTCTTGTAATGTTTGTACTGTTTCAAAGGAGGTGTTTAAAAATTTCTATTTCAAGCGGAATGATTAATAAAAAAAAACAGTAATAAACAAAGCAATCTCTAGACAAGCGAAAAAACGATATATTTCAACATCACACCCTTTCTGGTCTAATGCGTACAAGCTTGGTATTTTGGGAGTGAAAACCAAATGGACAAGGCTTGAGATTACTGATAATATTTACTCCAAAATAAGAGAAATTCTCTTATTTTACTTCTGCTTGATTTTAGTAAGGCTTTTGATTGCGTCAACCAGAATTATTCTGTTGAAAACTCAAATCTGCTTTTAATTTTCACTCTTCTGCGGCAACATTTATTAATAGCTAAATAGTTAGCCGAAATAACTCAACTTGTGTATCTAAATGGTGTTAACTAAAATTTTTTACCAGTTCAGTGTGGTGCGCCTCAAGATACTAGATTATGGGCCCGTTGCTCTTCAGTTTATTTGTTAATGATTTACCTCTGTGCTTGTCAAATTTATACTATAGATTGTATGCGGATGATGCTCAATTCTACATCAGTAGTCCAGTCACTGATATTCACAATTCAGTTTCGAAAATGAATAATGATCTTGATACTGTTTCTTTATGGGCTCAAAAAAATGGACTAAAATTGAAGTCATCTAAAACGTAGGCTATGATGGTTATTTATATGCTTAATATTCAAACAACGAATCTTCCAATGAAATTAAATAATTCAGAGGTACAGTATGTAAATTCTGCAAAAAATCTGTGTGTTGTTCACAATAAGTTTATGCTGTTATGAGTGTAGGTGAACTATTTAGATTAAAGGTATCTTTAATCTTTAATACATGTACCCGTTTTATAACTAATCACCGTAGGTTTGACAGTATGAATGATGTTTCTAAGTTAGTACTTGGCTGTACATTTCAAAATTACCTAAATTTTAAATACAATATGTTTCTTGCAAAATATTTTAAGTAAAAATACACTTTTGTACTTGTTTTAATAAACTAACTTTTGAAAGATCTACCCGAAATGTAAATTTGATTATTTTGCGTCATTCTGGGGCACCTATAAGACACTTGTTATTCTTTCTTAAGTTGTTGCCTTGTGAAATTTTTTGCCTAATCCTATCAGATGTGAAACTTGTTGGTCTAAATTCTTGGACCATAATTGTGAGTTTTGTTAAGGAAAAGGGATTAGTCGATCCTTCTTTGTTGAGATAATTATAGTTGAATGGACGTGCGAAGTTATTGAAATTATTGAAATCATTGAATTTTGAATTTTTATTTTAAAGTTTATGCTTGTTTATGATTTGTTATATTGTTATTGTCTTATACAGGATGGTCCGGTTTAGAGCAAACAGTTTTTAAGGGGTGATTCCTTGGAGTATTTTAGGAAAAAAAATGTTCTAGAAGAGGGGTCTATCTTTAAATTTACTTGGGCTACAGAGGGTTAAAGAAAATCGGATTAGAAAAATTATGTCTAAAGAATATCAACTACAGCTCAGAAGAAATTGAAACTAGAGCAACATCTTCTTCATAGCTTTTTTTTAGAATTAATATACCTAATATTTGCTAGAACATTTTCTTCTAGAACATTTTTTTTCCTAAAATACTCCAAGGAATCACCCCTTAAAAACTTTTTGGTCTAAACCGGACCACCCTGTATATGAAAAAAAAAAGTAAAAAAAAAATAAAATAAATCTTCTAAAATAATAATTTTGATTAAATGCAAATTAATTAAAGATAGTTTTTTTTTAATTATTATAAAATAATAATTATACAACTAGTGTCCTCTTTTTTTATTTAAAATTAAAAATTTTAATAATACAAATATGTATGTAAATATATGTAGATACACAGTACCTCTTCATAAAAGTAACCCGCTTAATTTTACATTGACATACTATTTTTACCATTTTTTGTTTTGTTCTTAATAATTCTGCATTTGAAAAAAAAATAATTAAATATTTTTAAAAATAAAATTCTTCAATTCTCAGCGTCATAATTTTTCAATTTCAATGCATTCATTATCAACAATGCCATTTAACTCACCTGATTTGATGAAGAACTCGCGCGTTTGTACTTTGCTGCATAAATTTGTTTCATATAATGTTAATCATACATGAATATATATATATATATATATATATATATATGTATAGAATCATGATCATGCAATCAAAATATTGTGGTGCAATTTATATATTAATCTTAATCAATTTTTTCACCTTGAAATTATACTATAAATTTCTCAGTATTAGTGCGCAACTAAGAACAAGAATAAACAAATATTTAATACAATGGTAACTATGTCAAGATATTCAACATTATAAAATTGAAGAAAATCTTGAAAATTCTTTAAATAAAGATATTTTAGCAAAATATTTTTAATTTTTTTTTACGTAAGAAATAAAAATATAAAAATATCAAGACCATTATTTCACACCAAATTAATAAAAAAAAACAACAATTGAGGGAATAAAGTCAATAAACTTGATTGGCCTAGACTAGATAATTTAATTCTTAATATATTAATTGGAAATAAACCTACAAGAATTTAAAAAAAAAATGTTTTTTTATGATAAAAACTTTATTAAAAACTTAGTAGTAGATTAGTACTTGGAATGCCAAAACATTAAAATTTAATAGTTACTATTGTTGTAATAATAGTTTGAACTTGAAGGAAATATAATTATTGTTAACTTTTGATGTCACTATTTATACACCTATACACAATAACCATTATTATTAATAGAAAATTAAATATATAGGTACCTAACCTAGGTACATATTTATAATTCAGAACATTTTGAAAAAAAAAAAAAAAAAATTATATTTTTAAAATATTCTTTATTTTTTTTTAATTTGAATTTAACACACAATAAGGTAAATCCATTATCATATTGATGGTATGCAATATTGTTCTCAACACTTATATAATTGAATTTCACAATTAAAATCTAAAAAACTATTAAAATTAACCTTGGAAATTTTAAACAAAATATTTTTAAGCTGGAAAAATTATTACAAAATACATAATGTAGGTACTTCCGGTAATACAAAATAACATTTTAATTAAGAATTATTTTTTTTAATGAAATAAAAATAATTTCTAACATGAATAAATACGTAAAATTAATTATTGCAGACAGAAAACATGAATCGCTAAGGTCAGGAGCTTTTCCTGAATGCTTGCAGGAATCTATGGTAGTTCCCATAGAAAAAGTATAAAATACAACAAAATGTACTGAATTTAAACCATCCATCAAAAGTTATCGAAAAGGCTGTGTATAATCAGTTAGAAGAGTACTTCTAAACAACTGGCTGACAGCGTTTCCGAAAAAACCACAGTTGTGAAACTTTGTTGAACCTAGTGGTAAAAAACAAAATTGGAAGTTTGCTGTTGATGACGATCAAATTATTATATCTGTTTTTTTGGACTAATACCATTTGAAACTGTAGATCGTGACATTTTATTAAATAAATTAGAAAAGTATGGCGTTAAACAAAATGAAATAAAATGGTTTCGATCTTATCTAAATTTTAGAAGATAAAGAACAAAAGTTAATGAAGCAGTTTTTGAACAAATTAATGTAGAACTTGGTGGGGGCACAAGGTAATATACGTTTTTTTTTTTGTATTTCCCTTATATACTTAAAAACCTGTCTCTAATGGAGACATTCAGTAGTTTGTATGATATTTGTATAAATGTAAGCAACATATAATGACTTCGGATGAAAAACCCAATGGTAAGTTATCCATGACAATCTACTAGTTATATCCAATAATCTAGAATCTGTTGGATAGTTGCAAAATCTTGTGACGCTCACATCGACTAGTGCCATTTGAAGCCAACAAGTTTTTTGCTAAGGCTTATGGGTTTCATCTGTAGGTTTTGATGTAAAATATCGTTACTTAAGAACAATGGCGCACATGCGTCCATGCACATCTTAATACTTTTGATTAGAATCGCTGTAATATTTCAATGTTAGAATTAATGGCTACTCCCCACAATTGGATTCCGTATGTCCATATCAGCTTTAAAATAGCTTTATAAATCAGAAACTTGTTTTCCAGCGACATTGGTGAGTTGCGACTAATGATCCAATATATACTTTGAATGTGGATTTTCCATGTAAGTCTTCTATCCAAATGCATGTCCAGGTTCGTGCATGTCCTTCTTCGTTATTTAGCACCACCGTCGGACAAGTTTTTTTTCCTCAGCGTAAATGTGACATGTCATGATTTTCCTCCATTCACTCTGATTCTCCACGAGCGCGAAAGTGGCAATGGTTGTCTCATTTGTTGTTGGTAAGTTCGCAGTATAAATCAGGTATAAAACGGGACCTAGGACGTTCTATATGTTTAACCGGATTGGATCTGCTATTATGTGTATTTGCTCAATAGTTGCGTGTTCATTTCTGAAGCCGAATTGTTCTGAAACTAATTTACTTTTTTTCCATGGTACTATACTTGGTGTTTTATTATTTTTAATACATATTAATGATATAGTATGTAGTAAGACACTCAATTGATGAATGTATTGTATGTCCCAGGCTCGAGAAAATACTATAGGTTTCTCGACCTTGCCCTGTATCCTGTATCCTGTACACTGAGATAAATAAATTGATAAAAATTATTGAGAGTATATTTGCAAGCAGAACTAGTTGCAATTATGAAAGCTCTTAAAACCTTTTAATCATATTTAGACAACCGAAACAAAAGTCAACATCTATACCGATAGTCATTCCGCTGTTAAAGCTTTGTTTTTGGACACTATCGCTGCTCTAAGATGGTGGAACAATACCGAACCTGAAAGCGTAGCTGGCCGTTGGTTGATCTCTCTACTCTGGGTTGCTAGCTACAGCAACATAGAGAGGTAATGAGGAAGTCGATGTACTGGCCAAACAAAATTCCAATTTTGACAAACCCCTTGAGGAGGACGTCCACTCTCCAATGAAGAACGTCAAGAAACGCATTCATTGATACTGTTTTAGCCAGAGCAAGTGAAAGATGGTATTAAACACATGTGCGACCTCTAGGAAAACATGACATGAAAACATGACACTCGTATAACATCAAAAAAACCAAATAACTTTTAGCCAGACCCGGTACTGATATGTCAAGAGTGGTAGAGATCAGTACGGGTCACTGGCCGATAAGAAACCATGACAGCGATTATCAAACTAGGTATTCCGTTCAACCCTCATTGTCGTAGCTGCAAAATGAAAATGAGAAAGGAACTCTTGAGCACTTTGCAGCTACCCAGCAGTAGATAGAGTTAGGGTTCGGAGGCTTTCCCGAACAATATAGATGTTATTGATGGGGAAAGCAAAATTGGTGATTTGATCAACCGATTTTTGTTAACATTTTTTTTTTGTCAACAAGGCAATAAAATTACTCTTTCTTATGTATCTCTAATTATAGAAAAAAAGAAGAACCAAAATTAAACAAAGAATAGGGAGGGCATTCAAAAAAGTATTCAATAGTCTCTAACCATCCTTTAATTTTGATTTTGCAGCACTTCAAGGTAAAAAAAAAAACAGTAATATTGAAAAAAGAAAAAATTAAAAAACGGATATGTTTTGGTTTTTCCATACGTAACGTTGGAATTTTCCTAGAGTTGGTAGGGTAGTTTGAGTTTCTCTCTTTCAATTTTTGATGTATGTTAGTTATGCAACACTTTTGAGCAATTCTTGGTAAAGATGATTGGTGTGTGTAAATAGGAATAATTGTTTGCTAAAAATTTGTCACTAAACAAAAACAAGTAATTTTGACCCTTTAATTTTTTTTTGTTTTGAAGGAATATATATATAATATATATGTAGGTGTACACTACAAAATAGAAAATAGTTTTAAGTTTAAAATTTAATTTCCTATGGCTATATATCACCTAAAGTATGATTGACTAGTTATAACAAATGAACCTTTAATTTGTAGTAATTCAAATTAATAAAAAAAATTTCCACCTACAGATATTAATTATATAATTTATTATAAAATACTCTGCTCTGAAATTTCGAACTTATTCTCTAACGCAAATAAATTACCGACAACCACAAAACATTTGTAAAGAGAATTAAACTTTGCGGCGGACAATTACTTATATGTACTTATAAAAACTATATAAATAATTTGTCTTTGATTAATGAATAAAGTAATTGGTTTAAGTTTTCAATGCAGAAAATTTTATAATAGTAAATTTAAGATAGAAAATGAACCTGTCCCTAATTTCAATTCCTAAATTACATTTTTATACTTATATTTGTATAATATAATATGTATAATCATTTTGAAAATATTATTTTTTTTGTTTTCAAAACTACATATTAGAAAGTAGTAATAGAATAAACTATTTTAAATTAATTTCTAAACACTCTCTAAGATGTCGTAATACAAATGTCAAAAAATTTCAACAATTTTCCTTTTCATATGATTTTAATTGACATGACATTCAATATTGACAACCGCAACATAAAAACAACTAAAAAAGCAAAGTAAATTGAATTGGGATTTGTTGAGGCTAGAATATTTTATTCATAATCAAAATACAATCAGTTGTAATTTAGAAAAACAATGGTTTTGATTTTAAATTGTAAATAGCTTTTATATACATAATAGAAACAATTCAATTAATTTAGTCAAGTTTTCTTTAATTTCTTTGTGATAATATAAAAAATCTCGCAGAAAAAAAAACCTCGTTAGTGATAGTTATATAATATTGTTAAATATCAGTTAATATTCAACTAAATTTATATGAAATATTTGAGCTATAATAATGAATGGTAGATAATATAAATGTAATCATGAATAAATTATTTGATTTCGTAACAAAATCGAAAAACATAATTATATAGTCTGTTTGTGCCATAATTATAACGTAGATGATACATATATATCAACTTGTTTTAATTGTCGTTCAAAAATTTAAATAAAATTACAAAAACAAAAATGCCCTTATTTTATTATTTTAAAAATTTTGATTGGCGTGAGTTTGCTTGTGGATATGGAGCAGCTATAATTAATATCGGTGTAACATATCCTATATATAAAATGATATTTCGACAAATGCTTCATGGAGATAATGTAGCTTCAGCGTATATTCAACTAAGACATGAAGGATTAAGATATTTATATAGAGGAATGCTACCACCATTAGCTCAAAAAAGTGTTTCTCTATCATTAATGTTTGGTATCTATGATGGTATAAAAAAAAATTTTAGAGAAGAACTTAACTTAGATCAATATACATCAAAAATTCTGGCAGGAATAATATCAGGAACCGTAGAAGCAGTTTTAATACCATTTGAAAGAATTCAAACTTTATTAGCAGATTCTAAATATCATAAAAATTTTAGTAATACTCCAACAGCTTTTAGGTACAAATATATTTTTAATTTTATTAGTAAACAAATAAAGAAATTTGTATATTTTAGATATGTTTGGGTAAATCATGGTTTCAAAGAAATGTATCGTGGTATAGCTCCAATTTTATTAAGAAATGGTCCATCAAATGCCGTATTTTTTTTATTTAGAGAGGAAGCAGCTGCTCGATTACCAAAGAGAGTAAGTAAAATTAATATTATATACAAATTCAATAATATAATGTTGAAACATTGAATTTATTATTTTCAATATTTTAGGATCAATTAGTTAAAAAAGCCGCACAAGAATTTTTAGCAGGTGCTCTAATAGGTGCTACAGTTAGTGCAATTTTTTATCCTTTAAATGTAATTAAAGTTGCAATGCAATCTGAAATGGGTCACAAAAAACAAGGTATAATAGAAGTGTATCTTAAAATCTATCATGAGCGAGGGAATAGTATACGTCATTTTTACAGGGGATGTGGTCCAAATTCATCTAGATCATTTATTAGCTGGGGTATAATGAACACAGCATATGAAAATTTAAGACAATTTGTATATCGATAATAAATAGTTAGAAAAATTTATATAAACAATAAGATTAAGTTAGTAAATAAATCTAATACAATATTAATTGTTATAAAATTTTTGTTTGTCGCTTTAAATTATTCATAAGAATCTAATTTTGATTTTTTTAAAATTACATATTTAAAATTAAAATGTAGTTTTTTTCGGTAAAAATATGTTTTATACATTTTTTGATATTTTATACATATACATTTTATTTAATAAAAAATTGCAATTGTTTAAAAATTTAATGAAAAATCGAAAACTAGAGAAATTGTGTCTTTAAAAAATAATTTTGTATATTTACGAATATGTAGTTATATATTTATTGGAAAACATTGTTATTCTAAATAATCTAATTTTTGTTATTAGTAAATTGTAATATTTAACGCGACATTTAAATAAAACCTCGATTAATATCTATATAAATTCATCCGAAATACTAAATTATTTGTTAAAAATTTTGAATTTGTTATTTGAAAATTATTATAGGTATAACAAAAATACAATAATAAATTTAAATTCGATTTGTACAATATTAGTCTTATTTTTTTGTAAGAATTTATTATATTAAGAAATTAAATCTTAATATATTGTTTAAAATATGTTGAGCATTTAATTTAATAAAATTTAAAGCCAAAAAAATTGAATTTAATGTCACATAAGATTCAAAATACTTTAATATGTAATAAAAAGTATAAAATTTATTGAAAAAGACTTGAATAAAATGGTAAATAAAACCTAATTTAAATTTTTGTTATACATACAAAACAACAAATTAATTTTGTCCTGTAGAAAGAAAAACTTTATAAGAAAGAAAACCAATTTTCATTTACATCCATTTGTTAGCAAAGCTAAAATTTTTAAAAGTTTATTTGGCAATTAAAAAATATTTACAGAAAACTTATATCTAAAAAAATTTCATATTAAAAAACCAAAGTTTTAAATATAACAGCATTATTACAATACTTTGATTATGGCTTTACATCAATGCGTTTATTGCTTCACTCTAAATAATTAAAAAAAATTTTTTTTTTATTTCTTTTTAATTCTTTTTGTTTAAAAAAACTCTCCAGTGTTAAAAAGTACTTTTTCACAGCCAGGCGCAAGTTCTCTTTGTTGGACCTATTACAAAAAAAAATTTTTTTTGTTCATCTTACAATATTATTTCATTACGAATATAGAAATCATCCTTAAGGTTTTTTTTATTTATTTATTTTTATTATTTTTTATTTTTTTTTCTTCAATTTTGTCAAAACAGAAACCGAAATTCATTTCAACATTTTGTAAATTGTTGAACATGTCAGGCACAAAAAACTCAGCTTCATAAAATCTAATTGCAAATATGTTCTTCTCTTTTGTAATTGCACATTGCACATTTTACAGAACAACACCAAACAAATTTACATTTACATTTCTCTTGAACTTGCCTCAAACGTGTTTGATAACCACGTCCACAGCATAATAAACGACAACCATCAATACCTGGTGAAGTTCTATTACAAAATCTACCTTTAGTGCCAAGTACATTCAATTTCGGATTTGGTTCACAATAATCTGGTGACTCTTCTAAAAATACTAAATCAGATTTTACCAACTTCTTCATAAGGGGATCACGTCGTCTTAATTTTGATGGTTTATCATCTCTTTCAACAACTTTAACCAATGATGCACCGTCATATAAATTACCTAAAGCTTCACCTACAGCTCTCATAGATGATAAACGTCTCCAACAGACACGTAGAGAACAAGATCCTGACATACCATGACATTTACAAATTCTTTGCATTTTCACTTTTAATGCACGTCGACCAGCTTCATTATTATGTAAATTCATTAGTCCTTCAGATGAATTATGATTTTCTTGAGAATCAGTAAACTTTTTTGAAAATATTACACCATAATTAATATCTTCAGAACATCCACCCCATTGCCATTTACGTTGCTTACGACGTATATTATTATCGCATGAACATTCTGTTAACTCACCCTTCGAACATGCTCGGGTTATTGACCATGCTAATGCTGCTGAATTTATAGCATAAACATAGGCTGTTTCACGACTTTTTATATTTATTACATTTCCATAAATAGAACTTGTATTATAGAATGTACTACAGTTCCAACGATTGTTTCTGAATTGAATCTGGCATTCTTCCTTACCAATTTTGGCTGCTTGAGATAATGCCGATAAAATACGTTGACTACGTAAGCATATCTCAATTTGCTCATATGAAAGGTTTGTTGAGTTTTGACAAATATCCTTAAATGACTGCGTGGATTTTGCTGTATCTATTAGACCATTATTTTGTATAGAATATGTCCCTAAATGCCACCAATATGCTGTACTTATATGTATGATAATAGTCAAGTTTGTTAAAATATATATCACCCGAAGCAATATTTTATACATTTTTTGTATTTATAATGTATAGATAATATATATTATTACTACTTGACAGTTAAATTTATATACAAAAAACAACAAAAAGGAAGAGAAATTGGCGATTGTTTATGAATTCACTTCGATTGTTTATAGTTCCAAAAATAGTCAAGTAAACACTATTCTACTGATATGACTGTTGTATGTTGTTTTTTCTTTCACATTCTTTTATAAATTATTCTACATTAAATAAATTATTTTTATAAAATAATACTATATTATTTTATTAATTTTTTAATACACCGGATTTTTTAATACTGTTGAGTTAGAAAAAAACAGAGCGTCTTTATATTAATCAATAAAAATATCTACCAAACGAGACCAAATCATAAAAATCTCAAAATGAATTTGTTGACGATTTATTATACCCAAACACAATTACATATTTTTATACTTTTCTACAACTACATTCGTAAAATATAAAAGCTAAAAAAAATTATGTGCAATGTTGTTCTGTCAAAATAACTGCACCCTCTTTAGCTTTTATAACTTTTATAATATTTTCTTTCTGGTACTTTTTCGAACAGCTTCTGATTTTCAATAGATGGAAAGAGAAAAATTATTGGAAGTTCGAAAATCTGTAACACTGTGCCATTTCTTTAACCAACCATTCTCAGTTTATTTAGATTGATATTTGAATAAAAAATATAACGAGAATTGTTTAAATCTAATAAATTAGTTCTTATTAGAAATATGAAAGTAAAAAACCTTTCTTTTATTTAAAACAACACAAAAACTCATTAAAAATAAATACAATGATTTGTATATATCTGTCAGAATAATAATGTGGCACAATAAAGAGGATGCCCAGATGTAAGCATTTATTAAATTTTGGAAAATTATAAAAATTCTTTTTCGGGCTTTGCTATACCTAAAACTCATAAGGACATTTTAAATAACTAATTTTAAATTTAACTGAATATTTATAATCTAAACACGAAATATAAGTGAGTTTAAAATGCAAGAAATAAAAGCATTGTATAATGTGTTAAATTAATTTATATAAAAAAAAAATATTTTAAGTTACAACATGATTTTCAACCATTTACAAAATTTATGTTGTAAGATATTATATAGAAAATTTAATTTTTATATTAACATAAAAATAATTCCTAAAGTAATAATTCCACTTTAACATTTTCATTACTATATGCATCTATAATACTATTATTTTCATAAATTTCAGATTGATCCTCCATTATATTCTCCAATTGAATTAAATTTTTATCGTCATCATAATTTTCTACATCGTGATATTGTTCATGATGTTCGTTAAGAGCTTTTAAAGTTTTAAATTTTAAATTACATATCAAACAGATATGCTTTGATGCAGGTTTCTGTCTCTTTATTCCTTCATGCAGTTTTAAATGCACATTCATATTGTAACGTTGTGCGAATTTCTGTCCACATTTTGGACATTCATGTTTCTAAAAAAGAATTTATAACTATTCAAATTTATAAAATATATATATTTGGTTATTACCTTTACACCAGTATGTATTAGCATATGCCTATTTAGATGAGAGCGTGATCTTAATTTATAACCACATATTTCACATGTTTCTTCTCTTATATTTCCATGGGCTAAATTATGCATGCGGAAACTAGATCCGTGAATAAATTGTTTTCCGCAAATAGCACATTGATACGGTTTTTCAC
The DNA here is from genome assembly GCA_963942445.1 of Argyra leucocephala. Classification (NCBI taxonomy): domain Eukaryota; kingdom Metazoa; phylum Arthropoda; class Insecta; order Diptera; family Dolichopodidae; genus Argyra; species Argyra leucocephala. The sequence goes on along the minus strand of OZ012677.1, from coordinate 156,993,880 downwards.
CTAAAAATAAATAAATAATTTATTTAAAAATTTTTTTTTCGATTCAATAAAAAAACAAACGAAAAACAAATTTTACCTGTATGGATAGCCATATGTCGTTTAAGTGCACCTTTTTGTGTAAATTCTTTATTGCATAAATCACATTTAATTGGATCTTGATGAGTTCTCATATGATGGCTTAATTTAGCTCTTGTTTCATAACTAATGCCGCATTTTTGACATTGTACTGGACTTATAGAATTTACATGTTCAGATTCTCTATGTTGTTTAGATTCAGCTAATGAAGAAAATAAAATATCGCATTTGTCACAGTACAAACGTTTTCGTTTTGCCTTTTCACAATCTTTAAATGGTTTAATATCCATTGGTACAGTTTCAATTACAAAATGATCACTATCCTCATTATGTTCTTTAATTGAAGAATCATTTTGTGAATCATCCATTTCATACACTTCAAAATGTATTTGATTTTGACAAATTTCTTCTTCGTCTATTATCCAATCTTGAACTAATTCAATATAATCTAAACTATTACTTTCTTCTATATTATTTTCAATTTCAAGACGTTCTTCCTCCTCTTCGCACTCAGTTAAACCAATAATTTCGTATTTGGTTTCAGTATTTGAAATTAATTCTGTAATTTCTTTTTCCATTTGCTCAGCCAATAACAAAGCAGATTCATATTTATTTATTCGGTTTACACATAAATGACATATTGAATTTTCTTCTTTTTTGATGAAATCGCGCTTTAAAATTTTATTAATTATTTCATGTAACAACGATTTGGAATGTATAGTATAATCATAAAATATATTCTGATAAATTCCTTCTAAACCATTATTACATACACAACATCTCTTCTCCTCCATATTTCAATTTTGATTTCAGATTTATATTGATTCTTTATAATGCAAAAAATTAAATAATTCAAATTAAATATAAAAAGAACTATTAAATTGAATTTTTATTAAAACATTTTGACTGTTTAATGTTTTGATTTTTTGTTTTTGACATTTTGATAAACGCGTCAATTTTATTAATCATTATTGACATTTGAATTATTTTAGGCAACAGTTCCGTTTGACTCGTGCGTCAAAATGAAGAAATAAGAGCCTTACGTGTTACAAAAAAAAAATACCAACATTTTTAGTATTCTCTGCCAGTTTTTACTAATGCAAGAACAATAAAAATATTTTGGTTGTACCGTTGTACATACATTATATCCCTTTTTTTATTTTAAATTACAAGCACGAATGAATTTTAAAATCTTCCTTCTTTCAACCTAAAATAAAAATTAGTAGGTAATTGAAAATTTATATCAGTCAGATCAGAGGAACGAACACATGACAAACTTGAAGAAAAATAATTGAACGACAACGAATGAATTCGTTCGGTTCGGTTCGATAGGCGTAATATGCTATATAGTATATGCGTATTGTGTAGTAAACATAAACGTAGCATAATATTTTGAAAGTTGAAAATTTAACGTCATGGATGCAGAAAATTCACGATAATCATATAATCTATTTCTATCATTTCTATCGACAAGGGTAAGGCGGATGCCGTAATAAATAATAATAGGCATTTTAAGGGATTAGTTAATGATCTACCATCGTTTTAAACTGTACCAATTTCATTTTAATTAAAAATTTTACATCAATAAGTTTTGAGTTGTAATTTATTTTTTTAAAAATAAAATTGTATTACATACATATGTATATAATAAAAGATTTTTAACTAAATTTAAAAATTATTTTTAGTATTTAAAAAATATTCACTAAAATCAGCCTTGATGTCTAATTTTACATCATCTTTTGTATTTGGCTCAGATTCCTTTAATTGAGCATTATTTAATTTTTTTGTTTTCACTTTATGTGGTGCTTTTTGTTTAGCTTCAGATTTTTGTACATCGAGAACAACTCCATGTACATTTTTTATATGAGTATTATATTCTTTTCTACTTTTAAATTCTTTGCCACAAAGATAACAATTTTCTAAAATTTTATTATGAGTTTCCAAATGTCTTGCAAGTAAACAATGCATCAAAAACACTTTACTACACACCGTACACGTATATTTCTTAATACGATTATGCACTTCTCTCATATGCTGATAATATTCTCGACGAAATGTAAAATGAATATTACATTGAACACAACAATTAGGTTCACGACTATGTGTATCTTTATGTTTAAGCATATCATAATTTCTTGAAAATTCTCGATCACATATGGGACATTTGAATGTATTTTCTCCATGGACAATTCTTAAATGAGCATGATGTTCTTTTGAATTACGAAATTTTAAATCAATGTTGCAACGTTCACAAGAGTGATATGATTTTTGATGATATCTCAAATGAACTTTTAAGCTACTTGGTTGATTAAACTGTTTACCACAAAATTGGCATAAATAGTTCTTATTATCATTATGTGACTCCATGTGATCAAATAAATAACGCCTTTGCTTATATCTTAAACCACAAATATCACACGAATATGGTCTTAATTTAATAAAGTGCTCATTTTCCTTATTTTTGTCAAAAGTTGCTAAAATATAAAAATATGTAATGTACATTAATATTTTAAATATTGTTGTTGATTTTTTTATTAATTTTATTTAATATGCTTATCATACAGAGAACAAAACTTTGAAGTAGTCTTCAAGTAGTAAACGAAATACGGGTATCTGTATGATAAACACATTTCATGTTTTTCTTTATTATTCAATTTTAATTTTAATAACTTACCATAATGATCAAGTAAAGCTTGAAGAGATTTAAAATCTTTATTACACAAAACACATTCTTCTTCTCTACGTCCCTCATGAGTCTGCATATGAAATATAAAGAGTTGTTCATTTTCCATTCTTTTATTGCATTCTTTGCATTTGAGATTTCTGTCTAACCTTGGTCTGATTTTTTTTGTAGTCTTTTTATCTATACTTTTATGTACATCTTCAAAATCCTCTGAATCATAATTTAAATCGTTTTCGATATCAATTTTATTACCATCGCTTTCAATGTTTGTTTCATCTTCGTCTTCAATTTTATGTTTTTTCGTCTTTTCCTTTCTTGTTTTTCGTTTACTTCTTACATTTTTCAAAGATTTTTTATTCTTAAAACCAGAAGATGAATGTACAGAATCATTTTCACTGTCTTCTATCTAAATTTAAAAGTAAAACAAAATTTTCTAATGTTGCATCTTTTTAAACTATAAAGTACCATTATTGGTTTAACTTCCAATTCAACCACTTTAACATCTATAGTCGCTACTTCACGATTAGATTTATTTTTTGAAAATCTAGTTTCACGTATAACTTTATGATCTTCTTGAATTTCTTCATATCTTTTTTTATACTGATCATCAAAGTCTTTATTATCTTCATCGCAAATTTTATCTAATTCTTCGTCTTCAGAAGAACTAAATAATGTTAAAAGTTTATCAAGCTTTGTGTGTGCAAGTGCCATTATACACTACCCAAATGTCAAACTTTTTGTGATATAAAATTCATACATGCATATATTTCTCGTATATTATGTTCATTTGACATTTGCCTATCTACCAAATTTCCATATTTACAAACATGTAAATTCACATTGTACATTAACATTGTACTACAATAATGTGCATTGTGGTCTTGTGGATTCGGATTGTGCTAATTGTTGAATGCCATGTTATGCACACGTTACGTCCATAATAAATTTTTAATTCATTAACCCCTAATACCGAATACTCTCTTTTTTTTTTTACAAAACAATATATTGCAATTAAATTTAAAATGTTTTATTAAATATTTCAATTATATCTTATAATAATGATTAATTATACTAGATTTAAAAATTATTCTTATTTTTCAAAAGGTACCCACTGAAATCTTGACCCTTCATATCAATTTTTATACCAAATTTCACATCTTCTTTTGTATCTTGTTCTGATTCTTTCAGTGGAACATCATTTAAGTCTTTCACTTTTGTTTTGCGTGGTGTTCCTTTTTTGGGTTCTGTTTTTGGTAAGTCAAGCATTACTCCGTGCATATTTCTCATATGTGCGTTATAATCTCTACGACTCCTGAACTCTTTACCACAAAGATTACAGTTCTCTCTAATTTTATTATGAGTTTCCAAATGTCTAGTAAGTTTACAATGCATTAAAAATACTTTACCGCAAACCGTACATGCATATTTTTTAATACGATTATGAACTTCTTTCATATGTTGATTGAATTCTCGACGAAATTCAAAATTAATATTGCACTGAATACAGCAATTAGGCTCTCGACTATGTGTATCTTTATGTTTCATCATATCATGTTTTCTTGAAAATTCACGATCACATATTGGACATTTAAAAGCATTTTCTCCATGAACAATTCTTAAATGTGCATGATATTCTTTTGGATTGCGGAATTGTAAATCTAATTTACATCGTTCACAAGAATGATATGATTTTTGATGATATCTTAAATGCACTTTCAAACTGAAACGTTTAAAAAATTGTTTACCACATATTGGACATAAGAATTTTTTTTGTCCAGCATGTATATCTAAATGATCAAGTAAATAATTTCTACTTTTATATCTTAAATCGCAAAGATGACATGAAAACGGTCTGAGTTTAATAAAATGTTCATCCATTTTGCATTTATCAAATGTTGCTAAAATTACAAGGTTTAAGAATATATGCTTTAAATAAAAATAGCTTACTTACCATAATGATCCTGTAAGTCTTGCAACGTTTTAAAATCTTTATTGCACAAAACACAATCTGTTTCTTTCCTATCTTCGTGTATTTGCATATGAAACATGAATAATTGTTCATTTTTCATTTTTATGTTGCATGTTTTGCACCTAAGATTTCGATCAACTTTTGGTCGATTTTTTCTTGTTCTAGCTCTTTTACCCACAGGATCATGCTTACGTCTACCTTTACGTTTAACTTCTTCTATAAAATCATTTTCTGATTCAGAATTTTCTGGTTTTTTTTTAACTTTCTGTTTTGTTTTTGCCTTTGTTTTTCTTTTTTTCTTTACTGTGCCCACATTATCACTATCACTATTGTCAGGAACATTCTGATCTTCAAAAATATATGGTTTCGAATCTTCATTTTCACTGTCATCAATCTAAAAAAACAATATTTATTATTTTATATTGCCTATAAATGTAATTTATTTACCATTATTGGTTTAACTTCCAATTCGACCATTTTAATCTCATCATCGCTATCTTTTATTTTTTCATCAAACAATGGCTGAGTTATTTTACTTTTTAACAGCGCTTTCTTACTTTCTTCGATGTCATCGTCAATAGAAACTATTGGTATAATACACGGTTTAAAATCTCGCTCAAAATCTTTTTCGTCTTCATCACTTGCTTTATCTAATTCTTCATCCTCAGAAGAACTAAATAATTGTAAAAGTTTATCAATTTTCGAATGCGATATTGCCATTATTTAATTTATAAGACTTTGTTTTAGTTTTAAAAAAAATGTAATTAATTTACATAGAAGTCAATAACTAAATTATGTATGGCATCGTAAATATATGAATGTGTGTTGTATTTTCAGATTGGAACTGACAGACAACAGACACATTTTACAATTGTCAACGTTTGTTTAAAATGTACATTCTTATACTGTTGGTATTATTGCTTGATAAAATTATCAAATCAGAGGCGGCTCAAATTAATTTTGTTATCTACAAGTACTCACTATAGCACTTTTGTTTGCAAAATTATTAAATAGGTTAGAAAAATCTGAAAATAAATGTAATTTATGAAAATTATATAAAATGTATGTTTTGAGCAAATAAAAAAAAATGTACATATTCTTATTCACTTCTTTATAAACAACATTAAACATTTTATGGTTAATTTGGAATGGGTTGACAACTTTTTTACTTTGTGAAGTACTAATGTACAAAAAACTAATTCTACATAAGTTAGTAACAAGATAAAACAAAAACTTAATGATAATTTGTAAAATCTTAATAATTAAAGTTCTATTGCTAGAAATTAAATGCATTTAGGTATATCATTAAAAACTATATATTTAAAAAACTTTATTAACATGTCTAATATAAAACGTAAAATTAATTTGAATACAGCTATCTAATGACTACAATCTTAAAAATAATATCCTTCAAAATTTTGATTTGTTTCATTTATATCAATTTTTATATTAATTTTTACATCATTATCATTTATTCCACCACTATCTGGATCTATAGATTGACAAACTTGTACATCATGAATTATTTTAAATTGCATTTTACACGAGGGCTCGTTAATTTCGTTTTTGGGTAGTTCAGTTATCACTCCATGTAAATTTCTCATATGTGCGTTATAATCTCTACGATTTCTAAATTCTTTATTACAAACAACACAATTATCTTTAATTCTATTGTGAGTTTCTAAATGTCTTGTAAGCTTACAATGTAACAAAAATACTTTGTCACAGATCGAACAGGAATATTTTTTCACACGGTTATGAGTTTCTCTCATATGTTGATTAAAATCTCTTCGAAATTCAAAATTTGTATTACATAAAATACATTGATTATAAACTCGGCCATGAGTTTCCATATGTTTTTTCATATTATTTCTTCTAGAAAATGGGCGATTGCATATTGGACATGTAATGTTATTTTCACCATGAACATTTCTTTGATGTGCTTGATATTCTCTAACATTACGAAAATTTTTATTGCAACGTTCACATGATTGATAAGATTTTTCATGAACTTTCAAATGAATTGTCATATTAAATCCTTTAAAAAATCGTTTTCCACATATTGGACATAAATATTTTCCTTGACCAGCATGTATATCCAAATGATCTGTTAAATGTTTCCTATTTTTATATCTCAAATCACAGAGATGACATGGAAATGGTCGCAATTTAACATAGTGTTCATCTTCTCTATTCTTATCAAAACTTACTAAAACAATTTATGTTATTCACAAAATTTATAATCAAAACCTATTATTTCAAACATACCGTAATGTTCCAAAACGCTATTAATATTTTCAAAATCTTTATTACATATAAGACATTCGGTTTCTTTCCGTCCATTGTGAATTTGCATGTGTAACATAAAAAGTTGTTCATTTTTCATTCTTTGATTGCATTCTTTACATCGAAGATTGCGTTTTACTTGCGCCCGATTTTTTCTTACCTTCAATGTCTTACATTCATTATTATATTTTGGTTTAATGTCAGTAGATTTTTCATGACGCTCATCGTCTGAAATTTCATTTTCTGAATTATTACAATCCAACCTTTTATTCTCTTTTTTACGTTTTCTTCTTATTTTTTTAATTTTTCTGCCAGGTTTAAACTCTTGATTTTCAGAACAATTTAATTTGTTAACGTTACACAAATTTTCTTCACTGTTGATATTTATATGTTCGAATTCACTATCACTATCTTTAATCTACAAATAGAAGCAAGTTAATAACAATTAAATATAAAACATATAAGTTTAAATTTATTCAAGTATCTTACCATTATTGGTTTAACTTTTAATTCTACCACTTTAATTTGCTCATCTATTGTTGGATTTATATTTTTATTGAAGGGTTTTGAAATATTTTCATTTTTTAAACATAATTCCTGGGTAATGTAATGAACATTATTATCACATTCAGGTACTTTGATGAGATGTGTATTCTCTTCATTGAAATCTTCGCCATCTTCATCATTTATTTCGTCTAGTTGTTCATCTTCAGAAGAACTAAATAGCTCTAACAATTTGTCAATTTTTAAATAAGGTAATGTCATAATTTATAAATTTTATGATCAATAAAATTAATATTTATTATTAAACAAAATTAAAAAAAAAATATTATTCCAAAGAAAATTCAAATAAAAATAGTGAAATACATATATAATATATATATATATATTTACTTATATATATTTGACAGCAATTCTTATTGTTTAGTTATTTTAAAAAAATATTATTTGACCACCAAGTGGGCAAAATTTGTAATTTGAAATAAATGGAACGTACCAAAACGGTATTTATCAAAAATACGTATTTACTTAATTTTTGAAATTGAGCATACAAATATGAATTAAGTAATGAAAAACGAAATATAAAGTGGAATATTGAGATTCTTTTGGTGATATAAAATGAGACGATCAATTGATGATACCAGCCACTATATTCACTTGATTTTTCATTAAATTAATTTCACTAATAAGACAAAACTAGACTAGACTTATTAGAATAAAATAAAATCTCGGATTAAAATGAAACTTTCGATAAATTTAGAAAGCACAATAAATTTCTTTTGTAGGACACTATAGATTCGCACAGTAAAGAATAATAAACCTATGATATAAACCTCAGTAAGTAAAACGCAAAAATTTAATTTTGAAAAAAAGACTTAATTTTTATTTTCCTTTTTTTTTTTTAATTTGTTATTGTTCTTTATATTTTTGATATTTTTTAAATGTTCAAGATACTAATTTTTTATTGTTCTTTTTTACGCTTTTTTTTTTTGAGAGCTGTTCTGGTTTTTTTTATTTTTCTTTTTTTTTATTTTTTTTTTTTTTGATTCTTATTTTTTGACAAAAGCCTCGTTTTTAAACATTAAAAAATATCTAATAAAAAAATGTTCCACAAAAAAAAACTTATTATTATAAATAAAGCTTCTTATTATGTAGTTTTTAAATATTTATATATGTTTACATATAATATTGAACATAAATTCTTTATTTTATTTCTTTAATTAAAAATTTTCACGTTAAAATTTAAATTTCATGTATAAATTTTCGTTTTATTTAATAAAGTTCTTTTTTTATTTTCAAATTTTATTTTACATAGGTTTTATTCATTTATAATTTAAAATTCCTAATTACTAGAAAATTTTTTATTTTTAATTACAATCTATTAATTATTTTTAAATTTAATTTAATAAAATATGTGAATGAATAGCTTCAATCTACAAACATATTTTAAACTTAAAAAACAAGAAAAATAATAATAATAATAATAAGAAAACCAAATTAATAAATTCTCACATACATAAACGAATTTCAACTATAACGATCTAAAAGTACGAAAATCGGAAATACTAATTAATAAATTTATTTAAGAATTGAGTACTTCATTATTAAAATACGTACTTTTAAATTTATTTTTACGGGTTTTTTTAACACAAAAAACTGAATTTTTAGGTTCTTCTCTTCAATTGTTCAAATTAAAATTTTTAAATAAACTTCCAAACCATATTTTTAAACGGCAAAACGATTTAAAATTTGTATATTTTTTATACATTGACCAATATTTTCATACTACATATCATATATAATTAAATAATTACATCCTTTCGCAATAAATTCAGTTTTGCAAAAACACCAATTTCAAGATTATTGAAAAACATTTCTTTTATGCCTTATCATTTTTTTTTAGCTTTTTATTATTCTACAACAAAATTAATTAATCTGAATTGCAAAATTTATAAAATATCATATTGGGAACTTGTTTGAAATTGAAATGTTTTTGTTTTGAAAATATATCATTTGAATTTTGCAATTCAGTGGTAGTTTATTGCACATACATATATATTTATGTAAAAAAAAAAAAAAAACAGCAATTAGTTTAAAAATTTAGCTTCTTTGGTTCAAAATTAAGGAAATTTTGTTAAAAAAATGTACTTAAAATTAAAAGGTTGAAATAATATTTATTTCAAAATGCAGAACCATAAAATCCAGTTTTTAAACACAAGTTTTGACCCATTTTTTAATATATTATAATTCTTGTTTTATTCGTCTAACTTTTTTACTTTTTTTTTTGTTACTTAAAATATATAATTTTTCTCTAGAATAAAAATATTCCGCTTTTATAAATGTTTTTCTTTTTTAATAAAATTAGCAATAATAATTAATAATAATTATAATAAAAAATAACAAAACTAGATTGATAGTATTTCAGTTTTACACAGTCCACAAATTTTTTAAAAATGTTAAAAAAAAAAATTATAAATATTTATTTACGTTTATTTAATATCAACGACGCCATGAACGATCCTCAGATTCATCATCTTCTTCTTCATCTTCCAGCGGTAATTCTGGTAAATCATTCGTTTCTATTCCAGTTATATTTTCACTTGCCTTATCATTTGTTCCAATTAAAGCAGATGGTGATTGTTTATTGTTTGCTAATTGTTGTTCTTCGCCATTTGATGGTTCAATTATTTTTGCCTTATCTGTTAATACGGAATTATTTGTTGCCTGAACTATTACCCAACCAATCTTAAAAATTTTAAATAAAAGCTCAAATTTTTAATAAAGTTACATTAATTTAATCAATAATATTTACTTGAAGTTGTTTATCCTTGAAAATTTGTCCACGAATTGCTGCTTGCTCGGCTGTTGCTCTTGTTGCATATGTTATTTTCAATGAGGGTATAGATTTGTCTGTCTCATGTTTTGTAATTTCTCCAAAATGCTAAAATAATAAAGAATTTTTTTTATTTTTTTTATTTTTCTATTTGATTAGTAAAATTAAATATGTATGTGGTATAGTTACTGATTAGTAAAATCTAGATATGAATTCAAAAATGTATAAAAAAAATTTATCTTACTTTAAAATGACCCAAAAGTAAGTCACTATCTTCGCCTACAAATCCAGTTACACATAGAGTTCTTGGTCTTCGGTCTAGTTTTGAAGAAGCTGGAGCACTTCTTATACGATGATTAATTCTTGCTGGATTAATATTACTACCCAAAGCTCCAAAATGAAGTTTTTGATTTGAAGATATTCCTAAACTTCGTTGCAATTCCTCTAATCTTTTTTGTATTGCTGTAGTATCATTACCTTCTTGCTGTTGTGCAATTAATTCCAACTCAATATCTAACAATTCTTTTTTTTGTTGTTCTTTTGTTTTTTTTATTGGAGGTGCTGAAGATTGAATTTTGGCTGCAACTTTTTCTTGTTCTGTAGATAATTCTTTATTTAATTTATCTATGTTACCTTGAAGATTTTTTATTGTGTCCAACATTTTAGGTCTTTGTGGATCATTTTGATCCATTCTTTCTAATAATTCAACAGCTGATTTCATTTGTTTCAAATACTCCTGTATTAGTTCTTGTTTACGTTTACGTAATCCTTGAGCTAATTGAACAACAGCTTTAGCTTGTTCTTCTTGCTTTTTACGTATAATTGAAGCAGCAGCTGGTATAGGACGAGATGTTGTATTGTTTTTAAGGCGCATTGAAGGTTGGGTAATAACAGCTGTTGTTTGCACTTGGGTTGTAGATGATGTAGTTTGAATTTGAGCACCAGTAGAAGTTATTGAAGCACTTGTGGTAATTGCTGTAGTTGCAGCAGTTGATGACGGCGTTGATGACTGTGATAAGCCAGTGGTTGCTGTTGAAATAGTAACCGTTTTTGCACTTTCCGTAGCAGCTACAGCTACTGCTGAAGAATTTAAAATTCCTGCTGCAGGTAAGTTCGTTAAATGATATTGACTATTTTTACGCCCATTCACCATGATTTCTTCTTTGTTTGAAGAATTTTGTTGTCCACCATCACTACCACTACTATGCCAAAACACTTTAATAAAGCGATTATTTAAAACAGCTTCCGTACTCCTATAAGCAACATTTGCTTCGGCGTGGGTTGAAAATGTGACAATAGCAGCTTCAGGATCGCTATCATAACTTATTTGAATATTAACAATTTTACCAAATTTCGAGAAGTGATTATTTAAATGAGCTATTGTATTCATTCCCCTTGGGACTTTTCTCAATTCTAATGAACAGTTTTGTTGCAGACCTCCTGTTATTCTTGGACCTAACCGACTATTAATTGGTATTTTACGTTTTATTGGTCCTTCAGCGACGGCTACTGTATCTTCCGGCTCATATCTACGTTTTGTATGTAAATTGTTAGCGGCAATACCGGAAACATCACCACCAGAATTTGCATCTACAACTGGCACAGGAATTAATTCTCTTTGCAAAGGAGTCACAGCTGGGTTAATGGCAAATGGAAAAGGAGGTCCTGCTGGTCTAAAACCAACTGCTGGTGGACGTATTGGTGGAAAGGTTCCACGTGGTCCAGGGAAAGGAGTACTTCCTCTATTCCATAATTCTGGAGCATCTGGATTATACTCTCGTAGATGTTGCGGCATTGTTAGAAAAGCAGTTGAATTATTAATACCTTCCAAAACCACTGGATTAACTCCATGATCCCAAGGACAAGTTTCACCTCTTACACAATAACCTTTTTCATCAAAATCACGACATCTCTGTCTTTTTCCAGCGACATTATTCACATTATCGTTCAAATCATATTTTGGGGAAATAGATCGAGAAATTTTTCTTAATTCTGGTGATGGTGATCTACTTCTTGATGCTGAATGACTTCTTGTTCTACCACTTTTATTAATAGCTCCTCTTGAAGGACGTTCGTTATTTGTTCCTCTACGTTCAATTCGACGTCTTTCATTAGTTACTGGTGGCGATTTGTTATGGAATTGTCGTGACATTTTTTCACGTTCTGTAGCACGTCTTTCCCTCGATCTTGATCGCTGGCGTGATCTATCAATTGGTGAACGTGATCTAGATCTGGAACGAAGAGATCCTCTACGTCTTCTAAGTTCACGTGGATTGTTTTCTTTATCTGAGGCAGTTTTTGCCGAATTTATACTTAAAGTATTGCTTATAGGTGATATCACAACAGAAGAAGTTGGTGTATTAGGTGTACCTTGAACAGTTACCGCACTTGTACTTGACGATGAGGGGGTTGTATTATTTATTTTTTCATTGTGTTTATCTTTGGTTTTTGTCAGTTGTTGAACATTTTGTGATTGTTGTAAAGGCGGTGTGCATTCACGAACAGTTTTTTCATCTTCTAAATTAATATTTTCTGCTTCTTTATTAACAATTTCATTTGACTCTTTTTCATCTGGCTGTGTAATCGGAATTAAATATTCTTTTGATGCTATAGCTGTAAATAATTTCTCTACAAATGGTTTTGTTTCTTCAGCTAAGAAAACATCTAATTGTTCGTTCATACTTTTTTTTAATTCCTTAATAGGTTTTTCTTTTTTAAGTAAAGCGAACACATACCTAGCTAAAGCAGATGGATCAGCATCACATCTATAAATAAATGTTAATAAATAATTATAATTTTTCATCTTTTCTTTCATATATATTTAGAATATAACAAATTTATAATATACATAATGTTTTACATTTTATTTCTGTATTTTAATAAATTGTTTTCTCTATGAACGACATTTCAAATCATTCATTCATTAGTATTCAAAAATAATCAATGAAAGGAAATTTAGTGTGCAAAATATAAATCAATTTACAATCTTAAATCTATTAATTTAAATAAAATTATAAAATTCGATGCATACATATGTATGTGTAATACATATCCAACAATTTAAATCAGATAATTTACGCAAATTTTATATCAAAAAAATAAAAATACTTACAATGGTTGTAATATTACTGTTAGCCAGCCCTTTAGGGCATCTGGATTATCTATTATCATATTAAATATCACTTTTGATTAGGATAATGATGAACAGCCAATGGTTTCACTCCCGAGAGGTAACTCAAGTAAGAGGTCTTTTGACGTAATAATTGTTTTGCAAGTCTAATAATCTGTAAGAGCGAGAAATATATATATGTAGTATCTAATTCACACAAGACATAATCCTTTCCAGGAGGTAAACAACACACTTTATTTTATACATGTAAAATATATATTTTTTTTATTAAAAAATATAATTGTATATTTTTATAAAAAACAGCTAATTTAATTTAAAATTTTATATTAAAATTTTGATTATTTTGATAACTAAAAAAAAATTTTCAATGTTCATTCGAATTAATATACATACTAGAAATATTTACTAATAAATGTCTATTTAAATATCAAATATTACATTTAGAAGTTATTAAAAGTTATTTATTATAAAAATTTTCACTTAATTAAAAAAAATTATTAGAAAATTTCTAGAAAATTGACCTTTTCCAAATTTTCGACACGAACTCGAATTGTCAATTGAAAATCAGTACAGTAAAAAGATGGCTGATTATTATGTTCATGATGTAACTTACATTTTAATATTTTCTTCCAATATTTTCTTCTTTCAATTAATCAAAATCTGATTTTTGAAAAAATAAACTCCAAATGAAATTTTAATGTTTAATTTTCAAGAAATATTTAATAATTATTCTCTAACTATTGGATTGAAATTCCACTCCAAATATCTTTAAAAATAGCAACTTATCAGTGATAGAAAAGATAAGACTGATTTTCATGCTTTCTCTGTTTTAAGTTGCAACTGTCAAAAAGTTTTCGGTGTTAAACACTGACGTCGCTCTTAATTTATTTATTTCAAACATGAAACATAGGTTTAAGCAAAACACATATACTTACCATACCATTATGTAATGAACTTTTATTTTAAATAGAAAATTTAAATACCGTTATGGATCATGATTCAGAGTTTCCGATTCATTTTTCATAATATTTATTTTAAATTTCCGCTTCAGTCCTGAATGTATTATAGCTGAAAAGCGTAAATGAAATATTTTTAAGAAAATTAAATTTATATATAATAAATTAAAAATATTAAAAGATATTGAACTATTATATTCTAATTCGTTAAATTTAATAGATTTCAAAAATAAAATAAATAAATTTATGAAAAGAACAGCATATTTTTACATAATTGGTCATAATTTACTGGTTTACCAAATTTTTATTTTGCAAAACAAAATTAATAATGAAATAAAATAGAAAACAATATAAAATAATATTGAGAAGACATATAGGAATTTGAAGTCCAAAAATTCAAAGAACAAAATTCATAGGCTCAGTGAATTGACTTAGAATAAAGAAAATATCGAAGTTCAAAATATATATTTTTTTTTTGGTTTATTTTTGGTTATGGCGCAAAATGCCAAATTTCAAAACTAAAGTGATACAAAACCGATTTTGTAATGGAAGGTGAAGATTCAAAGTATGTAAGTAAATTGTATTTGTAATTTGTATATTTATTTATATTGTGTAAATGTCCGCAACATTTGTGGTCTTCTTAAACCTTCCCCACAGGTTCACTTTTCCATTAAATTTTCTTACATTTTGAAAAAAAAAGAAATAAAACGTTAAAAAAAAAAATAAAAATTCTTTTTTGAATAGGCATCAATATATTTGTTTTGTACGACGCCCAGCATTCATACCATCTTTTCGGAGGTCTTCCTGATAGATGTTTGCTTTGCTATTGAATTAAAAATTCAATATGAAATATTGCATACAAATTTTCTTGAAATTTTTTAATACTTAAATTTTTTTGTTTCTGAGGATATCGATTTTTTTTATTATCAAATTTCGTTATTTGCCTAAATTATTGCCTAAAAGAAAAATTTAACGACAAAATATTTAATGTAGACGCATAAATATTTTTAAAGTTTTCAAACTTGACAAATATGAATGAAAAATGGAAATATTTGGGGCGGGTCGGTATATTTATAGTGAAAGTAAACGCTTTTATCTGATGAGTTATGGTTTTACCAAAAAAAAAAGTCATTAACATGAAAAAAAACACAATTTTTTCTAATTATTTTTTGTTTTTTATTTATTATTTGGTTTTTCTAAAAGAGCTTAAGTAAATTACTATATAAGACACAAACCACATTGGTTAAACATTTTTTTTCTTTTTGAGTTTTTTTTTTATTTTACAATTATACATAAATATTAAATATTTGATTTTAAGAAATTATATATGTATTCATCTGTGTGCTTAGAAATATTAATTTCATGATTTTTTTTTAATTCTAAATGGGTTTATTTTTACCATTTCTTTGTTTATAAAATACAAAATTAATATGTTGTGGAATATAATATAATTATATATTTTAAATAAATAAAATAATAATAATATGTATAAGTACAGCACAACATCTTGAATCAAGAAATAGGCTTCCATATGACATAATTTTGAGTTTTAGTTTGGTTTTACATTTTGCTAATTTCAAAAAAAAAAAAACATTTTTTTTCGGCCTCAATTCAAATTTGAACTCCATATATAATTTTTTTTTTATACATTTGCATAAATTATAGACTTTAATTGTTGTTGTTTTTTTCTTTTTTTTATTTATCATATATCAAAATATATTTTTTATTTATAGTTTCAAAATTAAAAAATTAAAATTAAGTTATTTCTTAAAATTTTTTTTTATAGGAAGTGATGATAATATTTTTGTTTTATTTTAAAAAATGTAAGTGTTTTAAAGTTTTGTATTTTTAATTACAATTTTAAATTAACATATCTATACTGTTGTTGTTAATGTACACTGTAACTAGTAAATATTTTAAATTCTGCAAAACAGTTTAGGTTTGCAGATTTTTGTTCTCTTTATTTTTGCTATTATTTATTTGTTTAGCAACTAATTGTATAAATATATATATATATGTATTGTAACCTGGAGTGTAACCCGGAGTGTAACCCGGAGTTTTCATATGCAGATTTTTATTATTTGTTAAATTTCAAGCAAACTCTTTTTATAACAAAAAAAAAAAATTTTAATTTATTATTTTCTTTAGATGGTATTCAGGCATTATACAATTAATTATTCAGTGTAATGAAAGTTTTTA
Source organism: Argyra leucocephala (assembly GCA_963942445.1). Taxonomy (NCBI): domain Eukaryota; kingdom Metazoa; phylum Arthropoda; class Insecta; order Diptera; family Dolichopodidae; genus Argyra; species Argyra leucocephala. Next base: position 156,977,248 of record OZ012677.1, on the reverse strand, counting down.
CATGTTATTACAATTAATTCTTTTATAGATTTTTTATAATTTTCATTCATATATATTGTGTAATATACATAGTAATATGTACATATTTAACAATTTTTCTTATTATAGAATTTGTACACATATACTAGTTATAGCATAGATTAACAACATCGTATATTTGTACATTAAAATGTAATATTCAACATTATTTTCTACAACAGTGTTTTTCTTTCTTATTGGGTTTGTGTTAAATTCTAATGTAAAGTTCATTAATTTCTATTATTATATATATATATATTTTTTTTTATATATGCATACTTAAATATATTATATATACATATATATGGTGTCTTAAGATGTCATTTTAATAATTAAGTGGTCTGTTATTTATTCGTTTTTGTTTTTTATTTTTTTTTTTATACAGACTATTTTCTGTTTTATTTATTTTAAATATTTTTGACCGTTTTAGAACATAAATTTGACTTTTTATTTATTTTCTTAATATAAATTTATGAAATTTTTTTTTTTGTTTTATGTAGAAATTTTCTATAACAAATACTTTTTTTTTACGACATCAACTCGTTTTTTTTGTTTGTTTTTTAATTTCGCGCGTAAAAATTTTAAGTGGCAATAAATTTAAAAAAAAATTATAAATTCTTGTAAAAAATGAATTAAAATAATTTTTTTTTAATTATTAATAATCCATTATGATGTGGTTGTAGTAATGTACAAATGTTTTTAACTTTTGTTTTGAATAAACATATTTTATGTAATTATTCAAAAAGTGTATGTATCGTTTCCCAAAATTATTACAAAAATCCATTCATTTAAATATATTCTGCCTCAACATATTTTGACTATTCTAATAATAATCTGATATAGCAATAGCACAGATAAATTGTTTTAAAATTACATATCTGTCGATGATAGAATATATAAATTAAGAAAGTAAAATTCAAAGGTTTATGATAATAATGTATAAACTTTTAATTATACATATTTCAACATAAGAGAGTCCTATATAAATTCCCCTTTATTTTTTTTTTAACTAATAAGAAAACTGGGAAAATATAATTTTAAATCTTATCATGCAAGTTTACAGTGTATGTACTTCAAAGAAGCATAAGAAAAAAGCATTAGAATATATCAAAACTACCACGGAAAGCAGTGAAAGTATCAATATTCGTACTCGACCAGATGATAATTTATAGAGCATTGAATTCCCAATATTCCAAAAAAAGACATTGCATTTTCGTTGTGAAATATTTTTAAAGATAAATATTGTCATTCACAACGATGACAAAAAAAGTAAAATAAAAAATGTATGTATATATTATATAATTCTTTAAAATTGGGACATCGTGCTACGGGGCTACTGCATAGTTTCCATAATTGGGAGATAATCACATAAAAAACCTAAATAAAAGACATTATGGATAGCAAAATATAGTTGTATAGTGATGGAAAATTAGTATAGTACGACGTTGTACTATTCTGAATTTAGGGTTATCAACGGAATTAAAATATTTAAAATAAATAAAAAAAAAAAGTTAATATAGAAAAAAACAATAATTAAAACAAAAAAAAATTGAAGGAAAGGATTAATATTATCGTTTAATTCAAAATGAATCAAATATATTAAAGCATTCAATACATTCTGGTGTCCTTCTAGTAAAATTCTTAAATTGAAAAAGCAAAAACTTAAACAGACTAAACTTGTAGCAATTTAAAAATTCAAAAATTCATTAGAGATCTATCAGAAAATTAGCACACCTTAAATGCGAATATCATTTAATATAGTGATATTTATGAATTTTTGGTACCGTGTACTACACACATTAAATTTTCAATCGAAATACAATTAAAGCGATTAAGTAAATCTAAATTAGATGCAAAAGTTTTGTATAAAGTTGAACCAAATTTTACGGATTTGTGCAGGATTTGTTACAAAAGATTTAAAATATGTATTTTAAAGGATTTAAAAATGATGTGCGTAATGAACTATTTTAATAATTTTGAATAAATTACATACATTTAACAAAAGTATATTGTACGCTCAAATCATAATTGATTAATATATAACTCATGTAAGTATATATATAGAATTGTATATATACAAATGTGTATCTAAAAAAAAATATTTTTTTTTGTTTCTTATTTTTTAGTATTACAAATTTTACAAAAGAAATTTACATTATTTAGATGTAGTTTTTTTTTTTTACACGTTTTTAAATTTAATATACTTATCCGTATGCAATGCATGTATATTCAGTTTTGTTGCTTTATTATTAATTTTTTTTTTATTATTACAAAATACACAATTTTTAAATTCTTAATGTTTTTATTTAACATTTAAAAAAACAAAACTTGTTTTTTTTTTTTAATTTCTTAAGTCTTGTTTATAATTCCATTCGAAAAAAGATATATGAAGAAGGAATAAAAACGTATAATAATGTATTTCGTTTTATTTTTAAAACGTAAAATTCGATGACCATTAAATTTTAAATTAATGATGAAAATTTCATAATTAATTTCGTTTGGTATTACAAACTTGATTTTTGAAATTTTATTTTATTTAAATAATTTAAAAATTTGCTCTTTTAAAGCCAAATAGTTTTTCTATTTTTTTTTTTTTAATTTTTATGTGCATTTTTAAATTTTCAGAGTATATTTTACATACAATTTTAAATAATTTTTTTGTTTCGTAGAAAAAATAATTTTAATTTTATAAAGATATTTTGCTTTGTGTTTTTTTTTTTTTTTGTTTTAATTTATTTTCATATTCAATATATTTAATAATTTCGTTTATATTTTTTTAAAAAATTACAAAATTCTTTCTTTTTTATATATTTTAAAAATGGTTTCATTATTTTTTTTAACTATTTTTTTTTTGTGTTTCTTGTTTGATTATATTTTTTGTATGGTGTTAGTAATATTATTTGTGTTTATAATGTTTTCTTTATTATGTTTTATGTATTTTTATTTTGCTTTTGTTGAAATTTTCTTCTTTATTAAGTTTTTTTTGTTTAATAATTATAAGATAATTATTTTTATTTATATAAGTATATAATATTAAATTTCATTGTACATATTATTATTATATATTTAATTTAATTAAATTTTTATAATTTATATATATATAATAACTCTATCTTTTTTTTTCAATGTTTACTTTAAATACAAATTTTACATAATACAAAATTACTACAAAATACGAATTCTGCCCTAAATTTACATTATAATTTATATTAAAAGGTAGTTTCTATTTATATATGTATATATTTATATCAAATATTTATTTAAACATTTTTTTAGCAAGTGCTTCATTTTACTCAATTTATTTATTCATTATTTTTTTTTTTTGATTTTTGATATTTTGAAAATTAATATGACAAAATATTTTAGTTATTTTTTAAATTCTTTTATATACTATATATATATTTAAGAAAGTGTTTGCAAAATTCTACACTACTTATTTTTGTTTCATTACTACATTTTATTTTAAATTGTATTTAACTTTTTTTATTTTCTCTATGTAAAATTTATGAATATAGGTATATATGTATGTTATTATAAGTAATCCTATACTTTTATTTTTAAAAGTTTAAGTATGAAAACATTTCTTCAATTATATATATTTATTTATATGTATTCATTTATATTATTATGTAGGAGTGAATATACAATATTAATTTTACATAAATTTCTAAACATATTACTATTTATTTAATTTCTACAAATTGTTTTTTTTTATCTTAATTTCCTTATTTTTATTTTTGAAATTTAATTAATAAATTTTAGTGTCTGTTGTTATTGTAATAAATATTTTCATTAATTTTAAAGATTTTTATTATTAAAATGTGTTTTTAATACATTTATTATTTTCATTATAAAAATTATAAAAAAAGAAAAAATAATCAAAAAAACTTCACTAATTTTAAAAATCTTGAAAATTCTTAATTGAAATATTGTAAAAATTGTATGTTACTTGCGTGTTATATGAAATTTCCGAAAAATACTACTTGTTATTTAATATGGTATAAAATAAAAATATTTTATCTATAAAAAGAGTGTATTATTTGTTATTATTTTAATATAATTTATTGTATAAATTTTTAATTAAATAATAAACAAAAAAATAAACAAAAATAAATCGACAAGTCTGATTATCAATATTCTATTTATTAATTTTCTTTCTTAAAACTATGTATAGTTTTAATAGTGAGAAATTCATGTTGTGTTAATATTATACCAAATTATACGTTAGTTACATCAGCTATTGCAATATATTGAAAATATGTAGTTATTTGATTTAACTTAGTAATGACAATCAATATGTACAAATACATATACTTGGTAATGTGGCAAATTACAGATATCAAACAAAACAAATTTACAAGTAGTGTCAAAAGTGTTAATTCGATGCTCAGATTTTTCGAATTAGAATTAGCCTTGTAAAATGTGTATAGTCTAGTCACTACTCATTAATATTATTCCAATATACATATATTATTATCCCATTTGCAATATGATTACGCTTGTAGATCAAATTGTTTTGGTAGACAAATGAAAGTGGTTGTTTGAGCTTATCGTTTGACATTTCCACATTTTCATACATAATGTAAGCATATTTTTCAAAATATTTTTAAACGAACATTTTGTTATTGAAAATACATAGACCAATTATGTAAAGAGATATTTGGTGTTACCTTTGAAATATCAAATATGTATTTACAAATTGATTCGTTTTTAATTGATAAATTTTATTATTTGAATATAATCATGCCCTTGGTTATTGGTACAACTACTACAAGCCATTTTATTCAAATTAAAAAAAAAAATCATAAAAAATAATCATTTCTGAATAAAAACCTCATTTAACATACAAATTTAAAAAACATTTTTAACTCTAATTTCATGGTTTCAAAAACTTGATCACTATTAAATATCTGCGTGTCGTATATTATTTAGTAAAGATAATTAAAATCAGTATAAAAAATTATTTTCAACAAAATAATTAAAGTTTGAGGTCATAATTGATTTAAAATTTCACTATAAGTTATTAATTGTGCCAATTAAATAACTAAATTCCAGATACGTATACGCAATCATGTTGATCGAAATATTATGTAAAAGTGCTATTTCATCATATAAATTATATAAATTTAAGCATACTCAGAGTCAATGCTCAATAGTTAGTTATAAAGTTTTGAACAGAAATATAATGTTTTATAAAAAAAACCAATATATGTAAGCGTATGGATAAATTCATGGAATCAAACGATGGAACAGCTTGATGAAGTATAAAAATAAAATCAATTGTAATTTTATTTTTATTTTGATCAAATAAATATTTTCTCTAGTTAATGGATGCATTACTACAATCATTCAATTATTATTCAATTACTCAGTCAATGCCGAAAACTACATCACATATGAGACCATCCAAATTTGATTCTTTATAAATGCTTGATGAAAAAATGAAAATGGATCAAATCTGCTCCTGACTTTAAATAAAAACCCAAAAAACTAAATTCTGAAAAAAAAAAAATAAAAAAAAGAACTATGTATATACTATTTAATAAACAAAACTTCAAAAAAACCTTTTTTATTATAATTCAATTTTTATTTTTATTTAATTGTATTTATATGTTTTTGTATGTGTATCTTAAAAACAAAAAGAGTACAAGAATTTTTTATACTTAATTAAAATAAACAAAAAATTAAAGAAAATTTGTAATGTTGCGTTTAGTTTCCTTTTTATATTTATCTTAATTTTGAAACTCATTTAAGAATAAAAAGAAAAAAACACAAGCAATTACTTACAAAATTAAAAAGTTCATTAAAATAGACAAATTAAAAAAAATATGTATATATATATATATAAACATAAAATTAAATTAAAAATTAACTTAAGTTTACAAAAAAAAAAATTAAATTTATATTTCTTAAATCATATCAATATAATATTAATAAAATAAAATATTAAAATTATAATATACGTTTTTATTTGAATGAATTTAAAAAAAAATATATATGAAAAAATGAATATTCAATTATGAGAATTATATTTTTATTTATATATATACATGTAATATGTACATATTATTATTATATAAGATATATGTTATAAATGTGTGAGTGTGAGTTTTAGTGATAATGAAAATAATTTATTAATTTTAAATTTTATTGTTTTATTTATTTTTCCCTCTTTAATTAATTTATTTTTTATTACTTGTTTATTTATATTTAATAATTGTTGAAGTTAAATAATATATAAAATTTTAAATGAAATTAAAGTTTTTTTAAATTATGTAAAAACAAAGTCATTAGGAAAAAAGATTTAAATGAACAATAATTAAAACATTTGATAAGTATAAAAACAACTTGAATTATGTAAAATAATTGACCTATATATTTTCTTTACATTTTGCGTATCTTTTTAGATGAATTTGCGTGTAAAATATGTATGTAAAAAATGAATAATTCAAATATTTTGAATTGAATATGATTTTTTTTTAAAAACTTGATACGTTTACTTACAGCAACATCCAATATAATTATTACATTGGTCTTTTTTGATAAATCCAATCAAAGTTTACAACCCAGCTTGATTGGATATAACCTAGTGAGTAAAGATGTTTACATATTTTTAATTTAAATAGCAATTAATCAAAAATTCACCTACAATTAATTTATTTATATTTATAATAACCAATTGTAGAAATACAATTCATTGGTTGTTGCGTAACACTGTTCTTCTTGTTAATTTTGGTAGTAGGCTATTACAATTAATAAACATTAATAAACAGTTTTGTTAAATTTTAAAATGTTCTGAGGGATATATTTTGGTTTTGTTACAAACAATTAATATTTTTAAGCAAAACTACGTGTCTTTTAATTTTAATTTTGTTATTTTTCAATTATAATGCAAGTGTTAAATGATTTTTTTATTATTTTTTTTTTTGTATATTTCTAATCTTTAATTATACGTATGTATATTGCATAACATATATGTACATTTTTTATCTTAATATTTTTAATCATTTATTAAAATTAATCTTTTGATTTTAAAATTTATAAACCCTTTTTCATTGATTTCACGAAATAAAAAAAATTATATATGTATATGTATGTATAATGTTGGTTGTTGGTTTTTTTTTATTTGTTTTAAATTAAAAAATACTAGGAAACAAGATTTTTCTTTTTAATTTAAACTCTATTAATAGTATGTAAATATTTATATATGTATTTATTTTATTATTTATATTATCTTTAAATCAATTTTTTTTTGTTTTTTAATACTTATATATATTTTTTATTATTTATATTATACCATTTTGTAATAAATTTTTAATTATGCTATTTTATGCATTGTTTCTTTTATTTAATTTTATCAATTTCTTTATATAATTATTTATTTTTAAATTTTTCTTTTTCATTTTCTAATTAACATAATAAATGTTGTTGTTATTGTTTTGATTTTAAATTTTTGTGAATTTTTCTTTAAATTTCATTTCTAATTTTTTTATTAATTAACATACTTTTGATTCTTATGTGTTTATTTTATATAAAGTAGTTTATATTATATAATAATTTTCATTATGAAACATTTTTAATTTTTTTATTAATTAAATAACTATAGAAAAAAAAGTAAAAATAATAAAAAAATTAATAATTTTATTATTTCTATATAATATGTATAATTTTTAATTGAATTGTACATGATCACATTTTGAAAAATTCTTTTTTTTTTTGATTTCTAAAATAAATAAATTTAAAATTGATAAAATACAAAGCGAAATCGTTGTTGAAAATATGAATAAATTAAAAATTTCTTTTTACATATTTATAAGAATTTAATTATGAAAAGTAATTAAACATGAATATATTTTGTACAAAATGAGATTTCAATCGGATTTAAAAAAAAATTGTTTTAATATATTTTTTTTAAAATAAAGAAATTGTTTACGAAATGATTTTTTCTTTTGTAATTTATTTTCTATACACATTCGATTTAAATATGAAAAATATAAAAGTATATAATATAATTTTAAATAATTAAAAATTAGTTTTTATAGGAAATTAAATTAATAATAATTGTGATTATAAGTGCATGCTAATTTCATTTTTTTTATTTGTTTTTATTTTAACATTTAATATGTTTTTATTTTAACATTTAATCGATAAAATATCAAGTACAAAATAATTTAATTATAGTTTTCAATTACATAACTATTTTAATTTACATGCAAAATTATTTAATCAGTCCATTATTTTTATTTACTGAAAAACAAAGAAAATCGTCAAAATATTTTTTTATATAAATATATAAATTATATTAAATCTATACATATATTTTTTCTTCTTATTAAATTATAAAAATATTTATGTACTGTACAAATTTAATTGCTGTATTTTATTCTAAAAAAAAAATTAATTTATTTTTTATTTTTATCTTAGAATTTAATTTAATTAACTTCATATTTTACAAATATACAATTTTGAGAATTTATTATGTGATAAGATGCTAATGTTATATGAGGAGAGGAAATGTAGGAGAGGAAATTAAAATTGTTTCTTTTTGTAATAAAAATTCTTTCGAATTAATTTGAAATTAATATTGAATTTGAAATCATTATATTTCTGAATTTTTTGTTTTTGAAATATATATTTTTGCATGTGTATATTATATTAACGTATTTTTAATTTAATTAAATTTTTATTAGTTTTATATGATGATGTATTTTGTCAGCAACTATATTATCCAATTTTAATTGTTTAATTTTAAAAATTATTTGTTTTGCAAATGGCAGTGCTATTTACTTTTATATCAAAAAATTTGAAACCAATATCAATAAAAATCTGTAACTTATTTAATTTGTTTTTTTTTTTTAAATAAATTTGATGATGTTAATAAGAAACCTTACTAAGAATAATTATTATTCTTCTTAATCAATTTTTATTTTTTCTTTGATTGTTATTTCTATACACATTTTAATATTTATGTACAAATTTACATGAAATAAGGGTAATTCAAAAGGATTTATGAATAAACTTTAACAAAACGAATTTAAGAAGCTCAGGTATTTATTTTACATATACACATATATATTTTACATATGTACATACATATATAGATGTTTTTTTTTTTTTTTTAAATATATATTACAGATATTCTTAATACATACATGTATAATTTTTTAAAAATATTTTCTGATTTATGTAAAAATAAATTTTGTCTTTTAGTTTTTACTATTTCTTATTTTTAAAATTTATACATTTTAGAGATTTACAAAATAGTTGAATGACTTTTAAATCCCAATATAAATAATCTTTATTTGATTATTTAAAAAAAAACATTTTTAAAAAATTTAACAGCTTTGGAAAAAATAAATAGGAATATTTTGACATGATTTCCTTTTTTGATTTTCAGTAAATTTATTTTATTAGAAATATTTGGTTTGGTCTAAAAAAAAAAAAAAAAAAATAAACAAAAAACATAAATTTTTCAATACAATTTATACAAAATTTTTTAAAAAGTAACTAAACACGATTAGATTAATAATTATTATGAATTTCTTTTGACGAAGAAAACATTTTATACAGTAGGATACAATGGAAATAGGAAATGTTTTTTTTATTTATCAATTTTACAATTATACAAACTGTACACATTTTGCGATCTTGAATCTTTAAAATAAATCTTACAGACAAAAAACAAACAATCAAAATATTTGTCTAGATAAATAATTTAAATTTTATGTTTGATACTTTTCTTTTTAAAAAACTGTTTTTAAAAAAATATAAAGATTGTTTAAATTCTAAAAAAAAAAAAAGTAAAAATCAAATTAAATTAATGTTCAAGAATTTCATTAAAACGTTGAATAGAAACATAAAATTTTCTTTCCAAATTAATAGTTAATAACGATTTATTTTTTTTTTTTTCAAGTGCAGTTTTCAATCAAAAATTCTTTTTGATCGCAATTTAATAATTTAAAATAACAAAAAATTTATACATAATATGTTTACATAATTTAGGCAATATTTTTTTTTAATTTAGTCAATTTTGTTGGTTTTTATCTTCTATGTTTTTAAAATACAAATTTTTAGCTTCTCATTTTTTTAAACTTTAGCTTAATAAAATTATTACTTTTTTAATACATTTATAAATAATTCATTGTTTTTTTTACATTAATTACACCGTGTATTTCATTATAGTTTTCCAAAAAAAAACGAAAATTAAAAAAAAAAGAAAGAAATAAAATTAAACAAAAATAATGATTTTACAATTATACAATTATTAATAACTATTTTTAATAATTTAAAACAATTTAGAATTTAAATTTTTTAAATTTTGCATGCACTTAACTTTTGATTTTTTTCCTTCCATTTTTTTTTTTTTTGGTTATTATAGAAGAAATATATTTTTATTAAATCTATATCAAAATTATTCTTAGGTTTTTTCTTTTTAATTTTAGTTTTAAATTAAAAATAAAATACTAATAAAATATAAAATTTAAGAATATTCTTAAAACAAAAATTGTTTATTTTTTTTTTTTACATATACATACATACATTTTTTAGATTTTATTTTGATTAAAAATAATATTAGAAAATTATTAAAGTTTTCCTTTTTTTAAATATATTACTACGTTCAGAAAATTATTACTATTCTATTAATTATTGTACGCGATTGCACCACTACTATGATGATAAAGAAAACTGACATTTTATTTTAAATTTGCATTCGTTATAATTGAATAATCACGCTTCCGTTAATTTTCTGTTACAAATATAGTCGAAATATAACTAATAGACTATTTACTGGATACCATCAAAATAGTTAATTATTACAAAAAATTTACAATTTTCATATACATTCGTGTGTGTGTTCAAGTGTCATGTTGATGATAATTTTTTGTAATAATATTTATGCAGTTTATTTATAGTTATAAAATATACAATATTATGTAATACAAAATGTTTTCATTAAATTTTATTTCTTCTTGTTTTTTTTTTTTTATATATATACTTTATCATATACATTAAATATACAACAAACATTTTTATACTTAAAAAAAAATTTTTTTTTAATAAAAAAATGCCTGTAAACTTTATCTAGGGTTATTATTTATAAGAGATTTTAATTTCTTTTTTTATTTTGTAATATTTAAAGTTAGTTGTAAAAAAGTTAATTATTTATTTTCTTAAAAAGATCTTATTATTTTTTTTAAATTTTAAAAAAAATTTTAAACATTGTTTTAAAAATATTTTTAAATTTTTTGTTTTTTGTTTTTTACAAAATTTATACAAAGCAGCATGTTTTTTTTATTTTTTTTTTTACATTTATCAATAATATATTAAATTCAATTAGTAATTTTATTTTTAGTTTTTTACAGTTGTCATGTAATGTTTGTTTTAATATTTAGTTTTTTTTACAATACTGTTTTTGCTGCTATTTTGATGTTATTCGTTACCAAATATGAAAATGTACAACATATAATTACATAATTAATTATAATTTTATTTTTTCAATACTTATTTTTTGTTTTTTTAATTTGCGTCATGTCATGAATGCATGATATTGTTTTTTCTAAAAAAATTATATTACTATGTAGGTATATATGAAAACCGATACATAAATTTCTAAATAAAATTATGATTATGATTAAATCTATATATATAAGTATATATATATATATATATGTATATATATATATATATATATATATATACATATATAAATTTAAAAAAAAATTTAAATGATATGAGATTTTTTTTTGTTTTAATTTACACAATCATTTAGTTAGTGTTTTAAAATCGTTTTTAATTTAAATTAATTAAAATTATATATTTATATTTACTTATTTAATTACATGAATAGTTAGTTAATGAAATAAATTTTATTATTCATAAGAGCAAATTAAAATTTTTTTTAGTAGACTTTGGTCTGAAAACTAGTCTCATTTACTTTGAAATGTTTTTTTTTTATTTTTATTTGCTTTTAAGTTTCTCAAGCACTTTTTTTGCATTCCATTTTGAATTGTTTCAATAATAATTCAAAAATTTTCTTTTCATGTTATTCATTTCAAAATTGAAAACTTAAAAGAAAACCATCAAAAGAAAAAAGAAATAATTTATACTACATATTATATTTTAATATTTTGAATAGTTTTAAGTTACTTAATAAAACTAAATTAAATAAATTTAAAAAATATTTTATGTAATTTAATAAATGCAATACTATATTTTTAAACCTTAATATTTTTGTTTCAAAAATAATTTTTAACTTATATGTTATTAGCATAATCGATTGAAAAATTAATTAGTTTTAAATAAAACTTTATATGTTTATTATTATTAATAAAATATTTTTTTATTTATTACAAAAACAAAAAGAAAATTATTTTAGTATTTTTGTTTATTAATTTTTTATATTATTACTTATTTGGAAAATACATTTTAATAGATGTATTTATATATATTTATATGAATTACTAACACAAAAATAATAATAATTTAAAGTATATATAAAAAAAACATTTAATTAATTAAAAAATATTTTTTTAAGAACTATATTTATTAAATTACATGTATTTTAAACATTTCAATAAGAAAATATTAAACTTTTTTTATTACATAATATATTTGCCTTTTAACTTTGGAAAGGTGTTTTAATAAATCAAGCAAACTTTTCATTATTAATTTTGAACAATTTATCAATTGATTATTTTTAATTTTATAAAGACATTATAAAATTTTTGTTTAAAGTATTTTCTTTTCCTTTTGTTTGATTTTACTAAAGTAAATTTTGATGTTACAAATTTCGAAAATACTTTAGTATTTTATTTTTTAGGCATGGTTTTACCTCATTTTAGAAATTTAAAATCTTGTTATTTATTAACTAAATATTTAATACACCTTTCTTAAAAAACTATTATTTAACATTTTCTTATTTTATGTAATTCAATTTTATTTAATTAACAAATTCTATCATATTGACTTAAATTTTAAAGTTTTAAAAATAAAAAAAATTATAATAAAAAAACTCCTTTCTATAGCTTTATTTATTTAAGTCTTATTAATCTTCGGTTTTGGATTGTACACAAAAAATTAAAAGAAATTTATATTAAATTAATATTAAAATTATTAACGAAATCCAATATTTAAAATAATAAATTGTAATTTGTTTATTATATTATGTATATAAAAAACTTGAGAAACTAAGTTTAAATTTTTAGAAACTAACTAAATAAAAATCAAAAAAGAAAAACAAATTTTTTTAATCCCTATTATTGAATGTTCTTAAATTAAAATTTCATGCAATAATATTTCAATTTCAATAATAAGGATAGATTTTTATATATAGATAAATATATATATATATATATATATATATATATATATATATTAACAATATATGCACATAACGCATATATTCGGTATAGTTATTTTTTGTTTATATGAAAACATATTCTACAAGTTGCTGGGTTAAAATTTAAAACTGATTTTTTTTTTAAATATTCTAAAATAAATATTTATGTGTATTTTTTTTTATCAAATGTACATTTTTCCTATCAATCAATCATTTGTTGTCTTTGTTATATATATTTCGTTATTTTTGATATTTGATATTTTATTTTCTACAAGTTCTTTAAAATACATGAATGTTGATATATAAGATATTTCCTTCTTTTTTTTCAATTTAATTTAATTTTATAGTACTTTATATTACATATATATATGTTTTAAAATAAGAAACCTAAACGCTTAACTATCTGATTAAAAATAAAATATTAAGAAATTTACGAAATAATTATTTATTTTGTAGTTTTAGTTATTTTTCTGCTGATGTTGTTTGTATTAAAGAAAAGATGAATTTAACTTGTACATATTTGAAGTTTTACTTTTACATTCACCCTTTATTTTATTTTTAATTATAAAAATATAGTTGATTCTTGTTGAAAATTTACAAAACACCATTTGTTGGTGGACCAATTGGACCTAAACCATTATTTGTTACAATATTGGTACCCGTTACTGTTCCAACATTACTGTTTACTGAAGCAATTGTTGACACAGCTGATACTTGTCCATTTGTTTCAACATTAGAAGATGTTACGATTGCATTAACTGGTGTTGCAGAAATCGAACCAGTAACTGAACTGTTTTGTGTACCACTTAGTGAACCAGTTGCCACGGCAACAGCAGCTGCTGCTGATCCAACCGGATTTGTTGATTTCATAAAGAATTTTTCTAGTTTTGCATTTATATGTTTGCCATAGGTGAATTTTCTTAGTGCTGCCATATGTGGTCGAATTTTATTCATTAATTTTTTTAGTTGAGTCGGTTCGGATACATCAATCATTTTCTGAACAACATAATTAGCATATTGATCTTTCATCATAACAGTTAATGCGCTAAAAATATAAAAAAAAACGTTAAAATTATTAAATTAAATTTTTTTTTTCTAATTTACCTATCGTTAAATGTACAAATTTCATCGATCAACTGGGTTCTTTCGGCTCTAGTTGCATGTGTAACACATTTCTCAACAACATTTGAAGCAAATTTATGTTGAGACAATACTAAAACACGACCACGTACACCAGCAATTAAAATAGATTTATCTTCTGGTTTGCCATGTTCTAAATATTGGTAAAAAAAAAATTGTTAACAACACATTAAAAAAAATTATTTTATTTTGATAATTACCCAAAACATGTTGAATAACATAGTTTCCATATTGATCCTGTATCAATTGTTCAGTATGCTCATGCAATTCATCCAAAATTGGTTGAGTTTGTTCTGATGTACAATGCTCTAAAATACGTTGAATGACTCGACAACCATACGGATGGGTACTCAATGAATAAATTTGTGCCTTAAAAGCATTAATTATAAATTGAAGAGCACTTGGCTCTACACATTCAATACATTTTTGTACAACATGATTTCCATTTTGATCTTTAACACATTTCAATACATGCCCATCTAGTTCTAGTACAATTTCTTTTTGTTGTTCTGCTGAAATACTCTCTAATGCTTTTTGTATAACACGACATCCATACATTTGTAACGCCAATGGAAGAACGTGACCTTTTACTTGGTTAGCTAATGTACTCTTTTGTTCAGGTGTACCAAATTCAAAGAATTTTTGTATAACATAATTACCGAATACATCTGTCATCAAGCTATATGCAGCTCCTAAAATTTCATTGAAAACCATTTGTTTTTCGACAGTTGTTGCACGTTCCAATTTCTGTTGTATAAATCTGGAACCATGTTGATCTTGTGAAAATTCAACAATATGATTTGTTAATTCACGTAATTGTAAATTAGGATATCTTTGATTACGAAAATCTTCTAAGAGACGAGATCTGGATCGATCTGCTGCTCCAGCAACACCATTAGCACCTCCCACAACACCAGCACCAGCATTTGAACCAGCTGCTCCACAAACAACACCAGGTACTTGACCAGTACTTGGTAAAATACTAGGGCGTAAACCTGTTGTTGCAGCTAATGCTGCCATACTTGGATTGGTTGCAGCTGATGCTGCTGATGTCAAAGACAAATGCTTTGAAAATAATGAGCTACTTGAACCAAACATTGTATTTGCTGTAGATAAGGCTGATAAATGATTAACGCCACGATATTTTTGTGTTTCAGCTCCTGGTGCACGATTAGTAATCATTTGGGCTGGTGGTGGTGTTAATGGTGCACCAATTGGGCTTGCTGAAGTTGTTACACCACCAAGAGTACCATAATTTCCAGGCCATTTACGGGCAGCAGCTGCAGCAACTGCGGCAACCGATGATGATACAGCTGATGCTGCACCAGCTGCAGCAGCTATGTTATTACTATAATCTATTGAAGGACTAAAGGCAGATGTATTACGATCAAATGAATCACGACGGCCAGTTAATGATGATGTATTTAAAGCCAAACCTAAATAGAAATAAAAAATTTAAATTTATATGTATGTAGTATAAGTTTTAAATAATGTTGAAATTTATATTTAAAATATTTTTAATTTGAAAACATCAATAATTTTTAGAAAAATGTGATTTTGGAATTCACATAATTTTATATAACTCAAATTAAAAAATTATAATGTTCTTATAAAATGTACAATCAGTTAGATAGGTAAACCCTACATATTTATGTACATCGTTAAAACTAAAAATTTATATTTCGAAATAAAACCTTTTTTTTTGCAGATATTTTTAAATAATTAAATGTACATATACGGATTTAGATGATATAAATAATAAATATATGTATCTAGTTAGTTATGATATCATATATATATTTTCTGAACATAACATCAAATATTAACATTTTTTTTCTGAATTTTCAACTAAACTTTTCCTAACAAAATATCCATGATTTTACACTCATTAATAGAAATTATAAGCCTTTAAATTTTAAACACGTTAATATTTTAAACTTTTTTTAATAAATTTATATGATATTATGCTTCACCTTTTCTCTTATCTCTTCTTCCTCTACACATTCATCTCATATAAAGAAACTTTAAAATATTTTTGTTTCGGCTCATATTTTTGCATACTTTAATAAAAACCTATAATCTCGCCCCAAATTCCATAGACAAAATCTCCATAAAGAAAAATCCTCTAGCAGCATATCCTCTAAGCATAGCCTCTGTCGATTCTGTTCTCTGCCTCGATTCTGTAATGTGGTATTTGAATAGGGATTTTGTAAAGATTTCTTTCCGATCCTGTTTAATTAAAAGAAAGTTTACTACAATGTTTTTACGTCTGAACGTTAAACCAGATTAATATTTAAAGTTTACGTGCTTAATATACCAAACCAAGTTTACTGGTTTACATCACTATCCTGTACTTTTTTTTTGCCTTACTCCTTTTGGATTAAGTATAGGGCTTCCAGAAAAAAACTTGTTTATTTGTTATTCGAGTAGAAATTGGTAAATTTTTCTACATTTAATTTTAAAAATAATAATTTACGTGATGTTTTCATTTTGTTGTGAAGATTTAAGATTAGATTTAAAAGTATAGATTTTTGTTGAAAACAAGATGATTTTCTTCAGGTGCGATATGATATGAAATTAAAAGGTATTGCCACAAACAAACATTATATGATTGTTGTTTTGTAAAATAATTTCAGTGTTATTTCAATCTATTGGTGTTATTCTTACATATTGCGGCTTAGTATATTATATATTAATGAGACTTTAGAGATAATATGTAAGTTGATTTTATTCTAATTAAAAAAATTAAAAAAATGAATACTAAGGTGAATAATAAACTAACTTCTAACACATATATGTATAAAGTTAAATAAATACTTATAATTAAAAATAATGCGAAATTTTTAAATCAATGTTTAGGTACCTTAAAATAAATTAAACATATTTTTCTAATTTATATAAATTTGATTAACATTAAAAGAATAAAAAATCACATGACACTTTAATTATTTGATAATTTATATACCTACCTATAATTTTATTCAAATATCAAAAATTGTATCTAATTTAAAAATTTTAATAAATTATTTTAAATGTCCAATTATATTGCGGAGGTTGTCATTATTATTTTTATTTGTTTTGCTAACTTACGATATTATGACACTATTTTATAATAAACTAAATAGTAATCATACAATACAGACTACATTGTGTGATTTCATAATATAAAATTATATATGTATGTATGTATATTGTAGGTATTTTATTCAGTTTATGTTTTTTTTTTGTTTTTAAATTCTATTTAGTTATCACCTTTGGTTCATTAAATATAATTTAAATTTCTCAAAATATATTTGAATTACCTTTAATATTATTTTCAAATATAAAAAAGTTGTTGTTTAATAGAATTTATATAAAACAGCACATGGAGTGTGGTATCAAAGTTCGAACAGTAAAATTTTATTCACAAATTGTTCGATATTGTACCACAGTAATTTCAGAAATGGCAGATATAAAAAGGTTTGAAAAAATTACATACATACTATATTAAATTATACATATACTCAGGAGGGTTTGTGGAAATAATTTAAAATATGATTTTCTTCTGAACATTTTTATTTTTTTTGCTTTTTATTTTGTTTTTTTTTTTATAAAATATAAACCTGGTTTTAGGGCAATATCTAAAAATTGTCCAATAACTTCAAGACTAGCAAAATGGTGTTAAAACCAAAATGTTTATAACACCACAAGAACAAGAAAAAGGAATATAGCCGACACTAAAAAATACTATATTAATACCGTTATTTGCTAATAAAATTATTTTAAATGATGTTTTGTTTTGTTATTAAAAAGATTTATAAAGTTTTATTTTAGGCTCCGTTACCATTTCCTATTAAAAGAACTAAAAATAATGATTAACAATAAGTTGGAAAAAAACTTAAACCCAAACTTAAATGGCTTCGATTTTGTACACATAAAACGAACGCACTTCGGACAATACAAAAATTTTTAAATCTTCATAACTTCTAAAGAACTTAAAACAACCTTAAATTCTTTTCATTTGTTAATGTCAAAATTACACTTTTGATTTTTCGATTGAATAAAGTAACACCCTGTGTGTACGATTACATTATAACAGTTTAAAATAGAAAGTTGAGAATATACAATTTATTTTTAGATTTAAATAGTTTTATTTTTTTTTAAATTCGTTCTGTTTAACATCAACATTTTTTTATTCTATTTCACATTAGAACATAATTTTATGGATAATTAATTTAAATTTTTCGAGAGCCAAATTTTAAAGTCATAAACAAATTAATTTCATTCTTTTCTATACAACTTTGATATATTTTATTTATTTATTATGAAATTTTATTATTTTAATTTATATTATATAAAATGAAAAAGAGAGAAAGAGATAATTAATAATATTGAATTCATATATATAGTATATAATATAAATATACAATGCCTCTATACTACTAGGCCAGGTTGATTTAGAACAGCTTTAATTTTATTTTCATTTATTTTTTTTTTTTTTTTGTATAAGGACCTTATATGGCAACTTTATTAATAATCTGTTATTATGTTATTGTGCTATATTACTTAAAAAAATATTTAATACTAGCTATATAAATTGGTAAGATTTATTTTAAAAATCATTTTCACTAATAATTTTCTATTTAAAAACTTTTATTATTCGATGCAGAGCTTGTTTCTATGAAATTATATTATTGTAAATTGTTGTTGTTTATTGTGATATTAGTGATATGTTTTATCTCAAGTTTTAAAAAATTATATACAAAAAAAAAAAAACAAAATTTAAAACGAAATGGTAATTTCGATAAATTACCGAAAAATCATTGTCGACCTAGGCTAGTAGTATAGAGGGCTTAGTACATACAAAATATAATATAAAAAAAAACTAAATTAACTGTGAAAAGAATAAAAAAATATTTTTTTTAATTTTTTAAGGATAAATTAGATTAAGCTATTATATTAAATATTATATCTATATTTTTTTTTGCAAGTTATTACTACCGTAAAACTATAAATTATTAAAACTTTAATTTAAATCTAAAAAAAATAATAATATAAAAAACTTTCTAAAGAATATTTTATTTTATATTTTTGGAACGAGGGAATTATTAACTGCACTTGAAGACTTAATTTTATATATAATAATGTAATTACGAATATATATAATAATATGTAAGTAAAAATAAGAAAGTATAAGTCCCGCAAAAGAAATATAAAACGATTCATTGAAGAAATATAATACAAGTATAATATAATACATGTGTTGGTTAAAAGAAAAAAACGTCTAAGTTACATTTATATATCTTTTGTAAACTGATTTATCAAAGTAAACCTAAATAGATTCTTGTATAAGTAAGCTTTAAGTAATATGATTTCTTCAACTAAACACTAATATACAATACATACATGTAAAATTGAAAAACATGATATACTGGGTGTTTCAGAGCATGCGTATCAGCTTTTTAAAAGGGGAAGGAGCCGTTATTTTAAAATTAAATATAAATCGAGGATGCTCTATAATTGATTGGTGATATCTTCTTTTTCCGGAAAAGGGTTTTTTAAGACCAAAAATCGCCGAAATTGGCCAAATTCGAGATTTTCAAATGGGAAGGGATACTTTTTATGCAAATTTGAATTCTACGACAAAAAATAAATGGAATTGAGGTACATATATATTATTACTATTATTATTCGATAACTTTTGATTAACGGTATTACTTAAACAATTTTACGATGTTAGATTTAAATTTTTTTTAATTGATCATTTCATCGTGAATTGGTTATCATTTGTCTTTTTTGTTTTAATTTAGGCTCCATCAATATAACTCAGATACACTCTAAGTCTGTATATACACTGAGATAACTATATATTTAGTTCAAAAAATTTAACGAATTTCGAATTCGAATTTCCTTTTAAATTAGAATTTTTATTTATTAAATAATTTGTTAATTATACATTTTAAAAATAATAGCTTAAGTTGTAAATTTTATAAATAATGCAAACTATTAAGTATACTGATGATGACAATAATAAAATAAAATAATTTTTCAAATACAACAATATCAAATTTTAATATTTTTAATTTTTCGAAATATTATTTAAAAAATGTATATATAAACATTTTTTTATAATTACTATAAAATTTGAATTTTTTACTTAAGTTCGTTTTACATCTTACCAAATACATATTTTAAGATTTCAAGTAGTAAATATTTATATTCTGTATATATGAGTATACGTATATTAATATTCTTATTTTGTTTTATGTATAAATACGTAGGTACATAATATCACTTATATAAGATAATAATTATCAAATGGATATATGTATATCATTTATGAAATATGTATGCATATAAATGTAATATTATTACCTAGTAATGTACATTTCTTGTACTAAATTATTAAATTAAAATAAGAGAAAGAGAAAAAATGAAAAAGAAAATTAAATTTTTGGTAATAACTCTCAAAGGATTAATAAAAGGTAAAGAACAAACAAAATATTCTTAATTAACATTGTTTTTTGTTTTATTAATTATTTAGATATCTAATATTTCATAATAAATATATTATATTTCATATTAACTGAAGAAAAAGAAAAAGTTTTTAAAATTTTTTGTTTGTTGAATTGATGATCATTTAAAAAAAACCAAAACATAAAAAAAGTTTTCGAATAAATTATTGTACCTATAAGGATTTTGAAAACTTACAAATCCTAATGCTTTTAATTAATTAATAATTTAAAAAAGTTTTTTTTATTACCGATTAGATTAATCTTAGATCAATTTGGATAATATAGTTTTTTTTTTTTTTGGTAAATTAATGAACTTTTTTTTGTGTACTCAGATTGTTTTTTTTTTTGTTAACTTCATTCCCAGCAGTTAATGATAGTTAACGATTATTGAGAGTTGATTAAAAAAAATGTTTCACACTGTATGAAGCTAGATGGTATAAGATAACTCATGACTATTAGACTTAAACAATTAAAAGGATCAATTGAAGGTTGAAAAAACATTGATTTGTAATAATTAGAGTAACAACGAAAGAACGGATGCATAATTACAGGACTGTGGATAAGACACTCTCGACTTAATTGTACCTATATGTTCTTGGGATGACCAGATGTAAATAGCACATTTTTAAGGTCTGTCTGCGGTATAGAAATACAAGTACATAGTATACATGGTATGAGGTTGGGGTTAAATATTTTTGGTAAAAACACCGAGCAGACACTGGAACGTATAATATTCAGTTCACCACTACTCAAATTTAAATAACCATTAATTCATTATTTTACTCTTTTCTTGTAGTTATATTTTAAATTTTATTAATTAATATGTATATTTCTTCCATTTTATTTATACGAGTTTATTTGCATTTTTTGTTATAATTGAATCTTGTACATGGTTGTTAAAAAAAAAAGAAGTTTATGGCTTAAAAAACCTAATAAGGTTCAATGGTACAAAATAAGTTCCATTCAATTCATTTGGTTTTTTTTATATTGATATTTATCATGTCAAATGATATATCCAAATCCAATAATACAGAATCAAAGCCATTTTATAAAATTCAAAGTTTCGAGAAATTCAAGTTACTATACTAATTATACTTTTAAGCTAAATTTTGAATTAAAAATATAAACATCTGTATTTATAATTGCAGCATTTTTCGATGTGCTGCAGTTTCATTCTAACCATGCGATGTTGTAGTTCAGAAAAATATTTTTTTTAATATTATTATTTAATTTAATTTTATTTAATTGATTTCCCTAGAAATAAGCATAATAATTTATCCGAGTTATAAGTCTATAACACCCTATTTCGCTCAGAATTTGACCTTTAATATAATAAACAACGGAAATAAATAACACAAAGAAATCGCGTACGTATCTGTATTATACAGAAATAAATTTTCTTTTTCAATGAGTTTCAATTAATCGTACCCAACCTGTAGGATGTAAATCTTCAATCCTATTTAGTATATTTAATAATTTAATTAAAATAAAAATATCTGCAATTTTCAAATTAATGAAACTTAAATCTATATCTTTTTGTTAAAACTTTTAACTATGTACTATGTAAATATTTACAAGAATAAATAAATAAAAATTTATTTAAATATAATCCAAATAAATAAATATATCTATATTTAATATACATAAATCCTGGTATTTATACATATACATACAATATACATAATATGTACATATTACTTTGCAATTATATTATATTTAATTTAATTAATTTAATTAAACATAAATATCTACCTGATGGCTGTGCGGGGCTCCCCAAGGTACCAAGCCCACTACTAAAAGCTTGGGGTGCTAATAGCCCGCCACCTGTGTAGAATAATATAAACATTTGTATATAGATTTTTGTAAAAACATTTTTTTTTTATTGTTTATTTATATAATAACATGCATATTTTAGTAAATATTTATAATAAATATAATTAAAAGAATAATAAAGATTGCAAAAAATTTTTTAAAATTTTGTAATAAAAAATATTAATATTTCCCTTTATACATATATATTATTATACACATTGATGAATTTTATGTAAATATAAATATTTAAATAAAATGTGCATTAAAATAATAGTATGAAAAAGTGAAATAAATTGCATAATTTATTTTTATTTGAAATATAATTGGTATTTAATTATTTTTTTTTAATATTTAATTTTTTTAACATTGGTAATTGGCCAGAATTATGGAAATTGTTTCAATTTAAAGATATATGCATATTCGAATCGAAAATAATAAGAGAATTTATGTATGAATGAATCTCTTATTGAAATTATTGCCTTGATTAATAAAAAATAATTAAACTAAATTTAAATAAAATGAAAAAATAAATATTACAATAAAATAAAATTAGGTAGGATAAATGAATATGTAAACAACACTTCAAAAGAATTACTGCAAAAATAAAATCAGTTGAATGATAAAAATAGCATTTTTGTACGAATTGAAATTATTTTAAAAACAGGATTTTGTTTTCTCGTATCGGTAAATATTTTCAAATTAAATATTCCCTGATATATTAAAGTAAAGTTTGATTAGACTCGAGGACATCATCAAACATAAACTACAGGCATTCATTGACAACTTTTGGAGGCAATGTATGAAGAATGTATACTTGGAGGATAGGATAGATAGATATAGATATATTTATAACATATAGAGATGGGTTCATACTGCCACCGTAACCGCAAATGAGCTTATATTGACTGCAGTATTAACGGGCATACTAATATTCCACAAACTAAGAAAATACAAGAACTGTTAACTTTTTTTTTTTACTTCTTTTTGATTTGTGAATTTAATTATGTTTTATTAGCTTTTACTAAAAATATTTTATTATCATTTTTGTTTTTAATTCTTGTTTTTATGATTTAAATTTAATTTATGGTTTATTTTTCAATATTTGGATATTTGAATTTTTATAGTTACTGAACTTATATTTTATTTGTGCATAATTAATTTTTGTTTCACATGCTTGTACTCATTGCTATTTTATTTTAGTTTACTTATTTTTTTATTATTTTGTTTTTATTTTATGACCTACTTATTATAATATTCTGGATTTTTTTTTGTTATTTTGAATTTTTAATATTTTATTGTTACCCCACCATAACTTCAAATGTTAACTTCAAATTGTAAATTTTTATTGAAGTGGCGTTTAACACTATTTGCTAAATAAAAAGTGTCACTAACTATTCTCTTATTTGTAATTAAGTAAATTTGTACTACGGTTCTACATTTGTTATTTCTAATATGTTAAAACACTTTAATTGTAAATTTGATAATAATGAATTTTAAAATTAAATAACTAACTAAAATAGGACTCTAAAATGGAACCCAAAAGATTTCAGAAAACGAAAAAAACCATGCAACAACTGAAAACGCATCATAATATTAGAACTTAGTCAATTGGTCTTCACACCGGAAAATGCTTAAACATAAATAGCAAATTCTGTGAGATGAAAATTTCAAGGTGAATATATCTGTGCTCCAGTACTAAATAGACAATAAAAACAAACAAAAACGAATTTATTTGAGCTTAAAAAATAGTTAAAAAATAAAAACCGCCTATATTTCCAAAATAAAAAATTTTCACCATCACTCAGTTATTTATTTCTTATCTTAATAAAATTCTATCTATTCAAGTACAAAAATGATAAACATTTCAATAGAGTTCATCATAAAAAAATAAAAAACAAAAATATAATTTAATTTATTTTATAATTTCCTTCCTGTCATGTTCTTTCGGTAAATTTAATTTGTTGTAAATTAATAAAAAAAAAATATACATATATAATTAAATAACATACTTAACCGAACACCTTCTTTTCCCAAAAAAAAAAATAATAAAAAAAAAAGTTATCGGTATTTTTATCTAAAAAGCCTAAATAATCAAATTTTGCACTTTACTCGACAAAAACAAAAAAAAAATGAAATAAAAAAAACCCAGTTATATATTTTTTTTTTTCGTTTTGTTTATTTTTTTTTTTGTATTTTCTTGCGCGATTAAAAAAAATCAATCAACAAAAGTAAAAATTGAAGAAAATTGAAATCGATTATACAAAAAAAAAGAACAAAAAAATAAAGTGAAAATATTTTCGGGAAATAATAGGTATTTTAAAATAATTAAAATCAGTTTTGAATTTACTTTCTCAATACTCAATAGCCCTGGTTAGCCATATAAGAATTTGTTTAGAGGAAATAATTAATTTTATTATTGTAGCTTGTAATTGGTGAAATTTAAGAATTAGCACAACTTAAATAATGGTCTAGATTAGCTGATTAACAAATAATTAAACTACATGAAAATTTGAGAATAAAATCGAAAAAAAAACCATTAGGTTTGCAATTATACCTGTTGAATTAATCAGGTTAAATTAATTTTATTTATGTAAATTAAAATGTATTCTAATTTTTTAAATTCACTTTTTTAAAGTGAATATCATCATAACTACTTAAGTATGGTCTAGATTTGAAAAAAATATTAATTTATATTTTTTATAATTACTAATAAAAATTGTCGCAAAAAATTAGAGATCTGAGAAATCATCAAACAAAGAGATGACTGAAATCATGTGATATCAAAAATGCAGTACTATATACAACGTAATTAATTCTAAAATGTTTATATTCTGTTTTTGTCTTCATAGTTAAACAATATGCAAACATTATTAAACTATTTGTATTGTATTTATTAAACTACATTAAAGTAGTTAAGCTATTAACTAGATTACCGCCAAATTTCTAATTTTGCATTTTCGATGTCACCCGTAGTTTTAATTTTCTTTTCATATGTAATGAAATACATAGCTACTTTACTATTTATTTTTTATTAAAGCCAAAGCAATGGCACAGTTATAACGTAAATATTCAAACCTAATTCGATACTAAAATTCATGTTTTAATTCATAAGCTTTTTTTAAATGAAGCCGAAATTTGATTCGGCAGCCTTCTTGTCATAATTGAATATTGATTTACAATACTGTTATTCTTCTATGGTTTTTGTTTGTTTCTTTATAATTACAAAAAAAAAAATGTGTTATGAACTTAATTAAAAAAATATGATATCTGCTTAACACCAATTTTATAAAACCAATATAAAAAGGTCTAAGTAAATTCGAAAAAAAGAAAGAAGAAAAATGTTTATAATGTTTGAAAACAAAAAAAAAATTATTTTGGGTCTTTTTAATTTTTTGTTTACTGATAATTATTTCCTTATCAAGTTTCCTTTTTTTTTATTAAAATTTTCTTTAAAATTTAGAAATTCCAATTTAAAAAAAAAAATTGTCTTATACAATTGAGTTGAAATATATATAAAATAATTGTTCCTTCAATTCAATTATTTGACTATAAATTGTTATTTAAATACATAGGTTGATTGACAAAATAGGGATCAATTTATACCTATTGATTTACAACAGGTCGATAAAAATTGTAACAGTATAGAATATAATGTAGAGCGGTATAATATAACAAAATTGTTTTGTTGGTCAAGTCGAATAAGATTGTTTTGTATTCAATTAAAATTGAAAAACAAAATAAATAAAATTGATGATGGTATCAATATTATGGTGCAAATTTAAATATCTATACATTTATTGTTTATTTTTGTTTACATAGTAATTTTAATCAATTAAAAATATGGGGGAGAAAAACACGCCCAAACCAATAATACGATTTAAATTCAATTACCCTTATCAAATTTTGTTTTTATTGTCAATTCCAAGGAAAATAAACCTTTCAACATACTCTAATATAATATTACAATATATATACATATATATATATATATGTATTGATAGTAGAACCTCAAAAATGTAGATATTGTAGCGTTGGTTTTGTACATACATATTTATGTTATAAAAAAAAAGAAAATTTAAAATTTTACGAAATTCTCGAAATGTAAACTATATTTATTTGAGATTAATTTGATTTTACTTTTAAAATAAATAATGAAATTTATATTTATTTATATTAAATTATATTATATATTTAGATATATATATATATATATATATATATATATATATATTCGTATAGATAAATTAAATATTGTATAAAATAAAAATTAATTAAAAAAAAAATCAGTAATCATTCTTAAAATTGTGTTTTTTTGTAATTTTGACATCGTAAATAATGTTGCAAAAACATATGGTGACAATACATACGACAAGTAATTAAAAACAAGTGATTACTCAAAAAGTTAATTAAAAATTTTAAAATGGAAACATTGTTATATTAAAATAAATTTTGAATTCGGATTTTGTAATTTTAGTAATTAACCAACGGTTATAATGTAAAATTATAATAGTATGTATTTCTAATATATTTTTTTCCATCAGTATAAGCAGTATTCTTTTCATCCGGTTCAAGGTCTAGGTCAATCGTTTATTTACAATAACAGCTCAAAACTCTGAGTATAATTGGGTAACAACTTAAATAAAATGGAACTACGCTTTACAAGAAAACTTTGTTCCATTTGGTAAGCCAGAAACTTGATAAATAAATACTCCCAAAACATTGTAGTATAATATTGTAGTAAGACTTGGAGTACCGTATTTAAATTAAGCTGAAAAAGGTAATTTTACTTTAAGTTACGGTCAAGAAAATAAAAAAAAAAATCAGCTAGTTTTTATGCAGGTCTCAAATATTTAGTAATTATGTTTGCCAAAATTGGCACTTTCTTAGTTTTGTAATAGAAATTTTTAAATTATCCAGATCATTAACCTGCTTCTTTCTATTGAATTCAAAGATAGAACCTAGAGCTTGAACCGTATGAAAAGAACACACCTATTTATAATATCTTTTAAATTTAGGTAAAACACTTTCAAATTTAATTTCTAATCGAGCTGTTTTTTGTCATACATTATATCTAAAATTTGTTTTTAAGTCCGACAAATCAAATTTTTTCAGCCATCATACGTGTTGTATTGGCTTAAAATAAAAGCTGTGATGCGAGCCTGTTTAGATTTAGTGTTTTCAGCTTCTATCAAGTTACAGCTACTTTAGTTGCTGTTATGTTTAGGTCTTTTCTAATTTAAATAAATATTAAAACTCAAGGTATGTTTCACAATTTTATTAAATATCTTAATCGATTTCGGTTATTAGACCATCATCAGAAGACTGAGAATGACCGAAATCGATTAAGATATTTAATAAAATTGTCCTAAAATGTCCTAAAATTGTCCTCTCTAATTTCTTCATTTCTGACAAATCATGGTGCATATTGACCGTAGCACTTTAGTTTGAAATATTTCTAATGTATTTTCAATATTTCAATGTTGAAATTACTTGTGGCATCCCTTAATTCTATTTCATCATATCAGATAGGTTTCAAGACAGCCGTGTATAGCAAAATCTTGCAATTTTGAAATTTTCTTTCAACGTTATGTTTATGAAATCATAATCATGTTCTTTGGTTCGGAAATTAGAAATTATTTCTAATAGATTCCTTCTTCTGTTCTAACGTTGACTTAATTTATAGAATTTTTATTTCTACAAAAAGAAAAAGTGATGAAAGTTAGCAAAAAGTTTAGAGAAAAGTTTAAGTTTTGTACTTCCGGAAGTAATTGAACTAAAATGTTTTATTACTTCGAGTATAACTTCAACTTCTTTATCAAAATACCAAAATTCTGTTAAAAATATTTTTCAATATTTTTGTATAATTGACGAAACAATCCTAAATTTTCTTTGTATCTGTTCTGCACTATTTCACAAAATAAAAACCCATCTAGAAACCTACTTTATAGACTACCTGCATGATCTTGCAGATACGAAAATTAAGTTCCTTCATCGCTTTGTAAAAAGGTCAAATTGGAGTTATATAATCGGAAATGTCAAACTAAGATCAAATAGAAAAAAATTTGACGATCAAGCTAAAAAGTTTGACAATATTCATGAAAATGCTTTTGCTTCCATTGGATTGTATCTACCTATCATGGGCTCTGTTTCAATCATTTTCTATTTTAGTATGTACACAACTGGACTTCATGGAATTAAAAAAAAATTTTTTTTGATAAAATTGTGAGTTTACAGTACGCAAATGACGTACAGATAAAATTTTCGATTACATGATTTTTGTCTCACTAAATCTAAATCGTTTTCATTGCAAAAGTAATCATCTAAGATTGACATTAAAAATTACATGACTTAAATTCAACTAATGCTTAATCGATTAGGCTGCAAATGAATTTAATCTTAGTTTGACATTTCCGAATATACCTTGGTTTTGATAAGAAAAATCTGCTCGGAAAATCAAAATTCTGTGGTATCACAACGAATGTCCTTTGTTTAAGTGTGCCGACTTAAGCAGCCATTATACCTTTGTATAATGGAATGAAATTACTAAATTTTTATATACAATAAAAAATTTAATTTCGAACAATTTTATATGAATTTTTTATAAATATAATTTTATTGTTAATTTTTTTTATTATTTCGATAAATTGAACATTTACAAACATTTTATTGTAACACACATTTAATCATAGATTAACATTTTTAGTTTTATTTTTCAGTTTATTTCCATTTCAAAAATATATAATTTTTTTTTTCATTTATTCAATTTAAGTATGAATATTTTTATATACATGAAGGTTATTTTTATTGATAAAAAAACAGTATATGTATATATATATTTTGAGTACATATTTAAAACACGAACATCATAAAGTTGTAACTTCTATTTTACATGACACACTTCAATAATATTTTATGATTAGGACAAGTTTATAAAGCGAAAAAAAATATTTGATAAAAAATAGTACTAATTTTAGTACGTACGATAAATGAAAAGTTCAATATATACTCATATTTTTCGTAAGATATCCTTGTTGAATTGAAAATGTAATCAAATACATGTACATTGTAATGGAATTAATGTTAATGTTAGTCGACTTCATTACCTACATACAGTACAAAACTTAGTGGAAAACTAAGAAAACGAATAAAAAAAAATTAAATATAAGAACCCAAATTTAGTAGGCTTAACTAGAATTAATTATATCAGTTGTAAGGCAGTTCAATGATTCTAGATTACTATTTGCAAAATAATCGTTTGTAGACAACAAAAAAAAAACAAAATGATATAGAAAAGTAACTAGAGTCAAATTGAAACCAGGAAAAATTTTAATGTGAATAAAATATCACCTTAAAATTTGTCCTGGTTTCACGATTAAATTCAATTGGTTAAATAATTTGAAAATCATCATAGTTGATCAAAAATATTAACTTTTGTATATTAAAAGCTGGTAATTAAATATGATTTTGATACAGAGTAGTTTAAGAAGAGTTTGTGTAAGTAATTTAAAAAGCAACCATCTACTCAATGGAGATGAAAATAGACGATAGAGATGTGCAGGACTGATTTAGCGGAACCAAATATTTGCATTTTATATTATTTTATAACTCCCCTTGTAAGAATAAAAACGAGATTACAGAGTACTTCTCTCTCATATAATCATATATATTGTATATTTATACAATACTATACTCGTATAGCAGGTATTTAGTAAATTTTATTAATTATAGGTTGGCAATTCGCACGCCAACTTTACACTGTATAAATAATAAGTATGTATACTATTTCACGTAAAATTGATACTATAAAAAAAACCCACAACACATAATTATTATGTTGCATGCGATTTATGGTATTTACTGTTTTTTTTTTTTGGTGTAGATACTTAAAAAATATTTCGCGAATTACAAAAAGAAAAATAATTGAATAAATATAATAAAAAAAAATATTTTTTTTTCAAATCTCAACAATTTGCTTACAAATCTAAGTTTTTTAGCAACAATATCGATAGCAACATTGTAATTAAAAGTAGGATCATTATCATTATCTTTAAGCGTCAACTACACACAATAAAACAGTTGCACAGTGATTGTACCGATTTGTATATAACAGCCAATTAAATAAAAACTTTTGAAAACAACAATGCGTTGATAGATTTGTCTGCCAATCGCGAACGTGTTTTTGTGCAAAAGTCAACAATGATGGTAAACAAATTTTTCCGCATAAGTTTAAGTAGGATTAATTGTAAAAAGTGCGTAAAGATTTTGCAAAAATTATGTTCTTTTAAAAAAAAATATTAAATATATTTATAATACATAAATCGTGTAAATTTGATATTTTCAACTGTTGGGCCGTTATCACAAATGCTTTGTTGAACCTTCAACTCGTCGTTATATGTTTCGATTTAAGATTTTTTTTCAATTTTTAATGTACATATCGATTATATACAAATTTACTAGAGTTTAATACATTTTTTATTATTTTAATAAAATAATCAAAACTTACAGAAACTTTTATAAAATACAAAAAAATTTTATTTGTATTATGATTTGCGAAAAATGTAAAGGACAATCAAATAATTTCTGTAAGTTACAAAAATGATTTTCTCACATATGACTCTTAATGATTTGATGTAACATATTGAAAAAGGGGTGTTAGGTTTAAAGTCTAATATCTTTTAGCAAATAAAAATAAATTGTATTTTGTTTTGCTGTTGAATTGACTGCATATAAAGATTTATAAAAATGGCTAACTACTGGTATTCGAGTTAAGTGGACCAGTTGTTGTCTTAAAATATAAATTACGCTTCAATAAGGTGTCAATTGTCATCAAATTATATTGTGTACGTCATTTGTTTTGTAAAAATAGTTGTACAACGAATTGTTACACAGTACAGTTGTTGTATCGCGTCGTAATGGTCGTTTTATTTAAGCCGAAACTAAAATTTGAAATTGAATTAATGAGCATAGAAGTATATAACTTGGGCTGTTGCTAAAATCATTTTAAATTGCTTTTTTTTTATTAATATTAAAAAATTTTAGTTTGTTTTACGGGAATTATGCAGTTTTATAATAATACCGCTAGATATATAATATTTTTTGATTTACTGTTAAATTTATGCTTTCCACTTTGTAAATGTGTTTTATTCTTTTATTAGAATAAGGTAGTATTTAGAATAAGATAGAATAGGGATAGATTTAGAATAAGATAGAATACGGGAAGAAATATCTGCCGGTGTGAAATGAGTCTTTTAGTAGTAGATTAACTTGTTACATTTCTTTGAGCAGTAAATCATATACATATAATTATTTAGTCGGGTCGGGACTTATTTTAGTACTGAAAGTGAAGCATTTCGAATTCGAATGATTAAATAATTACAATATGTAGTAATTATCAAAGTTGTACAAACTAACTTAAAATAAAATAAAATTATTCAAAACAAATTTGATATATGAATACGATTTACAAATATGTAAATGGAATTTCCGAGTCCGAATTATCAACTGAAAATGTCCATTGACATTTTAGATATCATAAATTATAATCGATAAAGAATAACTTCTCGTACAAAAATAATCTTTAGATACTTTTAGATTTTACATACATAAAAAAAAAATATTTTAGAGCACTTAAATAATATTTCTAATACTGACCAAATATATTTTTAATGTAAATATTTAAAATTATAAATGTATATCAAAGATATGCAATGTAATTATTTACTTAAAAATTTAATTTTTATGCATTAACTGTTTTTTTATAAGTACAATTTTTTTAAAAATAGAAATAATGCGATTTAATTAATTTTATTAATAATATATTATTATTACATATTATATACAAATTAAATATAATGGAACAAAAATAGTTACAAAATTAATAAATAAAAAAGAAAAACAAACAAAGAAAAAGAAAATTAAATACAAAACCTACCTCCAACACTTGAACCATTTTGTGTTGAATACATATTTTGTTGTGCCGTTTGTGGCTGTGGTGGATACATTTGAGGCGCTTGTGGTGGCGCTCTTGTTGCTCCCGGTGGAACCAATACAGGTGCTGGACTAACTAATCTCATTGGTGTACCTGTTCTTGGTCCCATTACTAATGAACCACTTTGATCAAAATATGCTGGTATAACCTATTATATATATATATATATACACACATATATTTATGTTATATGATTCATTTACATTAACAATGACCCAGGATTTTTTTTTTTTTAATTATTTTATATTGTATTGTTATACATGTATATTTATGTTTTTTTTTGTAGTTGTCATTATTGTTGTTGTTGTTGTTGGTGTTGTTTGATTTTTTTGTTAGAAATATTATTGTTTATTTTAGCAACAATATTGTGATAGAAAAAGAGAAAGCAAATGAAAAAAAAAACAAAATTATTATTTTTTATACAAAATTTACAATTATTATAAAATAAATAATTTTTATTTTTCGCAAATACTTATATAAAAAAAATGTAATTGACTTTTTGTATTGTTTTTATAATTTATAAAATCAATTAAAATTTTGGCATTTGAACTGTATTTTAAAATTTTATAACAATTTTTTTTTATTTGTAATAGTTAATTACATATGTAAGTAGTAATGTGAGATATTCAATCGCTGTTCAAATGTTCAAAAAAAAAAAAAATTTGTTCAATATTCAATTTTTTATTTTATGTTTTACTTTGTGAATAAAAAGAAAAGTGTGATAATGGTTTTAAATGAAAAAAAAATTGAATATTATAATTATTATTTTACTAGTTGAAATCAACTTAAAATTCGAGCAAGTCGAATGCTTTTCATCTCGATTCAAATCCGCGATTGAAACAAAGTTTTCACGATAATAAATTTTATTTGAATCACATTGCATGTGTAGTGACAAACAATTATCTGATTACATTTATTATATTCTGTTTTTCCAAATAATGTCTAAAAAATAATATTAGAACAAAAAGACCTTCTATACAGCTATTATAATTATAAATAAATAAATAAAAATAAATAAATAAATAAATAACAATAACAAAAATTCGGTAACCGAATCGTAAGTTTGAAAGCTAACATTAAAAAAACTCTTTCAAAACATACAACTTAGCTGTATAGACAGAATAGTTAATAACTAATTAAGAAAAAATTTATTTAAATTGTATAGTTTTAATTATGATCCATTTTTTTTTTTTTATATTCTTGACAGTAACTTAGGTAGAATAATCTTTTCGTGCTTAATTAAGTATGGTACTGAAAGTTTACACTACAATTTCTACAAATATTTGGAGTATTTATTTAAGAAATTACTGGCTTTCTGTTAACAAATTACTCATAAAATGTGGAAAACTACTACTATTGTCAGGAACTAAGCTTTCTTAAATAGATAGACTAAATAGATTAAATAGACTTGTTACTAGATTATACTCTCAATTATTTTTTGTCATTTATTTTATCCCAATGACAAAGGGTACTGGACCAGGTCGAAAAACCCATAAAGCATTTTTTTTACTTCATCGGGAATCGCATCTGGGACCTTTCGGTTGAAAGGCAAGCGCTCTACCTGCTGTGCCACCCAGCGTGTTAAGCTATTATGAAATTAGAATTCGGGCTAAAATGTTTTACTATCCTAACATGATAATATAAACAGCCTCTCTTGCCTTTTAATATAAATAGAAAGTAGTGTGCTTCTGCAGCAATCAAATTTGTATATAACATTCTAATATGATTCTGAATCGAACAACAATGAAAA
Organism: Argyra leucocephala; assembly: GCA_963942445.1. NCBI lineage: Eukaryota > Metazoa > Arthropoda > Insecta > Diptera > Dolichopodidae > Argyra > Argyra leucocephala. The sequence goes on along the minus strand of OZ012677.1, from coordinate 156,942,707 downwards.
ACAATGATAAATCGTTTACCAGTTTAAATCTCGTAACCAGTTTAAATCTCGCTCAGTTTGAAGTTTTTTCATTCTTTTTAAAACAATGAAATTTCATACAATAACTTTTATGAAATGGAACATTGCTATTTAAGAGGATCTAATTTTTGATAATAGTTGTAGTTTTCTACATTTAATTAGTTGATGTTATTATTGATAAATAATAATAATACTCGTAAAACATTACTCGTTCCATTGTAATATATTGCAGTACTGGCACTTAATGTGCAAAAAAGTAGTCCTTTGTAAGTTACTGATTGATAAAAAAATGTCCATTACTTTATTCAAATAACGAAAAAATTGAATATTAAAAACAAATTTATAATTTTAATATAATACTTAAAATAAATTTAAAGTATTCATATGTTACATATGTATGGTATATAGAATTGTAATATACGTATATCATTAATTATATAAAATAAATATGTATATATTTCACAATTAATTATTAAATAATTTTATTTCAACATTATTTTAATTAACTGTACACGCAGTAACGATTAAAAATGGAATTTTAATTTTATTTATTTATTAAATATTTTATTTATTTACTTTTTCGGCGAAATTTCTCTTCAATTTATTCAGAATACATGGAATTAATTTTTAAAAAACGTGTGCCTATATTTTTATGTTTTTTTTTTGTTCTTTTGTTGTGAAAATATGTAAAATATATGCTTTTGTATTTTATTATGTATGTATGTTACCAATAAAAACTGTTCTTAAGCTGATCTACTTCTAACTGAAATTAACATTAAATTGTTCCACCATATGACCCAACGGAGCGTTTACGCCTATTAGCCCTTACTATAATAGTCGTATGATATCATATGATACTTCGTTAAATGTTCGATATGATTCAATATGATTTAACAAAATCATAACCAATCATAAACTTAACTATATTTGCCATACGACTTAATAATATCAAAACGTCAAAACCAAAAGTTAAAATAAGTGAAATAAAAATATAAATCATATGATTACTCTATGATTCTGTAAATAAAGGCTTTTTTTTATTTTGAGTTTTGAATAAAGATCTTAAATGTTTTTTTTTATTTTGAGATTGGAATAAAATTCTTAGTTAAAAGAAAAAAAAGTAATTTCCTTTTAGCTTACAAAATTATTTTTTATTTATTTACAATGCTGTCAAAATTGCTTATGATTGCTTATGATTTGTATACGCTTCTTCTCGTATGCTTATGACTTAACGAATGATTTTGAAAAGACTACTGATGGTTATGACTATTAAAGTGGGTTAAATGAAATGTCATGTTGGCGTACAAAATCATGTGATATCATATGACGTCTTGACTATTATAGTTAGGGGTATTGAATCGTAGAACGAAACGAAGAAATGGAATAACTAATTTGGACTAACATGGCTAGATATAAACCGATTTTTTGTTTTAGGTATTAATTAAATTATTTGATCAGAATGGTCAGTTTGAGAACAGCTTTTATCGGTGGCATATATTAATTTATAATAAATACAAATTTTCAATACACACATGAATTATACATATAATTATACATATTTTTAAATTATAAAATTTATTTTATTTTGTATATTTTTTTTAATCTTTCATACAAAATTAACGGAATTCTTTAATTGTTGTTGTTGTTGTTACTAATTAAAAAAATATATATTTATTCATTTATTTATATTTTAACAGTATATAATTTGTTTTTTAATAAAGAAGTATATATATACATTAAATTATAATCTGAATGCAGAATTTTTATTTACAAAATTACAAGAATTTGAAGAGTATTGTTTGGTACTAATGTCACAATGATCTTTATATAGATTATAAACTGTAAATTATGCAGTAAGTATTTTTATTAATTATTAACTGGATATAATTATATCACCTATCTGACTGTATAATCTGAGCTATGTCATCTGACTAATAATCAAAAGATTCCGGATTTGAATCCTGTTCAGGAGATGAATGCTGTTAAAAGTTTTTTTTTAAATTATTCTTTGAAATTAATTTGGAATACAATTTGGTTATCGTCTAAAATAAAATTGAACTGTACTATATCAACTAATATTATGAAGATAGATGTAGATTTCCACATTTAAATTAGTTGATATATCAAAAATTCAAAAGCAAAAAACTATTGCATGTGATTGTGTGTGCCAAGACTTTGCGTAAAAAGTTATTAGAGACTATGATGTTCATTCCATAGCTTGGAATTATAAAAATCTAAGTATTAAATTTAAAGTTAACCCTTGTATAAGAGAAATTATCTCTGAAAGAAAATTTGAACTTTAGTGTGAACAGGTTCTTCAAATTTCATGATATGACTTTAAGCTTTCGGAATATTTAAACTATATTTAATGTCGTTTGTTTGGAAATAAATTACCACCCCTATTCTAAATTCCATTGTAGAGCCCCTAGAGAAATTCCACGTCGGAGAGAATCTACGAAAAAGCGATTCTAAATTCCGAAGAAAAATGTCTTCTAAGTTTTCTTATTTTGTTTACTTTTTCTAATTATGTTAGTATACTAGAATGTATAAATTTTTATCAATAAATTATCAATTTTGATTGGAATTTCTTAATGTCGTACTGAATTTCGTTTTTGTTCTATTCAGACCGCTATTGATTTTATTGTGACATTAGACTCTATTTAATTTTTATTTCACACTTTTATTTAATTTTTATTTTTTTTTACTTTAGTTTGCATTAATGTTAATAATAATAATAAAAAAAAATTAACATTACATACATGTACAAGTTAAAATTAGTATTATATTTAAATAATATTATTTTATAAATAAATAAATATGTAAATAGTCTGGGAGGGGAAATCAATTGAACAAATTTAACAAAATATTAAAGTATTATTTTATTAACATGTATTAAGAGTGTTTGTGTTACCGGTAAAGGCTGTTTTTAGGCTCACATAGTCCTGTTAAATATTATTTCTGGCAGAGTTGATTATTACATAATGAGTTTAGACACAAATCGATTTTTTTTTTTAAAATTTTGTCTAATGTCATATATTTTTGAAACATAATGTTGATAGTTTATACAAATCAAGTAAAGTTACAATATTGTAGAAACAGAAATTTTGTATTAATGTAATTAAATTATGTTGGATTTAAATTGTTTAAATGGTTTATTCAAAATCAATTAGGTCATACCGATTATATACAAAATAACAAAGTAGTTCTACTAAATTTACCAGCTTAAAAAAAAGTATTGGAATATAAATAGTATTTAAACATTAATAAACAATAATATGATTTACATTAGTAAATTAAGTAAATACGTGTATACTAAAGTTTTAAATTATTGTCAACGTTTAATTAAAAAATTTTGAACATTAATAAAACACAAAAAAATAACTCTCAAGATTGAACGACAGTTTTTATTTAAGATATAAAACAATTATTTACCAATTTTTGAAAATTGTCGAATATTTTGCTTTTAATTTTATTGAACATGCTTATCATACAGATACGTATATCGTTTACTACTTGAAGACTTCTTCAGTGTTTTGTATTCGACTCAAAAACTATTTTGTACATATCAAAATTTGATTTTCATCTACTTTAAAATAAGCATGATTCGTAAAAATTATGACTTCCATTTTAAAACCAACCAATCAGTGTAATTTTGTTTTCATTTGCAGCCGAAAAAACACTCAAAAAACTGATTTAGTTGCCTTAATACATTTTGATTCAATTCAATTCAAATCAGAGTTGTATAAAATTTTTCATTTCAAATGTTTCTCACCCAGACTATTTACATACATTGCTTTAGTTTATTTTATTTTTTTTTTTTTTTACAAATTTTTTAATTCTGTTTTAATTACACACTATACTCATATGTATATTAATTATTTATATTATGTAATATCAATTTTAATATTATTTAAATATCAAATCCCAAAATATATATGATATAATCCATATTAAAATTATTCATCCTTTTTGTTTCATAAAAACTCACCTGAAATGATTGATTTTCAGCACCTTGTTGTGATGGTGTCAAAGGTCGACGTGGTTGTGAACCTTGTTGTGGTATTAAATTACCAGGATAAACACCCCATGGTGTAACACCGTAATATTGTGGCATTTGTGCTGTTATTAAACCCATATATGGAGCACCTTCTTGTCCTGGATTAATAACATATGGTCCAGCAGCAGCTGCTGCTTGTTGTGCAGCTGCTGCATAAGCAGCACCTTGTTGTGCTGCCAAAAACTGTTGAGATTGTAATTGTAATGCTTGTTGTGGTGGCATACCACCATTTGGTGCACCCGGCTGTCCGGCTGCATTTGTTGCTGCTGCTAAACCAGGATTTTGTGAACGAAACAATTGCTGTAAATACAAAATAAAAATTATATTTTAATAAACAATAGTTTTTTTTTTAAAAAAGAGGAAATTCTTTGTTTATTTGAAATAATATAAATATCCGGATGTTAAAATTGAGATAAAAATATTAAAAAAAAAACATTGATATGTATTGTATATGGTATGACTAAAATATTGTTTATATTTTTATTCTTTATTTCCATTTTAAAAGGGTGATAAAAAGTTGGACGTTTTAGTTTTTATTTCTTTTTATGTTTTTTTTTTTTTTTTTTAATATGTATATCAGAAATTCTCTTTCAATTTTTAATCTTAGCTATTTCTAGTACATTTTAAATAGATTACCCACCACAATGAATAGATTTATAAAAATTTATTCATTTAAAGTTATTTTGAATAAAAACAGGAACCCATTAATATTTTTCCTGACATTTTCTGAATATCCAAATTCTCTTTTTTTTTATTTTTTTTGCTTTTTTGTTATATATTCAGCAAACCTTTTAATACCATGTATAGCTTTTTGTTTTTTTTAACTAACCTTTGTTAAAGAATAATAGTTATTGATCTAAAAAATTTAGGACATTTAAAAAGTAAAAACCAAAATGCGATAACTACAATAATTTTATAATAATATAACTGCCTGACTCTATCTCTATAATACTACTGATGTGATGCTGCTGGCTATATATAAAACCCGGATAAATAAAAATTTTCAATCATTCAATTAACCAGATCCTCTTTCAAATGCCAAAATCAGTCATGGAAAAAGAAACATAAAAAAAAAAAAAAAAAATACAAAAAAAGGACACTGCAGTTAAATTCCGTTACGCGAACAAACAAAAAAAAAATACCCTATTAATTATAAAATTTCCTTTAGGGGATTTTTTTTTTTTGAATAAAATAAAAAACATCGTTTTGTTTTGTGTTTTTTTTTACCCGAAAAAATTCTTGGGAAATCAAAAATCAAAAAAAAAAAAAATTAAATATACTTTTTTTTAATAAAAAATTTCAGTGACGAAAAACGACCTGCCGTGAAAATAAAATAGAAATATGTACATATATACATATATATATATACATATTTGTATTTTTGAGCTCGTTTTACTCCCATTCATTCCCTTGAAATGTCATAAACAGAAATTAATGTTAAAATGAAAATTTTCAATTTTTTGGTTTTGTTTTCCTTTTTTTTCTTCTGCTTTTTAATATTCTATAGAGGACTCAAAACAGAAATGACTAAAAGAAAAATATAAGAGGGCATAAGTTATAATTCCGATTTTTAATGTTAACTAGAAACTAAAGGATATTCGAATTATAAATTTTTATAAACAATTTGATTTATTTTTAGGAAGTTAGTTTAACTGGAGAGAAGTGGTTTAGGTCGGCAGCAATGATAGGTGTTTTTAAATCAGTCCTAGGACATATCTTCTGATAAGTAAGTAGAATTAGGTTTAACTGTGTTGACTTTGAATTTAATTCCTATTAGCTTGTGACGAATAATTTCAATAGTTCAATTGTTTATAAGAAAAATTGGTATGTTTCTGTGTGCAATAGTAAAATAGTGAAAACAATTGTTGTGAATTATTAGTTGCTGTAAATGTATAGTAACCATTATTTTAATCATACATATTGAACAGGATTTTCTGTATACTTGAATTTCTACAACGACATAGGCGGTAAGAGTCAATGTAAATAATTACGAAGCGAAGCCAAGATTCTGAAAATGTTTTATTAATTTTTGTTTCTTCAATACCTCTTTACTGATCTATTTTCAACTATCAATTTTACTTAGAACCAACTTTACAAACATTTCGCGATTTCATATTCAATATTTGTCCAAAAATGACAAATATTGACACAGAATTCAATAATTAAAACATTTTTAGATAATTAAACTCGCTAAAATACATCTTCATACATTTTCATACATCCTTGAATTACATCACAAATATTAACGAGTTCTTAATGCATCTAACCCTAAAATCGAATTATCTAAAAAGGCGAAGTTATTTAAAAATATTGAATTTAGAATGCACTGTAAAAATAGTTTATTAAGTGAATTGAACTAAAAAATCTAAAATAAGATAAAAAAAAAAATAACAACAACAAAAGTGGTCACGAAAATTTTTTCAATTAGTTTTCCAAATGGAATCAAAAATAAAGATGGATGAGAAAGCAAAAACAATTTTTACTAGCGCAATTTTGTCAAATCAGAGAAAATTTAGTAGAAATGAAATTAATTTTCTTTACTTTAAAAAATCTATTGTAAGATTTTTCTAATTTTCAAGATTAAAAGAGAAGAGGGGACGCTGTGTGTGTTTGGTGTTATACTGTTTTTTTTTGTAGAGATTTCAAATTAATTTTCTTTTTGAAAAGCCACAAAATTTTGTTGAATTTTCATTGACCAAATAATTTATGAAAAAAGAAAAAATAAAATAAAAAATAAAACAAGCAAAATAAAAAGCGATTAAAAAGTGGAGAAAAATGTCATCGTCAAAAATGGATTTTGTTTTTGAATGGTTTTTAAATTTTCTAATAAATATTCATTTTTTTTTTATTTTGAAAGTACGATAATTACGATTTGTGTTAAGAAGAATGAGATCAAAGAATTTTATAAAATCAAATTTTAAACAGAAACTCTTGGAAATTGTTTTTTTGATCTTGGATTTTGTTTTGTTTTTCAAAAATAAGTTTTATTAATTTTATTTTCAATTTAGAATTAATTAAAGTGGAAAATTTCAAATGTCAAAGTATAAAAATTGAGATTTCTGGATTGAGATGAAAAAAAAAATTGGTCAGGTAAAAATTCTGCCAAACTTTTTAACTGTATAAGATATATTTTAGATTAACAATAATATTTTTGAATTAATAAAAAATGTTCTCAATATTTTTGACATCATACAATTTTTTATATCATCGTCATTGTTATATATGTATTGTGTATATGTATATATATCACATAAAATTTATGAAAGTTTCGTTCAAAAGTACATTTTTAAATAGGTTTGGGTTTGTTTAACTGTCCAAAGGTGTACGTACTTAGATTGGTAATTAGATTAGATTGCTGATTAGAATGCCACAAAACCAAATTTTGCTTTTACGGTCGCTGAAGACTTGAACCAACTGGGATAATAATTTTATCTATTCATCTTTGTTTCACAGTAAATTCTCTTAAGTTGATCAGTTGAAGTTTATTTAATTTTGTTGCTTTTGATTTAATTTGAATTATTAAAATTTCTGGTTTTGTAAAGTCTATAACTAATTTTCGGCGATTATTTAATGGTTGTTCAGGTCATTGAATTAATGCTCTGAATTAAAATCATCAATCAAATATAACACCGGGGAGCGTTTTAATTTAATCATCCTTTTTCGTTTAGGTTATAGTTATTAGCATTGAATAAGGGAATACTAATTTTGGTAATGGGTAGAAATAGAAAATTAATTATTCAATTTTGTTAAACTAGTTTTAAGTAAAATAATATGAATTAATTGGCGTTGATTTAAAAATAAAATTAAATGTAAACATATGCTGGGCCCGACAAAATCCAGGAGGCTGCGCCCATCATAAAACTCTATAAAATAATAAATAAAATTTTAATTAAACATTTGAGTAAAGCTATAAACTAAACTTTTTCACAAAGATAATTTTCAATTTTATTTTTATATAATTATTAAAAATATTTAATTTTGTTCAGAATTGAAATGCATATAAAAAAACAGGTCTGAAGACAAAAACGTATGCATAAAAGATTTAATAAAGTGAACAAGAGAAATAAAAAATTAATTTAAGTTACACACAAGTACATAATGTAGTCTAAATAAACCTCTAAACTATATATTGTTGAAAGACAAAAAAGATTAAAAAAAAATACAGAAATTAAATTTGATGTTTCTAGAAAAACACCTAAACACCAAAACAACATTCATTGTGTACACTAAATTTATAATGTAGCATAGTTGAATATTAAATGAGAAGTTTAAATAAGACCGATATTTCCAGATGAATTTATATTCAAATGACAAAATATATTATAAAACGAAACCTGATGTTACTGAATAAAAAAACGATTTTCTGGTATTAAATCTATAAGAATAAAGTAATCCGAAGTATAGCTTAGATTTATTTAAAATTTTCCTTGTAATAAAAATAATTAAAATTTTTAAAATCAATATTATTAAAACTGAATAAATTAAGTAAAAAAAAAAAAAAATAAAAACGAAAAAATTATCATAACAACTAATATTACAAAAAAAAATCAATTTACATTTATTTTTTTTTTATATATATAAAATTATTTATATTATTTACTTTTATTTAAATGAAAATTTACTCTACAAGTAATAATCGACATCATTATTAATGTGTAATATCTATTTACTTTTCAATTTCATGTTTTTATTCGAAATTCAGTAAGTAAATATATAAAATAAAAAACAAAAGAAAAATCTTGTTACTTTCTTTAAATCATTTCTGTTTCTCCAACTCATTCTCTATATACAAGATTTTCTTTTTACTTTTCATGTATATGTTTTCTAACCTACTTATATATGTATATTTAAACTGTACAGTCTTTGATCAAATTATAAAAACGAGCTCGATTCATTTTTTCTAGTTATTAATTTAGATTCTAGACATTAACTTTACTGTTGGTAGGATAAGATACTGTTGGTATCATAATTATTTACACATCGAAAATAATTATCTTTTCTTGTAAGAATTAGTTATAAATAAATTTGACAAATATTATTCAATCGAATTGAAAATATTTTTAACACTGATTATTATTGTGAACATTTTTTATTAAAGAATTAACGGTGAACATTTAAGTTCGACTTAATAATAATTTCGAACTCATAGCCAATTTTTTTTATAACTTAATTTTAAAGGTCTTTGAGCACAATATAGGTTTTTACAGGCTAGGTCTTTACATTTTTTTTTTGTTTCTGTATAAAATAATTCTAATATAATATAGTAATAGTTTATTCTTGCATCAAGTAAATTGATTGGCATACATACATACTTAATTCTATAGTGTCAAATTTAATATTGGACCATAATTAAACTAAATTAGGCTGATGTAAAGTTATGCCAGTAAGTTCTGACGATAATCTTAATCTAGGTTTTTAAACTTAAATCAATACGAAATAACTATGTAATAAAATGTTTAATAAAATACTTTTATCAAAACAAAATTAGCCCCCTAAAAAGTAGAGAATAAAATGGAGAGTGGTCAATCTTATGATTTTAAAAATTATAACTTGCTGCAATATTTGAGGCCTAAAAAATCATTAACGTTAGAAGAATCATGCTAAGCATTTAAGTTTCTATATTTTGTTAACAGAAAAGTAAACAGATTAGTAAATAAACAGATACTGATAAGTTAATATAAAAGTATATATAATATAAAGAAACTTAATAACTACTCAAGAACATTATTAAATATTGTTATTATTTCAACTTTGCTTAGGGTACATTTCAAATTTTAACCAAAAACAACTTAATTCTAATCATTATATTAATAGTGAAAATAGAATTAACACAATAATTAAATATTAAGCAATAGTGGTACGTAACTCATTTAAAATAATTATTTTGTTAAATATAAAACTATTAATAATTATTAACAGTTTTTTATTCATATTAAAGTATAAAGTGAATCAAATTATTAAACCTGAGATATGTATGAAGGAAAACTATTATTTATATTTAAAAAAATTTAAAAATCAATTTCATTAGAAGACGCAAAATATAAAATTCGTGATGGATAGAGTATGTGGAAAACAACACCTACATAACTTTTCTTAATATTCAAATAACTACAGACTTAACTGATTGAAATAAATAATTAAATATTGAAACAAATGAAGTAATTTCTTAAGTCAAGCTGAAATTCAAGAGTGTGCTTATAGTGCTGATATGATAAAAGTAATTTATTTATTAATAATTTTTTCAGACACTGTAATACTACTTATGTACATAATATATATTTATTATGTATATATGTACACAATATAAAAGTGAATATAAAACAATTACTTAACATCCAACTGGGATAATTTCCTTCATACATATTTTTTATGTTTTCAATTTCACAAGCAAAAAAAAATGTATTACTTTATACCTACTCTCTTATTGTTTAACCTATTTTAATATTTTGTATTCTTTCCATCACATACAGAGTAAATAATAGAAATAAAAATAAAAAAAGAAATAAAAGTAAAAACAACAAGTAAACCAGCAACAGATGTCAAGAATCATGACCTAAATTTACGCAACCGAAAGATTTACAATTCGTTTTGTTTATTTTGTTTTTTTTTTTACTTTTTTTTATAATTTTTCATCAAAAAGGAGAAAAAACATTTCCACAAGGTTCAAACTTTCAAATAGAAAATAATAAAATAATAACACAAAAAAATCAAAATAAAGTAAAAGGAAATGAAAAATAACAATGACGAACAACGATAATTGAAATGACGTCTGCAAAACGATTGACTATATAAGAAGAAAAAATATATATATATAGTGAAAGAAAAATGTTGGGCGGGGGGTCGAGATCAAATTTAGTCCATTTTAAAATTGTTACTATGTAAGAAATAGAAATTCCGCAGGTTTATGTTTTTCTTTTCATGTGAAATAGGGTGGCTATCTCATAAGAGTTAACTTACATCAGTATCCATTCATCCATTTAAATACATACTTACATACACATATTCAAATACTTATGTATATAATGAAAAAGGGTAAATAAATATTATCAAGGATTGTATTTAAATTAAAAAAATATTTATTTCTTATGCACATATTGAAAATTGAAGAGGTTTTTTATTAAACTATAATCCAAAATAAGTTGAAGAAAATTTTCTCGTCGTATTACATATATGCATTATGGATGCATGAACGTTTTTGAATGATTATAAATTTAATATTATTAATGTACATTTATAGGACCGCATAATATGACTGGTCTTATAACTAATTTTTTTTTATTAGTTGGGAGTTCTATCGCGACCTCTTAAGATCTATTGTACTTCCCCGTTTATCTCAGAATTGTGGGCTTATGTCCTTGATAAACGCTATTATTGCCTTGATGTCAATTTCAGAATCAGACAATGTGTATTCCTGGAAATATTTATTTCTTTTGCGAGCTTATAATCTATTACTAATAAAATCTAAACTAAATCTAATAAAATTGAAAATATTCGAAGGAAGAATACTGAAGTTGTACGATACATGAGAGAATGGTTTGATCCTAAAATAAATTATGTTATAGTTAATACCAACTAAGATCACAGAAACATTTGAAATTATTTACAATATGTACATGAATTTATTACAATACATAGACCGACAGGACATAGATAATCAGGATATCAAAGAATGTCAAATGTAGAATACTAACCTAAATTCCGTACAATAGAAAGCACGATGTATTTTTATATAAAAATTCCGATGGTTAGATGAAGTCGAAAGCATTTTTTGATTTAAATGAAAGGAATGTGGAACATAAATTTCTGCAATTTGATTTTTACAGTTTAAATATATTTTTTAACACACCCTGCATTTATTTACATACATTTTTACATATTGCATATTTATAAGTACACACTAAGATGAAATTGAAACTCTACACTTTATTAAATTAAATTATATTTTAAAGTTTTTATATATATACGACCTACTTTCTTGTTGGGCAATCAATATTTATTCTATTTTGAATAAAATTCTTCAATATTCTATCTTGGAATGATAAAAATAAAATGTGACATTTAGATGGAAAAAAAATGTTTAAAGTTAAAATTTTTAATATCCATTTTTGATGGTATAGAAATACTTGATGCAGAACGATGAAGGTAGAGATTACGATAATAGAAAGGTTAGTTATATACGATAATAGAAGTTTTATAGTTAGACTAATAGCATAAAATCGTACTAAATAAAAAATTGTTGTTGAAATGTTTTGTTCTATTTCGGAACCATGAAAACTAGTAGTTTGGTGGTACATCATTTTTGAGTCCTAAAGGTATATAAAATCGCATTACTTCAGAGTTTCTGAGCTATTGGATCGCAAATATTATTAAAGCTTACTAAATTTTAATAAATTTATTATTATTAATTTTTATTTCTTTATTTAATAGAATTAAAATTATAATAAAAGTAAGCACTAGTTACCAGGGCTTTCGGTTTAATAAATTTCATTTAAGTGTACTGAATTTAACTTAAAATATTTTTAATTAATGAAAATTTTAAAAGCACCTGTTTTACATCGTGTAAATATCTAAGACATTCAATACGCAGTTTCCGAAATACAGAGTGTTAAAATAGGTTAACTGAAAATGTTCATTCAAAACTATGATTTTGAATATTAAACCTAAAAAAGGTTTTTAATCTAACACAAATATGCTTAGTGTTCATTTAGAATATTAACCGAAAATTACAACTAGTCTAACACAAATATGCCAAGTGCTGACATTGAATATGAATTATTATGCTAAGTACAAAACCTATTACAGAAAATACAAAATTAAAAAAAAAATCATTTAATCGTACGAGTTATTTTTAGTTATTAATTGAGAAAAGAATAGAGTACAAAAAAAAACGTTGTTCCAGTTTTCTAACTTAAATTGTACGCTTTTGGCAAGCTATTAAACTTTCAAATTACTGCCCTGCAAAATTATGATTTTCTATGTTCTAGGCCATCGAAGTATGATTTAAATAAATTAAAAAAATGTTCAATATAAAATACATACTCTTTTTCATCAGATCTAACGTCGAGCAACAAGTAAATTTCAAAAAAAAAATAAATTTTCTTCACACTTTCAGTATCCAATATAAAATATTCAATTTTAATTTTGTCTATTTGTAATAAATTTTAACTTTCTTTTTTGTTATTTTAGCAATTACTTATGTTACATTAAAAAAAAATTTTAGAATACAATCGAGACCTTTTAAGTAATCATATACTGTTTTTTATTTTCACACTAAAAGAAGAGAGAAAAATACACAAAAAAATGTAGGGTAAATAATTTTCTTAATACGAGTAACAATATTTCCCAATTCCATTTTTATTTTTGTTTTTCTATTCTGATTTTCAATTGTTATTGTTAAAATTATTTTTATTATTTATATTCTAATAGAATTTTGTATTATTAGAGTTGTAACTTTGATATTCAAATAATTGTAGTATTTATGCTACATTTTTGCTTTTCATCGGTGAACATTTTACAAAAAAAAATATAAAACAAATATAGGCAAGTTTTGAGAACAATAAAATTTTAATATGACATTAAGACGATGTTAAACAAAACTACATTCAAATCATTCAAAATTTGACTATTTACTTAAAAATAAAAAATGTCAAGCCAAACGAAATTAAAAATTTGCTATTCCCGAAATCGATTTTAAATTTGTATGACAAGATTTTTAATAACGTTTTTACTATCCCAAATTTTTTTTTTTAATTTTATCAGCTCTATCTAATGTACACAACAACCACCATTCTATGATTTATTCAATACAAAATTATATTTTTCTATTACGAACTACGACGTACTTATTTATTTTATATTTTATTAAATCATATAAATAGAATCAAAAATATACAATAGAAGTAGAAGAAACAAATAACTGTAAAACAGTCTAAAGGATCTGACATTTTACCTTTCTTTTATTTAATATTACATCCTTGAATATTTTTTTTCTACTCTCTTTCTCTCTATACATAGTACACGTATTTAGGTGCTCTATATAACTAACCGCAGCCTATTAAAAGATTTTGTACCTCTTTTGTGTTATTCATCATATTGTTTTGTTTCCCTACTATATAAATACCTATTTATTAGTAAATAAATTGTATATACAACTATTATATTTTGTTTTCATACTATTTTATTTAAGTGAAAATTTTTGCGAGATATATATATACACAAATGTATATAATGTATAGTTGATATTTCCTATAGTATACAGATAGAAAAAACAACAATACTAAAAAATTGTTTTTAAATAGGTGACGTAGATAAATGGATGAAATTCTTCAAGGTAACTAGATATAGATATATAAGGATATATATATTTTTATTTTCAATAAATTGACTTTAAGGATGAGTAATAAAAACAAAAACTATGGAAAAAAAACTTTAATGAAAGATCCTAGCGCAAAATAAATTTAAAAAAAAATGTTTTTTTTTCATCTCAAGGACATTTCACCATGTTTTTCTGTTAAATTTAAATTGTTGTATGCACCAATTTTCTAGTTTTAAAATAAATTGTCTGTGAACTGCAGTTGATTGTGAATTGTAGTTTCCATAAGTTTTTACGAGTATTTTGATGTTGATGTTTATGTTATTGACAATAATTTGAAGCTTTTCAAGTTATCAAACATCTCTGGTTCCATTCTGGGGGATTTTTTTTGTGAAATTATTTAAGTGATTTTTAACGTTACCACTATTCTACTGCAATTCTACTATTAGTGCATTATGTCTGATAATTTGCTTTTGATTTTTAAACTCTAATCGATTAGACTTTTCGGCTGAGGTCAATAGAAAATATTTTTTAAGAATAAAATTACTTATATATAATTTTTTAATTTATCAATCCGATTTTTATTTTTAGTGATAATTTAAAGTAAATAATTTAATCATTGCCAGGTTTCCGTTACCTATAAATAATTTTTAATATTTGATTGCAAATGTCAATATTTTGGAAGCAATATACTGCTACTTATATAATATTTTGCTCAATTCAATATCACCTATCCTACTATTATTAATCATATTTTACATTATTATTGACTACATACATAACAAATACAACACCGGCAATGAGTCTAATAAAATTTTGTTATGGCAACACTCACAATTTTAAATTTAATTAGTTTTGAGTCTATATAGAATCTACACAGTTTTATTTTTCACCTAATTCAACCAAATTCCCATTCATTATTTCTTGAATTATTACCAAATAAATAGCAATTTGCTAATTTAACATTTATAATTTATTAACTCAAAAATGCACTCAATGGCGTATATAGAAAAAAACATTTTCAGCAACAATGATTTATTTCACTTTTGAATTATTTGTTTTCCTCTTCTTGTTTTTCGGTAAGTCTACATACCTGTGTATAATACTTAAGTGCATCAAAGTGAAGTTTTTTTTTTTATTTATAAAAAAAGAAATAAGTAATATTTAATATTAAGAGTATGTGATTTCAAGAAATTTATTTTCATTGGAATTACAAAATAATTTTCAAGTGAGTTTACTACAAAGTAACTATAACAAAAAATTAATGTTCTGGGAGAAGTTTTTTTGTTTTTTGTAATGTTTTGTTTACTACTACTACTTGTTTTGTAATGTTTTTTGTAATGTAATGTTTTTGTTTACTACTTCAATGTGTTTTTTGTTTTTTATTTAACGGTAATTTTTATATATGTTTGCATTGGGGAACATAAATTTTGAAGTTTATTGTCTTTGGCAAGTGGCAACATTATTGTTATTTTTAAAATGCTCTTTGTATATAAAATATTACATATTATTTTAAAAAATTGTATTATTTTAGTAATCTAAGACATATATGTATATATATATTATATACCTATTTGTATGTAGTTTCGAATATTGTTGAAATTTGACAATAATATTATAATATGTGGTATGTATTTGCTTCTATGCATTTTACTTAGATACAAATTATGGTTAGTGAAATTTTAATTTATAAACTACAAGAGCCTAAAATAATGTAAAAGAATTGAGTATTGAAATAATTTAATGCATTTGAACAAATTTCATAAAAAATTAGTTTATTAAGATTAGATAGTTATAAACTTTCAATAACTCTTTCAGAAAATATTTGATTTCACACAATGTTGTTCATCATTTACAGAACTGAATAATATTCGAGTAAAAGTATTTAAAATACTTTAAAAAATACTTTTTTGAGTAAAGTATTTAAATTGGCATTTTCAAAAATTATAAATACAGTATTTATACCCATGGTTTATATCCAGCACATTAATTGATTTGTATAACTCCTTAGTACTAGTTCTGCTTAAATAAATTTTTTAGTGTTTTATTCATTACTGTTCCGATCTGTTTTACATAAAAATTTGATCAATGGTTCCAACTGGATATATTATACACCAAATTTTTTACCAGATATGTTTATACACTAGTTTGGCTGTATAATTAAGTATACCACCCGATCTTTTTATAGCTACACTTATAGGAATAATTTGTTTATTTCATTTTTTTTTGTATATGTTTGTCCTATCTTAAATTTTCATCAATCATTATTCCGAAATATTTAATTTTATCGACCAATTGTACATATTATTTTTTTTTACCTTAAGTGTAATGATTTTTTTTTTGGTTTTAAATATCATGTAGTTAGTTTATTTAATAAATATATTTCAAATACTACTTTTATGTAAAAGTCTTGAGACTTCATTTTTTCAAATACTGGTCAAATATTTGAATTTGATCTAAATTTCTCTATTAAATTACTCAAAGTGTTAATTACTCAATTGCTCAATTACTTAATAATTTTACTTACAAATCAGTATAATATTTTTCCATTTGATTTGAACTTTATTTCAGAGACAATGTGTTTAGAGTGATTGGAATTGAAAACAAAGCTCATTTTGTCAATGTGGTCAATGTGGTTTTGTCAAACAGTCACAATGTGGTCAGTTCAGAAAATTTGACGTATTTGTATGTACATTGTAGCGGTTGGATTTTTTTGGATACATTTCCGATATCACCGTCTAATGAATTTTATAACTTTTATAGAAGCTTTGATCAGTTTAATATTTAGTTCTATCTTGATTATTTCAACAATTTTCCTTTTTATTTGCTTATTTTACTATACATTTAATTTTTTATTTATTTATTTACTGCTATGGAGCTAATTGTTCATTCACTGCTTCAGAACATTTTGTTTCGAATAATTTTGTCAAAAGAGAAGTTTTACGATTTCGATTTAAGTTCTGAAGTTCTAACTTATGCTCTGAAACAGTGAATCAGGCATAATACCCATCATAGCCCTGACAGTTTAGGACAAATTTTTTTTATAATTTATTTCTTCTCATAATAATAATACTTTTGATTTCAAATTTAATTAAATGATAAATTCGGTAATCTTTTTAAAATAGCATTTATTATAATAAAATACAGAATAAAATGATAATTTCACAATCTAGCTAACATACCAATTTATTTTAATCTTCAGTTGCACTTTGAACATTAAAAAAAGTTTGTGTGCACATAAAACATCAAATTTTACAAAAAATTTAAATATACTGTTTTTATGATAGTTAATTAACAACCTCAGAACATAATAACAATAAATTTTAATGGTTTAACAACGTCGAACCAAATAAATTTTTTGCTGTGATATCAAATTTGATTTGATATGAAATATTTTTTTTATATTATAATAATTTATTTAAATAATTTCCTTTTTTCAATTTCAAATTGACACTCTTATGTCCTGATTTTGTAAGAAATAATTTTTTTTTATTCATAATGTATTAATAAATGAGATTAGCTATACTCCTAATAAATTTTGTGTTAAAAGAGTTTTATAAATTTCTATATAAAAATTTACTTAATACTAAATTTTGTTTAATTTTGTAAAACAAATTGCTCAGTAGATTTATATAATCAAACAGAATAAGTTTTAATGTAAATTGTAAATGTAATGCAGAAGAAGTATAAGAAAAAAAAAGTTTTTTTTTATCTTATACCTAACTTTAAAAAAAATTTATGAATTTTTTAAATCGTTTTTTTTATATATAATTATTTTAATTCTTTAAAATCTGCAAAAATTCTAAAAGAAAATTTTAGCATAGTTTTTAAACAATTAAATATTTTATTTTGTTTTTATTTCTCAAAAAGAAATTTTCATAAATTAATTAATTTTTTTTTTTTTTTGTATTTATAATTGTCTACATCCATACATATATATCTTATATGTAAATATATATCTGTATACGTATACGTGTATTATATAAACACATTCTAAATTAATTGTACCATACCAAACTTAAGTCCCATAGTCCAAATAATTTACATTATATGACATTTATTCTTAAATGTATCTATAAATATATAAAATAAATATATATATATATATATATATATATATATATATATATAATATACATTAGTACAATTAAACATAAGGACAAAATGATATCCCGGGGTTCATTCTATTTGCCTCTTCCTATGAGAACAACTAAAACGGAAAACCAGGAGTAACTAAAAGGGAGAAAAGAAATTTGGTATCGTTGTTGTTGTTATTGCTATTGTTTTTGTTAAAATGAAAACTGGATCCTTTCGTTTTATTTCATTGAATTTTAAATTGCTTTCTAGGGAAATTAACAATTTATATGTATTTCCTTTACTTTATTTTCTTCTTCAAGTAATTTTCATTTCTTAGTATTTATTTTATTTTTCTTTTTCTTGTTTTGAGTTTTTGTTTTTTTGAAAAATCTTCTTTTTAAAAGTCAGTCAGTTACTTTTAGATGGCTTAAAAATGATTCTTTCTATATAGAAATTGATATATATATATATATATTATATATATATATATATACATATAAAAAGCAGTATATTAAATTATATTATGTATATTGTAATATTTGTAAATCCTTTAAAAATATCCTGAATCCTAAATATATATGTACATTATAGACCAGAAGAGAGTAAACATTTTTTTAGTAAGAACCTTTATTGGTATATTTCTATAATATTTCTAGCTAGGTATATAAATATATTAGAAAACAAAATATTTATAGTCATTCAAAAGCTTTGACAATCTACGTAAAATAAAATAATATTTTTTTTGTGTGAGCAAAACTTATGCCAAAGGGTACGACAGTTTTTTAAGTCAATTTAGAAAATATTTTTGGTCATTGAACATTGTAAATATTTTAGATAAATTTTAGTATATATTAATATTATACATAAAGGTGAAACAGAACAAATAGATTGACTATTTTTGACATTTAATTCATTTAGATTTTAGATCATTTCCACCCCCTACATAATTTTCAAAGATTGTTGTATACTTGATGCTAACGTTTTTTAATTAATATCATCAACATTCATTCAAATCATCATAAAATAATTTTAAAACCACTTAACTTTTTTTTATTTCCTCCAAAGAGCCCAGTTGTTCGTACAGAGTATACTTTAAAATTTGTAAAAAATAACTTTAACATAAGTTCAGTGCCAAAATAACAATCAACTTAAGTAATAATAATTAATTCGCAACAACTAATTTCTACTAGTTTTTTCCAATTCATGTTTGTATAATTTGTCTATCTCTACTTTATTTATAACTATTTACAAGCTCTTTATTATGGGCTTATCAACCACCTGGGGTTCATCAAGCTCTAGTATCTCTACTTTTTTCACAAGTTGATATTCTACAACTGCGATTTAATTGATTTTAAAAAATATGATTTAAATAAAATTTCTATAACCCACTGAAAAAATATTTATCGAACCAATAGGTTGTCCACCACTATTCTAAAAAAAAAAAATTATTATTCTGATTTTATTTTGACTGGAATCGTATGCGATCGTATGTTCAAAAATTCCATTAGGAATTGAATATTACTTGAATATATCCTGTTATATATTATATTTATACATATTATATTCAATATATATATATATATATATATACCCTCATATCACCAATATGTTTCATTCTCATCATATCCTGAAGTGAAATATAAAAACAAATTTTTTTTTTTTTATTATATTTTCTTTTTTCTTTTCAAAAATACACGACGCCGAACAAGAAGAAATATCTAATAGTGAATTGAGTGAATATAAAAAGTGTGAAAGACGAAAGAGATGATGTTCTGTTGGTTAAAAATTACGATATAATCAAATAACCA
This sequence comes from Argyra leucocephala, assembly GCA_963942445.1. Taxonomy (NCBI): domain Eukaryota; kingdom Metazoa; phylum Arthropoda; class Insecta; order Diptera; family Dolichopodidae; genus Argyra; species Argyra leucocephala. The sequence continues at coordinate 156,922,435 of OZ012677.1, read as the reverse complement.
TTGAAAAGAATGTTCCAGTATTCTTTTGATATTCTTAACTCAACATTTTTATTTTTTATTTGGATTATTTGAAATTAAAGTTAACTGAAGGAGCTGAGATTTTTTCACATATTTATTTTTAAGGACTTAAATAAAAAAAAAATAATAAAAAATATAAAAAAAAAACAAAAAAAAAATCAAAATCAAAGTCTTAAATGTTGAAAGAAAACTTGGTATAAGGAATACCTAAAGGATATCATTTCAATAAATTAAAATAAAATGCAAAGTTATATAAATTTGTTGTTGTTCTTATTTTATTCATATATGTACATTTTTTCGGGTTCTTTTTATTATATTTTTTTTTTGTGTACCGTACTATTCGAATTTTAATAATATATATATAGATTTAGTAAATAAACAGTAAAGAGCAAAAACCAAAGAATATATTTTCTAATTAAATTTGTATATATATATATATATATATATATATATATATATATATATATTTCTAGGATTGTAATATTGATGTTCCGGAAGAATTTGTTACCATCTTGTATTCAATTATCGAAGAAACCAAAAATTATTTATGACAATGTGTGGCTATTACGTTCTTTTTATTTGTTGGTAACAATTCATTATACTTTTTTTAACTGTTTTTAATTCTTAATTCCCATATTTATACTAGGCAGAAATATACCGAATAGTCACAGGAATCTACCATACTTAAAAAAAACTGGTGGACTTCTGCCATTGCTGTCAGATTATATCGAGATATTAAGATGGCCGAAAATGAAATTATTGGCAAAGAAATAAATTTATATTATTATTCTAATGTCAATCCAACATATTATTTGTATAATTTATATTTTTTATATTTTATTAATATTCGATTCAAAAATTACGTTGTCAACAACAATTACTTTGTACTTTCACGTAATATGCCAATTTGCAAATTCCACTTAAATTAAATTGAATGGTACTTATATTAATATTAAATAGCTGGATTTTTATCTGTACATTTCAGGGTCAAGGTTTAATTTTTTTAATCTGGACTAGGAGTCGTTAAAAAACAAATGCAAGTATTCGTGACATCTAATATGCAGTCAAAACGTCAAATTTACAAAGTATTACAATCAAAAATGTTTTTAAAAAAAATTTACAATGTTTTGAGATCAAAAATGTTTAATATCGGTTTTAATACCATAGTGAAACAGCAGAGTGGCCGGTCATAATTTTGACAATACATTTTTTAAATGTATATTATATAGTGTTCGATGTTTTCAAATAAAGCGAAATAAAAAAACAATGTCAAAGAGCATATTTTGAAGCAAATTTAGTAATTTTACGTTAAAATTTTGGTGGAAAGTTCATTTTAATTCAGTTTTGATAACAATTTTAATAATTTAATAAAATTAAGTAGGTCAGCATAATTCAGTGAAAAAGTAAACATAAACAAAGTAAATTTTTCATATTCATTTCATATTAATTTTTTTTTTTACATTTACATCATCAAAAGATAAACTTTACAAATCAATTATATTATTTAAAATAATATTACCAAAAATATTAAAATTCAATTTTTAATTCACCTAACATTTTTAAACACAAAAAATATAAATTAGCCGTTTCAAACACAAAACGATTATGTAGTCAAAATTGTGATAAAAAAAATATCAAAATTATACTTTTTGTATTTTTTTTTACATTGCAGTGGCTATGTTGTAAACAATGTTTCGATACAGTATTGAAATCGCAGCGAAACTTTGTTCAGTACATTTTCGATGTCACGGTATGATCTATAGTGATCGGAATTTATTTAAGTATTCATCATATTGCTTTAAAACAATTATGAAATAAAAGAATATTTTATTCATCGATTTTGACTCGTCCCTGTATACATATACATATATGTAAATATACATTACCTATATATATATATATATATATATATATATATATTTATAAGTATTTTATAAAGAGAAACAATTTAGTAATAAAATTGGATTAGAATGATTCTAAATTGATGATTATTGACAGAATTATTGTTACAAAATGAATATATACTACCCATACATACACATACATACATTTATAGGAAAAATCAAATACAAAATATCATCCTATAAATTTATCTTTATATACAGATTTTGGTTCTTTTGGGGATTTTATAAGTTTGGATTTTATTTTATAGAAATTTTCCTTTTAGCTACAATCTAATAAATTAGATTTTAATTTAAAAAAAAATTTATATATGTATGAATAAAATAAAAAAAATTATTCACTTTCTATATAATATATATATTATATGAAAACAAAAAATGTTTAAATATTTTCAAGAAAATTGACATAGGTGTATAAAACTAAAAGTAAAAAAAAAAGAAATAAATAAAAAACAAAATCCCTATTGGTCCTTCAATTTGTCTAAAAATCGAATCATTTCAAATAAAAATGTAATTATAAAATTTGATTAAAAGAAAGCAATACAGAATTTTCAATTTAAAAAAAAAAATTGAATTTAGATTTTTAATCTTTATATCCATTAAATATAAGATTGTGTGTTAAATTTAAAATTGTAAATGCAAATTTATTTTATATTCGTATACGTTTAACTGATTTAATTATGAAAATAATAAAAATTTTATTGGAAAATTCTAATCGAGTTGTATTGAGTTTTAAAAAGGACTTTTTTCATCAATTTTTTCATATTTTACTAAATTTGAACAAAAGAAAATATAAGTAGTTATGCCCAAATGTTAAGACGATATTTTGTATTTTTGTTTTATTTAAAATTAGTTTAATTGCTTTGGCTTTATTGGTTATTATTAAAATATTATATTTTATACAATTTTTCCACATTAAGTTCAAATACTGAAGTTAGAAATTATTATTTATTACGAATTTTCGATTCTTTGAATTTTTAAATAATAATTCCGTTATAGATGGAAATAGAGTGATATGATATTAATTAAATTTTCAAATTAAGTTCAATTTCTATTACTTTGAATTTTTTAATTTTGTCTCAATTAATTTCCAATGTACAAAAATATATCTGATAGGTACACAGATGGTAGAGAGAGAGATAAAAATAGAATATATATAAATATTTAGTGTTTAAGTTCTTGAAAAATATTTTCTAAATAAGTTTTTTTTTTTTTGTACACTCTACAGTAACTTAGGTAGATCACCTTTTCGTGCTTAATTAAATACGGTATTGCAATTTTACACTACAATCTACAATATTTCGAGTATTTATTTAACAAATATACAGGCTTATCAACTCATTAAATGTGGGAAGCTACAGCTATTGTCAGGAACTAAGCCTTCTTAAATAGAATAGTTTAATTTTTTTTATTTAATTTGTTACCAGATTATACTCTCAATAATTTTTTGCCATTTATTATATCCCAATGACAAAGGATACTGGACCAGGTTGAAAAATCCATAAAGCATTTTTTTTTTGCTTCATCGGGAATCGAACCTGGAACCTTTCGGTTGAAAGGCAGGCGCTCTACCTGCTGCGCCACCCAGCGTATAACTGTTTTACAAGTTTTACCAGTATTTTATTTTCTGATACTACAGGTCTTAATTTGTTTCTTTTCGTTGTTTAAATTTGTTTGTTTGACAATTTTAACTGTATCTTAACAATCTGATCTTAAAATTAAATTGAATACAATTTTCTATATATTTATTTATTCAATTATTTATATATACTTGTAACAGTGAATTTGTAGACCAACTACAACGTCATTTTCCCTTTTGGAATATGGGTTTTTTATGTATAGTAATTATTTGATATATATATATTTGTTTATCAGAGCATTGATTATTATTTGATTTTTGCTATATATTTAATTTTTTTAATTTGTTATAGTTTTGTTAGTTTTAAAAATTATTAATTTTAGTTGTATGCTTAAAGGACTAATCGTCTTATATAAAATGAAAAATTAAATGAAATAAATAAATTATATACTATTTTCATCATTTAAAAATTTTTTCGGAGGTTCTAACGGGGTTTGAATTCGTGCTTTTCCGGTCATTACTTTACTCTATTTATTTTTCTCTATTTTTCAGTTTATTTTATGTCTGGTTAGTGTTTGCTGTCCTTCACCTTCTTCGAATTTTCCAATACTTCATTTCACTTTCTACTCACTTATTTCGTTACATGTATATTTTTGATTAATTCGGTTCGTCGTTTGATGTACAGGACTTTCATTAATTTTGCACGTTTTTACTGACATTATGTTTGCTTGTTTTTTTTTTTAATATATTATCCATTAATTATCGGTAGATACAATTTTCAATAACTTGCCTGATAGTATTAAAACAAAAAAAAATATCGTTAAAACTACAGTCTTAAGATATTAATATTGCTGGAGTCTTCATTCGGTTGTCAATGGGGGGTCGGTTCAAAGCTTTCACAATATTAATTGAAACTTCCTTCTTTTTTACTGTGATGTATACGAGTATTTACATATATATCTTACATATATATATATATATATATCTTAAACCGTAATTCTTCTATTATTACTTGTATTTATTGTGATAATTTTTTTTTATTTTTAGAATAGTGTACTCGTATATATTTTCTGTAATCATAATAAATTAAAATAAAAAAAATATACCGAAAACAATATAAATTACGATTTTTTTTTTTAAATCCTTCTAAGAATAATACTCATAAATCCTTGAAGCATATCTAAAGCGAATAATGTATATATATATATACATAAATCTTTTTTAAAATAGTAAAATATTCTGCAACACTATTACATCATTAATTTAATCCTATTTTCATTGATTCAGGATCACAAGAAAAAACAAAATACATAGTAGAAAAAGTTGGCAATTACAAATACTTAAGTAGGTAATCAACCTTCATTATTGTAAAAGTGAAAAAATAAAAATTTCGAAACGCCCTCTAATTATTTTCATGTAATCTCTACACAATTATAATTCTTCTATAAAACTTCTATAAAACAAAAAAAAAAAATTAAAATAAAATAATTTTACTGGATTCTTAACACTTATATTACGCATATATATATAATGTGACTTTTAGACCTTTTCTATGAGCCCATAATAAATTTCCTTTTGCGAGCTCCTATAGTAGAACATTGTTTCAGAATATCATTATAATAATATTTATTATGAGCTGAGGCTCTCTCTTTACTTTCTCCCTCTCTTGAACAATATTCAAAAAAATTCCTGGTTCTCATCTTAAAGTTAAGTATATGTAATGTAGTTTTATTTTCTAATCTCTGCAACGTCAATTTCTAATTTATACAAATGAAATGTATTAGACTTTAATGTAATATAATAATACTCATTATGAATGTATGTACAGTTATTGTTAAAAGTAAATTAACAGTTTTTACTGCGGTTAAGTTTTAATTGACAACTCTTGTTGTTTTGAGGGTTTTGATCCTGTGTGATTTTTAATATTCAGTCTTTGTCAGTGTTCTGTACGCATTTGGTTACACAAAATTATTATTTTTGATATATGTTTGAGCTCAATTATAATTTTTTAACTCAATCATGAGCAACAAAGAAAAAATATTAATTAAATTCATTTGATTAATTATTATTGATCGAACTTTGGTTTAGTGATTGTCTTTATTATATTAAAATTACATAAATGCATTGATAAATAAAGTGTGTTAATATAAACATTTATAAAAATATAAATAAATAAAAGAAAAGATCAATATATTATAGAAATATATATTAAACATTTAATATTATTTTTTGTAATCAAATAAAGTAGGTAGTGAAAAGCAATCTACATACAGAGTTGAGTACAGGTAGAAGTTTTTTTTTGTATTTTATACTTGATTTTAATTCACAGTTATGGACTGTGATAACCGCGATATAATACATAACACCAGGCCGCTTGGTTGAGTGCAATATTTTTTTTCAAATAGATTATTTTCGTTCTAGAAAAAAACGTATAAAAAAATACACTGGTACATATAAAAAAATGGTGATTGGCTTCATATCACTAAAACTGAAAAAAAATTCTTGCCTTGCTTATTTAATAAAAAAAACTATAGTAAGTTTTTATAAAAAGATCTGAACTGATCAAATTGAATGAGTATGTACATGTGAAAAATTTGGCCTGAAAATTTAAATTTGTTTTTCTAAATTATTATATTAAAACTGGTCGGACCATCCATTAATTTAATACTATATGTATTTTTAACGAAAAAAATGGCTTAAATGGTCACTAAGCAGCTTCCTTAAGATTTACCGATTACATAATAACAAAGTTTAAAAGATTTAGATAAAAATTTAAATAAAACAGATTTTTTGAATTGTGCTAAATCAAATCATATCGTGTAAAGTAAAATTAATTTTATGTCTTTATAAATTGTGTAAAAACAGACCGTGTAAAAACAGAATTTGGTGTGTTTAAAAGTACCGCATTTCAAGAGATTGGAGTAAAAAAAATCCAAACTAATATAGAAAAATGATAATTGAGTTATGTAAGAAACAAATATATATATTTGTTACCAACTTTTAGGTTATAATAAATTAACTGAACTAAACAAAAATGAAATCTGATTTTAATTTTAATTAATTTAATTGTTTCAAACATCCAGTTTTTAAGTTGAAAATTTGTCATCTCAATTACCATAGTTCTGACTCAAATTGATCAAGCTCAGATATTATTATTATTGTTTACATACAAATAATATATTTAATATTCATATAGTTCACATAATTAGACGGATACAAAACTGAAACTGCATTCATTATTTACGGCAGAGTATGAAGGCACCTAAATATAATTCATAAATTATGACATCCTGCTGAGTTCTAAGAACTTTAAATTGATTTTTTTTTAAATTACGGACACAAGTGTACAAATACTTTTAATTATAAATGCACATACATATATTTATTATTTTTTATATTTATATTTATATATGTATAAATAAATTAAACATATGTAGTTAACTTAACACTGTGTTTCATATGTTATCATCTAATGTGCTTTCTCATCTAGTAAAGTAGTTAATTTTTATTCTTTTTAACTTCATAACAAATTTATATTTATATAAATATATCTATCTGTATATATATATACATGTATATTTTATACAGATTTATTATTCTTATTTATTTTCGTTTTTTTTTTAATATAATTTCTTAGTTTGATTTATATTTGTGACCATAATGCATTAAGTAAGGTAATTTAGAACTAAATTACAAAAATTTTAGTGTTAAAAAATATTTGTGTGAATGTGTTTATATTTTTATGTAAGGATATGATGAAAAATAAAATTAAAGATTTATAAATTTCATTATAATAATTGCGATGTATAAAAATTGGAGGATTACAATAATATACACAACTGATACTTAGTATATAAAACAAAAATAATATTTAAAATTAAGTACAGTAAGTAAGATTGATAAATTTGCGCAAAAATATATTATATCATCTAAGTACGAGTATATAAGGGTATTACGTATATATATATATTTTATTATGTAGAATCGAATAAATGTATATACGTATATATATTATGTAGAATCATTTGACTTATAAAACATTCCATTATATTTTTTTTGCTAAAAAATTCAATCGTAACTTTATTTTAAAGTTAAAAAATCTCATATCAATAAATCAAATTTATGTAGAACTTTGATGTAACGTAGGAGATTTAATTTAATTTTATTTTATTATTTCAAGTTTCAACTGCACATAAATGTACAGTCAAAATTGAGGACCCTTTTTCAGGTAGGATGCAGGCCATCTCTTCATTATATATCTTATACATATCTACTTATTTAATACTAATAGAAATAAAAAATTAAATATGATTTCAATCTAAATCTAGTTCAATCTAAATCTAAATATATACATATATCAATTTCAATTTTCTTTATTTATTTATTTTGTTTTTCCTTTTATTTTTACTTTTGAACCAGAAGAAGGCATTGCGTTCTTTAACGTATAGAAGGTGTTCAAAATAATTTTTTTAGGAATAATATTTTCACTTCTTGATCTTTTGAAGAGTGAGAGCTGAGAGATAGTAGTCTATCAAGTTCCCACATTTATTATCCATAACCATTTTGAGACTGAGATCAACCATCGTTCATTCTATAGTTGGTGCTGTGAAATGAAACTGAATAGTGAATGAAATAGTTATGAAATCTGTTTGCAAATGACACTGATTAACTGTTTGATATTTTAACATTTATGCAATCTGTTTAAATCTGATTTTTTTTTTTTATATATAAATTAATTAATTATTTTAATAATTAAAAAAACCAACTTAATCTTTAACATTTTCAAAACACTAACTGATTTGACAATTATCTGTACTAACAAGTCTACGATACTTTACCTGCTTATTGAGCTGACCTTTCTGACCTTTCACTACCCTTTCATCTATAACTGTTCTAAGCTTCTTACTATTTAAACTTGTCCATCAAGTAAAAATATATTAGAAAAGTATATAACAACTTATTATTTCGAATTTATTGACATTTACTTTAAAATGATAACATTTATCATGCTAAAAAATTGTCCATATACTTTTCCAGTAAAATTGGCATTAAATTGTACCATACATATTGTGTAATATAAATATATTTGAAATAAATGATAAAAATGGGAAATTAACATTTAATAATAGAAACTCACTCGAGATTCACTGTCATTCATTTTTTTTTTTGTAATTAATACAAGTATATAAATATACAAGTAAAAGAACATAATCATTGTGGATCATCTACCTATATATTATACATTCTATAATCATCATTATAATCCTGTACTTTACTATACTAATGTCATTTTATTGTTGATGATGATAATGCTTATAATTTGAATTGTAACTGTGTACGAATTTTTTAAGAATTATAAACCCAAATTTGTATTACACTTAAAGTTATAATTACATAGAGAAGATAGGTATACTAGTATATGTATTCAAAACATTAAACTTTATTTTCATTTTGATAGTTAAAAATAGATGTAATAAAAAAAAAATCAATAAAGGTAGTATGTACAATTTCGGAAGTAGTTTTCTCATTCTATTATTTTATATAGCACTTCATAAATGATTCTCAGATGAGATATTAATTCTAAAAACGTAAAAATTTCTAGATATTAAATCTTTGCATATTCATATTATATACTTTTACATATTAACTCTAAGTAATTTTATAAATAAATTAATTTTAATCATAATTAAAGTTTTAACGAATTACTTTTATTATTATTATTATTAAGATTGTATCTTTATATATATGTGTACTTTATTTTGTTTTTTTATACTAATAGTAAATACATGTACAATATATGAATAGTACTAGTTAAATATTTATAAATTGCATTAATTAAGTTTTTTTAAGCCGATAACCCTGACAGCAACTACTCATTTGTATTATAATTTTAATTACAGTGAATAAAGAAATGATTAATTAATAATACATTGTTTTCATAAAATAAATACGTATTTTAGGCTATTTGGTATACTCAAAGTATTGAAACATTGAAATTCAATGAGATTGATCTACATTCCACGAAGTGTGCTAACGCCATGGTTAACATACGTTTCATATCCCTTTGTCTACAAAAATCCACTCTACAAAACTAGTTTGTAGGAAAGGGGAATGAAACGTATGGCGTTAGCATACTCTTCGTGGAATATAACACATAGAAAGCATTTTTCAATGTTGACATTAATTTACGAATCTGTCAAGTTTAGATAATTTTAAGAGAAATAATTCCATTTGAATTTCTATTTCGAATGTAAAACTTTAATTGATTAAAAACAAAGGGAAAATTTTTCAGAGAGTTTAGAAGTTGGTTCAATTCTACCAGATTATATTTTTTTGTTCGGCCCAGAGATATTGTTTACATTTGATTGAAGGAGATATGTTTAAATGTACCTCTTTCATTTATTATGGTTAAGCCAGGAGTATGTGAGAAAAAAATATAAATTAGTGATGTGTGATATTCAAAAAACAAATTGATATATCGATCAAAACGTATCAAAAGATGCATAAAAAAATCGGAACCAAATATATCGATTTAAATCGGGAAAATAAAAATTTTAGATTTTGAGTTGAGGATTGAGATATAGATTTGTAATTTTTTCAAAAAGCCAACCAACTTAACAACTTATATTGATTTTTATTACTTACTTGACGTTTGAATTGAAAATCAGTGTTCAGTACTACCACCAATAATTTGAAACCGTCTAAAAATAAACAACACAAACTATACAACACAATGTACATTTATTTTGCTTTCAAAGTGTCAAAAAAATTTCCTATGTTAAAAGATCGATGCAGTCAAATAATACCGATATACATCGAAATATCTCTAACAAAATATCGAGTTTAAAAATCGATTTAATTTAAGGAAAAACAGTTACTTACCGATACATATCGCACATATTGCCCACAGTAAATTTCATAAGGCTACAACTACAAAAATCCACTACTAAAACGAATCAGCTACATGCAAAAATAACGTTGATATATCATATTGGAAATACAAAAACAATTTCAAAGCATTACATTTTTTGATTTCGCTCCTACATGTCTGAAATTTTTTCAAACATTTTTCCCTTTTCCTATAAATTTCTAAGTAACTTATATTTTTTCACCAAATGTAAATTGGCTCAAACGACGATTAAGAACTATATATGGAGTGCAGGCAGATGGTTATAAACTTTTAAGTTCGTTCTAATTCCTAATCAATATTTGTAAGTTTTAAAAGGATATGCACAAATTGACAAAACTATTAATGGGTGGGTCGTACAAATCTTTTCAATACTTACTAATTAAATTTGGCTTCAAGTGTACAAATTTTATATTTATTTATTCACAATATTTTATTATTATAAAATTAAAATACAAAAAATAATGAATATATACATAAATAAATTGTAGGTGAACTATTATATTAAAAAAAATGGGATTGGGATTTCAGACCCAATAACAAAAATTAAAATCGATTGATTTTACACAACTAAAGTTTAATACGAAACAAGTGAACTTAATAATTTTTTTACACAATTAAAACAAGAGATATGCATCAATGCTGGGTTTTAAATTGAAATAATAATTATTATCAGTATAAAAGTATTTCGTCACATTCTGCAACCGTTTAAAGTGGATCTGAAAGGGCTAAGTCATTTATAAAAGCAATACTAATCATGTCATATGAAATATTCGAAAATATTTAAAAACAAACAAAAATTAAATAATTTTAATGCAATTAATATAAAATTGGGATAGTACGTCCCTAAAACGATAGTAGTACAGTTCAATGTATGTTGTATATTATGTATGTACATTTATGAAGAAGTATAAAGAACACCATATATACTTTTTGCATAAAATATTATTTTATTTTTTCATTTCATTAATGCCATTTTTTTCATTTAATTTCAATACATATAAATTCATAATGTAAGTAAGGTATGTTTGATTTCATGTAGAAAGAATATTTAAAAATATCCTAAATTTATTTTTTTTTGTTTTTGTTTTTTTTTTACTATGCATTTTATATTATGATTACATCAAAAATAAATGTTATATTTTATCTAGATATAGATGAGAAGAATGTAAGTCGGAAATGAATCTACAGAAATTGTAATAAAATATTCCTTTGAGATACCAAATTCATTATATAAATTTATATGTACAAATGTATACATATATTGAAATACATAATATATAAGAGACTATCCCATTTACATAATGTACATAACAACAATCTCAATACATATCTCATATATAAGTAGAAGAAAACAAAAACTTATATTGCATTATGTGACTTTTTATACTTCATGTACATTATACATATTACATACATCTATATATTATAATTCTTAAAGGATCTAATAAAATGTAATAAAAATAGAGAAAAAACAAAAATAGCTTGTAAAACTTTTTTTTCTATTCTTATATTATGTTACTTTTATTGTTTTAAGTGATATTATTTTGAAAACAAACATTTTCTAACTATAAATGTACATATACATTTTCTTTTGATATTATTTTATATTTTTATTCTTACTTTTAAATTAATAATTAAGTTTTCATCACACTATTAAAAACATTTTTTTTTTGTTGTTTTGATACCTATGTGAAAAAGTTAAATAAAGGTAAAGGCTTAAAATGGTGTAAAAAATTTTATAATTATTAATGAAAAAAAATATATAGGTACATGAATATTTTAAGGTATAATAATAGGAGAAGTTATTAATGTATGTAGAATTAAAATAAAAAATTGTACAAAAAAAAGGATTACATTTTTTAAATGTCATTAAATTATTGAACTGAAAAATAAAAGTAAATTAATAATTAATTAATTTATAAAAAAGTTTTTGCTATAAGTAAAATATACTGAGTTCAAGTTTAGTTATATTTTTTTTGTAGTTTAAATGGAATGTTTTAGACTTTTAGAGTTAAAATTTATAAAAAACTACCAGTAACTAACCGTCTTGTATTTTTACGGTACTTCATTTGATTAGAAAAATCCTGAAAAGTATACAGAATTGTATAATTACTAACGATTTTAGTATAGAGATTAATTGATTTTTCCGAATAATGATGGTAATGATGAACTAATTTTTGATATGAAAATGAACTGTAATAGTGATTAAGACGGACATTGAATTAACAGTAATTTAGACGGACGGAAATACGTGTATCTGTATGATAAGTATATTTAGTAAAATTAAAAAGAAAAAAATCGATTTTTTTCAACAGTTATTAGGACTTCATTAATAGCAACAATTTTAACATTTTATTTTAAATAATTACAAATTCATACTCTCAAACAGTTTTTATACGAAGTAGTTAAAGATGAAAAACTTCAATTACAATTTACAACATCAATACACTGAGTACTGAGTAGGATTCGAGCCTACCAGCCACTTTTAATTAGAGTAGTCATATTATACAACCACTATAAAAGGTCAGTCCACCAATTAAAATAAATTTTAAAATTAAGTGTGATCAATCATATCAGAATCACATATCAAAAATGACATTATATTCCTACTGTAATTAGTGTCAAATTATTAATTAATTAAACTGAATTTGTTAATCAAATATTAATAAATAAAAATATAAATAATTAATAAAAAACAAACCAGTTTGAAGATTTGAAGGGACTTTAACACGTTTGACGTTGGCTATTAATGTCATACTAGTTCATACTGCTCATTTTCGTTCTAAGGTACCGTGATCGCTACTGATATTGAAATTTTTCTTCTCCCAGGTCCAAATTTTGGCATTGTAAATATCACTGGTGATCACAGTGTAACCAAAATGTTAACCCACTAAAATACTTTTGATTTACCAAAAGGTCATATACCAATTTTGATATATTAAATATTTTAACCTAACTCAACTGGTCTTGCTCGTTTTAATCGCCCTGATTGTCAGCTAAAAGCGTCGGTATTGACATGTTAGAACATAACAATTTTATCCCGTGTAACGCATTTCATTATTTCGTAAATTATAAAAGAGTATTTTAAAATTTATGTAAATATCGGCATTGCGAGCATACCATAGAGCCATGACTATATTGTGCAATACCTTATTTTGAGACGTTTGAATGGTTTGAATATTTATTTTTTCTTAGCACATCACCATATTTAACTACTGTATTCCGAGAATGACTTCGAAATTTAATTATACATCAATACTTTGTTATAGATCGCGACCATAAAATCCAACCCAATTAACCAATATAGTTTTCTATATTTGAACTGGAGCTAATTATTGTTTTTTATTTTTAACATGTTGTTGCCATTTCAATTTTGCACCCAAATATATTTGACTTTATTATGACCCCTACATCATTTTTAAAATTCCAAATATTATTTCATTTAAATTTAATTTAAAAACCACTTAATTTTTTTTTTCAAAAATATTTCTTAACAAAAACATGCCACAACACAACCATGCTTTAAAAAATTCATAAGAAAACTTTCAGTAGAGTTTATTATAAGAGTTCTAAAATAATAACCAAAAATTAAGAGAGAAAAAATTTTAATAACCAAAAATTTAAGAGAAAAAGAATTTTTCTTAATAGAATTTTTTTTAAGTGCGTAGGTATAGTAAAATACCTACATTTTAAATATTTAAAAGTTAAATTTAAAATTTCCAAAATTAATTATAAATTTTTTTTTGTGCTAAAACGGAAATTAATTTTTCTAGTAAATTATTTCCAAAAAGGAAGTTGAATTAAAAGTTTTGTTTAATAAAAGAAGGAATTTATAAATAAATTATTAATGTAATTTTCATATTTTATGAGAATAGTATGTATATATACTGTTTTATGTATATATACATATAATATATACTATATGTAGGATTATAATGTTCCTGGTTAATTGTTATATATTATTTAATTAATTTTTATTTTTTTCTAAAATTAACTTCCTTAGAATTAAAATGAAAGTCAAATTAAAGTTAAATGAGATAATAATATTCTAATGTGATTAACACATTATCAGGATAGGCTTTTTAATGGTTTTTAAACCTATTAAATTAATTTAGAACTGAAATTAATTAAAAATTAATGTAATGTAGAATTTCAATTAATGTAGAGTATCAATTAAGTTGTTCATAATATTGTGGAAGTTCAATATACAACTATCCTTCGTTTTAAAGTTGTACTCCTTTATTTTTTTTAATTAAAAATTTAAGAAGTGTTTTCAGTTAAAAACATGACATTAACATATTGTGCATTAGTGGTTTTCACAAATAATCAATATTGCCAATATTGTCTATATTGACAAGTATTTTGTTCATAAACAAAATGATGCAATTGGATTTTGTTCATAAACATTTTCTAACAAAATGACAGTCAGTTGTGCTGCTGTTTTTATTTATAACACAAAACTGCAAATGTAGAAAATTCAAATATTCCAAAATGCAGTATAAAAAGCTTTAATACAGTTTAAATATAGTCATAGGTAACTACCGTTTCAAGCTTTTATAACCACTTCATTGTAAAATATGTAATAAAATCTTTGCTTCATTTTGGAATACCATTTTGGCAATATAAATAATAAATACACACATACATTGTGACGTCTAAATTATAATTTTGTGTTTTTGTACAATGAATCGGTAATAATCTGACTTTTTGTTCACTTTCGTTACATGAAAATTAATATTGTCAGATCTGCATGGGTCAGCACATATTTTCGGCAAGAAAAATATATTTTATTAATATATTTTGCTACAATTTGGCAATAAACTTATTAAAATACATGTTTATGTTTATCCTAATATCCTATCCGAACCTATAATTAAATTAATTAAATTAGTGACATGCATTCAAAGTGTAATCTAAATTTTTTCGCTACACACTCTGCTTTTATTTTATTTTTCCAATACGGATTTCAAACATTTTGGAATAGTGTACAGAACTTTTGAAATACATTTTGGAAGATGTAACATTCTAAATGATATTGTTTCACTGCATTTTGGAAGTCTCGAATTTTAATAAATCTGTCAAAATTTTGTTTACTTATTTATTTAAATATTTTTACTTTGTTTTTAATTAATACAATGAATAAATGATTAAATTTTAAAAGTAGAAATTAATTTTGTAATTCATCTAATTCATTCTAGTTACATATTAATTTTTTTACAACCTATAATTTTTTACTAAGTACATTATGAGTCCTGAACTGTGGTCTTTTCTATTAGTTCTATTTCTCTACTAAAATAATATTGACTTTTGATATGTCAAAAATGGTGTTAAACAATTTGTAATTACGTTAATTAAAAAATTAATTTTAAAAAGGATCAAGGCTTGCAGTGTGATGATGGATGTAAAAACATTATTGCGAAAATAAACTTCTCATTTAAACTTTTATCAGTTTGAATTAAACAGTTACGAATTTTTCAAAAATCTGTGTACCACGCAAATCTATAGGAACGGGTCTGTATAAATGAAATTTCAATTTATCCCCAAAATCTTCCCCAATCGACAAGTTTAATTATTTTTTTTACAGAACCTTCAGAAAATGTATATTTTAAAAAGAAAAAAATAATTAGTTTAGTTACAATTACCATAAACTTGTTTCATAAATAAATAACAATTGACAATATTTCTGTGATGTAAGTAACACATACACATAGAAATATTTGTATAGATAATTTAAAAGTTTGTTAAAATAAAAGAATATTAACAAAAAATTTAAGAAAGGAAAATATTTTATTTATTTTCGTAAATCTAACAGTCTTTGATCTGATACGTAAATTATAGCTGCTATTTCATATCCATAGAGTAATGTTAAAATAAAAAAAACTGCAAAGAATTAATTAATTTTTTATATTAAAAATTAAATGAAATTGTTAACTTAATCTACACCACTCCCTCCCACCATCTTCCTTTTACTCACTTCATATTATATTATTATAAATTCTTTGAATACATTGTTTGTATCCATATAAATAACAATAACAGAAGTTCTGTTTGAAAATAAAAATATCCTTTAATAAAACATTTTTTTTTTTCATAATTTTTATTAAAAAAAAATCTTTGAACTTGAATAAAATTTCAAAATGTCATATATTAGATTTTTTAATTTTCCTTTATTAGTATTATAAAATTAAACAACAATAAAAAACAATAAAAAAAAAGAGAAAGTATATAAAAAAATAAAATATGTTCTTATTTAATGTGATAATGTGTATGTTTGCATGCATGTACATATGTATCTATGCAAATATTTTATACTTAATATAATATGTACTATATATTAAAATGCCTGTAAAGTATTTTTTTTTGTTACTGTTTTGTTACTGTTTTGTTAAGAATTTGTATTATTAAAAATTTTTTTTGACATTTCACTTGAACTTTTTCTTGTTTGTTATTTTTTATTTTCTTATCCTTTCATAATTTTTATTTTTTAAATATTTAACAAGAAAATTAAAAAATTATAATAATATAAAAAATAATATAATGAAAAATATAAATGTTAAAAATTTTATCGTAATTGTAATTCACATCAATTTTTATTATATGTAGGGTGTTCTGATAATTTTTATTCTGATGATAGGGTGTAGACGAGACCTCTTCATATCTGTCGTACATATGGTGGTTTAAAATTGTGAGACAACACCCCTGACGAAGCCTATTATTGCGTTAATGTCAATTTTTGAATCAGACGATGTGTGTACCTAAAAATATTTATATGTTTTGCGAGCTATGGTGTCGCATTTAAGTAATAAAAATATCATGAATGGATGTATTGAATTTCGTATAAGATGTAAGAAACGATCTCTAAATATCTAGAAGAGATCTAGAAGAAATAGTATATTATTGATAGAATACCCAGTAAATAAAAATGTAATTGGAATATCTAACATTAAATAATTTTTTATTCATTTTCTATTCGACGTTAACATCTGCAG
Source organism: Argyra leucocephala (assembly GCA_963942445.1). Lineage (NCBI taxonomy): Eukaryota > Metazoa > Arthropoda > Insecta > Diptera > Dolichopodidae > Argyra > Argyra leucocephala. The sequence goes on along the minus strand of OZ012677.1, from coordinate 156,905,038 downwards.
ATAATGTAAGTATATTTATTGATTTATTTATATGCAAATGTACATAAAAACAGTTAGTCTTTTACTGTTGATAAAATGAAACAAAAAAACCTGAAAATAGCTTACAAAATTTTGTTATTGAATCTATACTTCTGATATGAGAGACTAGTAAAAAAATTCGCTTGAAGTCGAAATATAAATCACTTTACAAATCACAGAAAAAAGAAATGTTTGAGCATGTCATGACAATTGGGAACAATGAAGTTAAATCATTTGAGTGCTAAAGTTAATCTTATCTCGGAGGTATGGGAAAAATATTGTTCCATAATATTTTTTAGTTTAAATCTAGTAATACAATAATAACCTTTAATTGAACAATCAGAGATAATATTACCAGCATCAGAATCAGATATCTTCAGATAATTTCTGGCGAGTTTCAAACTTTTATATTTATTATAAAGTCCTTCATAATTTAATTGCAAATCAGCAAATACTGGTTTATTAGGGAAAAACATAATTATTCCATGAAAATGTAGCAAAAATTTGGAACAACACTTAGTTGCTTAACTATGTCTAGATCTAATGCTCTCAAAGTGAGTAGAAAAGGACAAAAATGAAATTCCTAAAACATATTTAATAGCTTGTCAGGAATTTAAAGCAAAAAAATTAAAATTATAACACTAACTTAGTAGTTTGCTTACAATTTACCTAACTATTAATCTAGAAAGTCCCACGAAATCGAATCCCGGTCAGGGTATGGGCTTGTAATTGATTATTTTTCTTTCTTCTTAATTATTTCTAAAATAGAATTTTTAAAATTATAATAAGTTTAATGAAATAAAAACTATTCTATTATTATAGATAATACGTAATTCCTGGAGAAATAACTAGTTTTCCACATTTAATAAGTTAATATGATATGAAAATATATGTATATATATATATATATATGTCAACCAGACCAACCAACTGATTAGATATCATTTGAAAATATATCCAGACCATACAATTAAAAAATAGATAGGTATTGTAAAAACATATCTCATTCTACTTTATGTAACAAAAAACTATGTTACCGTTCTTAATGTTACTGTTACTGACTAATAAAACAAAATAAAAATGTATTTGATTAGGATGATCAAAATTTCTTCTTCTAAAAATGTCAAAAAACTTTATATACCTTTTTTCTATAATATTTTATTTCATTTTTCAATAATACTTAAATATTACACTTCGATTGTTAAAATACCCAGTCTGAAATAGGTTTTTGAAAAAATGCACTTTATAAAATTAAAATGTTTGGCAGAATGTAGAAAAGTGATAAATTGAAATTGTTTACTGTACTTTTTTAATTTTTTTTTATTATTTTTGTATATTAAATGTTTGTGACATAACCTAAAATAAAACATCTTTGACATTTTCATGTTGAAGTAAATATAAAAAAAAAATTATTAAACGACAACACTGATTATTATCAGCCTTCTTCTTCTACTCACAATAAACTTTATCATATTGTTTTATTATTTACGTGTGTATTACAGTCATTACGGTATTTTCTGACATTTTTCAAATGCATTTTCTTTTTTTTTTTCTTTTTATTTTTGTTTAAGGTAGAATCATTATATTCAGGTACATATTATATAATGTAAATGCGAGTGTATCGGAAGATAATGTTTACTGTACGCCGACAAAAAATGACTATGGCGACGAATATTTTGTATTGTATTGTGTATACAAAATATACATACATTATTTTCTATACGAGATGGATAGATAGAAAGAGAATGAAATATATATATTTTTAATATGAAAGTTGACTTGTCGGAATTTACCTTGTAAAAATTAATTAAAAGTCTTGTCCTAGTTAGAATATAAAAGGAAATTTTTATTTGAGTTATTTTGTTTTGTTTTGTTCTGTTTTTTTTTCGTTTTTGTTATTTATTTAGATGTTTGTTAATATCTAAATAGTAATATGTATGTGGGTTGTTCTGTGAAAAGTGCTTGATTGTATGTCAGGATATATTTAGAAATATAATTTGAAAATGTAATCATGTTAGAATATTGATCTAGATCTAGAATATGCCATTGTTGTATCCACACCAAAATATGAACAATAAAAATCAAATATCATAATTTTGTTGCATTCAAACTAATTTCAACTTGCATAAATGAGAGCAATAATGTTTGAATTTTTTGAATTAATGAAGATTATTATAATGGATTATTATTAATGGAGTGTATCCAATAATTGTCGCTGTTAGTCTCCTCATAATAATGAAATGTAAATATTTAAAGATATTATTGGTTGTTTGTTAAGTAATTCAAAAGGCGGTGATTTATTACAGAGATTAAAATTTAGTTGAACTTGAATTTATTAATATGAAGGTTTAATAGTGTTGTACATTTTTATGTAGATTTGTGTGTTGTTACAGACTTATTTGTTATTGTAGTGGACAAGAATTCTTATAATATAATTGGATTATATTAGTATGATGATTTATTACTCAAATAGTGCAGTACAATTTGCTAATTTTGTTGACATACTTGAAAAGTTTATAAATTCAATAATTTATAAGTTACATAAAAAAATATAAAAACAAGTTGTCAATGCCATGTTGAATTGTACCCAATAAATAAAAACACATTTTACATTCCACCTAGTAACTGAAAAAAAACAACGTGTTAAAAAATTCATGATGGAGTTTTTAAATTGAAGCAACGTGGGTCATAATATGAGCTTATATGAGTGCATCATACGTCAATTCTTTCACATAATTTATAAAAATAATTTTGAAAAAAAGTGTTAAAACTCACTATACCTATTCCTTACAAGCATAATTAAAATAGTGAAAGTTATTTTTAAATTTGTATTGTTATAACAATTCAAATTTTTTTTAAATTTAAAGGAACACGTTTTTTTTACTCCATTTTAAACACTTTTCATAGAACTACCCATATATAATTTTTATATGCAGAAGAACATTTTTGCCATGTAAAAGAAGTTAGTTAAAGTAAAAGAATATTAAAAATAATAAAACAAAAAAAAGTAAAAATAAAAATAAACTGTAAATGTAGGTTGTTAATTCTTATACAACATAGGTTAAATTAAAATAATTGCCTATACTTTAGATATGTATGTATTTTATGACAGTATACATATCTAACAGTGCAAAAAATATTTCATTCAGTAAAAATGACAAGTTATGCGTTCAGTGGTTTTATAAAATGTACATATTTATTACACTTATCTTGAACTAAGTATGTTCTAATATAAATTTATTTAAAAAAATTATTCTTCATAATAGAAGTAAATATATGCTTGTATAATAAATAACTAATAAGCAAAGAAACCTACATATTGAACTTTAACACTTGGCTCAGGACGAAATTATAGTGTTAAAGTTGGCTTAATTATAAGTAGGAAAATCTGTAGTCCAGTATAAAATTATAGTTCTAATATTGCAAAAACTGTTTAAATTTTTTTCAACTTACTTGAGACGACTTCTTGTACTATAGTACATGAAATGAAGTCAACCGTCGAATCATACTAAAAATATATCCAGTTTTGTACTACAGTACAAAAAGAATGAATCCTCCTTTGGAAATTGTCAGTACAAATTTATAAACTTAAATATCTTGGAATACATTTGGATGAAAAAAATCAAATAATAGCAAAAAATATTAACTCTTAATAAAATTAAGGTAGTCTTAGATACTTATAGAACCTTAAATGCCAAATTGAAATTAAAAATAAAATTTTACTCTGTACATATTATATAGTAGTCAGTTATTCAGCCTAAATGGACATAAATCAGAATCTACAATTATAGGACTTAACTTCAATAACTAAATTTAATCAAATACAACGTTTTTATTATCAATGTTATGTATGTCAGAATTATTACAATAAATGGGGAAATTCATTTTATTAAAAAAAATGTACATATTAAATAATGTTGAACATGAGTTTAATTTTTTGGACAATACTGTATTTACATGTATGTATTATCCATATTGTATAAATTTTTTAATTAATGCATCAAACAAATTCTTTTGTTCAATGTGGATTACACACAAGGTTTTCTTTCACAATGGTATTATTTGTAACCAGTTGTAGGCAGTTAGATACTTAATGCAATAAATATTAGTCCTACCACTCAAACTATTCGACTCAAACCTTTTTCTTAGCATTGGAATAATTTTTGAGCAGTTGGTCATCATCTACCTAGTTGTAAAAAATAATATTATAGTTAAGAAACACCCTGTATATTAAAATAAGTATTTTCATCTAAAATACAATACTTTATTGTTATATTATTGTTACAGAAAAAAAGTTGTGCACTTTGCATTCAATGCCTACTAAAATTACAAAGCATTTTCTTTTAAACAAACTTTTTAATTCATAAAAAATTAAAGTTAATAATTTAGCTTTTAAATTTTCTATATTTATAAAATAGTTTTTAATATATTTATATAGTAAGGTACGTATTGTTACAATAATATATTATGTAGGTATAGGTTAATATTAGGTACAGTAAGTAACAAAAATGTTCTTATCTTATATTGAAATAATTTCATTTATCTCGCATTCAAATAGAAAGTGAGCAGAATCTGCATATGACTGTGACTGGACTTGACAATGTTGAATCGAAGTATTGTTGAAAGGATAGTGTACTATGATGGTGAACAATGTTAGTTTTCAGTTATAGAGTATGGCAATGTAACATATATTTTTTGTTGTTGGTTATTATAACATATATAGGTAAATTTTTACGTCAATTATTATTTTTAATAGTCATTATTCAAATATATGACATATTTTATTCGTTATTATTAGATTATTAGAAGCTGTTTTTTTCACATCGATTATATGGTATTTTTTTTCAAGCAGTTTAATGCAGTTTAATAGATAGTATTACAACCGAATAGAATATGTATAAGTAGCGGCAAAGCCTGAAGTCCAATGATAAAGACAAAATATGTCAAATTACAAATGTGTTAAAATGGCATCATAACAAATAGTATAACATGACAAAGTTGTCGACAAAAATTTGATCAAAATTTGTTATTGTTGCACTGCGACATTTTATTTTGACAGTTCTAAATTATTAAATTAAAACTGATTTTCTTGTTGATTTTTAATTGTTGTTTGAAATGAAAATGAAGTCGCATTAGACTTGCTGTGCTATATTCTATGTATTCAATCTAGGACGACAATATCGTGTTGCTTTGATTGAACTTCCGACTTATTTCATTACAGTTAAACAGTATAGATTCACAGATCGTTTATTTCTGGGGATATACCGTTTGTTCTAACTTTCATAAGATGTCGTTTAACAAAACGTGAAAGGATATTTCGGTCTTACGAAAGTAGTAATATGTGGTAGACTTCTCTTCCTCTTCCAACACCATATTTACATTTTTTAAGAAAAAAATTACCAAAACAGTTTTCTTAAATTTGTACTATTCAAAAATTTTCTCAACCTACATGCATACAGACATACATACTTCAAATCTAAATTAATATTTTATCACACATAATGAGAATCTATCTTTACAAAAGTTAATTTTAGTTAACCTATTTTAACTAGAATTGTCAAAAATAACGGGAAATTATGAAAGCATTTTTCTTATTTTCAATTACTACAATTACTTTTTTCTTTTTAAAAATAAATAAACAAAAAAAAAATAAAACGTTGTTAAAAAAATAATCCTTGAAAATAACTGGTTATAGTGTAAAAAAAAATATTAACGTTATAAATGTATCGTAAAAACTAAAATATATTTACTACATTGTATGTATGTATGTATATAATAATGTATATAAATTTCTTCGGAAATATGAATAATAAAGATGAGTGAGTACTTTTGTACGTGTGTATGTATATTTTTAGAATAATAATAACCCTAAAAAGGTTCATTCATCATGTAAAGGTTACATAATATATATCCATAAGTATAAGGCCTACCTTAATTTCTATACAATTCATACATCAATTCGTACATTTATCATTGTATCTCCTTAAGCAGAAAATTCACATTCATAATATAATATACATATCAATAATCATATATGTATGTATATAGACATTTTGTCATGACTTATTGTAATGGACTTCAGGTGATAGCGATGGTATTTTATTGTTATGTGAATTCTTGATGTCCTTTATATTATATATTATTATTTATATGTATATCCTTAATATGTTTTTATCTTTTTTCTACTTTATATAAATAAATTATATTTTAAAAAGTTTTATGTATGGTATTGTAAAAAAAAAAAAACTTATTCTTTTGTTATTTTATTTTTGTTTTATTTTTTAAATGAAAAATCGATTAAGAGGTTTTTTATGTTTTAAAGTTTTTCTTTTGAACTTTTAATAAAAAAAAATTTTTTTATTATACATTTCTATATATATATATATTTATATCCATTGTATATATTTTATTATATGTGTTATAAAATTGCATTGTAATTGAACAAAAAATTAATTAATAAATAAGTAAAAAAAAAAAAAAATTATAAATAATTATAACAAATTTAATTAAAACTAAAAAAACAAAAATATGTTTTGTTTTTAAAGGCCATGTCAGTATTGATGATTTTTCTTATAATTATTTTCTATAGAAATTGTTCTACAAAAATATTGCAAGCTATCAAATTTTCATAATAATCATTTTTCTGCTTCTGTTTTAATGAATTTAATTAACTTTGCTTTTGAAAATAAAATTATTAATACTCATTTTTAATTAGGGTATACGCGAAATTGCGTGACAAAGTGTTAATGATGATAATCTATAAGTAGAATTATTTAATTTTTTTTTTAATCCGGTCATTTCTGACTTTGAAATGTATATACATATAATATATAAGTGTGTAAATTTAATTATAATAAAGGACATAGCGATACACTATATTTCTTTGATAGAATTCCGAATACTCACTTTGTTATAATTAAGCACAGGTATGCATTTTTTTAATAATTAATTTGTGCAATAATTTTTGTTCTACATAGAATCAATTTTTTAAACATTTTTACAATAAAATTTTTTTTTTCTAAAATTATTATTAAGACATATAATCTTAAATCAGGTTCAGGATGTACATGCGGGCTGTAACGCTAATTAAATAAATAAACAGTTCTAATAATTTGTATTTTATCTGTTCAGACCTCAATTTTTATGACACAGTCTTACACATATATTATTTTATATGTAAAGGTATATAAAAATATTTATATATTTTATAGAATATGCTGGCTCTTGGTGGCTCTATCAATAGTCTTCTGATCGATCAAGAAATAAAATGAAATAAAATTAGTGAAACATACGAAGAGTTTTTAATTTATATTTTTAAATAAAAAATGCATTGTACAGAGTGGGCAAATTTATAAAGAAGTACCATGGGGTACAAAAAATTTGGCACAATTATAAGAGTACAACAGGGATCTAATAATAGAAATTTATTCAGATTCGGAGAGATCGAGAGGAATAGTAAATCCAAATTGATTAATAGAGCTCATAAAGGGGCTCAAGCAGAAACCCAAAATATCAACACAAAACATCTGCTTCAAATGTTTCGAGAATAAAAGAAAAGTTTGATCTAAGATCCTACAAAGTATACTGAATAGAACTCCAGAAAAAAATTCTCCTTGAAAAAAGTAAGAAAATGATAGCGAGATTTTGTTTCGAAATATGAAAGCTGGATAGTGGGCGATGAAACTCACGTTCAAGCTGACTTCATAAAGCTACCTGGAAAAATGTTAACAGAGGATGAAGTCCAAGTTGTTAAAAAAATATTTTGTTTGGCAAGAAATTAGTTATTACGATAAAAGAAGTACCAATTAAACGAAAAATTTATACAGAAGAGTATTTGATTAGCTTTTAAAACTATTTATAGTCAATTACAATGCATCTTGTGTAATTGTGCAATAAAGTGGTACATTATAAATTCGAATAATTTAAAACTTGATATCATCAAAGTCCTAATCAATTAGATACATAAAAATTTAGAGGAATTAAATAATGATGGGGACCCGAATTTTCTTTATTTATTTTTAAATTTCAATTATAAAATCAAAACAATTTGTTTGAAAATGATTTTAGACAATTTAGCAATTTAAAATTAATATTATTGCTCTCTCATTTATTTGTACTGTGTCTTTCTTTAAATTGCTGAATTGAATTATTCCAACAGTCCAATAAATTATCATACACAATATTAATAAGTAGTACATAATAATAATAATAACAATAACAATAAAATAATTATATATATTAAATAATAATAACAATGTAATAAAAATTATTACTATATATATACATATATAAAAGATAATATTATTTATAATTTAAAATAATTATCTAATTGATTATTTAAAAATAAAATAGGGAAAAAAGGATAATATTTATAGGATACAAATACAATAAATGTACGAGAAGAGATTATGTTATTATTATTATCTAATATCAAAAATGTGTATTACAAATATAATAATAATGAAATAATTAATATACAATCAGTTATATATTATGTATATAGCTATATGTAAAGATTTATATGAATATATTAATAAATAATAATTTTATAAAATAATCTTATCTTTTGAATCATTTCTCTTAAAATTCTAATACAAATTTTCATACGCATGATTGTATGTATGTTTGTGTTTTTCTGAATTCATATTCATTCAATCATCCATTTTTATTAAACATTAAAGATTAAGAATATCTAATATATTTGTAAATAATTTAATAGATACATTTATATGTGAAACTTTGGTGTTCTCTAGACAAAAACCAAAAACCCGTAATGAATTAATTGACATTAAAAACAAAAAAAAAAACACAAAAAAAATAAAAATAAAACAAAACAAAAAATATAGAAATGTTAAGATTAATAATGATGTGCACATTTTGGTTTTCCAATTGCTACCATTTCTAAATAGATAGTAAATCTAGAAATTTATCTCGAAAATTTGATAAGCTTTTTCCTATATATTGTTTTTGTGTGTGTAGTGCAATGAATTCATTAATACATTGTACTGCCAAATACAATAAATACGATGGATATTGAAATGTGATTTTCAATTTGAATGTTGTCTGTTTTTCTGTTTGCTGTAATCTAATCAGTATTGAATTCTATCTTTAAAAAAATATTTGTATTAGAAATGTAACATTCAAATTCAAGTTGTTAGTAATTTAGTTAAATAATTTTGAAAAGACCTGTACTATATCCAGAAAAATGCCCACTTTTGATCCTAATCTTTCGTTTCAGGAAGATACCGGTTTGAAAGCTTAAGCATAAGGTATGCACATAAACTGGAAAATGATCTGGAATGATCATTTATTGGATGTTGTAAAAAACGCAGCCAAATATTTGAATTTTCTTAGTCACTCTTTAAAGCTTACTTTTCTTCTTGTAACCTCTTAAAAGCATATAAAGTTTTCATATGACCGAAAATAGAGTATAATTCTATCATATGGGCTAGCGATTCTAGTAATGCGTTAAAACATTTAGAAAAAGTTTAAAAACGGGCTATTCGTCTTTTAGGTGAGTCAAATGTCACTGCTCATCTTGCTCAGTTTGATGTATATAGGTGCTTTAATAAATAATCATGGGTAGTACATGGAAAAAGGATGAATAATTAAACGGTGCCAAAAAGAATATTAAACGTACAATATTAGAGCAAGAGATAAACAAAGATTTTGATGAAATCGAAGACAACTCAATGATGATGATGATTGAATTTGATAAGCCAATGCATTGTCAAAACAAAGTATTGCAGCCATATCCGATATTAGGCTGAAATAAACTTATAAGTAATTAATTAAGCTACATAGGATAATAAAAAAATGGGCATGTGTTCCAAAAACTTTTACCAAAATAATAAATTACAAAAAAAGAAAATTAAAAAATGAATTACGGTTAATATATTAACGGTAAAAATTCTATAATTTCAAATTTTCTATTTCATTCTATTTAATTTTTTTCTTCATACTTTATTCCTTTATTTTTTTTTATCCCCAAAATTGAATTCTTTAATATCACAACACCTCATCTAAATGGAATTTATTGATTACAGATATAAAATATGTGATAATGGAAGTTGATTCAATGTCGTACTTTGAATGAAAGATTATCTAATGAATAATGATAATAGCTAAATACATACATAATGTATTCTTATAAGCTTATACATATGTATATATATATAATATATTATAATATAAATGAATTATTAAAGAATATACATAATTATGTAGTAATACATTATATATATATATATATATATATATATATATATATAATAAAAATAAAAGAAAATTGTTAAAATGATTTCATTTTAAGGATTCAGTTAAGCGAAATTGAAAATCATTTAACTGTAAGAAGAATGTTTTGTCAACTAGAAAATCTTTAACATTCAATAAATGTATTTATATTTGTACTATATGTATTATATGTATTATATGTACTATATGCATAAAAAAATACAGTAATATTTAAAATTATATCCCCGTTTTATTGAAATTGAATTATAAATTTAGTTCACGGACAATATATCAGAATTTTACGAATTGAAGTGATGATAGTGAGACTGAATGAGGCTATACCCTAAAAGATGTTCAGGCTAAATAAAATAAAAACAAAAATAAAAAGGATAATTTCTATACATACTAACATTACTAAAATTTTAATATTAGGGTTGTTAAGTTTGTCAGAATAAAATATGGAAATCAGTTAAAGTTATAAAATCAAAAAGGTGAGAGCTATTTTAAAAATTAACAAATTTATATTGGAATTTTTTTAATATTGTTATTAGTAACACCATAAGTGGTACAGACCCTGATATATTAAGTCTGTGGTTAGAAGAATCAATTTAAACATTAAGTTGAAATGTTTCTTAGATTTAAGGCTATTACAAGAATGTATCGCGGAGTAAAGTTTATCTCAATCTGTTATAACCGTTAGGTTTTTAACTGTCAAAAATAGATTGTGTATCTATACAATATTTGACTAAGATTAAAATAACCATTTCGATTCTAATTTAACTAATTTAATTCAAGTAGAAATAATTTATAATTTATATACAATTATCAATATTTATAGCATTACCAGGTAATGAACCTCACTGGTCTAAGTGTGTCAGTATATTGCCGGCTGCCTCTACTACCTATATCTAACCTACCTATACCGATGAAATAATTTGATGGAATAATAAGATATTGGGCCTTATTCTGAGAAGCGAATCACTTTTTCGCTACGTACCGGTAGAGCATCACATTGCCTCACATTTGGTATTCTGAGAAGCGAATGATACGATATGTTGCAAAACTGGCAGCATTGCTCGTTAAAACTGTCAAATTTGTTTTTTTATGTTTTGACATTTTTTGTTTTAATTTTTTTTTTGAAAAGTGAAATTAAGTGAAGTTAAATTAAAATTTTATAGCTATTAAAAAATGTTTTTTCTTTATATTACGAAACAAAATATAATAAAAAAAATGTGTTCAATTATATTTGTTTTTTTGAATTCATTAAGTATTTCAGACTCTCGAAAGAAACCTTTGCAATGATTATAGAATTAAACAATAATTTAAATCCTGCAATTGGTCCACATTCATTAAAACTCATTATAAAATTGGTTGGAACATTGCGCTTCCTTGGTGAAGTTATCAAAAAGGCTTGGGAAACGAGTTTTAGGTAGGTTCAGCTACATCAACTACTTCTAAAATATTAGCCGAATTGTGTCGAGAATATATAAAATTTCCTGAAACCGAAGAAAAAAAATTATCCATCAAATTGAGATTTTATAATAAATTTGGATTCCCAGAAATTATTGTATGTTGATGGAACACGTGTAAAAATCATTGCACCAACAAACATTCAAACTGCCTCCTATTTGTAACTTTTCTATAATTACAAATGTAAAATAATATTTAATAATTATTTTTAAATATAAATATATACATAAATAAAATTAACTTACTTGAATTTTACGTTAATTATATATTTACTTTTTCTCATTCGCCATCTTTAACTACCTTTTTCTATAATGATATACTTATCGATTTTTCTGACAGCGAACAAAAAAAAATCGATTCTCGTAATACCATGAAAATCGAAACGTTGCGATAAAAACGGATCAGTATCGCTATTTCGCTTCGCAGAATACCAAAAATTAAATTTATCATATTTTTCAGCACGTACCGAAAAATTCGCTTCTCAGAATAAGGATAATTATGCCCAAAGTAATGTAGCAAAGCTTTTAGCTGCTAACATACGCCTAACGTGCTTGCTTTAAGTAGTTAAAAATACAATGGCTAGTAAATCTAAGAATTTTTGAATTACAAATTAATTAATGAAATCTGTTTACTAGGTACCAACCAGGTATCTTATATGAAAAAATTGTACAATAAGAGCCATTTTTCAGGTGAGTACTACACTTAAGTTTAAGTATCGTTCGACCTTTAAGCTCAACTTAAAAAAAAATTGAATTTTCTAGTTAAAAATTAGTTGTTAATTTTTAACTGTCATTTTCGTTTAATCGCAATGGCACCACTTGTTAAAATGCAGTACAAGTGACCGACAATAAAAAAAATTTTATTTCATTTTCTGGTTCTGGAATGGTTTAAATTTTTAATGCAAAATAAAAGTATCAATTTGACATTTAACAGCACTGCCAAATCTAGAATTATGTCAAAAATTTAAATGTATAGCTTAAGCGGTAATTTTACCAAACTTCAGTGCCACTTAAGTATATGTTTTAAGTACCAAACAACTGCAAAACACAATTTTTGATTTAAATTTAAGTTTAGCTTAAGTTTGATTTGATACTTCAATTGTGTTTACCTGAAAACTGGCCCTAAGTTATTTAAAGGATAAATATAGTTATTTTAAATTCAAATTTTTATTTAATCAATAACACATTGACTTTTAATACTCAATGTGTGTATGTAGTTATCATTAATCTGAATAAGCAATGATTTTATTTTTCTAATTGAATGTTAGAATGGAATATTTTATGAAGATGATATAAAAATTTTATTTTTGATTTTGTTGTTGTTGTTTTCTACTGGTTATTTTATAAAACTATGCATATGTGTTATTATTGTTAATGTGTGTGTAATCTTATATTAATTAAGAAGTTAAATTGATTGAAGTGAAATTATGTCATGTCTATTTATTATTTAAATATATATATGTAGGTATATAATATATATATTTGTATACATAATATATATGGGTATATAAACAAGGAAGAAAATTATTTATATCGTGTATTAAAAAAAAAAATAATACAACAAAAAAGGAAATATTCATTCAATATGAAACCCAGGATATATAATTTATTTTATGAGTTTTATAAAAGAATGGTTTTTAAAAATGAAAATAAAATTCATGTGTACATCATGTGTGTGTGGTAGGAATTCTAATCTTATAAGATAAATTTCATAAATGTAGTATATACATATATTAATTAAAAATTTAAATATTTATTATTTTAAATTCATTATTTAATTTATTCCATTAAGACACTAACATATATGCATACATAATTTAAATATGAAGAAGCATATTGATTAAAATTACTAAATTTAATTTAATTTAATTTTTAAGTAAAATTTTTAATAAATATTTTGATATAAGTATAGTTATAAATTATGACAACTGTTGATTGATCAATGACATTGAAATTTTGACAATTTGACTGATTTAATTTTTTTTTGTTTTTTGTTAAGTAGCGACTTTTCAAACTAAAAGAATTTATTGATCGTAAGAAATTTTTATCTCAGGATAATAATTTTTCTTAGAAATTAAATATTCCTTTTAGAAAAATCATGAAAACATAGTACGAAAATCAAAAAGATTTTCAAAAGAGTCCTGTAGCGAAATAATACTAGGAAGATTAGAATTGACATAAATATTTCTAGGAATACACATTGCCTGATTCTGAAATTGACATCAAAGCAATAATATAGCGTTTATCAATGACATAGATCTACCAAAAATTCGGTGTAAAAATTTTAACACATATTGAGTGCCCAAATTGTTTAATAAAGAAAATAAGAAAATTGAAAAACAAAAAATGTTTTTAAAAAACCAAGAAAAACCGCCAATTACCAATTCCAGAAATACGAAAAATTTGTTTTTTTTTGTTTATTATTTACCATTTCTTGATTAAAATTTAATTAAAAACAGAAAAAAAACAATAAAATTGTAAATAAAACATTTTTTTTTTAAATTGAATAAAAATGTAGTACATGACCTCATATAATGGACAGTAAAATTTAAAATATAGAGAATAGAGTCATGATGAATTTTAATTTCAACATTACAATTGTTTTAATTATGTGGTCAAACGGAATAAGAGTTAAAGTTGACTTTAGTAAAAAATTAGATAAGTTTATCACATTTTTCTATGCATTCAAATTGATACACTCTGTAATTTTCGTTTTCATAACATCAATATTTATTTATTTATTTAGTGGGTCTGTAGATAAATCTGCAAGCCCATCCTGGACTTCAGCTCCTTTTCCCTTTCGGAATATGACCCAATTTAACTAAAATAAAAAATGCTTTATGGGTTTTTCGACCTGATCCAATTTAATTGGGATTAATTACTTGTTGGGAAAAGTACATGAAATTTTGCCTGTATACAGGTAAACTGATATGTAAATTAATAAAATAAGTAAATAAATAAAACTACTACTCTTTATAGGCATAGTTCCAGTTTTATTTTTCATATAATAGTTTATATATATAATTTTCATTTACATATCATTCAATTTTATATGAATGCAGAAATTTATAATTATTTCTATATATAAATGTATATTTTGTTGTTTTTTTATATAAGTTTATATAAGTTAATACCAAATTCTGTTCTCAACAATTTTTATCAATATTTTATGAATAATGAAAGAAAAATTCAATTAAACATTCAGCATCCGAGGCCGAGTGGGCTTCGTATTTAGAGCCTTCTATTTAATGTTGAGATAATCAACATTATCTCTGTTTTGTAATGTATGTATAGTGATTTAGTTTCATAGATAAAACCGAGAAAAGGCTACTTTTAGTAATTAACAACATAAATAATCTGTTCTAATAAAAATATCTTCTATTACTTTAAAACTGTCCAATTTAAATTAAATTTTATTAATTGGAAATTAAAGTGAAAATTATTTTGCAGAATTTTGTTGATTAGTTTTAGAAGCGCACAAAATATAGAAGAAAAATATTTGAAGCTGAAAGTCTTTCATTTTCGAATAAAAATGTCTTTCAGGTTCTAATAATTCACATTTTATGATTTTTTACACAAAACTAATAGCAACATATCTTTATGTTTTAACAATATGCTTTCTAGAACAGCTGAGCATTATTATAATTTTCTTGTCGAAATCAAAGCTGTACAATAGCTGAAATACAAGCTGTACAAATCAAAGTTAATGAGCATTGAAAAATCAATTATTCGTTCAGTTTCAGCTTCAAGTAAAATCATTAAAAACAAAATTATTTTCATGTGTTACAATTTACTTTCAATTCAATTCAATTTAATCAATTATAAAACATATATATTTGATAATGATGAGTAATATCGTGGCTTGTATATGATTTATAATGAAATTTATAATGGTAAAAAGTAATATTAATGAGCAAAAAAAAAATTATATTGTCAATTTTCATAGAGCGTTGGATTGAAAATTTGTATTCTTTTAACTTGACAAAAAATTATTTTGCTGGTCAAGTAAAAAGTTTCGTGTATTTACTTCGAGTTGTTTTTAGAGTTTATAGTTGTTTTTTATTAGCTAGTTGTATTCAAAATTATTTAAATTCGAGAAAAGCAAACCTTTCAAAATGTTTAAGGGAAAAAATTTGATTGGTGCAAAGTGCATAACCATATAATTTAAGGAATGTGGATGTTAATTTTCGATCGGAACCATATCTAACAACAAGGTGGCAAAACTCATTGGTATACAAATAATTCAAAAAGTTTAATCACGAAGAGTTAAAATTAGCAACACATTTTAAATTATTTTAAGAATATTGTATTTGTATTACAGATATTAAAAAATAGATCTTTGTGATGAATCAATAATATTAATTGTATATTCAAAGTATATTAATACTCATAAAGTTACTACTATTACTACTAAAATTGAATAACTACAATTTTAGCATGAAATTTGCCCAACAAACTTCATTGAATTTACAATATGTGAAGTTGCGAAACTAATGACATTCGACAACGTATTTCAAAGTACTGAGATCTTAACAAAAAAGTATATAATGGTTGAGTCTACCATTATGATGTGGGATAATTAAATTCATATTCCATGATGATCTCGCAATAGTTATTATGTCATGTGTTGACATATTAATTGTGTTGTGTCATGTTGTGACATAATAAATGTGTTGGCATTATAATGTCATGTGTAATATCCATGTGTTATGCAAATATAAAGGATCAGTTTTACAGATTATTTTCTGCATGTATGAAACATATCTAAAATCTAGGAAATTATTAAAGGTTCAGCTTAATATTGTTTTAGGAATATTACTGATCCTATCAAATGTACAACGATTATACTATAAGTTCTGTCATGAATACCATACTATCCTTAATGTTTTGGTGTGATACGTCAAAAAATGTTGCCATTGTGTATTGTATTTTTATATGGAAATTGTTTCGGTGTCAAGAATGAAAAAAAAAAATGATCGATACCGTTGTTTATTATTCTTATATATTATTAAAATTTGTAAATTCAAATAATAAATAAAATAAATATTCTTTATAATATATAAAGTTAAACAAAATTTAAAAAATATTTTATATGAAATCAAAAAAATATTATATAACTAATAAAAAATATTCAAATTATAAGAATTTAATTGTTTAATTAAGCTTTAATATAAAAATTATCTAAATACACCCTAATAATGGAATACCAAAAAAAGGACATTTTTTAAACCATTTCAATATTACTTAAAACTGAAAAAAAAATTTTTTGTTATAATTTTTTTCTGATAACCTTTTTTTTCTTTAATAATCTTATTAGACAATAATGAAAGGAGTGAGCATTTGTTTGAATTTCAAATTTATTTACACCCTTATTTATTGATTTAATAATATTGTAATTCATAAAATGCATGTATCTCTCTTTGGAAGCGTGTTATTCAAAGTATTTACATTGTTAAATTCATTGAAGACAAAACAAAAAAAAAAAAAAAGGAAGAATTAAAAGTTAGAAAGGGTTCTAGTGATTTCATCTAGAAGAATATTGAATTTCTTTTTAATGGTAACAAATTTAAGATGCTGGTATACAAGTAGTATAAAAATGGAAACTCAATACGAAATATTAATAAATAAATAAAATTATGATGGTCTTTTGCTTGTCTTTCTATTTATTTTTGTTTTTGTTTTTTTTTTTTGTTTTTACTTTGTGCTCAAATGGAGTGGAAATACGGGTTGAAAATATATCTTTAAATTAATTTTCTTAATTATAAATTTGTAAAAAAAAAAATATGATATTAATTGAAATTTAAGATGAAATTTGGAAGAAAATACAAAAACGAAAAAAGGTAATTTATCTTTAATTTAAGTCCAAAAAGTACACTGAAAAAGGAACTGATTTTCTTCGAATCGAAAGAAAATACCTATATTGAGAGTGTAAAAAAATTTAAAATTGAAACCCTAACATAATTATTATGAGTTTTGTGAAAATTTCACAAAAATTATATGAAACCAAATCCTTTAGAAAAAAAAAAAAATTAAAATTTTTATTAAGGACACAAGAAAAGCTTTTTTTTTTTTTTATTTAAATTTTTTATACAGCTTTTTTTGTTATTTTTAACATTTTTTTTTTTCAATTTTATTTGCTTTTTGTTATTTTTATTAATTTTTTATATTCCAAGAAATTTTGAAAGTATCTGAATCTTGAATCAAATTTTAATGTGAAATTGAATTTGAAATTATAAATAAATGAAATTGGATTATTTCACTGAATCTTTGATGTACGTTGGGGATTACTACGTATTTTTCGCAAAAAAATGCAAGTCTTATAAATAAATTATATTTGATTTCAATATTTATTAAGAGCGTTTTGTTCATCTGAAATCAAAAAACATCAAATAAATAATGAAATAAAATTTACGTTTTCAGTTAGATACAAAATTATCAGCGGAAACCACTTATAGTACATAATGACCAAGCTATAACCAGCAGCAAGATTTGTTTAATTTTGTTGGACTTCAATTCAAGTTCCTAAAGGAAATGACTTTCTTTCCCTTTTTTCTACTCTAGGTCACCATTATCACTAAAATGTAAATGAAAGACAAAATGAATGACAGAGACAAATCGGTGTCATAAATGAATCTTTCATTTTATTGTGAATGATACTGTTATTTCTTGTTGTATTTTTGTTGACAGTTAAATTTTTTCAAAGTTTCAAAATACCCAATTAAGCATAAAGTAATTTAGGCGTGATCTCTTAAACTGGTCGAAAATTTTTTTAATCCATTTTAGAACCTATCACAAACAAAATTTACACATCAAACCATATAACAATTTTTAAAAACATTTAAAAATAAAAATCAAATTTTTATTTACATTTAATTTTCTTTAAAATGTTCAAAACAAAAAACCAAAAAACCGAAATAAAAACTAAAATAATTTAGTAACAAACAATTTAAAAATTTCTTTTATATAATAATATTTATATATAATGTAAGTATGGTATTGGTTACCAATAACACTTACATAACCCTATATGTTAATGATATCCTTTCAATAGCACCTACAACATCCTTTTTTTGGCAAATTTAACGGAAAAACATTTCAAAATAATTTTTTTTTCATAATAATTTTCGATTTAGCATTCGAATTGTATATTCATATGCAAATATATTATACACATCCTTTAACAAGGAATAAAGAAAAAAAGATATACATGTATGGATGTATGTACACATGTTATTTTAAATTTAGAAATTCGAAGTGGTGAGTTCAATATTTACATAAAATATGGAATAATGTTAAACAGTCTTGAGCAAATTAATTGCTGTTTACTCTATTTTCACTGGAAACAATTTTGTTCCAGTTTTTCTAATGTCTTTATTTTCACTAGAAACAATTTTGTTTCATTTTCTGTAGTGTCTCTATTTTGAAAAATTTAAAAAATTTAAAAAGACAAACAAATAAATTATCAACAACAGTAGTTGAAAAACAAGTAAAAGTTTAATAATTTACACTGCCAGCACCAAGAAACCGATAGATTGAAATAAATGAAGACTATAATGATGTTAAAGAAGTTAAATTAAAAAATAAAATTAAAAAAAATTAAAATATGATCTAGGAAACTGTAAATAATTATTGCAGATCAAGAAAGTATGGTTATTAAATTATAAGTTCAAAAACACTCATAAAAGCGTTTGCCAATTATTTATCGAATGTGTCGATTTAGAATTAATCACTATATTGATATTGTGAAAACTGAATAGCAAATAATAATATAAAAAACAAATGATTAAATAATGTGTACGAGGTTAATTAAAAGAACCAAAAATCGATCAATGAAATTTGCTTAACAGTATATACAACAGAAACTTGCGTCGACGTAAAGTTTTTTTTTTCACCTTCGGAATTTCTTAATATTTATAAATCATTATTCACTTTCAATCTTAGACTAGCTTGCCCACATTCAAAATCGTATAATTGATGTCCGAGCACTTCGTCTAATTGTCGACCAAACTATAACTTCGTCCTTGACTTCTCTTGTAATCAGTCTCTTATACACAAAAGGTGATCAACATTTAATTAAAAATTATTTGGAATTAAGTAAGCTTTTCTGAAATATTGTTTACTTATCCATTAAAACTATTAATTATTTTCAATATGATTGTATGATGGGCGCTTAGATCAATAACAAATTTTGAAATGTACTTTAATTTGTTAAATATATGATTAGTGAAACCCATATAAGTTATGTTTGGAGAATTGTACAATACAAATCGATACATTTTTTCATACACATATTCATGAACCTAAATGTATTATAACATTACTGCATGAATTCTTTCTGTATAAATTATTATTTCTAACCTTATATATTAAGTGAATTTTAATGTATGTAGTCAGTCTTTACTACAATATTAACAAATGAACTACATTTAATTTGTATGAAATCTAACATAATTTAGTGTTAGAGCTAAATGCAGTTGAAAATGGTTACCATATGGTCGATTCAATTCATTAAAATTTATTAAAATACTCTTGATCGTTCGAAGTTTAGGGTTAATAGCTGAAAAGTTATATTGTCCCAATTTCTATTCACATAACAGTACTTCATCTAAAAACAGCACTTGAAAAGTCATAAATATTAGATGGATGGTGAATAATTTTTTAAAATATTTTGTCCATGACTGTACGAGTATATACTATACGGAAATATGTTTTTTTTTTGTTTACGACAGCATATTTTACATTTTTTCTACTTTTTTTTTTTTGTTGAATAATATCGTGAAATTAAGGACAATTTTTTTTTTTGAAATAAATAGTATAATTCGAGTACAAACATAAGAAGTAAATAGAAAAATTAAAAAGAATTATATTTTATATAAAAGAAAAAATGATTGATCATATCTTTATCATGGTAATTTTTAGTCAACAAATTTAAACGATGTTAGAAAATTAAAATTGAAATTGTATAACAGTTAAAAAAAAAATAAATAAATCTTAAAAGAGATGTTTTTTTTTTAACTTTTTTGTGGTCCGGATCGTTTGAGCGTTAATAAGTAGTTATAGGATTGTTTGACCATAGTAATAAGTAGTTAAAGATATTTTTTTCCGCTCTATGCCCCACGGATGGGGTTAGGTATTTGTTTCTAACTAGTAGTAAGGTCATTTTAATTCTTTTGAATTTATTTTTTTGTTTAGAATATTACACTAATCTGCTATAATCGGAACTAAATATGCTTGTTTTTTTAAATAAATAATTTAAATAGAAGATTATTTTGACTGTTTTGAGACTATATTGTTTTTGTATTTTATACTTGGTTTTAAATTCACAATTACGGGCTGGGAAAACTGATATACTACATAACATCAGGCTAATATCGATATTATTAACTTGACATTGTAACGTAATGAAATATTTATACATTATGGATCGATTTCAATTGTCTTTATATAGATATTTTAATTATAATTTTACATCACATTATAATTTAATATCACAAACATTATTAGATATAAGAGAACACTATAGAGAGAGTAACGTGGTATTTTTTGTTTGGTAATAATATATATATATATATATATATATATATATATATATAATATTATTACCAAAACCACTAGGTTACTCTCTCCACAGTATATGTATATATACAGTATTTTCAGAAAGCAGACCAGCAAGTTTAATATACATATATATATATATACAAAACAGTTAATGGGTACGGAAAATATGAGTTATAATATTTGAAAATTCAACGGAATACAAAAACTTTTAATTCGAACTGTATATTTTATAAAAAAAATACACTTCGTTAACACTTTCTAGTATGTCCCAGCATACAAATAAATTTTAATTTCTCCATAGTTTATTTGCATATATGTGACACTTTTAATTTATTTTTAAGGTCCTTTTTTTTCCTACTTCCATTTCATTAAATTATTCTAAAGGGTACTTTATTTTTTTGTTTTTTTATTTTTTTTATTGTTTTAAACCATCCACTAAGTATATACATGAAAATTTAAAAGTATGGGACAGAGAGATAGAGAGAAAGAGAAGGAAGATAGAGAGTCAAAGTTTGTTTTGCGTGATTTTGAATAAATTTATGTGATTTATTTTCAAGCACATTCTCTTCTTCTATTTTATCTCTTTCTAAATGTGTATCTTAAAAATTATATACATATACAAATATATATACAAGGAGTAAACGCTTTTAGTACTACTTTTCTCTTAATAGCTTTAAATGATTTTATATTTAAATGGTGGTAATTTTATTCCTGTTTAAAACCGTATAATGAAAATTTTAATAGGTCAATTGCTAGAATTTGCTATTCCATTCATAATGTATTAAAAATATTTAAGGTATATAGGGATTTTTTTATATCTTGCATGTGTTTTCGGATGTTTAAAACTAAACAGAAAATTTCAAACAAGCTTTTGAAAAATATTGGGTTTAATTTGGGTTTGAAATGTGAAATTACAATAGTTTTAGAATTTAAATAAGTTATAGGAATGTACGAATTTGTATGGTAAATTAAAACTTCTTTAAAATGAATAATAAAAAATGTAGGCATCTTTTCATCTAAACGGAGTACTGATTTTTTAAACACAACCGAAAATGTCTCTTTCACGACCAGGTTTAAATTAAAATTCCAAAAAAATAATGCCATAACAAAATGAAGCCTAATTTGTTAAAATGAAATCTAATTTGTCAAATTTAAAAAAAGTCGAAGTACTTAAAAAAACACAAAAATCCTGTACGGTCCACTAACTTAGCATAGACGTCATCGTTATACACTTTTAATTTGATCAAATGTAATTTAAAATAATTAATTGTACCTACTTAAACCACACACAGAAGGCAAAACATAGGATGATAACCTTTAATCAACAGTGCCTAAAGAAATATCCTAAAGTTAACTAACATAATTGAATTTTATTTTAAATTTTTATATCCTGTATTGAATGTCCTTTTCTTATTGTTCTTCTTTTCTTTCCCCGTTGTTTTTTTTAATTCTCTTGTCTATAGTAAATTAAAAATTATTTTTGATAAAAATACAAATATTTTTCTTTTTTTTATATAGTACAACATGGAACAGAATTCACTAATGGTGATTGTGGAAAGCTTAATAAAAACAAAAAAAAAAAAAACACAAGAAACAAAAAAAAAATAAGAAAATTAATTAAATGACCTCCAATATAATACATACTCTCTAAATGAATGTATTTGTGTGCTCCGACACTTAAAAAGGATATTTATTAGAGCTGAGATGTTTTAAAACTAGTGTATATAGAATGTAAGAAAGGACTATATAGAGGATAGGGTGATTTCGGGGGACGAGTAACTCTCAACAAATAAGAACGATGATATTCTTTCATGTAAAAATTATTAATGCGGCAGGTGATTTTAGGTATTTAATATTTAATATCATACCCTATATACTACATACATATATATTAACATTACATATATATATATATCTATATATATATATATACATTTTGTTTTAGCACTTGTTGTTTATTATTATTTTTCTTTTCTTTCTATCTCTAAGGAGGTTTAAAAATTATTAACAAAGTTATTAGGTTTTCGACTAAAAACAAAAAACAAAAAAAAAATGTTTTAGATGGATTTTTAAGTGCCATTGAATTTTGTTGTGGGTACAGTAAAGAAAGTTTATAAAAAAAAAAAAAACTAACAAAAGCAGAAACAAAACAAAAAAAAAATATTATTGTAATCTTAGAAATGCAGATTTCAAGGACTTTTTGGTTTTTTTCTGTTCGTTTCATATTCTTCCAATATTGGTGTTAGGGCACGTTTCTTTTATCATGAATTTATTATATACAACAAAAAATTAAATATTAAAAACCTTTTTTGTTTTTTTTTTCTGGTTTTTTTTTTTTTTATATAAAAATTTATAAATAAAATTAATAAGAAGAAAACAAGGTATCGTAAAGAAATGAAACAAACAAATTAAGTATGAAGGACACTATGAAAATAAAAATATACAAAAAAATAAATAATTAAAATTCAAATTTAATATGAAATGTATTGGAATTTTTAATGATTTTAAAATTAAAATTATACTTTTCTCCCTTTGTGCATTAATAATTTATTTGAAGACACAAAAATAAGTTTAATTGAAAAATGTTAAAATTTTGATTATCTCATTATAATTTTTAATTAGATTTTGAAATTTGTATCAATATAATTAAAAAAAATAAAAATTAATATTATATATAAAAATGTAGGTAATAATAACAAAATGTAATTTTTGAATAAATTTAAATTTGTATAAAATTATTACTGATTTTAAAGCGATTAAAAAAAAAACTTAACTAATTAAACAAATTTAATGAGATGAATTTAGCGGTGAGAATATATTGTTTTTTACGATTGAAAGTATAAAACACACTTTTAAAAATTTTAAGATAAAAAAATTTAAATTAATTAATATTAATTTTCTTAATAAATTTATTATGTTATCAGTAGATCGAGATTTAATTAGACTACCGAATTCAAAATGATAAATAAACATACTATCAGAATTTATTTAGTATATAAAAAGTATTATTTGTAGATTCAGCTGTTTTAATATAATTAAAATAATAATATATTATTCTTTAAATTCAATTTTAAATATTGGTCGAAATTTAATTGTAATTTTAGTCATACCATGTCGAATCCATTTTTTTTTTCTTAATAATTTCAAAATTCTCATTTTGGCTTGAAACTCACCTGTAAAGAAATATAAAAAAAAAACAAAATTATTATTTTTGAAAAAATTAGAAAATATTAAATTTGTTTAAATATTTAAATTAAAATAAAAATAATTCTCTTATATAAACTAAAATATAGAATTTTTAAAATTTCTGAAATATTCAAAGTTTTACAATTGAACATTTTCCTTTCAATTCTGTTATAAAATTTATTCAAAGTAAAAATCTATTGGAATTTAATATAAATATTTCGTCACTTATATTTTGTTAAATTTAACAGGAAAAATTAGAAATTGAAAAATCTGAACTTTTGTTACAATTACTATTTGATATTTGTATAATGGGATTAAATTATTTTAAAATTAATTGCGATAATTTAAAAATTGTTCTCGTCTAATATTGTAAAAATATGGTAATATTTTGTAGCTCTGATAATGAAGATAAAAAAGTGAATGAAAAAATAACAACAAAATATTATTGAAATTATCCTCACTATGTTTCTAAATAAATTAATATAAAATTAATTTAATTTTAAAAGCTTTTAGTTGGTTTTCCCATAAATTTAATAAACAAACAAAATTATAAAAATTAAAAAAAAAGTCGAATTAAATTTATGTAAAATTTGAGGATGCAAAAATAATTTTTTATTCTGAATTATGTAATTTTTAAATATACATTTTTAATTAAAATTTTCAAAATTTATTTAAGCTAATTTTTAAGAATTCCCAGGATTTAAGTGTATATACTTAATAGAATATTCAAATTTAGAATTATCAAATATTATTCATTATTATATTTCATAATTTTTTTTATATCGGAATTTTGTCACGTAATATTTTATTAGATTTTTTTTCTACATAAAATTATTTTATACATTTTTCTACATTAAATCACAGTCATTATATCATACAAATTAAAATTATTATTATTTAAATAACAATAAAAAAAAGCCAATTTCTATTCGATTTTTCTCTTTAATTTAAATATTTTTTTTATCTTATTTTAACACATTTATTGTTTTTATAACAAAAACTGAGTGCTCCAAGCTACAAAGTGAACACAAAATTTTTTTTGACAAATTGTACTAGCTATGTTCCGATTTACTTTATGAGCTCATACATTGAGACGGCAAGTCTTTATAATTTGTACATATACACAGCAATTGAGTCAAAATGACAACTAGCAATATGATTTTAAAAATATTAACCAAAGAGTACAAGCTAAACTATATTAAGAATAAAACAATAATTATAATATTGAATAAATTAAAACTGAAACATATGTTAACAGAAATGTTGATCCTTATATAAGAACATGATATCAGATCAAGTCAAAAAAGGTTAAGAATATTTTCATTTCTTTCTTTCTTCGATAAGTGAACGATTTTAATTTTTCTATTCTGTTTTGTAAGATTAGAATCTAAATCTATAATCAATAAATCTATAATGTTCTTAATTTACTGTTATGTTTAAAAAATCTCCTTCAAAGAATATTTCAATTCTTATAAAATTATATTATTATAGGTCCACTTTTATTGTAACAAAAAAGCTCTCAGCAAAAGCTACAAACGTTTAAATTAAAACTAAAAATTCCAGCAATGATCCTTTAAAAAAAGAACATCAGACGAAAAAAATCCAGCTTATTTATTTAAATTTATTCCTTCAACTCGGATATCCTAAATTTAATACCAAGGTTTTTAATTCTGAAATTCTATTACTCGTATATAAAATTAAAATTGTTCCAATTTCCAGAATCTCAAAATTTTCTTTATCAATTTTTCTTTATAAATATTTTTTTTTATTTTAAATCAAAATTTAACCAGCATTCATGCATACATACACTCGCATACATAATAAAAATTGGATGCCATGTAATATAATATTAAAAAAAAAAGAAAAAAAATAATAATTTCATCATTCTATCATCTCATCATTCATTTATAGATCTGTATTTAAGAAATATTGTTATTTTCATTTTCAACTTGTCTATCTAATTTGATTCTTGTTGTTGTTGTTGTTGTTTTGATTTTCTAGCAATTTTCTTAAGATGGGTAATATTAGATGTTATTTCATATCCAGAATTCCAAATTAAACACTTACCACTCCAGTACTTGAATATAAAAGATGGACTCTGTTGTTTTTTTCAATATAGATTACGTACAGAGTGTATCAAAATTAAATAATTCTATTTCGAAATTAATTAAGAAGTAATGTATGAATGGGACAGTTATACTTATAAAAAAAAATAAAAACACAAATAAATTTATGACAAATATATGAAACTATGTGTATCCGAAGAGAAAAAATAATATTTTGTGTGGCGGTGATAACGAATTTGTTGTCACTCTCAATTTAACAAAAATTGTCACTATCGCAGTGACAAAAACCTTATAAAATGCAAAAAAAATTTTTTAATTGTTTTTCTAATTTTTTGTCACTATAACCTTACTAAATGTCACTCCTGATTTACTGATTTAGTGAATTTTTCTGTTTTTCAAGTAGAAGTGTACCGGCAATAGCCATCTAGATGCTGCGCATCAGCTTGCACTGTTATTACATTAAATCTCACCAAAACATATTAAAATTTATGGAGATAGCCAAATGCTAGTTTTTTACAAAAAGTTGGGCCTACAAGATAACTGTTTTTTATATATGTTACTGTTTTATATTATAACTGTTAATATGAGTAGCACTAAATTTTTTTAATCAGAAGGTAAAATTTTACTTGGTCGCTATTGTCATTCAAATAAATAGAACAGTGAGATGGTAAATATAAGTCCTATATTATAGAACTATTTTTATTTGAAATACTTGATAGCATGAGACATCTCCATTGCGGCTAGACCATGAGCGTATGCATGAAAATGCTCCAGGTCGGAAACTCTTCGAATGCAAACCCCGGAGAACGCATCGTTGATGGAGGCAGATATAAAAAAAAATTCAAATCACCAACTGAAGAGAATCTGGTCGTGATCGAAGTCAGTGCAGGACAATTTTTCGTCAGGTCCAGGACCTTCAAGATCACCCAACAAGTAATTAAGTAACTTTATAGGATGATTTGCAAATTTTAGAAGCCTTTTCTTAGTGTATAGTCGACCAATTGATATACAAATCAATATAATTAATTTCTAAAACACCTTGTATATAACAATATAAATATTGAAAAAAAGAACAAAAATGGTAAACTCTATATAAAATTAAACGCTTTTCTCTCTCTCTCACGGTCTGCTATCTTCTTCTATTACTTCATCTTATTACAAACAAACAAAAAAAATTAAAAAGAATTTCTATATTATAAGACGATGGAATCAAGCGGAGGAAGGTAGGGTTGGAATGGTTGTTTGCTTGTTAAATTCTATAAGATAGTAAAAATTGAAATGAAAACTTCATAATAATCAATAATCATCGTCATCATTATCATCATCATCATGTTTGGTTATTTTTATTTCACATCCTTTCATTTGACTTTGTTTAACTTCAATAGTTTTTCTATTTGTATTTTTATATTTTTTTTTTTGTTTTTCAAAATACTGTTTAGATATATTTTATACCCTCCCCAACTCCGGATTCGGTTTAATAATGGTTTTGCTCCTGCCTTTTATATTTTCTTATATCAGATTTCATTTTTCTATAATAAAAATTTCTACATACATCAAAACACACACACATTCTCATCATATAGTCATGAATTTTATTTATGATATTAAATGTATATATATATATATATATATATGTATATATATATAAGAAATAGACATTCCAATATTTATTCTAAATATAAGGAAAAAAATACGAAAACTTAACAAGAATGATTCCTAATGGTTCATTAGCTTTCGCAAACACATCTGGATGCGATGCGATGCGATGACAATGATGATGACGACACCGCAGAATACTCCCTTTTATTTTATATAGATTTGAAAATCTATCAAATTTTTTCATCATTTAATATTGAACTGGAAATACTGGAAAAGAGAAAAACGGATGAATATCGAAAAGGAAGTGGGGTACTTAAAGGGACAACAATAACATTCCCTTTTTCCAAATTTAATCTATAAAAATCTAATAGAGGAAAATAAATATAAAGTTATTGCAAGGATATCATCAACTTCTTATTGTTGTTTATACACGTATGTATGTAAGTTATGTATAGATGAATGTGAATATGATGTCCAATAAAAGGTTCCTATAATATATTATATGGTGATGGTTTAGTTCGAAAAAAAAATCTTATCTTCAATATTTGGTCGCTCTACTTTTATTTATTGCTTAAAGGAGGATAAACAGTAAAATTGAAGGATTCTATCTATATTATATAGTAAGGATAACCAAAAAAAAAAAATATATTAATATATAAAAACGAAAATCAAAACATTTATATAATATGTATATATGATATATGATATATGTATATATATTTGTATATTTTATATAAGCATTCACAAATTGAAGAGGACATCCATTAATAGAAAAGCACATCAAGAAAAATAAACCTAATAATACACATGCACACATCCATACATACATGATATTTAACTCCCATCAAAATCATTATTAAAAAAAAAATTAAAAACAAAAAACAACAATAAAAAAATGTTTACACATGTCGCAAATGAAACATAAAATTACCCAATAAAAGGATTTTCAGGATATCTATTATATATATATATATATATATGTATATATATATTTACTCATTCTCTCATATACACTTCCATCATTGTACAGTGATGGAAACTTAAAGAACAGGTGATAAATTTGGGATCTGATTTATTATCGGGCTTAAAGAATTTGTTTTTAAAATTATAGAATTTTAATAAAATTGCATATAATGGAGAATAAATGATATTGGAGAACTCAATTCAAATCAAACCTTTTCTTTTATTTATATTGATTTTTATCCACAAATCTAAACTCATTTCATTCAAAAGTCATTTTACTTAAGTGACCTAAAAACTGAATCATACCAGCTTAAGTTGAACGAAAAGTAAATTTTTTCAACGAAACTGTTAGCCCTTAAATTTAAGATCAATTTTAGAGTCAGGTAACGATACTTGTAGAATATTTTCAACTTATTTTAAAAATTATTAAATCATAATTCGAAACAATATTTTTATATATAAACTGTTTTCTAATATAACTGTTTAGATGGGTAGTACTAACTAAATGATGTTAAATTCAAATTAATAGGAAAATGAGATGATAAATATAGTCCATCTCATTTTTGATTTATTTTATTTAATTTCATTCTTGTTTTGTTAAATTTTTATAAACAATCAGTTCTTAGCAAAGCATTTTCATCATAAACAAAAGTGACAAATTAAATTTATTCATAAACATTGCTAACTTAACATAAAAATTGCAGTTTGAAAGTTGACAGCGCAGTACAGCCACCTGCACCACTTTTAAATTTTTTTAAATATAGTTAAATAAATATAATTTAATCAAAATGACACCAATGACAGTACTGCAATCTTTATGTATTACGATTTCGGCATGCATTTTGCAGTACTGCGGTTATGTAAATTTCCATTACTTCAAAACTATTTAATTAAAATTTGAAGAGTTTTGATAAAAATGTAGCAGTATGCATTATCACTACCAAATTTCATTATTTATTTTTTGAAATCTAAGCGATAATGTAAACACAGAATAAAGGAAAATAAAAAATATATAGTTAAATTCAACTTTTGATTATTATAGTTAGGCTGGGCGCAGACATGCAATTTTTAGTTTTTCAACTATTTGATTGCACATTTGTGCTCTATTAATTTATATAAAAGCGTAGCCTTAGTATTACAAAACTACTATTCAATTTGATGCACAGATATTAATTGTGTACTCGATAAAAATTCAATTTATGTCCTGACATTTTCATAACTGCCAGTTGTTATTTTTTGTTTAAACTCTATTGTTTGTAAATAATTTTTCTACAATTCGTGCAATATTGTTAACAACACGATTTCCCAAATTATATTCCCAAATTGATAATGTATATATATATATATATTGTATTTAACAAGTAATAATTTAACAAAATATATAATAATATCATAAATAACACACCGCCATCTTGTTTTAAAAGTTGAATGGCAATTCTAATGCAGTTCTAATGTTGAGACAATAAAACCTAATTACTATAGTGTGAATTTTTGTGTGATTGTTAATATTTTTTTGTTATTACCGAATAATAAAGGTTCCATCATTGTATAATAAAAATAATATTATTAGAAAGTCAGTATGTTTGAAATTGTTTTTTTGTCACTATCGTTTTTGAAGAAATCAAAAAAACCAAACAAAATGAAAACATTTTCTTTTGAAATTAGACTGAATTTTTTTTTTATTATATTTTTTTTTATTATCTTTTTCCTTATTTGTTTGTTTTTCCTTAAAATAAGTGGAATTAAGAATGAATGAGTATCCTTAGCTTGAATGCATAATATTTCACCATTTTTGATCATTAGAGAGAAACAGAAAAAAAAAATACTAATAATAAAATTACGTGTTGTCGCCAATATAATTTTTCAAAATTTCAAGGATAATTTTTTTTTGTCCTTTTTAGTATTTTTCTTCTTTTGTTTATAATGAATAGAATGATGAAATTTAATATTTGATTCAAGAATGGATTGGGTTTAGTTATAGAGTAGAAATAATGGTAAATATAAATAATTATGTCATAATCGTGATATAATGGAAAGTGTGTATTTTTTTTGTTACTGTGTATTTTTGACATTTTCCTTGAGAGATATGATTGGGTTCCATTATAATTCTATGTGGTGATTTTAAAGTTGTCTTGGATTTTTTTTGCCTCTAAATAGTATTAATAATACATTTTTTTAATTATAAAACTGTGCTACTATACTTATTTGTGTACTAAATTTTATTTTTGTAATTAAAGTTGGAACTGAAAGGACTACAATAAGAGTGCTTTGTAATTGAAAAAACAATTAAAAAAAAAACTGTTTTGCTGTATTAAATTCAGTTTAGAAAATTTTGAGCTATAAATCAATTTTGGCTCACTTTTTGGTGCATGTGAAGTTTCACAAGTCCTATTTTGTTCTAATTTTATTACATTCTATTATTCCTGAAAATTGTTGTTATATTCGTTCCACCTGATTTTATAATATCGACCAAGAAAGCTAAATATATACTTATGAATGAGATGTTTGCATCAGACGACATTACGATAGTTGCACAGAGTTTAGAGCCTTGGCAGTAACTTCTGTGATGCTTGAACGTGAAACATCTAAAGTGGGTCTAAAAATTAATATAAAACCAAGTATCTAAAAATGTTCAGAGAAACCGGAAGAAGACAACCGCAAAATATAACAATTGCAGAATAAAACTTTGAGGGAGTATTGCTATTGGCATTTATTAACATAAAAGAAGTTAGCTTCATGTTGTTTTAAATATTCAAGTAAGTTCATAAACAGAGTTATTAAATTTATTTATCAATATTTATTAAGTATATAAATAGTCTCCATTTATCTTATACGTAATAATTATAGGATCTCTAATAATTGTAAGTGAGAAGAAAATTTTATTTATTATTTTTTTATTTCTATACCAAAATAATCATAAATACTCTTAAGCCATCAAAGTAAGTTATAGCGACATTAAAATAAATATGTAATTACATTTTTGTTTATTTTATTTTTAATATTTAATGAAATTAATTAAGTAAATAAGTAGGTTACAATTCATTACTAGCTAATAATAAGTTCTTAAGCATCCCAGAAATAATCATCACATACATATATTGTATATAATAAATTTATTAAGTTAAGTTATTATAATTACACTTATTCTTACAATCACTATAAATAAATACTTTTATATTATACATTTTTATTTATTTCTTTTTTAATATTAAATTTATTAGGTCATAACAAATATAATTCATGTGAAATTCTTTGAATTTTAGTTGTGCGTGATTTAAAAATCATTCAAATAATTCAAAAAAAAAAAAAAAAAACTATAAAAACGAATATATTTTAATAATGACAATGTTTTTTTTTTATTAAATAATAAAAATTTCTGATTCAGAATATAATATTTTTTATCCTAAAATTATTATTAACGTACTAAATTAATGTTCCAAGAACAAAATATGGTTATTTTTCCCTATATGCATAATAAAAATTGTATGTTTTTTGTTTTTTTTTAATAGAAATTATTGATATTGATTAACATTAAAAAAAAAATTCAACATTTACTTTATATTAACATGACGTTAAAAAAAAAAAAAAAAAAACAAATTTATTATAAACAAAAAAAAAATATCAATTTAATTTCAGCCCTATTTAAATATGATACTTTGATTTTGACACCGAAACACGAGAAAATTTTGTTTTTTTAATAACAGAAATTAACAACACTAAATAAAAAAATAAAAATAATATTTTGTAAGCTAAAAATAACAATCTATTCAAAATTTATAAAAGATATAATTATTAATTGTATTCAAAATTAACCCCATTGTTTCTAGTGGAATTATATTAATCCAAAATAAGTTTGTACTTCAAATGATTCTCATTTGATGCATATTTTGTATTGTATTTTGTATATATATTATTAGGTATAGGTAGAAGTAGAATGTAGTGAGAAAATAATATTAATTCATTATGATCAGAGATTACTTTACATTGTTGTTGGCATTTTGAGTTGTAATGTGCATACTTTTTTATATTGCACCCGAACTTTACGAGATTAACAATGGCATTATACTAGTATTATTCGTAATCAAAATAAGACCTGTTAAGAAATAAAGTTAATATGTAATGCTTGTTTCAAGATATTATGTTTTTTCTAATTAAAAATTTCTAATTATCCACTAAAATATCAATTATCGGTTTTTATCATGAATGTCACTTATCAGTTGAAATATGATATTTATCAATCGATTTTAAAATCGATATTATGATTGTTAGTTGTCAGCAGATATATGATTGATTGTGAATTTTGATCAAAAATAATACTGCAAATGTCAGAAATGATCAGTTTCACCGATATTGTTCTGCTGTTTAGTCAGCAAAAAATTTTACGATACTGATAGAGTTGTTTTGTTTAATATAAATATAAATATTTTTTATTTGTATTTTAAATTTTGTAAGCTAAGATTTCGAAAGTTGTTAGCAATAAGAAGGTTGGTTGAACTAATAGATTGAAATCAAAATATTGCTAAGGATTTGTGTATGTGTACTAAATTTGTTCATCAAAGAAAATTGGAAAAATTTGCAATTTAATTCAACAGTATAAGTCTATAGGACCACCAAAATGGCAATGGCATAAATGGCAAAAAGTAAAAATATTTAATTGTTTTAGCATTAGTAAAATTAGAATACTAACCAAGAAAGATAAAAATCGAAATAAAATTCAAATAACAGGAAACAAAATCAAGCAAATTTATTTTTAATTCATTTCCTACTAGTCCCTAGTATCAGATTTAGTATCAAATATTTCACTGATCCGAACAAGGCAATGATATTATATCATTCATATTATATCGCTTTGTATCCTTGACATATTTAATATATATGTATATATAAGAAAAGGACTAAATATTTGTTGAAAATTATTGAAAATAGCCGAACAATTATTCAAATTTTACTGTAACGTTAAGGAATATATTTTCCTAAAAACGAAATATTCTGAATTTTTGGATTTTGTGTTTTGAATACAAACTAATTTAAATGTCAAAAATACATCCATGGTAGAATAATTTCGCCTTTTGTAACAGAATTATTCAATTTTAGTTTAATAGATAACAAAATTGTATTCCCAAATATAATTTTCAGTTCAAAATAATAAAAAAAACAATATATATATCAGAATATTCACACCACAAACAGGAGTCAAGTTCATCACTAGCTTTGCGTTAACAATTCGATGATTTAATCACTATACCATAACAATAGACATTTAAACATAACTTAAGCTATTTCATGTAATTACATATCTAATACAGATTTTAAAGTATAAATTTGAGTTTGAAATAATACACATATTAGTGGTTTTCATAAACAGGCTATACTGACAATTTTGCCTATATTGACAAGTATTTTGTTCAAAAAATAACGGGCGCAAATGAAGTTTGTTCATAAACATTTCTAACTTAGCAGAAAAACTGCAAAATTATAGTAGATAGCGCATGGCAATTGTGTTGCTCTTTTCATTTATAACACAAAACTGCAAATGCAAAAAAATTCAAATTTTTATATTCAAATAATAGAAAATTCAAATAGTTCTGTCAAAAATAATTTTTTTTTGCAATATTTTGTTTTTACAGTATGTGTTTATGAAAAGCCCTACTATTTCACTAGCATTTTGAAACTAAACATAACAAATTAACTATATATTCACGCTTTTTTAAACTAAATATAAAATGTTTAGAGCAAAATGACTGAAAATGTTGAACATTAAAAAATTTATAATTAAACAAAACAATAAATGCCCATTAGGGTTAACAAAAAATTTCCCTATACTCATATTGAACTTTATTATTTAAAAAATATTCTATTACTAATAACAACAATAACATAAAATTAAAATAAAAATATGTTATTAATTCGTTCCAGAAATTTGATTGTTCGTGTTATTGTCTAATAAACTTTACTACAGCAAAAACAAAAAAAAAAACAAAAACAAAATAATATCAACGCAATTTGCATGAAAATAACCTCAGAAAATTTCTTTTCTCTCTCTTCTTCCTTATATTCTATACTCTTACAAATAAAAAAATAACAAATTTCTTTCAATATTATTTCAAATATATATTCAAAAACAAAAATAATAATAATATCAACAAAAATATAAAAATGTCCTTATAATAATCCTGCCATTTTCAATAAATGATTTATTTGAAAATGTCACACATGACACGAATGAGCTCATTATGTAACACCACATATTATAACGCAAAAACGCATTAACAAAAAAAACAACAAAAAAAAAGAAAATAATTGAAAAACAACAACAAAAATAAAAATAATAAAAATAACATCCATAAGTGCCCTTAATACATTTATATTGTATTTATACAAATAAACTTATTCATACAACAACAACGTGTGTTATTTGGGAGGTGGAGGTGGTTTTGTATTGGAGAAGAGCATTCTATAAAAATGGATATTAAAAAGATTTTTATTCTTTATTCTAAGTTTGATCGATTAAACTTGTGTTGTTGTTTATTTCTTTCACTATTTTCGAATTTTTATGAATGTTCTTAAATTATCTTTTTTTTTTACACTACACCTTCTTGCCTACCCAACATAATAACTTCTTCTTCCTTATATTCAATATTTTTTTCGCTTTATAAGGAAAATTTCTATTAAATGTCGTTGATTTTTCGATTTGTTTTTTTTTGTAATTTATCATCACCAACAAATTGTATAACAGTCAGAGAAACAATACAATTATTATTGAAGGTACTTAAATTGGGGAATGGGCAAGACAATAAAAAAAACGAAAAAAAAAATAAGAAGGAGGATTATTAGAAGTGAATTTATTTGAGACATAAGCATTTAAGAAGAGATGGTAACAAAAGAAAAAAAATAATATAAAATAAAATAAATTTGTTTTAGGATCGGACTATTACCCTAAATACAAAAACAAACAAATAAGCTATAAAACTTTGATGCTATTAATTCCAAAATGATATCATTAATATGTAATTTATTATTTTTTTTTTATTTTATTACACTCTAATATTTATGTGTGTACCTACATACATAATAATATGTGGTGGTATGGAAGGAAAAACATAAATAAATTTCATACCTTATTGATTGGTTTGAGTCTTAGTTAATCACCTAATAGTACAGAATATGTACAGAATATAAGTATACATTTTTCAGAATTTATTCAGAAATTAGCCAGTAATTGTAAGATGTCCGTTTTGCTATTGCTATTAATTCTGATATTTTTAATTCTTGGAATTAGGTATAACTAGTATTCAGTATGATGATAAGACTGTTCTTCGGTTTATTGAAATTATGTTTCTCATAAAGTGATTGAAGAATTTATGGGTCGTTTTCGTGTCCTACAGCTTCATAAAAATGACAAATCTTATCAGTCAAGGGATATGCATCCGTGCTTGTCAGATCGTAGTCACTTCTAGTGATTGGACTACAGTTAGCGATCTACTGAAACTGTATTGTTAAAGGTAACAATATTATTTTATTGCATTATAATTCGGTAGTGAAAGGGTTAATATATTTCTTAACGAAAAATTGAGTTGTTTCCATGTGGTCAGGTACGATATTCCGAAAAAAAAATTGCTTTTCTGAAATACCATTTATAAGTTTATCATGTTTTTCATCATGACATTGACCTTTAATATTTATCCTCGAACCCTGATGTATTAAACAGATTCTGTATCTCCATTCTAATCTTCAAGACCCTGAAAATATTGAAATATTAAGTTTAACGATAATTTTCAACGTATTCTATAATTTTCAGTATAATTTTACTTACAAAAGTGAATGTTTAGTAAATAGCAATGCACTGATACCACGTATAACGAACGTTAAACTATTAAAATATAATTTACTTAATACGATAATTCCAAATAAACTGATTAAAAATATTTGTCTATTCATTATCCATTAACGAAATATTATACAAAGAAATTTCAGGATAGTCTAATAAATTATAGCTATAGTTAGGTGTAAATACTATAGTATAAGCTTTAAATATTATTTTAACCCTTTCACTATCAAATTAATAACCGGTTAAAATCATTCTTTTTATATTTTTACAATAAAACCTATAATAAATAAAATATCAGCTGGGATATTATTTTAAACCTAGTTTCTCTGTAAAAAAACGTTGGCAGTGAAAATGTTAAAAAAACAAGAACGTTTATTAATAAATAATAATTGAATATATAACAATAAATATAAAAAACCAATTTCATAGCTTTAACTAAAGATTGAACTTCAATTGATGAGTTATGCTCAAGGTCTTCATGATCTGTTTGACACCTATATAAGAAAGTAATTGAATAATAATCATAATAACAATAATACATTTTTGTAAATTGTTATCATAACATTGACTACTCGCCTACTACAGTCTTTCGTATACAATTTATTTTTATAATGCCATTGCTAATCTAGTGAAGTTTGGGTGCAGTTTAAAAAAATATGCACATTATGACTCAAAACACCAACAACAATGTAAACAAAATATGTATCACCTCTCTTCATGATGCATTGATATATTACTAACTACTTACACACACCTACTTCCATAATACATTTAAAAAAAATTGATTTATTCTCTCAATTCTTATTCTTTTATTAATAATGAACTGTTTTATTTACAGAACTTTATTATTATTGTTATAAAAGGCTTCAGACAAAAACAAAATTAGTATATATATAAGATATATATTTTCTTAACACCCTGTTCACATAAATAATTATGGTGATATTTTTTCGTGTTACCAATCTAAAAACCAAAAAAAAATTAAAATCGTTTTGATACTCTCTCAATCTTCTGATTTACAACAGCATATTTAAAACGACACCAATATCTAAATAAAATATATATATATATACAAAATATTATGAGTATTTGTATTGGGGTATGAAAATGAAAGAAAATTCTTCTTGCATGCAATAAAATGTAAATGTGTCATGCAAACTGTTTTAACAAAAGATTTTTCAAGGTTTCAGTTTATTTTTTTTTTGGCGCTTTTCTTTTCAATACTGATTTTAATAGCGTTATTTTTTGTATAGTTTTAATATTATTTAGTGTTACATTCTCAATGTTAATTTTTAATGACATAAAATCAACAATCATCAAAATCTCTAATAAAATAAAAAAAAAAAGTAAAAAATTTACATATAGATAAGAAATTTTTGTAATTTTTTCCAAATTGGATGTGTTAAGTGAGGTCTATCGAATCAGAGGAGAATTTTAATTTTTTTTTTTCGATTGAAATCGTGAGAGGAGGTCTATAGGATTAGATGAGAATAAATAAAAATTTGATTTTTAATAGCAAATTTGATTTATTTACACAAATTTTATAATTATAACAGTTATGAATATTCTAATATAGAACGCCATGCTATTATATAGTCATAAATATAAACTCAATTAATTAATCCAAAAGAGCAAAAGAGAAAAGAAAAATAACTGTGGTTTTGTTGATTTTTTTTTAAAAAGCCAATAAATCTGAAATATATTACGGTATAAGTCTATTACACATTATATTCATACAACAGAAAACTGTTATACAAAATGTAAAAGATATATGCCTATACATATTAGTTTTACCGTTTCGACAAAACTTTTAATAACTCTTAAAAGCGACTTTTTTTTTTTGATGACGTCTACAATATTAGCAATAATGGCAATAATATATTAAAAACAACAATAAGAACAATAAAAACAACAAAATATACAATACGATTAATTGCTGCAATAAACAGTTTCTTTAATGTGGAAAACATGAGTATGAAGATCTGAATAGGGTGGGTGAGGGAGGGCGTTGAATGTTTAGTATCATAACAGAACACTAATAACATATATGTTGTAGGTATGTGTTTATCAACACGAAATTAGAAAAATAAAACAACAACAAAAAAATAGAATAGGTATAGAACATGGGGTATTAAAAAATATGGAATTGCATTGTATAAAAGTATGGAATTGAAAAATAACGTTACAATGGAAATTAAATTTATTGGATTTATATATTAATCCATCCGGCATACTTTGATGCAAGAGTTTAATTGTGATATCTTGGATACTGTAAGTTTTATAACTACTAATATTGATTTGTCTTATAAGATAGAAGAGTGGATAGCGTAAATAAACATAACGAACAAAATACTGTTATAATTATTATATTATCAATTGATAATTGTTTTTTTTTGTAAATTACATACTATAAAATTTGTTTCATTCATATGTGCAATTATAACCCCTTCAGACCTAAGGAAAAATTTCATTTCGATTGAGGTTATACAATTTTTAATAATTTTTACACAACTAAACAAGAGCTATGGACTGATGCTTTTGTAGTTTAAATCGAAGTTTTGAGCATAGTTAAACAATTATTGCACAATATGACGACATTTTATCACATCACACAATCGGTTAAGATAAATCTGAAAGGGATAAAGTAAAAAGGTTTACTCAAAAATCGCTTGCTTATAAAACTTTTCGTTTTTTCTGTAGAACAAGAAAGTAAAATTTTTGAAATAAGTTGCCAATCGATATGACGTATGTATTGGATATAAAGTTTGAATATTAATCAAAGGTGGTGGTTTTGAATTCGCTTCAAGCATAGATGTTTAAATGAATAGGTTTTAGATACGATTATAGATCAGATATCCTATTTCGCTCAAATTCATGTTAAACACAATTATTTCTTATTATTTATATTTCTGATTTGTTTTTAATGGAGAATTTAATATTCTTGAATAAGTATATTAAGGATAGCTACCTACTTCCATTTCATTAATACTACCTGTATTATTTCAAATTAAAGTTATGATATATATTTTCAGAATGAATGCTCTATTAATACTGTTCTTACTATATACCTTATAAAATATATATATTACTAAAACTACAAGATCATTACAGTTGCATGACGTGTTGGCAAACGTTCATTTGGCAGCACTTATAATTAGGTTTACGTTATACATGAACATATTACACTACTTATTTCAAACTGACGAAATAAATTCGACTTCTATTTGAAACAATAATAATGGTTCAAACACAAAAACTTAACAAGTCCTTAAAATTATAAAATATAGTTAAAATTTTCC
This sequence comes from Argyra leucocephala, assembly GCA_963942445.1. Classification (NCBI taxonomy): domain Eukaryota; kingdom Metazoa; phylum Arthropoda; class Insecta; order Diptera; family Dolichopodidae; genus Argyra; species Argyra leucocephala. Next base: position 156,864,819 of record OZ012677.1, on the reverse strand, counting down.
ATTTTGAACACCCTGTATATACACATAATAATATGTAATATTAATATATTATTTATAACATTGACATAGAGATGGCGTGTTATTTTGAAATATATTGTATACGAGTAATATAAAAAAATAAATAAAAACGAAACTAAAATTGAGTGTGTGCGAATTTGAGGATTTTTTTTTTTTATTTTGTTTTTAGAACACCACTTTTTCTTCTCTTCTCTTTTTATTATCCGTTTGGTACAACTAAAACCAAGTTCAAAGAAACTTTTTTTGATTTTTTATGTTTTTGTTGTGTTTTTGTTTTTAATGAAAAACTACAAATATTTGTTTCGTGACAATGTGAAGAAAATTGTTTTATATTTCACTGTTCTAATTTTAGTTTTTGTTTTTTTTTTTATCCTGTTTTTCTTTTTATTTCACTGTTATTATGTGGAATTTCTTATTTTGGTAATAAATAAATAAAAAAAAAATAAGCCAAAAGAGTGTACAAAGTTAGAAAAAGATTTATTTTTATTGCCCTACAAATGCGAAAAGAAATGCAATATTTTTTGTTACCATGTACATATACACACACATACACATAATATAATTGGGTTGTAGTGTATATTATTGGTATTCTTGGATGGTAATGTGTAATAATATTAAATTGGACTGGCTTTAGTGTTTGTTTTCAAATATTTATTATATTATATATGATATTGTCAGGATGGGATTAATTATAATTAGTTTTTAAAGTAATTTTTGTTAACCCCATTTTGTTGTTGACTTAAATTTAATTTTAGCTTTAAAATAAATAAAAAATAACCGTAATTTTGGTGTACAGGTCAAAAAATTTCTGTAAAAACTTTATAAAAATTTGTGCTATTCGTGATAGGATGAAAGGAAACTGAAATTTATTGAATTTTGTATCTAGCTGCTAATAAAGGCATAGTCAAGTGAATTGAGCGGGTGATTTCGAGCGTATAAACTATAAACAGAATCATTAGGGCTTTTCATAAGCACATACTGCAAAAACAAAATACTGCAGAAAAAAAATTTTTTTACATTTGCAGTTATGTGTTATATAAATAAAAACTGCAACACAGTTGGAGCAGATCAAACTTTTGTTAAAGAGATTAAATATCGGAAAATTTTGTATCTTCAACTGGAGAGAAATCATTTGTGAACGACATAAATGGAGGAAGCTGATGAATTAAGTCCTATATGGTCGGTTCAATACCTAAATAAAGCAATTAAGTAAATAAATAAATAAGAAAAGGGAAGAATTGAATAATAATTAAAGTTGATCATATTTTGCTTTAGTTTCTGTGGTCGGTTTACTTAGGGGATAAATGTAGAATAAACGAACCCACGGTATAATGCACATTGCACCTATTGTATCCATGATGGTACAAAATTTTATAAAGAAAAATTAAAGAAACTGTTTCAGTTAAATAGTTAGTCAGTATCGAAAATTAAATAAGCATTTTAAGTCTAGATGATTTAATTTATTCATTAAGTTAGAGCCAGTGCGGGTACAACATTACCCGCACTTGGAAACTGGAAAATTTTCGTTTGATTATAATTTTTGTCGTATTTTTCAGTTTTGTTAATAACTGTTTTTTTATGCTGAAGAAATAAATATTAAATTAAAAAAAGTAATAATAAAAAAAAAAATGAGAACTAATTTAGTTTGGGTATTCTGGTATACTATACCATATTACCCTGCGAGGTATACTACAATTGCAAAATATCAAATTTCGGGCTATTTTTATAATTTTGTAAATCCTGGCTTTTTGTGTTAAATTTTAATAGTCTTTTCTACTGACTTTTGAAAAGTATACTTTAACAAATACAAACAAACTAACTAGAAACAAAAATGAGCTTTAATTTTTGAGATTTTGAGCAAAATAAAAAGGGTATTCCATAATACCTGCACTTACTATACTGATATAGCCATACTTATAAAAAAAATTATTACTGGAATCGTGATATCAGAATCTTGTGAAATCTTGTTACCAGATAGAAGAAAATTTCTAATTAGTCAAACAGAACTGTGGTGTAATAGCTGTAATAGGCAGTGATAGAGTCTAACACATTGCAGAGAAAGTCCAGAAAATTCTAGGAAAGTACATAAACTTAAAACAGTATTCAAATATTTTCGTTATTTCAGGAATGAAGTGAATACTAATATTTAAATACATATCTAAATTGATAGAGAATGCTGTGTAATTTGACAATTGTGAGCTCAGTTTTTGCTCAAATTTTGTTTTAAAATGACATAACTAGATTAACAGAATCGGTTATTACATACTATTAAAAACAAATCCGTTTATCAACAAAAAAAAATATTTGTGTTTAAGACCTGTTTGATCAAAAAGGGTATTCTACTTTTTGATAGCAATATTTTTCTCTTGCCCTGGTAATAGGTACTGTTAATTTTTGTTGCCTCTTTATGTTTCATAATTTTTAAATTTTCGATGTTTATTGTTAAATTTCCGTTATGTCACTTTTAAGTCTCATAGAATATTATTGATGAAAGTCATTTACTTAAGTATCTCTTTATACCCAAATGCCAGCCCTGCATACAATTTTTACTCAATAAAATGTAATTTGTTAATATAAAAAAAATAATATTTCCTCCTAAAAATAATGGATTTTGAAAATTTAAAAAAAAAAAAGAAATTTCAACAAAAAAAAAGAGGAAAACTTCTTTTTAAAATTTTTTTTTATTGTTTCAAACAAAGAAACAAGAAAATAATAAAAGGCGTTTCTAAAGCCTGATTGAAATTTTAATCGCGAATTTATTCGATTCATTTTCTTTCTCTTTTTTTTTTTTTTGATATTTAGAAAAATTATTATCAAAAAACTCAAGGCTTTATTGATGTTGATGATGATGCTCTGATTATTATAATAGCGGACATGTTTTCTTCATTTTAATGTCCTTTTTGCTTTTGTACTTATATATATAATATACATTCACACACATATGTAGATTAAAGAAAAAAAAAGGAAAACAGTAGAATAAAGAAAATTAGTTTGTTTCGTTGAATTTAATTTGTATGTGGTGCAAGGAAGGAATGAGTGAGTGAATTGATGCACTTAAAGAAATTAAATTCACCACGGAATGGCATCAGAGAGTGTAAAAGAAAGATTGTAACAATGATTTTTTTTTATTTTTATTTTTTATTATATTCAGTATATCCTTTGTTTTAATTGGTTTGAGAGAGAGACAGAGAGGGAATGAACACCAAAGAAATTCTGGTATATTTGAAAATATTTTTGTAATTGAAAAATATGTGGGATAGTTGTGATAAAATGGTGTTCAGAAAGAAGAGAGTAGTAAATTTATTGCTTTAAAGAAGTTTTAGTAAAATAAATTTGGTTGTGTATGTATTTTTATATTTCCCAAATAAAAATAAAATAAATATTAATTAAAATTGACTTGAGAGAAATTATGGGTTTTCAAAATTGTTTTGTTTTTCTCTTCATTTTGTTTTTTTATTGTTTTCAATTGGAAAATTAAAAATTTTTTATTTGTTTAATTATTTATTAAATCAGCAGATGGTTTTTAGGTTTTAAAGATTTTAATGAAATTAACATTTTCGAAGACATCACAAATAATGTGTAGGTAATTAAATATTGATGATAAGCATAATATGAGTGAGACAAAAATTTTATTATTCATCAATTTTTATTTTTTTGTGGATCTACTTTCGTTCAAGAAAATTATTTTATTTTTTAGAAAATTTAACTGATGAAATATTAGTAAAGAGTTTACTCATATTGCAGAGCGGATGTTTGAATTTAATTTATGAGATATTAATTAAGAATTTATTAACTGGGAGAGGATCTAATTTATATTTTTATATTTTGGAATTACTCATCGTTTTGATATTTTTAATGAAATTATTTTCACTTTCGTTTTACAAACAAAATTCTAATTACGGTCTATTTTTTAGTCTGTCTAATTTCAAGGTAAGGAACCAAGTTCAAAAAAAGGTAAGTAAATATTATGTTATTAGAGATATTATAATAGAACTCGTTTGTTTAAGTGTGTGAGATTCTGAAGGAGATGGTGAATCCGCATATTACCGACTGACTATATCATAAGGATACCTAGTGTTCCTAGATTTAAAAAAATATATATCTTTAATATCTTTTAAGGACGAAAGGGACATTTGAAAGTATCCTTGTTGTTTTGATGTGTTAAAATATGCTCCAGACCGTTATCTTACTATGGATACCGAATATATATATATATATATATATATATATATATATATATATATATATATAAATATTTAATAGATCAATAGATATGACGGTTTAAATAACAAGGACACTTTCAAATGACTTTTTCGTGCTTAAATAATAAGATGATATTAATTAACGATATTTTTATAAAGCTATGAACATCAGGTATCCTTGGGATACAGTCATTAGATCCTACGCGGATACACCTTCCCTTCAGAAGACCCATTTGATTTTTTTATTTCATTTATTCATTGATAGTCGGTTATAATTAAAATTATTAATCACAGTTGTACTATTGATTATTATTTGATTTAGATATATTTTCTAAAATGTTATGATTAATGACTAATCCACGTTAATTATTGGATTCATTATAATATACTATCATTAAATAGGTTTAAGTTAAGTCAATAATTAATATAGAGTAATTTAAATTTATTGAGTTAATTTAATTTGAAAAAATATCTTTGAAATATGAAATATGTTTTTATGTTTATTCTATGAAAATTTTATAATATAAATTAATGAATTTTCAATTTTCATAATAAACGACTCTATTTAGGAGATCTGAAAAATGCTATAAAAACCTTAACTAAGTGAATTATAATATAATGAAAAAAAAAATTAGATTTTCACCTTATACCTATTATTGCTAATTAGACCTAAATTAAATAAATATACACTTTGTACGAGCAGAATTGCTCTTTTCAGATGATGATGAATTAAATAAATAGTTAAATAAACTACTGTGAAATTAGTTTAAATTTTCTTATTTCTTAAGATAGTAAAAAACTTAGATGTACTAATTATTTCATTTAAACTAGAAATTTTGATATATTTAGTGCTTTATATTAGTATTCCCACATTTTTTTTTTTAAATTCCTAAAAATTCATAAATATTAATAGCAAAATATTGGAAATTAAATACTAAAATAAATTTTATTGACATTATTTAAAATAAAAATAATAATATTAAATTAATTCATTCTTTTTTTGAGAAATTTTTCATATCACTGTATTTAATAGCATCAAAAACAATAAAAAAACAAAAAAAATATATTAGTCATTTTCAGTTTAATATTTTATAACTTAAAAATCTTCATAAATTAACACAAATTGCTCTTCCACTTATTATTACTGCATCACCACCTACTGGGTACATTTTATATATTTATTTATTCTGAAAATAATCCTTATTTTATTTCATATTCATAAATTTGTATAGCCTACATAATTTTTAAATAACTATGTACATACATATTATATACCATAATATAAAAATCAAGAAATAACCAATGTTTTATTTTTTTTTTAAACTAGACAGGAGAATACAGCAGACTCATGATATACAAAAAAAAAAAATTAAGTTTGAAAAAATGTAATTTAATAGTGTAATCCTTAGTACTTAAAATATCTTGTAAACAGTAAAGTACTACAAATCCTCTATAAAATCTACTAACTAATATTCAATATATTATATATACTATATTTATATACTTATATATATATTTTATTTACTTATATTTATTTTATGTAAATATAATATTTATTTATTGTAAATATTAAATATATATATAAATATAAATGTATGTTTATATAAAAAAAAAAATTAAGAGATTGCTCCATTGAGTTCAATATTAAAGTGATATTCTATAAATATACATTTATGTTTTAATATTTAACAAATGGATGATTGAATTAGATTTCAGTAAATAAATCCTAAATACAAAATTTGCAAAAAATGGGGAAATAAAAATTTACTATTATTATGTTGTATTGGGTTCAATAATTGTATTCGACTTAAGTTAAAGTATATCACATAGAGCAACTGTATCACAATGGACCTCACTGATATAAGTGTGTCGGTGTATTGCCGGCCACTATTACCTATCTAAGTAGCTGTCCGGTCTTATAAATTTACTTATAACTATAATATAATGTCAATTTTCAATTCAATTCATTTATTTATTTCAATATACATTTTTTTTTTTAAATGCACATTATTATTTTTTGTGAAACATTTTAAATTTTAAATAAATGATATATTCTGATATTAATATTAAGTTTTTAAGAGAAAACAGGATTGTAAAAACCTTATTTAATAGAATGTCAGATAAAAAATACTCATTTGTAAATAAAGTACGCGAACGCTTTTTTTGTAAAAACTAAGTAAACAAAAAAATATAATTTAAATATTGGAAAATTAAAAAACCAACAACAAAATTTCAATTTAAGTATAAAAGAAATGTCAAATTTATTTGTCTCTGCACGAATTTCGATCAATTATGAATAATTTAGTTAGGTAGAGATAATTTAATTATATCTCTTAAGCTGATAGCCCGTGCAGATATTGTTTGTAAATCACTATTTAGTATAATTTAAATTATATTCAATAAAATAATAATAATAACAATAATAATAATTATGACTCATTTAAGTCTCTTCTCTATTGAGAGAATAAAAATTCAAATTCTCTTAAGACGTTTTTGATTAGAAATCTTATATAAACAAGATTAACTTGTCTAAGCTCCTAAAAGAATTACTTTGATTTAGATATTATTTTAATTTTCTTATTTGAATAAAAATTTTTGTATATAATAGTCGACAAATTTACTGTTAAGCTTAACTGCAAAATGTATAAAAATTAAACGTTCATATTTATTCACTATTTCATTTTGGATATTATTTCATTAAGTCCTAAATAGCAACAAACAACAACAAACTAAATATTAGAAATATGGTAACATTTCAGAGAAGAGCAAATAAAAATTTCTTATATAAATACCTACACACTAACTCTACCATCAGCATAAATTCATTTAGGAAAAATTTATCTTAAGATTCAAGTCATGCTGGCTTTTATTTCTTTTTGTTTATTTTTATTTTTGGTTTTTTTTTTGGTAAATAAATAAATATGTATGAATATACAAATAAATATAAATGTATGTATTATATAATACATATGAATTATATATACTTATTTGAGGTTTACAATTTCACACTATGACCAGAATAATCATATATATTCAATATTATACTTATATTATATCTCTATATATTTATTAAGAAAATATTTTCTATACAAGTTTCCTTAAATTTCAAATTTTCCAAAAAAAAAAAACAAAAAATACAAACAAAAATGAAACTTCTTCCTCTTCTTAACTCAACTCAATGCGATTTTTTTATTGTTATTTGAAATGCTCATTTTCTTTAGGGTTTTTTTTTCCTTTTTTTGACAGTTCTTTGCTTTTAAATTATTAGATGAGAAAAAAGATTTTTGTTCTTATATAAATATAAAAAATATACATAATAATATGTATGTATATATAACTATATATATTTTAATATCTATATAAATATGTATCTATGCATATAAATATGTATATATATATATATAAAAATATGTATATATAATATATATATATGGGAACATTCGAGGGTATTTATGATGTAAACTTAATTATCAAAGAATATTGTAAGTTATTTGTATGGATGTATATGTATATATAATGTGCATATCGAAGAAGCAGACAACAGCATAATAAAAAAAAACGTAAGATTTATAAAAAGAAAAATAAATTAAAATAAAAATATTTACAAAAGACAATCAATCCTTCTTCTGCTGCGTTTACTTCTCTCATCAACCTTTAAAAGGCACACAATCCTTCCCTTTTAAATCTTAAAATTCTTTAACCAAAAATTCAAAGAAATTTTAAATAGTATCAAAATAATTAAATGTTAAAATTGTAGTTTACAGGCTGTTTGAAAACACTGGTAATACGTCCTGGACAAATTGAAAATGAGTAAAAAGGCTAAGCTTTTTGTAAGTTACTATGTAAGTTACATATATAGGGTGTTTCTCAAATCTGCATACATATTTCATTGTTTTAAATCAATCTATGGCTCTTCTGCTTGATAATTGGTATTAAACTTATTAAATTCAATTTGATACAATATGGGATTTAAAATAACTACACCAAGGTGGTGGACAGAAAATTAAAAGAAATGTAGGTTTTTGTATTTTTTTAAATAGGTAAAGCTTCAAAAATTTAAAAACTAAAACCAAATTTTTTATTTAAAATTTTTATAATAATGTTTTATAATAAAATTTAGAAATTACAATAAAATAGAAAAATAATTACAGTATAACAAATATTAGCTTACATTATTAGACCAGAATAATGTATTTCATAATAATTCAGTGTCAAAGAAGTATATTATGTATTAAAATTACTTAAACTCATAGTGTTTATATATAAATTTATTCACATCTTAATTTAGGTACAATTTAATACAACATATTTTTTAATTCCCTCACACGGCAATTCGTTGTATAGTTTTATAGACAATTACAGTTCGTTTTTAATAACGTTAAATAAAAATTGGATTTGTTTCTTGTGTTATGATTAATTGAATTTCAACTCTTCTGTTTAGGATGACTATATTTAATATAATCATTAAGGATTTGAAAACAATTTTTATGTACAATTCACATTTACAAATATTAGTGAAACTCATATAGCGATATATAACATGTTTGAGGAGGAAGCTAATATACGGTAAAAATGTATTACTTTTATATCTTTTTTGTGAAGTACATTTAGTTTATTGATTAAAGTCCGTTGTGCCCCACCCCACATTAGCTTTTCTCAATCAACAGATTTTTCCAATGAATTAAACACTTATTGAGCTAAACAATAGAAATTCAAAGAAAGACTGTGTACCTGAAAAAAAACTCTAAATTTACCAATCCATATAGATTTTAAATTAATAACAGTTTATAACTGATAAAATAATAGAACTATAATATCAAATCTATAGAGCTATGAATTAATGATAGAGCTATATATATAATACCAAATGAATGATAGAATTATAATATCAGATGCTTAATACATTTTTTAAAGCTATTTGAATCTAATATAGTAACACTGGTATATATTACTAATGATTAATTAACAGACATACAATAATGAAGATACTACATTTCCAGTGAATCAATAAAATTTTGAAAATAATTAGCTCAGTCACTCAAACTTAACAAAATATAAACTGTACAAAATAAACGTTGTTAATTATAACATCACCACCCACCCATCTACCCACCAACAAAGAATACCATGATTCAGAATCGCCTTATATAAAACGTACATAAAACTTTGCGGTATAACATTGTTAACGTCTCACATTTCTTTTCATTTTTACAATACTGTAACCTCTGCAGGAAGCATTTTAAATAATTCTTTCAAATTTATATTATCACAATTTATTTTATTTTATTAATTATTTTTATAATTAATTCTGCTGCATGCTCCAAATTTTATTCTTTAAATATTATTACTATAGATTTAAAATGACTGTTAAAACTGTATAACTGAACATAGAATGTTTTATGAGTTAATCTGTGCAGTGAAATTGAAATTCATATTCAACAATAATAAAATGAAAATAAATTTTGAAACACTATGTATATAAATTATATAAAATAACAAAAACAAAAATATATATATATATATGTATATATATATAACAATATTTTTTGAAAACTACGCAGTTAAGTAAAGGATTATACATTCACTTTTTTCAAAGCTAGATTTTTTATGATTTTCCATGATCAAATTTATGGCACATTTATTTTGAAAACTCCTAAACAAACAAACAAACAAACAAACAAGGATATAAACCCGGACATACTTCTTTGGCACCTTTTTTGTTTTTGTTTTTGTTGTGTTTTGTTAATGTCACACTTCTTTCTTTATCACTTTGTTACTTTTTTTTTGTTGTTGTTCAGAAACATTTTATATAGATAGCATAGAAGAAAAGAGGAGCGGAGTGGGAGGAACAAATAATGAAAGAAAATCGGAAGAAAATCACTATAGTTTTGTTTACATAGGGTAAAAATAGTATATTTTATGAATATATATATAGAATGGACCCTTTCCTTGATTTAAGCTGATATCTTTTTTTTTATGTCTATTGTTGTTGTTGTTATTTTTTTTTATCAAATATTTCATTAAATACCCTTTGTAAAATAATTCTTTAAATATTATTTTTGTTGTTGTCGTTGTTGTTATTTTTTGAATAATTTAAGTACCCACTTGATTTTAAAAAAATTAAAAAAGAATGTCTAGGATTTATTTAACGTTTTAAGGGTTAACAAATTAGTATAGGTTTTAAAATTTAAAGTGTTAACAAAATAATTTAGTAATTTAGGTATTAAATTTTGATAATATCAAGAAATTCTTGTTTTAATTTTGACAAAAATATATTTTTCTATTTTTAATATTTTATTTTTTTAAAGCGGATTATTTTTAGAAAATAAATAAAGTTTAATATGAAATATTTAATATAGATATTAGTTTAGTTTAAAATTGGGGGGTAAGCACTGTAATCCATTGCTAACACGATACATATTAGGCCATGTGTGGATTTATAGTAATCGACCCGATTCTCTGATAAGTTTTCAAACATTTGTCCTTTCAACCACTAAAGTTTAGTTTTCGCTAAATCTGGGTGGATGCAGAGTATATATACTTGTATCATTACTGGTAAAAGTCAAGTGCATTGAGTGTTTGTTGCATTCTGTCAATATGCTTATTTTCGTTCTAATCTCATTCTTTTAAGCTGAAGTTATTTTTGTCAACTTTAGGCCATATGTCTTTGGAAGTTTTACAGGATCTAATCTTGTGTTAGTCAGATTTAACCGGTTTTCTGATTACTTATTTTATGAAGATACGGATGTTGGCAGCCACTAAGAGCTTTCATCTATTTCAATCTCATCTCTAGGATGTCCATCCGCTACTTCATTAGTCTGAATGTCCTGAAACCGAACAGAGCTTAACACTCATATCTTATAAAAGTCTTTTAGTCTTTTAACTAATATAATATATAGGTTCTATTGAAACTATTTAGTAGTGACCTACAAGAGCGACTTAATGTATGTATATAAGTAGATATTACTTTATAATCCCTCTAGTAGCAAAATATGTCATTATATAAAACAATATATTTTTCTCTAATATAAAAATCAAAGCAAAATTAAAATACAAAAACAATTTTTTTTAAAATTGCGATACATTTGCTTAAATTTTCTAATTAGCAAACGTTGGCAACTCTCTCTTTTTATTTTAATTATTGTATTCTTAAAACAATATTTATTTTAATGGTGTGGTGTACGTAGCCCAATAATCGCATTTATCTCTGACACAGCCGATTCAAAATATCCATATTTTAGGTATATACATATATATTTGTATTGTATATATATATATTTTATTGTTATTTATCTTTTTAAGTATATCGCGACAGGATAGACATCAGTAACAATATTCATTCATCTATCCATCATTTCAACGTTACTTCTTTTATTTAAATTATATAATATTATTATGTATAATAACTATAGTATATAATATACTAGCAGTACTTGTACATATATATTTACTTTATTGTTTTATATTATTAGACTTTATACAACAAAAAAAAAAAAAATTAAAAAGAAAAGCCTGTAAACAAAAAAAAAGAAAATGTAACATTATATTAGAGTAGAAATTAGGAAATTTATGTAAAATGAAATCGATGAGAAAATATTCTAAAAATAAAAATTTCTCATTTTGAAAATTGTTATCTCTTTTGCTAAATTTAATAAGATAAGATAATTTTGTATATTTGTGTAATTGAGTATGTAATTTATCAAAAACTGCCGATTTTATTTGTATATGCTTAACGTCTATTCAAGTTTTTTGTTATTTTTTTTTTATTGAAAATTAAATAAAAAAAGACAAAGAGAAAGAGAGAGAGGGGAGAAATAAAAGGAAATTTTCCACTACTTATCATTATCATCATTATTAGTTCACTATATTTATTTTTTAATTACACTAATTTGAAATTTTTAATTAATTATTTGTTGTTTTAAGTGTTTTAAGTTTAATACACATTTTTATTTAATTTAATGATTTAGTTAGAAAAAAATAAAATGTCAATAAAAGCAGTTATTGTGTTTTGAATTTCTTTTGTTAATTTTTTTTGTATTCTTATTTGTGTTTTGTCCATTCCAAATAAAATATTAATTTACCATCAAGTCCTAGAACCAGTTTGTATTGTTAACAGTCTGTATTTTAGAACCAGTTTGTATGATATTTGGTATTCAATAAGACGAATTTGCAGTAAAAAATTTATCTTGACTCCATTCAAGGTACCGAACTGTTGAGGAATAAGGAAATGGCAAAATAGACTGCGAACTAAATATTGAAAAGGTGACTAGAGTAATAAAATATTTTGAGATAATAAATTAACAGATACAGTTGAGCTCTTAAAAATTACGAAGTAAGTAAGAGAATTAAACCATTACCATTACCAAACCATTTAACCAAATTATTGTAATGACAACATGTCATGCATAGCAAATTCAAATTTAATAAATTTAGTAGAATTTAGTGTACTTATATTTATTGCAAAATAAAAGTCAAATTTGAAGGATACAGCTAGATGACATTTAAATAAAATTTTAATATTTTTGAATAATTTATAGATTTTTCTTTTGAATAAATTTGAATAATTTTTCTAAAGCGGTTGTTGTCTAAGATAAATTAATAAAACAAATTGTAGTGCCAAGAATAAATTGAAATGATTGAAAACAATTCATAACGACAAAATTAATTTTTATTTTGCAAATATTGATATTTCGGAAGCAACTTACTGACTTAATAGTGTTTACAACTAATCATTATATTTGCTAACAAATCATTGTACAAAGTTTTGAACTATTTCAAAAACCCATTTTCATTATTATTGCTTTAAATGAAATTAAAAAAATGACGTCAACTTCAAAAGGCTGTTATTAATAGAAAAAATTTCTACCCATATTAGACTTTCGTGATTAAGCTCAATATAGAATTTTTTCTATTGTAGAAAAAATCTATCGCAATAGACTTCCGCGATTGACTACAATATTAATTTATGGAGGTCCTTGTTAACAAGAGAATGAAACCCTTGTTATCACTCAATTCGATTTTTTGTTTCCTTCAGAGTTGTTCCAGTGTCAACAACGGTTGACATCAAAAATTCAGTATTAGAATTTTAACTACAATCTAGAATGTGTCCCGTAAACTGTCTAAATAGTTTAATAATGCTTGAACATTGATTTAACTATGAAGAAAAAAACAGAATATAAAAGTTTTAGAATTAATTATGTTGCATATAATAGGTTATGGAACATACTACATTGCAGTTTGAATTCAACGTTGTTCACTAACAGCTATTAGAATTACTCGCACCCTGAGGTGAGTCTCAAAATTAAATAAATTACTAAGTAATTGTAAACTCTATTGAAAAGGAATGTAACAGTTTAATTCTATTGTTTAATTTTCAGTTTTTTTTATTTTTTGTTTTTTTTTTTTTTAAATATTTATTTTTAGTTAAAGTCTATATCTTAAAAGTTACTATTAGATTCTGTGCAAGACGAGAATATATAAATTTTATTTTAGTTCTTTTTAGTCTAGTTTTAACATAATTCATTGTTATTAGCGGAAGATTTAAACGGTATTAAAATGGGTTTATGTTTTTTGAATTTTATTTGAACAAAGAAATTGTTCAACAATCTTAAAAATATCTATTTATCTACACCCAATGTATATTAGTACAGTTAGTTGTAAAGAAAATAGAGAAATTTAGAGATAAAACGATTTTATATTCTTTGGAAAATTTGAAGATGAAAATATGATTGAAGTTGTTTTTTTTTTGGATTAAAGTTTGACAAGAAATGAAAAATTTTTGTTTTCACTCACGCATTTTGATTTTAATATTTTATGATTTCATTTTAAATTTTAATTGAAAGGATTAGATACAATTACAAAAAAAAAAACAATTTCCTTCTTTCTTTTCATTAAATTTTTTTTGTTTTTTTTTTCTTTTATTATATTTTAATATTCTTTAAATTATTTTTTATTTAGAAATTATAATATATAAGTTCTAAGTATCTACAGATAGAATAGTACTTAGTGAATTGAATATGAATTACGTATATACTTACGTATATAACAAATTTTAAAAAGTTAATGATTTGATTATAATGAGTTTTGGTGGAGTTGATTTTTAAGTACAAAATACACTTCTGTACAATTTTAATCCTCAAAAAGGATTCAATTAAAATAAAAAAAAAATAAAAAAAAAAACAAAATGAATAAAAATTAAAGCAAATTATTCTTGAAAACAAAGATTTGGAAATAATTTTAAAAATTTAATAGAAATGTTATAAGTATGAATAAAATGAAATTTAAATCGGGTGTATGCCTTTTATGGGTGTTTTTTGTAAGTAGATGGATTTGTTTATTTCTTTTTATTTAAAATTTAACCCTTTTACAACTGAAGTGAAATTAATTTTTATCTATTTTGTTATTTCTAAAAAAATGTCTATCATCTCTATCATAATAGACTAAAAAAATGACTATTGTCGTATGTGAAAATGCAACATGTTGGTATCAAATTAGACCTCTTTTTTCGAATAATTTCGCCTAGACAAAATCTTAGTACGAAAATTTTGATAACACATGAGAAAATTACAGTATTTTCAATCGTGTTCAATTATAAGAAAATAAAGGCAGCAGTTTTCAATAACTTTGTGGTAGTTTTAAAAAATAAAAGTATGTATTATGAAAATTAAATTATTGTTAAATTTTGTAAATAAAAATTAAAATATTAAAAATGTTGTTTATTGTTGTACCTAAATACAAAAATAAAATTTTGAAAATAATAAAACTTGATTCGTTATAAATAAATAAATACAATTATTTAGGTATATATATTGTTAAATTTTTAATCTTATTTCACTTTTTTATATTTTAATTTTATTAACTTAGTTTATAAAATTCAAAAATTGCAATCCAGAATGTAAGCAAATATCAAATAGAGAAATTAAAATTTAAAAAGTTGTACTAAATTGGACATATTAATAAAAATGTACTGTCAGTTCAATTTATTCGTCGTATCTTAAGTCTTTTAGGATACCAATTTCATACTCAAGTGACACGATTTTACTCATTTGAATTGCATCGCCTAGTCTATTATGATAAGGGTGTATATATTATTTTAGTTCTTCGTTTAAACTTCATTTTGGCATAATGAACTTTGGTAGTAACAGTGTTTACTTGACTTTTTACTATTTTATTTATATTATAAATTTATCAGAAAGTACTTAAAATTTTCGAATTAATTAAGAAAATTAGTTTTTATTTGTAATTTTTCTGATTTTTTAAAAACTGTTTACTGTTTAAATTTTCATATTAAAAAATGAATTGGATCAATGAAAGTATCTCTCAATTTTAGTTATATTTCTCCATCAGTTCTATAGGTAGAATAGCAATATAGACAGAATAACGCAAGTAGAATAGCCGTAGTAGACTAATCATTAATTAATTTACTTTGTGGGAATAATTACTGACGAAGCTGCAATCTCAGAACCGTGCCAAATGTGCCAAATGTCTACACTGTGAAAAGGAGTAATCCGATGTAGTAAGAACATGATTTGATTTTTTTCTTTTTTGTCTTCGTTCCTATTTTTAGTATTACACTTAAAAAAGTAGGTAAATCGATTAGAACCTTAGGCCAAAGTGGCGGATCCTACTCGTCAAAACTAGTTTTGGTCAGCGTAGCTCAAATTGTCTTTTTCAAAATTTTCTTCCTTGTTTTCTTTTTTAATTTTTTGATTTAGACATGTTCTATAGTATAAACTTATCTATTTAGGTAAGGCGGCACAATTAGACCAAAGAGACGAATCCTACTTAGACTAATAAGTAGACTTTCTATTTAAAATAGAATTCTATAGCAGACTAATAAGCTTACTTTGTTAGAATAATGACAACTGAAATTGAAGCACAACCTCAAAATCACAATATTTGAGCTATGGCAAAACTCGATACTCACAAAAAAAGTGAAAAAGTTTGAGGTTGATTTTTTTGTTTTTTGACTACCTTTTTATTTTTTAATTTAGCATATTTTCTACATTACACTTAGGTTGGTAGGTAAGACGGCACACTTAGACCAAAGAGACGAATCCTACTCGTCAAAATTATTTTGAGCTTTTATATTTATTTTATAGTACACTTACAATATATAGTAGACTAATAAACTTAAATTGTTAGAATAATTATTACTGAAATTGAAGCACAGCTTCAAAACCACAATATTTGAACATATTTTTTTAGATTTAGCATAACATGTTCTATAGTACACCTAGATATGTAGGTAGGTACAAATAACTGCCTAAGTCGGCTGATTTAATCCAAGAGAGTTAATTGCGATACACAGAATCTCAATACTTCGTACGGATTTTCTTTCTCTTCAAAAACATTTTAAGCTTGAACATACAATTTCATAGCACAATTACAAAATTATTAATTAATAAAAAACAAAGTACAAACTCAATTATTAAAACAATTTATATAACTTCTATACTCCACTTTATAGATATGTACCTTAAAATATACTGTTATTTTTCTGCATGAAAAATAACTTTTTTATTTTTTTTTGTTGCTTTCTTTCTTCTTTTTTTTGTCTTTTCGTTCAAAAGTAATCTATTTAATACTCACAATTTAGAATTCCCACATTAATGTTCAGTTGCTCAACTAATATTATTATTCTATATATCTATATAAATGTGTATGTGTATTCACGAATGTGTTAGTTTTCAACAAAGTTTTTAATTTAATTTATTTTAGTGATGGTTATATTTATTTTCCTTTTGCTCAAAGTTATCATTTTCTAATCAAAACAATTTCCAAATCAATTAGAATTTTTGTTTACTATATACATTCTATTTTTTTTTTGTTTTTTTTTATCATTTTTTTTTGTTATTAAGAGATGAGAGCAAACAAAAATAAATAACTGAAGTATAGTAAATGAAAAAAAGAAAACTTGTGTGCTATATTGTTAAAATTAAAATCTTTAATAATCCATCCTTGAATTCTATAATTGATATTATACTTTTAATTTAATTGGAATTGAAATAAAAATCCTACTTAAATATTTAAAAAAAGAACAAGAAACAAAAAACAAACAGAAACAATAATATTTGGAAAGGATCAGACAGGAAATCAATTCAAAATTTTTGAGCTAACTTGAACAGAATATACCCAACTATTAAATTTTTTTTGGTTATATTATTTTTGCCTGGTGAATTGAAAATAAATCTGCCAATTCGATAGATTCATGTCTTTGTAATTTTAATGAACAGAGTAGAAAAAAGCTTTACGGTTTTGTAATAATAAATAGCGGAAGGGGATGTCGATGAAGTTAAAGTGAAAATATAGAAATAAAAATTATATTTCAATAACTAAAAAGATGTGAACGCATTTAAAGTGTAAAAAGTAAATAATAACAAGGGAAACACTTTAATTTTCTTAAAAAACAGTTGTATACCATCACTACCACAACCTTCAACCATCATCATTCTGAGAATATTGTTTATTTTTCAGATTAATTTAAAAAAAAAAACAAATAAGAGTCGTTCTTTTTCTTCTGGGTGTATATAGATATATATATACAATATTTCTATTCTTTTGGAAACATTTTTAATGAGTTTTTCAATATTCAATTCTAAAAAAAAAAATTCTGGAGGACACAAAAAACAAAAAAAAAATTACGAAGAGAGAAAACCTAAGAATTCTCTTTAGAATTAATTCACTTTGAATGTGATGCTAACGGTGTTTGTTTAGAATATTTTATTTCTAAAACAGAATAACAAACGTTCAGCTTCTCAGAATGATAAATTGAAAATGATAGAGAACTAGTCCAAATAATTAAATGACAGACAGACAAGCTATTTTCACAATGTAGTGCAGATAGTAGAATAGTACAGATAGGTAGGTAGATAATGGTAGCTGTCTACAATACACCGACACATTTAGACCAGCAAGATTCATTGTGATACTACGGAAACTTTCCTCGCATAAGCATCTGTTCGTTGAACAATTTTCGGTTTGTTACAAAGCGGTGGAGGTCTTTGTTACATATAAAATTACGAGCTCTTCTAGTTAATTATATCTAAACAAGATTTGAAGACAAAAAATTATCAATGACCTTACCAAAGTATAAATTCAAGTCCTATGAATGATTTTGCATTCTAGATAGCATTCTAGTAGTGTCCTATAATATGTTCAAAGCATATATTTGTGTACTTCAATGTTTTGTATCTAATTATCAGCATAACCAACGATGGATGGGCAAAATTCATTACCAGTTTGAGAAGTAAGTAGCATGTGCCGACCGCTAACCAAATATTATTTATTAGTTGAAGGTAGAATTATATGTCTCATTTTATATATATTATCATTGATAAGGATATGTGATGGTAAAATATATTTTATATTACCAGAGTTTATTTTGAATTGATACAATGTGATATATTTTAGTGCTAGTTAGTAATTAATTTTATTCCTAAAACGTCTGCAAAAATAATTTCTAAAAATCTAATAATATATTTTATATTAAAAATGATTCAGTTGAGATATGACATCATCATCATCATAATATAGCATTACAACCCTTGATGGGTTCTAGTCTTCTTCATAATTTTCCTCCAATTATCTCTTGAAGTCGTCTTCCAATATATTATATATCGTGGTCTGGTTTAATATTGTTTTACTATCTATTTCTGGGTCGGCCTCTACCTCTTGTCCGTCATGGGATTTGTCTAGAATATTTGTCTAGATTCTTATTATGTGCCCGGTACATCTTTGGTTTTTGGATATGAATAGGATCTTTGAATTTTAGTATATTATGGCCATTCGTCAGCTCATATAGTTCGTCATTATATCTTATATATATATTGTCCATTTTCTAATCGAATAGCACCATAGATATTTCAGATTTTTTTGTAGTTAAGATGGGCCATTAGGAATATTTGCACATATCATTTATGCTCTAATTGGATTCATGTTATCGTTCTAAATGTTATGCTTGTTATGCTTTATGTTGATTTTCTTTAGAAATCACATGCTACTCTCATAGCAAAAGCTATGCTCAATCATGACTCGACAAGCATCCTAGACTGGAAGAAAAGTGTTAAGCTTAAAACAAAGTTAAGTTTAATGCACCCAAAACTCAAAGCTGTCTGATATATCGTAAACCCATCCCTTTTGACCCTAACTATTGATATTTGGAAGTATAGGAGAACCATTTGACAACAAATGTGTTCTTAAAATCATATAATATCCCCATATATGATCAGTATGGATATTTTGGACGTCGCTATTTATACTCTTCTTAAATCTTTGAGATATTTTCTATTGTCCGATCCTCCGATAAACCAAACTTTGATATGAAGGCTTTCTGACCTATATTTTGCAATATAAAAAAAATTAAAAACCAAAATATCGGTAAAAATTTTATGCCCACGGTCAAAAAATAAGAATAATAGGCTAATTGGGATATAATCATCCAAATGAAGTAAACAATTTGCCAATTACAGTAGAAATACTCGATGACGTGTGGAAGTAACTTCAACTGATCTCAAGTTAACATTCAGAAGTGGAATTAGTAGTCAAAGAGAACAAAGAACTTTACCTCGTCTACGAAATAATGAAAAATTATAGAAATTATCAAAACTAGATTGGTGGTTAGTGTTTATGTACATATTTTTACTCAGTATAGAAGTATGTAGAAGCATTTTGAACTTTTCATCTAAATTTCCTAAATAAACCATTTTTTACTTGATACAACTTGAGATCCTGTTTTTATGATAAACTTTGTTTGTTCTCATTAAAAACTAAACCATTTAAAAAAAATTTAGAAAAATAAAACTAATAAAAATTCAAAAATGAAAAAAATTAGATTTTTTTTTTTAATTGTTGTTGAGTTTTCTTTTAAAATTTTTTTTTTCAAAGATTTGGTGTTTATCCTTTTTCTTCTTCTTCATTTATTTATTTATTTATATATTTTTATTATACGTATAGAGTCTTTTTCTATCTTGCTACTGGTATTTTTATATAATTTGAACCTATTCACAATAAAAGCAACTTCAACTCCTACTCCTCCAAATACCTAAAGAAGACATACAACAAAATAAAAACAAGAACTGAACTGTAAAACGACATTGATAAATGAATGGTAATGCCTCTTGAATGAAAGCTGCTGCTCTTCCACTTTTTTTTTTTTTTTAATGTCCTTCAATGAAGGCACAACTTTAAAGTGTATTATTATTATTATTTGTACACCACAACAAAGCAAAAAAAAAAAAAAAAAAAAAATTAAAAAATATAGAAAATAGATCGCAAAAGACTAGAGCTAAGAAAAATGAGAAAAATTTGTTGTAAATTGAAAGATGAGATAAGATGAAATAAAATGCTCTGCTCAGTTGCTATCAGTTAACGCATAGAATTTTTTCGGTTATTTGTTATTTATTCAATGTTTTTATTATTATTATTTTTGTTTGTTTATAATTCAAAATTTCATACCACCACATCAATTCAACAATATTGAAATTTTCTTTTGAGAACACAAAAACAAAAAAAAAAACAAAAAAAGGACATTCTATATAAAAATAAAGTGAGAAAAAAATTTAATTTATTGTGTATAGTGAAAAATCGATAGAAATTTTGAATTAGTGTACAAATAGTAGCAAAATGAGAGTTAGAAAAATAACAAATCATTATTATTGAGTATAAATGAACCAGAGGAATTCAATTTGTTTTGTGAAATTTAAAACTTACTTAGACTTATTGTGGTAAACGCAAACGCAATCGAAATGCGAAATTCGGTGAATTGGTACTGTAGTAAACGTGAGGCAAATGTGAAGTGAAAGATGTCAAACGTTTTGAAAATTTAACATGAATATATTTTTGGTATTGTTGAAAAGGTACGGCGACAATTTTGCTGAAACGTGAAGATTAGTTCGCGTTTAAAACATTTAGAACAACTAAATGTAGGTAAAATAAATATATTTTTTTATGTTTTGTTAATTTGATTTAAAAAATGTAATTCATAAATAGTTGGGGATTCTGAAGGAGATGTGGTATCGACGTAAGATGTAATGACTTAAAATACTAAGTGCACAATTAAGGGCATATATTTTAAAAGTCTGCAAGATTAATTATTTTCTAGATACAGTGATTTCGGCACAAGCTTGTGTTACATTTATTTTGAAAATTGTTACTTTGTAAAAGGAACATTTCTAGTTTTATATAGAAAAAGGATAAAGAAAAAACAGTTTTTTTTTAAATATATGCTTATATCCTCTAAACTATTCGACGGTTTTGTAGTAAAATCTTGAGGTATTTGGTTTTTTAAGAAAGAAAATACAGATTTTATTTTTTTTTTCAAAACTTTCTACTTTGAACTACAATATCTCCATAACGGCAGCACCAATCATCATCAATATAAAAGTGTGCTCCAGACCGTTATCTTTCTAGGATATGTAACTAAATATATATATATATATATATATATATCTAATGGATCAACAGCTATATCGAATTTTATACAAAAACATCAAAACAACAAGAATGCTTTCAAATGTCCTTTTCGTCCTTAAAGGATAATATGCGCCAGTAAAGATATATATTTTTGGAAAGCTAGCAATTCCAGCTATCCTGAGAATATGGTTAGGGTATCCTACACCGATACAACATCTCCCTCAGAAGAGCCCTAGATAATTACTTTTTAAGTATAAATAGGTGCAAGTGACTATTTAATTTACTTTCGGAAGCACAATTACCACTACATATTATCACCTTTTCATTATAATACAATTCGAATGTTTCTGTTGATGATTTTTCGTGGAAAATTAATTCTAAAATCAACGAGTGCAGATTATTGAGGTTTCTATAGTTTGTAGAAATTTATTTTTGCTACCTTAGCAAGTTAAATATATTTTTTTATATTAATTTATTCTATTTTATTTTTTTATATTTTAGTCACATGATGGTAACATACAAATTAAATAGACAATATTCAATATATTCAATAATTAAAACATGTTAGTACAACTTAATAAGGATCATAATATTAATACCAAATTTCTCAAAATAACTTTACTTCAGTTATACAAATACATTTTTTTTTGTTTTTATTGTGTGTAAAAAAAATGAATATTAAATCATTGAGGCGACTCACAAAATGACAAGTTAAATTGAAAACGTTTCATCAATATAAAATTATCAATTCATTGGAAAATTTAATCAATAATATTATGTACTCTTCCATTCCAATTAATCCTTAATCTTTAATTTTATTTTTATTAATTCTTTATTTATATTTTATATTTTTTTTTTTGCTCTCAAAAAAATCTGAATTTCTACAATTTCAATGGTAATATTTTATAGTACCCACCTATTGGTTTTGTATATTGCAGAAGAAAAAAAATAATTAATCAACACTTCAAAATATCATAAATATTAGTGATAATACATTTTTCTACCATTTACATATTTCTATTTCTGTTTTATTGTATTTTTTTTTATTTATTTTCGAAATTATCCTTGGTTCAACTATTTGCAATATTAAATTTTCACAGTTTTAATATCGAATAGAAAAAAAAAATTGAAATGAAAAAACCCATCACCCTTGTGCCATTAAAGGAAATTCGTGGTCATTATACGATACTCATCTTTATATAATGATTATATCTATCTCTTTCTTTCTCACTTTTTTTTCTCCTTCCTTTCTATACTCTATTTTATTTTTCTCTTCGTTCTCTATTTCAAGTTGAATAATTTTGTTTACCAATTTTTTATTGTTTTTTTTTTTTTTTTTTTTGTTAAAGATTATTAGATGATTGGTTTTTCTAAAAAAAAAAATAAAAAAAAAATAAGTTTATTCCTTTCATAGATAAAATATTAGATATTTTTTCTGTTACTACAATGGGAAAACGGAAAAGAAATAATTTCTAATTTAAGAGTGATCGTTATGAGATTTTTTTTTTATTTATTTATTATTTGTACTCTAGAAGTTAAAGCAATTTTTAATCATGTCCTATTTTATTTCAAATCATATCCCCCTTACACAAATGTACAATAATTTAGTTTAAATGAATCCTTCCTGGGGTTTGAGTAGTGTGTAAAACTAGAAAAAGCCCGTTATTAGTCCGTTATAATTAGTAATAGCAAAATTCAATACTAACAAAAACTGGGTGAAATTAACTTTCAAAATTTTTATGTTTCTTTTTATGTTTCTTGAAATTCTGCCATATTAAGTTAACGGGATTTTTCTTTATTATACTTTTTATGTAAATTTGACATATAATAATAATTATTATTTATTTATATAATTAAATATGATTTTTGTTATATACTTTTAATTTTTTTGTTAAATTAAAAGTACATTCGGGATTATTGTTACAACTGCGTCTTTATATTGTTATTTGAATAACGGAAATAAGTAAATAACATTGAAAAATATTTATTTTTTAATTTGATTTTTAAAATGAAAAAATAAAATAAAACAAAGCAAAATAAATTCGTCAGAAAGAGTACAAATATTTCGGAATGCTTTCAAATCTGAAAATAGATTTTCAGATTTACTACTGTTCGTTTTGATATTCGATATATTTTTAAAATAATTATTTAATAATTCGCAAGGCACATGGAAAATATTATAGAGGGAAAATTACACTCTAAAAAATAAGCAAAAAAATCTATATTTTCTTCCTGCATAGAAAAATAATCCAAAATCGGGGTAAAAATACAAATAAAGGTGGTTTTTAAAGCCATTTAAAATGTTAAATAGTTCGTTGGCTCTAAAAAGGACGATAACATGAAATGACATTATTTTATATGAGAACAAAATGCATACGACAAGAACACTAAATATCATTTATTGGGAATATTGTCACAAAAATAGGGGATATTTTCAAAAAAATTGTTATACTATACTTTGATAAAGTATATTTTTTAAAATATCGAACAAATTTCATTACAACGGCAGCACTTTTTAAAAAAATTTTGAGTAAATATATATAAAAATAAACAAATTTTTTTCAACATATGATTTTGACATTTTAACAATGTTTTTTTGTATATAAAATATTACCCAAATAGAAATTTAAGCAGTTTTTCGCATCGATCTATTTTTTCTTATGTAAAAATTCAATAAGCTATCACCCTTTTCAGAGCCAATGAAATATTTAAAATGTCAGCCAGCTAAAATCGACCTTAAGTCAACAAATGAATATAAAAGACCTATTCACATATCCTTCATTCACAGTCATTAAAAAACGGCAACACTATTTTTTATTATTGTGTTTTTTTTTTTATTGAAGATAAAGAAAATTAATATTCAATATTGTTATTATGTAATAAATTTTTATATACATTTTTTTCTTTTTATATTTTTAAATTTAGTTGCTGTAAAAAATGTCTATAAAACTTTTTTTCTTCTGTTTTTGTTTTAGAAAATCTTAAAAATATAAAAATATCAAAATAAAACGAAAAACAAAAAAATAAGTACTGTAATAAAATGAGAATTTACCAAACTGTTTTTCCACTTAAATACATGTACCAGTAATTTTTAAAGAAAACCGAAAAAATTTAAGTACATTAATAAAAATTACTTCTAAAGTTAAAACAAAAAAAAAAAAAAACCAATTATCCCAACGGTTACTTTTAAACTTGAAATGAAAATCTTTTTATTCTTTTCATCTCCTTCATTCTTTCTTATTCAGTTTTTTTTTTTTTTTTTGGTTTTGGTTTTGCTTTTTATTATTAATTCGTTTATCACAAATGATGCTTGGCAATCCTATTTCAAAAAATTTCCTATCATGGATAAAAAAAAAAAAAAAAAAAAATGAAAAAAAAAGAAAAAAAAAGAAAAATGAATTATGATCGATGGTTTTTCACAACCACAAATTTATTATTATGATATGAACACGAAATACGGCAAAATGGCAAATTGGTTTTAAGATTAATAATAATCTTGTTTCAAGTTGTTGTAAATGTTTCAGGATATGTATGTACATATGTATAAATTAAACCACTTTGTATTACAATAATTTAAAATTATGTACATATTATTTTATAAATCCATATATATTCATATATATATATATACAGAGTGATATTAAAAATAATATATAAATTGAAACTGAAATTTAAAAATAAAATCCTTAAAAAGGATATTAATAAAAATCGTTATTTTAATAAAAAAAAAGTTCGTATTATGAGTATTATGAGTATTACCTTATCGATTTAGTAAAAATATATTCCAACCACAACTACTCCTTCTATCACATTTGGCCCGTACCAATCTCCTGTGAGCTTTAAAGTTACATATGCATGTATTATATACATTATATGCCAAATATGACAGCATGATTGATTGCAGTTGACAGCAGTTTTGATTGAAAACACATTCTAACCTAAAGTAAAACTAAGCAAGCTCCAAAGTTTAATAAAATTTGTTAAGAACATAATTTGGTATCAGTCTTCAGAAAAATGAAACTATATTGTTCAAAAAAGCCTATTTCTCCATAAGAGTAAGAGTATTTTCCCACATTTTTATACATTAGTACATTAGTTGATATACCAGAAAATTAATTAATGCTACTATACACGTACTAAATTGCACTACCCGACTTCATACATGAAAAAGTATTCTTCTGCCTAATTTACTGACAGTATGACTTAAAAAAAGTCAATTGCCATTTTTAGAGTTAAACGAATTTTATACCTGATTTGGTGATTCATTTAGTATATAGTACTTGACATATTGTTCGATATACTTTATTGATTGATCCAGTGATCTAATCAATTGACATTGCTTGATCTACATATTACAGTATGTTATTATCGACATTATGTTATTATTAATATAAATGAA
The DNA here is from genome assembly GCA_963942445.1 of Argyra leucocephala. Lineage (NCBI taxonomy): Eukaryota > Metazoa > Arthropoda > Insecta > Diptera > Dolichopodidae > Argyra > Argyra leucocephala. The sequence goes on along the minus strand of OZ012677.1, from coordinate 156,838,788 downwards.
AGCATATGAAATTTTATCAGCTCAAAAATCTAATGAACGACCAGGTGGACCTAATAAAAAATCTAGTCTCTTAAAATTTATTAAAACTTTGTAACTGCAATAATAATAAATAATATTACAAGTATTATGTAAAAAAATAAAAATACTACAAATGTTAACACATGTGTAATTTATTTGTCAGTCTTCTGATGATGGTGCAATAATCGAAATCGATTATTATTTAAAAAATTTAATACTCTTAAATTTTCAAGATTAATACGCTATAACATTCAACAGAATATAAACAAAAATTATATTAAGTCTATATACCATACATACATTTTTGTAACATCCTGCTTTTGTATATTTATTTACAATATACAATTTTAAATAATTTAAATTAAATTAAATAAGTACTGTCATAGATTTTTGGTTATCATTATATAATATTATTGCAACAAATTACATACATACATTGTTTATTAACATTTATATATATTCATATACATATATTATGTAATTGATATATTGAATTAACATTTAATTATCTCCTAATTTTAATTTTATATTCTAAAAAAAACCAAACCCTAAATTATTAAAACAAAAAAAAAAAAAAAAAAAAACATTTTCGAAAATCAGTGGTTATTTTGTTGGTTTTAAGTGTCAGTGTCAGATAATGTATAATTTATTTTATTTATGTATATAATATGTATATAAGAAGATATATATAAAAAAAACAAATTATAAATTTTTGAAAAATATCTCATTTTGAAGCTAAAGCTATATTAATTTCAAATTTAAATGATTTATTTTGAATTTATGTTTCCATAATTAAATGTAAAAGAAAAACAACAAAAAAAAAACAAAAATGAAAGTCTTGAAAATATTAGGTATTTATTTTTCCAAATACAATTTATTTTAATAATAATTATAATAACTATTTTTTATTCACTGTTCTTGTTTCGAATTTTCAAAATAAATAATTAGACACCAAATTTTGTATTGATAATTGATATACACGAATAAAATTTATGATGTGAAATAATAGTACATAATAATAATAACTAAACATATTTTTCGAAATTTAATAAAGAATTATTATAGTTGAAATTTTTGAAATTTATGATTTGAAATCAAATTTAATTAAAATTATATTTTTGAGGTTTCATATTTCATGACAACATCAAAATTAAAAAAATGAATTATGTGACATATTTTAATAAGATCTCATACACTCTCAATTATATAATAATAATATTCCATATATATATATATATATATATATGTAATGTATATATAATTTAATGAATATTAGAAAGAAATTATTTTAAGAAAATTATAATCTTTTTTCAGATTAAAATTTTAATTAATTTTAATTAAAAAATAATGGTATTTGTTGTTGTTTTTTTTTTTCAAAAAAATATATTCAAAGTAAAAACTTTACGAAATTTATTTTGAGGTTATGAAATTAATAACATCTGGTTTGGTTAAGTATTTTTAATTGAATTTAAAAAATTTATGGTTATTCATTTCGTATTTAATTTTATTTGTTTTTACTTCATTAAATTTAATTTAATTAAAATAAATCAAAAAAAAAATTGATTTACTTTTAGAAATAATATTTATTTTTGTTTAATTTATTGTATTCTAAGTAATTATAATTCGCAGAACTATAATTCTTTTGTTTTTAATTTTTATGATAAATTAAATTAATTGAATTAAGATGATGAAATTTTAAAGAAAATAAAGAGGAATTGATAAAAATAACAGTAATATGTATTATTTGTATAAATGTGCAATAGCACAATTAAATAAAAATAATATAGGGCGTTTTCGGACCTTTCACACTTGCACTTGATATTCGTACTACACCTGTCATATTGCACTTTATTAACTGTCAAAATTTAGTGTTTTTTTATCACACTAAATATCGCACTAAAACAGTAAAACATAAAAAATAGGAAAGATTTAAATTTATAAAAGAAAGTTAAATGAATATTTAAAGACTATTATAATATTCTGGGCTTAAATCGGATTAAGAATCATTAAATATAAGAGGAAATATATATACACATTTCAAAATTGGCTAACAGGAAATTTTATTAATTTCAAATTGTCGACATTCAGTGATTTTTATCTGCAAACATTGAAACATAGAATTAAATAGAAACATTAAATAGAAACATAGAAATAAATAGTATATAAACATAGGAGTTTATAAATTAGTTTTAGTAAAATTAAAGCAGTACATAGTTAAAAAAAATCAAGAAATGTACTTATTTCTCTTAAACTTTTATATTCATTCAGATACGCTAACACGCTGGGTAGCGCAATAGGTAGAGCGAAAGATCCCAAGCTCGATTCCCGACGAAGGAAAAAAAAAAATGCTTTCTGGATTTTTCGACCTGGTTCAGTACCCTTTATCATTGGGACAAAATAAATGATAAATAGTTGAGAGTTTTGGTATACTTAATAATAAAGTGAAAAATAGCATAGTTTGAAGTCGAAGTACTCTACAGTAGTCCACATTTAAACTAGTAGATGTACCACCAAAAAAAAATTCTACAGAAAAGCTATTGTATGTGATTGTGTATTCCAAATCTCTGTGTAAAAGCAGTTAGGGTGTTCATCCCATAGACTTGAAATTATATAACAAAAAAAAAAATCGTTAAAATTACAAATTTTAGTATCAAAGTTAATGTGTGAACGCTATACTTTCAAATTATAATGTCTTTAGAGTGATCTAGTTCCTAACAAATAGGTTCTTTTCCAATTTGACAATTACAACACATTATCTAAAAACAAAAAAATCATACAAATAGCTTTAAAAGAATCGATATAGACATAATATGTCATCTAAAAACTATGTACATATATATATATACTTATATGTACATACATATTAGAATTCTATATTTCAAGGTTATATTAATAGGTTCTTAATTAAAATTGGCATTAAACTTTAAATGGGTTCTTCTTGTTAGTATTAACAAAATATTTAGTTTATTTACATTATTGATATACACCACATCACATATATATATATATATATATAAATTTTTCTTTTATTTATATTTTCAAATTAGTTTCTTCCTATTATCATCAATGATCCATTTCCAATTTATTCAATCGTATATGATAATAGAATCTAGTTCAAATACCTATACACCTCCTTCCACGAAAACCGTGTGTTAAATTAATAAAACGAAATTTAAGTTTATTTATGTGTATATATTTATTACTATATTTACTTTGACATATACTTATATAGATATATAAAAATAGTTATGTTACTTAAGTATGATTTCAAACTAAATAAATCATTAATCATTTCTTTACTTATCAAAGTAAAAATTTATTCTTAAATGACTTGTCATTGGGATAAATGTATAATATGTAGGTATGTATTTTGATGTTGTAAACATTTATCATATATATAGTATATATTATATATCATACATAATTACAAAGGTATATTTTGTTGTACATATTTACATTTTATTTTAATTATATAAGAATGTATAAACATTTTCAGTCTTATCATAATGAATCAAAAATTGAGAGAGGGTGTCTATTATGTTCACCTTTACCTATATTAAATATTTTGTTGTTTTCTTTTTTTTTCGTTCTTGTTTTTCATACCTGTCGAAAGTTAATAAATGAGATATTTTTATACAAAATTTACTAGATTTTTCCTTTTGTGTTTTTAAATAATAATTTTGTAAAGGAATGTATGTATGTAATAAGTGACAGTTCCGAAAAACTTCTATTAGAATTTTTTTTTTGGAAAATTTATACATATATATATAGATATGTGTATAAATATGCTATGTTGTGAAATAAATAGTCTATGGAAATCAATTTTAATATTAGTCAAAGCTACACATTTGGCATGGAATATAGAACAGTGGTAGAATATGGTGGGACTGTAGCTTTGACAAATAGGGTAAAAACGAGAGCGATTAACAAAAAATATTTAAAAAATTTTGAAAATAGTTTACGCATCCTGGAAATTTGTATACAAATAATTTTTCTACATTTTGAAATAACCGTAAATAAAATAATATAATATATATATAATTTTTTAAAATTAGTTTCGAAATTGGATTTTCGAAGTCATAGGCATCAATTTCAAATTTGACCATTCAAAATAAAAAATAAAATTGGGTTGTCGAAATTATCAGGTAAATATTTCAATTTGGTACATTTTCAAATAACGGTAATTAAATTTTCAATTGTAAATGCATTGTTTGGCTAAATAAATAAATAAATAAATAATTGAGGTAGTTCCGAAAATGGTTTTCGAAATAAAATGGTGAATTTCTATTCGTATAATTTCGGTATATGTATTTTGAAATAACGGTAATTAATTTTTCTTTTTCAAACTTCACCTTTCAACATCAGATTTTACAATTAAAATATACATTTGGACGTCATTGATGCTGATGTCAGTTTGTATGTAAAAGAAAATACATATTGATTTATTTATCCCTATTCGCAAATAAATGAATAATGAAATATTTTGATACCAAATTTTCAAGAAAATTTTTTCGGAATTTTCCCCATACTTATATTATTTACTTAATAACATACATATATATAAGTATTGTAAGTAATTAGCAAACATATTCTTTCATATTACATTCATTAATATGTCATTGTTTGTTTCCCGGGACAGGACTTCTATATTAGGTATACGGATATATGTATTTGTGAATTTTATTTATTTATTTACGTGTGTGTAAACGTATACATTAATTGAAAGTATAAATATTTTATGGTGAATTTCGTTTTCGGTGATTACATATATATACGTAACACATGTTATACAGTTTCGAACAAAAATAATCCAACACATTTGCCTTTAAATCAAAATTTTAAAATTAGATTTTCCCAATTCATATCCTAAAGAATTATTTAAAATTAATCCATATGTGAGTTATAAAAGCTAAGCGAAATTCAAAATTTGGTAACACCTAATTGGTGAAAAATTATTAATATATGGTTTTCATACTATATTTTTTCAATTATATTTGAATCCGTAATTAACATCGATATATTTTCATGTAAAAAAAATTTGCAAACTTCACTTTATTTTTGATTCTTTAGACCCAACCGAGATTAAAGAACCAAAAATAAAGTGAAGTAATTCAAAACAACCTATTTATAAAATTGTTTTCAAATTATAATTTAAAAATTAAAATTCTAAAAATATTACAAATAATTTTCTTTTGATATTTTGACATCTGTTGGAGTTGGACCACATGGCATAAATTAGAATTAGTAAAAAAAATTATTTACCACCTTGTATTTAGTAAAAAGATTGATTTATTTCGGAATTTAATTAAATTAATTGAATTCAAAGTTGAATTGAATTATAATTTCAATTATTATTATATAATTAAATTAAATTTTATTAAATTTTTCTCATATAAAGGCACAGATTTATGATCCTGTTACTCAAAGGATTTTGGTCAAATTCATTAATTGACTACTACTACTAGAGTTTTCAACTGAGTATCATTTAATATTATACTATATAATATATATATTATATTATATTGTATTAAATTATCCATATATTATATTTAATTATTTTTCTTATAAATAAATTTAATTGTCACACACAATATTTTTGTTTCACTCTGTACATAATATGTAACAAATAATATTTACATGAGATATGTGTCAAATTGAATTTCATTAATGATCTCAAAAAAAAAACAAAAAAGACAATTAATAAAAAATTCTTAGAAAAACAAATTAAGTTAAGAAGGAAACAGCAAAATAAAAGACAAAAAATAATTAAAAATAAAATTAAATTAAATTCTATATTAAGTAAAAATCCACAAAATTAATAAGGCGGGAATAAATTAATTTGAAATTACTTTCACATTATTAAAAGTGATTATTTTTTTTTTTTTTTATTTTATAAAATTTGCAAATTTTAATTAGATATTTATAGGTATACATTAAAATATGTTGTATACGTTTAATTATTCAATATGATTTTAATTGAGTGTGCTCTAGTTGACAGTTACATCCCTAATTAATTGAATATTTATTACAGCAAACCTTTGTATCACTTATAAACTTTATTTTAGCTCATTTAACAATCACAGTATTTTTGGAAGGAGCTGAAAACTTTATACCAATTGGGTCGTGGATCTGATAATTAATTATTCAAAAATGTATTTTTTTAAATTGAATTTTTTTTTTGAATTCAATTTTATTTATTTCATAAAGAGTTCAATAGTTCATACAAAATACAAATGGATGATCAAAATGAACATCTCAAAATAATCGTCAATCATATTATGAAAATAGTTAGTTGAAGGTACAATTGAACCTCTTATATCATAAATGCATATTATATATATATATATATATTTATAAACAAAAATACTGAAAAAAAATCAATTTGAAAGCTTATTACACCCTTATTACACATTAATATTTTCATCAATTTTTCCCATGTATTGACAATTTAAATTGATGAGCTATTATCAATGTTGAACTCATCAAATTTTGCATCCATTTTTTGATTTTTGCAATGACATATTGTTGCAGTGTTCTGAATATATTAATAATTTTGAAACATAATTATATGGTGACATTGAAAATATAATTTCTGGACAAATGTTTTTGACTTCAATTGAATTTTGAAAGTAAATGTTATGTATAAAAAAAACAATAAATTATTTTTGTCCATATTTTAATGATATATTAATAGATTTATTACAATAACTGCTATAATAATTAAAATTAATATAAAAATTGTTCTTTTTAGAATTACGTTATAAATTAACATTGTAACAATTATCTAAACATTGCCAAAAAAATAATTTTTTTAACTTAGAGAAGATTTTTACACCAAAACATTGATGAGAACATTGATGGAAAATAAATGAGAAAAGAAGTAACTATACCATCAATCATTTTCTCATCAATATATGGACAATGTACTGACAAGTATTGATGAAAACATTGATATGTAATAGGAATGTTATAGGTGTGAAAAATTTATTATTAACCTTAAGTTTAGCGGAATGTATAAAACTAAATGTTTACATGTTATGGCACTGAATTACAAACTGTCAAAAATATTATCTTTATATTTTGAAGTGAATAAAAACAATCAAAAATTACATTATTATCTGTAAGATGTTTGAGTTTGAGTTACTTAATTAGTAAAATAAATATAAATAAAATAAGCATTTTTAAATAAGCAAAATATGTTTTAAATATTTAAATATTCTGCACAAATTTACCACATTCACCGAATATGGTGTAAATTGATATTATATAAAACTACCTTCTTACGATCACAGGCTAAACCTTCTTCATCTTAAGTCTCTGTGGAAAAGACAACAAATGGCTGATGCTTTATTTATGTTCCAAATCGGTAAAGACGGTATTATTTTTTCGACTTTAGTTTTAAATAAAATTAAATACTTGACTACGCCTTTTAAATTTTTTTACATTAATATTACGCAGAGCAAATTATGGCAAATTAATAATCCTATTAATAATATTAATAATTCCGTTTTAAAGCATATATTTCTCACCAAATTGTATAACACAATTCCAATTTTTAATTTCTCAAAAAAAAAATAAAATAAAAATAGAACTGCAAGTGCTTGGAAAGATTAATAGTCCAATAATAGATAGTTTTCATAAGATAAGACATTGTTGGTTTTTAGAAATTTTGAATCAAAAATTTGAAACAAACATTATTAGCATTTGTTAGCAGTTATTATTGCTAACATGTTCAACAATAGTAACTGTAGTTAACAATTACAAAATGGATTCCAATATCTATTCTTCTTCTTCTTTTCTTAATAGTCCTGCAATCCTTTATAGCAGAAAGACTCATTATGTACTGGTAATTAATTAAATATGAAAAATTTGGCAATTCAATTTTTTTTGCTCTGTGTAACCTTTGTATTCATACATAACATAAACCCATTTATATATTATATTATATATATATATATATATATATACCCTTGAAAGGTGAACTGATACAAATAAGCTACTTAACATGATTTCATTTGTTTGTAACGTTCTTTTTTTTTTGTTTTTGTATTTCAACATTCAAAAAATAAAAATCCATGTTAAATATTTGTTATCTTTTTCTTTTCTTTTTTTTTCTTTTTTTATGATTTTTATAATATTTGTATGATTTTACTGCATAATTATTTCATTAAATTATAAGAAAACAAAAAATTGTTTTTTATTTTTTATTATATTGTTTGGTTATAAATTTATTACAAAACAAAAATAATAATTTTTTTTTTTGTTTTTTTCTAAGCTCAATAATATGAATGAATTAGGTGTTATTGTCACGCAAAGTTATAATATAGTGCACCATATCGCGTACCACTTATTATTATCAAAAAAAAAAAATAAATAAAAATAATAATAAAAAAACAAACTTCTATGAATTCTTAACTGTATAATTTAATCATTACCATATTTTTTTTTGGTGGAAAAACATTTTTTTTTTTTTGTTGGTGTGGAGGAGGAAGGAAACAAAAAAATCAAAAAACAAAAGAAGACACAAAACATAACCAAATAAGGGTATTAAAGAAAATGTTTAAATCAAAAGAGCTCTCAAAAACCCACCCTTCTTATTTTTTTTTTATTGTTTTTGTTTTTGCAAGTGACATCTGGTGATGATGGTGGTGGTGAATTTAGTAATGGGTGTTATGAATATAAAATAGCTTGTTTTTATTTTTTGTTTTAATATTTTACCTTGATGGTAATTGAAATAAAAAAAAAATGAAAATAATAATAATAAAAACACAGAGTGTTCTAAAAATGTATTAATATTGGTTAAATTTTATTTTTTAATCATATTGTCAGTAGGCTAGGTGGACATAAAATAATTCATCTTTTTGTACATTAAGTAATTGCCAAAAACAGCATTTTCATAATTTAGTAATTAGACTGGAACAAAATTATAGAAACAGGATTAAACTAGAATGATAATCAATTTAACAACTTGCAATAACTATTCGTATACAAAGATTTCACAGTCTTATTTGCAGTTAATTATTCGATTTTTCCATTTTGGTTGTACTTGATTAATGGTTAGTTTAGGTTCTAGATACTGTTTCAACAACTCATATTGGACCACAATCACCCACAGTGAACTCAGTTGGTCTAAGTGTGTCATTGAATACCTGCAGACACCTACTGCTGCAAAATTTAGATAAAAAAAAAGCATTCCATTTTGTTACTCCATGAACTGATCAAAACTACCATTAGATTTATCTTAAATTTGGATTAATTTGGTTTAACTTGGACGTAATTGATCAATATGGTCTAATATGTGTGTCTAATATAAAGTATATCAAATAATACTGTTATATATAAAAGTTAATAAAAACGTTTTTGTCCGGTACATTTCAGGTAGGAAAATTGGTGCTCGCCGAGTACGAAACACTGAAGAAGTCTGTAAGTATTAGTAGACGAAATATGCGTAACTGTATGATAAGCATATTTAGTAGAATTAAAAGGAAAATATTCGGCTTTTTTCAACGGGTATACAAATTTATTGTCCAACACCAAATTATAAATCTATTTTTTTTCTTTTATACATATTTAATTAAAATATAAGACCCCGGGGTGGGACCTATATTCTTACACTAGTTGGCAGAGCTAATCTACAGGCGAAAATAGAAATTGACAAAGCAGGAAAATGAAACAATTGGAACAATTGAATTTTATTGAAGTAAGCTAGTGAAGTTTGAGATCAGATGAATGCTTTATATATATATATATATATATATATATGGATATTCTTAGCTATACCAAAAATATATGTGTTTTACGGATTATATTTAGTTTAACTTATAACTTAGACTATGCTGGACCGCTGTGGAGTTTTACTTTGAAATCTCAGAGTTGGGACGGATTAAAGTTTTTTGTAAGATTATTGTAAATTTTGGAAGTATTTAACTTAATTCTATTTGCGTTACCCTAATCGTCTATTTTTGGTAGGCAGATAGATAAATAAACTAGTTATAATATTTCAATTTACGCTGATATCGGTAGAAGTGTCATTAGATTTCCTTACAAAGTGGAAAAATGCCAGCAGAATGTTGTCAAGAGCAAAACTATGGATTGGATTGAAAGTAGAAGAGAAGAAGTTGGTGATAAAAATAAAAAAAGCGTATAAGTTGTATGACAGAGGTCTGTTGAACTTCAGATTTTCTTTCATTGATTTAAATTTAAGACATAAAAGTATACGTATATGCTAAGATTGGAAAATCTTCAATCCATATGTAAAAAATACTGTTCAATAGTCTTGCATCAAGTATACTCGAAAAGATTTACTTTTTCAAATAGACACATTTTAATGTGATAAATAACATTATGTTGTGATAAATTAAAATAGTTTAAAAAATTAGGAAAATTTTAATGTTTACATTTGAACTACTCATTTTTAGGTTACACATAATCAATCCCACATTAGCGATATTCCGATATAACACATTCAAATATATTAAAATCATACAAAATTTACTTTACTTTTTTAACACACTCTGTTTTAAGAGGGTAACAAACAAAAATTACACCGAACCTTGCCAATTAAACACATTCACAATTAATTAGTCAATCACAAAAACGACAACAAAAACAAAACATTGTTATTTCCTTTTCTTGAGTTTATTCATTTTTTAATTTGGAATTTTGAAATTTCATTACTAATTAAAATTAATTAATGAATGTATACATATTCAAATAGTGATTTCGAAAAACAATATTTATTTAATAATTATGCATTTGCATAAATATAAAGTTTAGGTGACTAGCAAGTACTACAGCAAGGGAAAAATATAATCATACATAATGTAAAATTAACACCTACTTAAATGAAAATAAATAAAAATTTGAAAAATGAATGCTAAATATTTAACACAAAATTTAATAATGGTAAAAATATGATTATTAAAATTAATTAAAATTTTATTTAAATGAAACTGACATTAACATTAATAAATATATTTATATTCTATATAAATAATGATTAATATTAGTATATTTGAATAATATAATATACTTTGGAGGTAATTATATGCGTAGGTAAGTACCTATTAACTTATTTAGGCTACAAATATTTTTTTTATAAATTTACAATTTACATGGTATTTTGAGGAAACCAAATAAAGTAAAAATAAAGTAAAGTTATTTTAAAACTGAAAAAAAAATATTGCATATTAAGAACCGTGTTCAAATCCCACAGATCGCGATTAATTTTTTTAAGGACAGACATTTTTTTTGTAAAAGTAATTATTCATGTATTAGACATTATACGCGATATCACTTTATGTTGTTTGTTATGTTATAGACCTATGTTTTGAGTGGAATATGGTCTAGTACCTAGGGTTATATACGAAATTGTTTTTTTTTTGTTATTCATAAATATTATGAGGAAAACAAAAAAATATATAGTTTAGTTATATACATATAATATTTTTTAAAATTTGTAAATATAAAATTTCATGTTAAACAGACTACAGAAATTACAAAACAGAGGTATGAGAAGTATATTGAAATTTAATAGATTTAGTTCAATAAGACTAATGTTAAATACCTTTTAATGGTTAAATGTAGAACAAAGAATAAAAATTAATGTTTTATAATTTGTTTTTATTATTTATTACAAATATTTTAATGTCTGTCCATATTTCTTTTAATGTAATTTACAAATAATGTAAATGTAGACTTATAAATAAATTTAAATAAAATATCTCGATATCTAAAACCAAATCGATTTAATTTTTAATTGCAACAAAATTTGACGTATAATTAATTTATAAATTCTTCATTATAGATACTATTGTATTGCAAAAGGTAAAAAGGTATGGGTCAAACCTTGTTTGTATTTTAAAACCGTTTCAGTACTGTAATAATAATTTTTAATTTTTTTCTAATTTTTTCCATCAAATTTCAGTATTAATTTATTTCATTTTGTACACATATGAGACGAAAAGTCCTCTACAAGAGTATACGATAAAAAAAAGCGATATAAAATCAAATTTTTTATAGTTAGTAATTAAATTAACTACACAACATTTTTTATTGTGTTGAAAAGTTTAAAGTTAAGTATAGTATATATAGATTTTCTATATATTTTGGTAGTATATTTCCAATTGCTAATGATGAATATTCCAGAATTACAGTTTTATTTATATCTTGATACTCCTTTAACAAAAGATTCTGCATCTTTCAAAATGATTAATTTTTAAAAATTGTTACCTTAGGTAAAATTAAAACTATACCAATTTTCTATATTTGCAACACTAAACTGTGTATTTTAAATTAAATATTATATTTTACACCAAAATATATTATTTAATTTAATATATATATATACACATATTACATTCCACAATCATCCAAAAATTATTACTTAATATTTAAATTATTATTATTTAATGCATATGCATACACAATCATTCCAAAACTATTATTTAATTAAATATATGTATGTGTATACATTATATTATATTTTAGAAATAAATTAAATAAACTAAATTGAAAATAATTTGAATAAATTTCTCAAATTACTTTCTAAAACGATCTAGTTTATTTATATATAGAGGAAAACATATATAATAAAATAATTTCTCCCACACTAAAATTCATAACAGTTATGTGCTCTAATTTCAAAAAATAAATATATAATTCTCTAAGGTATTATTATTAAGGTAAAACAAAAACAAAATATTTTCCTTTTAATTAGATTTTAATTAATAATATTCAATTCATATATAAATAACCAATTATAATTCAATAATTTGGCTTCATTTACCACTTCCACTTCTTATTTGAAAATTAAAATTCATTTAACTACAATTTCAAATAAAAATATATATATAACTACGTATATACATATACATATGTATGTATATGCACATTGCATATTATATAAAATATTTGAATTTCTGAAATTTAAAATAAAATGAATTGAAATTTTAAAGAGGGAAAAATTTAATAATTAATATAATAAAATAGTTTGGAAAATAGTTTGTTCTTGTTTTTTGTTTTTAACCAGATACTTTTGAAACAATTTTTTTTTCTTTCTTTTATTTATCTTTTTGTTTTATTTGAATTTTTAAAAATTAATAGTTATAATTTGAGAAAATTCATTTCTTCATTTTTTATATTTGAGAACTGCAATTTATACCATTTACAAGTACGTTTATATAATTGAAAAATGTAAGAGAGCAAAATAATTAAATTTGAGTTATCGTTTGATATAAATTGGAGTAGATTTATTAAAATTTTAAGAAATAATTTTTAATTAAAACTTTTAATCTTAAAATTCAAGCTTTTAAAATATATGAGGGGTTAAAAATATGTTTACTGTCTGAATATGGTTTTAGTTTTTTATATTTCAATTAAAATCGTATAAGTTTACAACAAAGAAGTTTTAAAAAGTTTTAAGAGTTTTGTTTAGTTTTTATTACTCGCATATGAATTTGTTTTAAGTTTATCACATGAGTTGTGAAATTAATTAAATACATAACAAAATTAATGAATTAATTGAATAAAAAAAACAGATTTAAAATAGGATTGATCTATGTAGTTCAACACTACTTACAATACCTACTATTTAATTCTAATAGTGTTAGTGAACGAAATACGCCTTTCATTTACTTTCACTAATAATTTAACTTGATTACATATGTTAATATTGAAGAACCGTACTACTTCTTTCATAATAAAATTGTAAAAAAGAAATTGTGTTTTTATTTATAGAAAATAAACGAATTTAAATATTTTTGACCTATTTCGGCATGAGGAACTAAAAAAACAGAAAAATAGCTGTAACATTGATATATTACATATGTTAACCATTTTTGTTCCAGTATTATCAGATAATAAAGTGCGTTTCATAAAACATAAACACTTGTAAAAATAATTTTTTTTAAAAATTGAAGCGATTAACAAATTAATTTTCGTGGTTTTATTTTTGCTTTTTCGATGACGAAGGTAGGTAAGTTGGTACTAGTGACTATCATAAGTCAACAGATTTAGACCAGTTGATCCATTGAAGTTGATTCATTGTGATACCACAGAATAGCGATTCTCCGCGCTGATCTTACTTGTTAAAACACTTACTAGTCATTGTCTGATTGTCAAGTAATTGCAAACTCACTATTTTATTCACCAGATCCGTTCGGGTAAAACGTTAGCCATTGAAATTTCAAATTATTTGATTGAAACAACCAATCGGAATAATTTAAGAACCGTTCATTGAGTTGTTCCACATTATTAAATGGCCCATCACTAAAATACCCCATGAAATAAATTCTAATTATTTTGACCGTCAACTAAGTGTTTTAACTTTTAAAAAAAGATTATACGTTATGATGTACGTTTAGTTGAGACTAACTAATAATTTTTTGTTTTTGCTTACCTTTGATATTTATTAGTTCGTCCTCAGCTGTAGTATTTTAATTAAAGTCTATAATTATTAATAAATGTATTAACCTATGATTTTTAATTTTCTACTATAACAGCTTGTATCTGGTTTAGTTTATTTTACTAACATTTAATTAATTAACGGTCAAGGGTATTTTACTAATGCTACTGAGTGATGATATATTGCTCCCTACTGGATGATGGTATATTGGTTCCTACTAGATTATGATGTTTGCTAACTTTAACTTTAGTAATAGACTTTTGATGTGCTTAATTGTTCTAACCATTAATCTGACAGTAATAAAAATTGAGTGTCTTACACAAGTGATTGTATTTAATTTTGGTACCTACAAAATCACCCAGTAAGTCGAGTACACCGAATTAATTATTTTCAAAGAAGGTATAGGGTTTCTCTTCTTCTTCGTTTTTATCTTTACAGGCTCTACAGAATTATATGAGTAGAGCCGAAATCTTCTGGTAGTCTTGCTTTTCTATGCTGAGCCAATATTTTTGTTTCGTATATTGCAGTTTACGTATTTTGTTAGTCTTATTATTTAATAAGGGTATTTACGAATATAGGTGTAGATTGAAGGTGTACTAGGAGTAGAAGGATAAGTGTATTGCCATTGTTAAATTTTTATATGAAAAAAACTTCTACAAGGCTTGTAGATTTTTACAAAACTCAAACCTATTGTGCTTTTAGTATTCTACTTTAGTCGCCATTGGTACTTTTTAAGTTTGACATTTATAAAGTCAATATATTTACTTGAAAAATGGCTGAGATAAATACAGAGGTAATCTTTTAAATAAAAAATTATTGAATTATTTCATGAATGTAGTTACAAGTAAAAAAAGAAGTTTTTTCACACTTATTCTCATAACTATAAACCTAATTCATATACATCGAGTGCAACATCGAAAGTACAAGGGTGCGTTCACGAAATTGTTGTACAAATCATTGTAGATCTACACCTACTACACTTTCACACTTAATCGTAAATACCTGTATTATGCAATTTTTAGATATTGTAATTTAATAAATTTAAAAAACTTCATTTTATTTTACTACTCGTATTCACTGAATTACAGCTAACATTATGTATATTGTATTATCTAAACAATATTATTCTATGCACAAATATTTTTTGAGATAACTATACAAGTAACTATATTTACTTTTAAATTTATTTTGAAAGTTTCGTGTTACTTTTCTATAAAAAAAATAAAAAAAAAAATTAATAAAGAGTAAAAACAAATAAAAAGAAATAAAAACAAGCAAAAAAAAAATTCAAGTAGAAATATCATGGTAAATAACTAATTTGTAAATCAAAACGATATGTTGGTAAATAAAATATATAATTAAAGTAAAAGTTCCGACAAAAAAGTTTCCTTTTTCCCGTTTCTCCTTACTTTGATTTGTTTTCTTTTTTTTAATAATATCCCGTTCGTTTTAATCATTTTGTAAGGATCAAAGTATCAAGGTTATGGTATATATAGAAGAAATTAATAAACACTTTCCTTTTTTTATCACCTTATAAGTTTTTTGCCCTTTTGTAATCAACTTTTCATTGTGTACGTATGTATGTATGTTTATTTGTAACACAAATAAAAGTCACATTGGTGTTTTCATTTTTCTTTTTTTTTTTTTACTTTAGGGGTACACATTAACATTTATATCCGAACCGAAATTCATATATATTTTTGTTTTTGGTTTGCATATTATATATTTGTGTGTGTCAGTGTGTATGTATGTATGTATAGATTTCTATTTATTTGCATAATAGAGTGTAATTGTTTACTTGAAAACAAATAATCCAAAAGTTGGAAAATTAAATTTTTGTTGATTCTCATTAAAAATGATAATAATTGTTGAAATTAAAATATAATAAAAAGAAAAATAGTTTAGTAAAACTCCTTTGTGTTGTGTATGTAAATAGAGTAAGGAATAAAATAACAATAAGAAAATCAAAAATAATAAAGGAAGTTGAAAATTGTATGGAAAATAAAAATAATGGTACTAAATTTTATAGTTTCAGTTTCATTGAAAAATAATTTCATATTTAATAAAATCAAATTAATTTTCTTTTTCTTAATATTTATGAAGGAGTAAAGTGAAATAGAGGAGTGGGATTATTTTGCTATTTAACACAATTAGAAGGTAATTTTAGAAAGATAAAACAAAAAAAAACTTTTAATAGTTGTTGATTTTGTAATTATAAATATTTTTAATTATATTTTAATTAAATTTTTATTGAAACATCTGCATTGCTTTGAATTTTTTTTTAAATTTGATAGAACGAGTTATTTTTAATAATATGAATTTCATTATCATGTATTTTGAAAACATAGCCAAATAAAAAAATTATTTCACAGAATTTCTGACCGAATAACAACTGAGTAGTCCTTTAGAGTTTAAACCTGGTGATCTCAATGGTGTAAAAAAATATCTAAATAATGAAAGTTAAAAATTGAATGAAAAATTGTGTGGAAAGCAAAATAAACCTAGATAATGAAATCTTATTTAAAGTAATTAACAAATACAAATTAACTGTAATAAAATAAAATACATGTTATTGAAAGCACCAATCGGTCAACATTTAAAATTGTTCTATAATAATAAAATAATATCTTCGTTTGATAATTGACAGTGATATTTCATATCACACGTCATTGAATTTATAAAAAAATGTAGCAGAGCAGCAGAAATATTAAAAAAAAGATCATTATATGTTATACCACATGTACATTAAAAATGTCCTATATTTCAATTTATTTCACTCAAATTTACTGTATATGGACTAATAATATGGGGAGGGGAACAAGTACGAATTTCAAAAAAATTTAAACTTTACAAAACAAGGCTATTAAAAACCTATACAATTTAAATGTTAGAACGTCTACTAGAACAGTTTATCTTATAACTGTAGAAACAACTGCAGAACAATTCTAGAACTGTTTTTTTTTCTCCGTACTCCTCTTGGGAGCATAGGTATTCCACTTGACATTTCCATCGTACTCGATTTCTAGTTGCTACTTTCACTTGTATTTCCGAGGCAATTTCTAATTTCATTTTTAATCTCTTTGTACTGTCTAAGTAGTGGATTGGCCTACTGTAGAAGAGCACTTTGATAACTTTATTTGCGCCTACGTGGTAAGACGACGTCATATTTTTTCTGCAAGTTGTCGCTTCGATTTTATCCATCTTTGACGTTACTATGTTTACTGGGTACGTCATGTCACATACTATTGTCAGTTGTTGACAATTGTGTAATTATTATTAGTGTTTGTCTAATATTATTTATTGTGTTATTTGATTATTGTGTTGTATTATATATATGAGTATTGATATAGATATTGATATAGGTAATATTTTTAGTTATATAAAGCATTAATTATATTAATTATTTTTATTGATTATTAATTTTATATATAATATTTTGCTATTTTTTTTTTAGTTATATTTTATACCCCCCACGGGGTGTATCGAACCATATCGTAATTCAAACATATTTCTGTACTCCAACCGATTAGGCCACGGAAGGGATTTAGAACTGTAGAACAGTTTATATGACAACTTTAAGACCTTAATACTACATGATCAACTAAAATTAGTACAAGTGAGTCATGTATATAAAATAGTTCAATAACAAATAATCACCAACATAAAATTTCAACAAGGTTCATCAATATAATACAAGAAATGCGTTTGATTTTCGAGCAAGAAAATGTATAAGCAAAATTTATAGTACACTTAGTCAATGAATTTAATAAAATACAAGCTTTCATCAATGACCTTCAAATGTTACAACCATTCCTGTATAAGATTTAACAATTTTAAATTTGTTTTTTTTTTTAAATTCATAAGTTGTGATTTTTCTTAAAAAATCGAGTACGACAATAGGACAATATTCTTCTATTAAAAAGTCAGTAATTATCAGTAAATACCAGACTTCATTCATAATTTAATTATATAGCTATAATTATTCCAATGTTAAATTGCTTCCATATTAATACATCGATAAAATTATAAATAACTTCCGGCATTTACTACTTTTTACTAATTTACTAATGAACAAATACTATTGGGCCATAAATACCATTTACCGCAATTCTATTTCGGCACACAAAATACTATTTGGTACAATACCAGTATTTGCATTAATTATTAAAAATTTCAAGTACCAGTAAATTCTACTCACAAAAATTATTTCCGTACTGACACTGGTTGATGAAATACTAAAATATTAACAATTTGTTATGAAATTTAATGAAGAATGAAGAATATATATATATATATATCAATAAAAATGCAAAATACTTTACAAATAAACAAAAAATATATGAGTGAATTCTGGTTCAATTTTTAGGATAATAACATTAATTTTTATTTCTTTTACGTCCCACTAAAAAAAAAATATACTACCAGACAATCACCATGCAGACACTGCTACTTACTCACACAATTCAAATCAATTTAATATTTATTTTGTAATTATAGTTATTATACTTAGGAGCCAACTTTTAGTTTTGTTTTGTATTAATTCAAATAGAGAGAGAGAGAGAGAAAGATATAGAGACTGAGTTAAGTAATTCTCAAAGGTAAGTAAATGAAAATGAATAGCACAATTTAATATTCACTTCTACTTAGTTTTAATTTTCATATAGAAATAATACTATTTTATTGATTTCTTTGTGTTAATTCAAAGAAATTGGAATAGAGAGAGAGAGAGAAAGAGCAACTGAATGAATATAATAATTTTTTAATAATATTATTTTTGAAATAGAAAAGAAATGTACATAAACTGTTATAATAAAAATTAATATACAAATTAAGTTCTTCTTATTATTACTGTTATTATATTTTTTGTGGTGTATTATAATAATTAGGAAATTGTATGTATTTTTTGCAAGAAAGAGAGAAGTCAAAATAATGTCATTTTCATTTTTTTTACATTCCAATTGGACTAATAATAATATTATTATTATATTTGAAATTATCATAATTAAAAAGGGTAATCATATGACAATGGTTAATAATTTTTTTAAATGTTAAAATAAAAAATAAAACTTATTATTATTATAAAAGTTGTAATAGAATTTAAAAGGGTCTATTGATTAAGAAAGTATATTATTATGTTACTTTTATGTTTGATACTGCACCTATATATGCAATACACATAAATTGAAATTGAAAAAGGATATTATCAAGTTTAATAATATTATTTTTTGTACAATCGTAACATTGAATATTTATTTAGTAGTTTGTGTGAGGTTATCACTTGATCTTGTTTTATATTTACAAGGCTAAATAACGATTACCTAACAGTAGTATCAACAAGGTTTTGTCTCCAAGTAATTTCTTCACTGCTGTAGCTAATAATCATGAACATAACTACTAGACATTCTAAATAAAGAGGATATCCCCTGTATCAGCTACGCTGACAATCTAGTATTACAAATATGTAAAATAACTGTCATAAATTATTGTTCTTCATATTTTAGTTTATTTGAAATTATTTGCAAAAAAAAAAAAATTATACCAAATTTAATTATTTCTGAACATGAAGACGACACTTACCTGAAAATAAAAAAATAAAAATTTAATTAATTTTTGAAAATTTATAATATATTTAGAAATTAATAATAAATTTATTATTCAATAAATTGTGATTTTGATATTAAATTATATTATTTAAAACAAAATTATTATATTTATAGAAACCGTTCTGTATTGTTTGGTTCCTTATGTTCGCATCTGATTTCATTTATCGTTTATTTCAAATTGTTTTGGTTTTAATAGTTGTATTCAGTTTGAAAAAATGCATGTTCTCTGCTTACCCTACCCTATATGTCTTCTATTCCGTAATAACATACTAGTATGCATTTTGTATGCATTTGCAGATAAACTGTAACTAGTATACATTTTTTTTTTTTTAATTTATTGATCGGATTTTTGTTTTTGGTGATAAATCAAATGAAATAATTTAATTGTTGTCAGGTCTTCGTTCACCAATAATTTTTAATATTTGATTTGAATTTAAAAAATTATTAGTGAACGGCTGGTAACAATTAAATTATTTAATTTAGTATAAATTGCTTAATTTTAGTCACAACTGTTGTTTAATTTGATTGAATAAATGTTTATATTACAGTAGGTTTGAATTTAGATGACCGAGAACACTCGGAGAGTGTTAAATTATTTACGAAAATTGAGGGACATTTATGTTTGCTATTAGTGAAAATAAATTGTATTCTGACTTATTTTCATTTAACCTAATTCCCCATTCTTAAAATGTCTCTAAAAGTTGACTAATATTACGATAAATGTCTGAAACCATAATTGCAGTGCATTTGTCCATTTGCAAGAATTTCACATTATACTGTGGTTAATGTGCTACTATATAAATTAAGTATTTGACACAGAACTTCTTCGGAAAATTTCTATATTTTCCAAATATGATACCATCAACGAAATAATCTTACTTAATACTAACATTGTAGCCAAAAGCCAACATAACGAAATTCTTCACAAATCTCACGACGGTGGACGGTCAATTTTTCATCAATGACACGACAAGAATATGGTTGACTATTTTAATAAAGTATGATGGATGATGATGATGGAAAAACATGTTTCATTTTAAGCACAATAAAATTATATAATAATTATACAAATTATTATATAATTATTTGTGATAATATATTCGTTTTCTTATGTTATTTTATTTATTTATCTCTTTCAATATATTTTTTTAGTTCTGTTTTATTGCTTTGTTTCAAAAAAAAGTTTTTATGTGAAATTGTTACCTATAGCAGGATATAATTTTTACATTTATTTAATGTGTTAATATCCTTATATAGTTCCTATGTTATTAAATATTAGTGTTAAGAAAAACCAAAAAAAAAAAAAAAAAAAAAAATCACAATTACAAATCATAGAACCGAAAAATATCACATTGCGGTGAAACTATTTCATGTTATGACTATTATTTATATAATTACATATTTATGAATTATTAAATAAACACAACGAACAACAAAGTAGAAAGGACAAAAAAAAACAAAAATTATTTTTTCTAACCATAAAATAAAATGCATAATCAAACCCATGCATTCACAACACGAGCCGAAAACAAAAACAAAAATAAAAACAAAAAAATATTTGTTAGTTTCCCTCATTTGCAACAAAATACCATTAACAAAAACCATATAAAAACAATTCAAAACTAAAAAACTATTTTACTATATTTTTTAAGTTGTTTTTTAAAAGTAGTGGTTGTATGTGTGAGTTAGTGAGTTTCATTAACAACCATTTTTTATCACCTTAAAAATTTAAAATTGTTTTTATTTCCTTTTTTATTTCTCTGATCCTTTCTTTCAGTTCTGGAGAACAATATACACAAGGATTGATATTTACTAATTTTTTTTTTTGTATGATTTTGTTAAGTAATACATTTTTACATATTATATGTATGATCATACATACAACATCAGTATAATTCATTTTTATGTATGGTTTCAAATTTCAGTTTTATTTTTAAACAAAACAGGACGAAAAATATACAAAAATAAAAAAAACAGAATTTCTATGAAATATTTTGGTGGTTCATTTTGGTTGGTTTTCTGAATCTGATTGCAAAACTTATAAAAAAAATGCGTTTTTGAAAACGTAAAAGGATGTTAAAGTTGTTTTTGGTTTGATTAAAATGTTTGATAAAAAATTTTAAAATATGAAAATATGAAATTTGGTGGAACAAGTTGTTTAGTGTTGTACAAGTAGAACAAGTTTCTTAGTATTATGCAACAGCACTAAACAACTTTTAACTAGGTCCTGTTATATCATTTTTTATCCCATAGTGTTATATCAAGAACTAGTGGAAATCAGTTCGGATCATGATGCCAAGTCGGCATCCAGAAACAACTTGAATAGTTATTTCCACCTACCCATCTATCTATACCCATACTTGACGGATAATAAAAGAGTAAATATATAATCTTTTAATAACAAACATTAAAATACCATTAAAATGGCACAAATTACTTGTAATTATCATGAAATAACATCTTCAATCTATCTATTTGATAAGATAATTCACCATAAATTAGTGAATCAATTCTAAGCAAATATCAATTCTGTGGAAATAATCAATTAAAATCGCAGAACCGAAAACAAATAAAATATGCTCTATGTCATAACCCTAAGACAGGTTAATGGATCACAGTAAGTAATTGTTAAACTGAAATAATCAATTATCCATTAAAAATATATTTCGCTCATCACATTGAAAATTACTACAATTTTAATTAACAAACAATATTCTTCTTAATCACGTAATTACTCAAAATAGGCAATTCAAATTACGATGAAATTTAAATTTTTCAAATTTTCTTCATGTGATCATCGTTGGCACTATATTTTAAATTTTCACATTTTTCTATTTTTCTTAAAATTTTCAATGTTTTTTTTTTTTGTTAATTTCTTTTTCCGGTTCCAGGAAACAAAAAGCTTTATTTATGCTTTATTTTTCTTTTCTTTTTTTTTAGTTTGAAAATATTTAATAGTGTGTAAGCACAGCATGATGATGATGATGATTGTTATCATAATCATGGTAATAATATTATATATATATATATATATATATAGTTGAATGCATAATATTTTCATGGTAAATATAAAATGTAAAATAGGATTGCAGTGTTGATAGAATGGGATTTTAGAAAATTTTTATTTTCATTGCATGCAATTTTACCATCAGGATAGAAAAAAAAAAAACAAAACAAAATGAAAAAAAGAAGAGTGTAAAACAGAAAAATAAAATCCTGTAATTTTTCAGAAAAAAGTTTCAATTGCAGGAAATTTTTGTGGACTTATTTTTTAAGAGTTGTGATATTTCCTGTGGTCGGGTACATAAAACACCAAACATTAAGAAATAAAAATGAATAAAAGAAAAGCAAAAAATTAGTGTTTTATGAGACCAAAATCTGAAGTTTTTTGTTTTTTTGCTGGTTTTCCAAAATTTTGAAAATATTTTTACAGAGCAAATCATTAAAATGTTTAAAAGTGTAGTTATCGTGTGAATTTCAGTATTTTGGTGGTTATTTAAAGAGTTATTTTTTTATTATTATTTTTTTTTAGAGCATTCGTTTTAAAAACATTTCCAAATAACAAGCATAACTGTCGAATCAAAGCGATTATTTTTCATTTGTTATTGTTATTATAAGTATGATGACAAGTTTAAATTTATATTAAAGTAATTTAGATGAATTCAGTTTAAATCTAGAAAACTATCATAATAATAAAAATAAAAGTGAATATATATATATATTCACTTTTATTGTTATTATATATACAATTCTAAGGTACTTTATTAAACAACGTGAAAACAATATAGCCGTGGTAGTAAGAAACATCATAATCATTGTTTGTAAGTACTGCAGTTTGATGTAAGCCTGACTTAGGTTACAGTATTTTTACATTATGATAGGGCAGTTGTCCTCTATTCATTAATTCTCAATGTAGGATAGTAGTCCTTGATTTCGTCAAACCATTCTTCTCTTAGCCTACTATTTGCTATTTTATATAGTATCAAACTACATTTAGTATATTACTTTTGGTATTCCCTGAGACCATTCATTATCACTACATATCCTTGTTATGTTAGTTTTTGTTCTTTGGCCTTCTCTTACTATAATCAGAATTAATTATTGTCATTAACTGCAATTATCCAGGGGATAAACTTTAGAAAAGGGGACACGTCCGAATGAAACGGAATTTTACATAACGGTATCTGACAATGTCACAAATATTTCATAAAAGACCATTTTTGGCGACAAGGTCATTTAAAGGTCAAATTGATTATTGAAGTGAAACTGAAATTACGCATAAAAATAATTAACGTATAAGCATCCTGGAAAAAGGAGATACCGCCTTTTTAATCTAACATCGTCTACGCATAAAAATAATTAAGGTAAGCGTATTATGAAATGAAAACCAAATTTTGAAAAGCGATTTAAGGGCTTGTATTTTATTTTATAAATAGTAAATAATAAATAAAAACTTAATTTCAGAAAAGGCTTATGTTTTTTGAAAAAAGGAAAAGTTGATAAATTAAAATCAAATCAATTTATATTCATATACATATATGCATATATATAATAAATATAATATAATGAATGTATTACATTATATTTTCACATAAGGTACGAAACAAAGTATATGAAATGACTTTTGTTATTAAACTTTTGTTGTTTTGTTGTTTTTTTGTTTCGAATTAAAATTTAGAATTTTTGCATTTTGTAGGGCTATTAATCATCCTATTCAACGTTTATTATACACCGTTGGAAACTTAATGGTATAAAAATAGATATGTGTGTCTTTGACAATTTTCAAAATATGGGGATATCTAGAAACTATGTGTAGACTTTTATTTTCATACTAAAATTTTCATTTTGACCTCTAATATCTTTAAAACGGTAACACTGATCCAGACCAAATAAGTTTTATATTGAAGGCTGGGGAAATCCCTAAAATGATGTGTTAAGCTTCTCTATAGTATTGCAGGAAACATATATAAAATTTTAAATAAAACACTAGAAAATTTTAGAAAACTTTTCTAAAAATCAATTTGACCTTTAAATGACCTTGTCGCCAAAAATAGTCTTCTATGAAACATTTGTGACATTGTCAGATACCGTTATATAAAATTTCGATTTATTCACACTTTTCCTCTTCTAAAATTTTCATGTAGTTTAAGATTGGTCATATTATGGCCCTATTAATGTTCTGTTACATTGGATAGATTAAGATCGAGAGTGTTTTATAGTCCTATACATTCTTACTTATCCTTATAATCTTGAACTTGGAAAAAAGACCTTTGCGTATAGTAAAGATATTATATAAAACACATTTAATTTCATTTTATTTTGAAATAAAAAAAAATTTTCCATTTTCATTTTTAAAGAATTTTCCAATGAAAAATAAATTTTTTATCTAAGACTTAAAATCATAAAAACGTAATATAATTTTTTCTTTTTTTTTACTATTTAATTGATTGATTTTATTGATTGATTTTTATTGATTGAATTTGAATTGAATTAAATTGAATTGAAATACTTATTGAATGATTTTTAAAAATTTGTACAAGACATGTTGTTGTTGTTGTTGTTATTTATTTCTCTAACTAAAAATGACTTAATTAATTTTATCAAGAAAATTCACTTACACATTCCTCCTTAGGCAATAAAGTAAAATTTATTTTTTATTTATTTATTAATGTAATAGTTGGTTAAAATTAAAATGAGTAACCAATAATAGTAGGTACTAGTTACTACTAAGGTTATATCTATAAACTAAAAATAAAAAGCATTTTTATTTCGATATATATTTTCAACCTTGACCCTTGTGCTGTTATATGTCAATTTAAAAAGAAAGTTTATTAATAATAGAATAATTGATTGCAATTATTCAATATTGAATGTTTTTGGAATTTTCATTTAAGTTCATGAAAATATCCATAGAGGTGAACATTAGTAAAGGTTAAGTTTAATGATATTAAAGTTAAAAGTTGAATTTCATTGAAATTAAATATTTTTGAAAATGAATTGGGATTTGGTTAGTATAGGGTTTTTTTATTTCATTTTTATAAAATAAACCATAATTCAATTATGTGTATATGTATATATAAATTGACAGTTTAATGTTTTTAATGTGTTGAAAATCTAATTAAATCATCATTTAATATTTTTTTTATATATTTTAAAAGTGATTAATTTTAATTTAATTGAAAGTTGTAGTAGGTGTATATTATAATTTATTAGTTTGCCATAATAAATATTTTGTAGAGAATAAATAGAGATCAATAAATAAATAATGTTGAATGTTTTATTAATTAGAGTAGAATAAATTCATTTTGGGAAATAAATGAAATCTGATAAGAAATGCTCTATAGTTCTTATCGGATTTCGTTTTCTATGAAGAAGACAAATTGAGAGATGAGGTAGATGCATTTGAATAAGAGAAAGTGTAATATTAAAAAAATTATTAGCAGTGCATGAATATAAGTAAGCACATTCAAGTATTTGAAATGATAAAATATTGGTTTAATTACAATAAGAAAATTTGATTGTATTGCCATACAGTTGAAAATTATATTATGTTTAGTAATAGTTTATTAAATCTTTAATCGGATATAAATTGAAACGAGCTACACTAAATTCAATGATTTTACAAATATATTTTTAAGTTTGGTACAACATATACTCAAATTGTTATTAAATCCTATTTTAAAATAGAAAATTCGAGGAAGTTTGATAAAAAAAGTCGTATTTAATTTCATTATGAATTGTTTTTCATCATTTCATTTTATACTTGGTATTATATTCTTATCGGTATATCTTAGACAACAATCGCATACGTAATAATTTATTAAAAAAAAAGTTTAATTTATTAATTTATCTTAGACAACAACCGCATAGATAATAATAAATAATTTATTTAAAAAAAAAAATTAGATTTAAATTTAATTCTGACGATGGGTAAGTTCAGACAATTTTATTTTATTAGTCTATCTTAGACAACAACCGCATACCTAAAAACAAAATTATTTATTCGCCAAGTCTACTTTTAAATATAATATTGAAAATTGGTTGTAAAATGGTCAAGATATTTGTATCGCGCATTTTTTAATTTACAGATTAAATATAATGATGACCTCCAGTAGTATTCATAAATGAAACGCTACTCAACAATAAAGCGATAATAAATAAAATGGAGCTGGAAAAATTCGAGTTGAGTCCTATTCTAATTGTAAAAAAATTTTAATCCCTTTAGCAAAGACATTTTTGAATACAACCACATTTGTGCAATTACCCCCTACTTCCGATGGTATATTTATATAAAAATATATTCAAAACAGAGTAATATCTTACTGGAATAGGACCATAGTAAAATTTAAATTAAAAAAATATTTATAATTAAACGTTTTAAATTCCAGATCACAACATTTAATTTGTTTTTGGTGTTTTTTGTATTGTTAAAATTTCATTAAAATTCAATAACATAAAAAAGAAAAACAATTTGTATTATAAAACAATCGTAAAATCGTTTTATTGAAAGGTTTATTATATCTTAGATATACATTTAGCAAATTTTCTAAACAATTAAAACTTTTCCTTTTAAAACTATCAAATTGTAATAACAAACCAATTAATTTCATTCTCCTCGTAATATTCATTAATTTGAAATTTTGTTTTCAAAAAGTTTTTATAAAGTTTTTTTTTTTTATACAAATTTATTACAAAAAGTATAATTTATAACAATAATAATAATAAAAATTTAATAAACCATATTTTTTTATAATAATAATAAATTATAATAATGGTAATAATATACTCACAAGATTGTATGAAAAATTCTTAAAAAAAATCTTTTCTTCAAAAGAAAAACATAAAAAAACAAAAGGGAAAAAAATTATAGTTCAGTTGGAAAAACACTGGGTATAGAGATGGTATACTCATACTATTGTCTATGAACAAATCTTAAATCATTTTTGGTTTTTATAGTTTTCAAGTTTTTTTTTTTTTGTTTTTACCTCAAAATTCTAAAAAGATTTTTTTTTTTATTTTATGTTTTTTTTAACCTCCCTCTATACAAGAACGAATATTTCACGTAGATATGTAGATATTGCACAATGAAAAATTAAAAAAAAAAAAAATAAACTAAAGTTATATATGTATAATAAAAAAATCTTTGATAGTAAATTGAAATCCTTTTAAGTGCAAAATAACAGGCAATATCACTTGAAAAAATATTTTATTTCCAATAATGAAAAATGTGGAGAGATTTTGGTGTAGAGAGCATATAGTCTGTAAAACAAAAAAAAGTTATTTGAGTTGATAATATCAATTCTAGGATATTCAAATCAAGTATAAAATTGAATGTGTAAGGACGAACCGAATGAAATAAAAGAATGGAATCAGTCGAATATTTTTGATTTAATCAATTTTCTATTGAGGTTAGAAATATCCAAAATTTATCTTACTTTCACAATACTTAATACAAGTTTTTAAATAACATTTTAGTATGTCAAACTAAAGTTTTTAATTATATTAATATTTTTAGATTCATCAAATGGCGCACATTATTTGATTAATTTTCTATATTTATTAATTATTTATTTATTGTGTTATCTCTAAAAGACCTATTAGTTCATGCAGAGTGTATTTACAGAGTAATTATATAATAATAAAGTAGTAATTGTGTTAATCGACAAATATAGTTAGAATTCAAGTATAGTTAATATAGTGCAGAAAGATACAGAATATACAGAAATTATAAATTTGTGTAGCTATGTATATTACAGATATTAAAGTATTAATGACTTAAATGCTAATGTTAAATTTTTTAGGAACAATAATTTTACAAAAAGTACTATTACAGCTCATACATTGTAATTACCAGTTTTATTACATTTTAATTTACGTTTATAATATTTTGTATCTTAAATTGCTACTCATTTTACGCAGCAGCACATAAAACATCAATTAGTTAATAAAAAAATATATTTCCATTCAATTAAGTTAACTTATTTTCTGTTTTTCCGTTTTTGACCCTTCTATTAGTTTTTTTAATTTATTCCTAAGTTGATTTAGTAATTTCCTATTCCTATTGATAAATAATAATTTTAAACTTTCAATTGAAACAAAAAAATGGATTGGCAAGAGTGTTGCAAAATAATAGTGAATTAAACTTTGATTTTTATTAATGCAACGACCCCAATTGGACCATCAATCATTTTGTGGACGACAATAAAGCTCAATAATATTTAATTAACCCATGATGAGAGATCAAGAAAAACTTAGTTTAAGTTAAAGTTTTAGCTTAATCAAATACACAAAAGAGGGCTGGCCGCAATTAATCGTTATTTTGTTATAGCTAGATCTACATGAATATTTACTCAACTATGTTATTATAATAATTTTATAACAAATCAATGAAATATTTTCGTCTAAATTGAATGTAATGCTTTCGCAAAGCTTTATTGCGTTGGAAATAATGTAATCGACTACCTACATTTCAAACTTAGGTAAATGTCTGAAATATTTACTTAATATCATCTAAGGATTGTTATTATTATAACTGAAGATATTTTGTCAAGTAAATTATTGAAATGCCATATGTTTTATCGAATATGTTGTAGAGTCCATATTTTTGTAGATTTAGATTATTACACGATCATCAAAATATAACTAAAGAAACTGATTAACTGATTTAGAAATTTCAACTCAGTTTTTATTTTTATCATTTAAAAAAAGTTCACAACACAATCATGATATTTAACAACTAAGATATAATTTATGTTTTGTTTTAATCATTGTTAAACTTTTTGTAAACAATTCATTGTGTATGGTTTTAAAATTTTAATAAATTCTCTATTAATAAGCTTTTTTCTCTTTGTAAACTGTTTGTGTTAAACAAGTAAATAAATAAATAAGAACATATACCAAAATGTTGTAATTGATTAACTAATAAGCTAAATTGAGATGTATAAACATATATATTTTATATATATATATATATATATATATATATTTTATATATATATATTTTTAAAAATTATCCTTTTGATTAAATTGAAACTTTTAAAATGTTACCTAATGTAAAATCAATATTTTTATTACAAGAATGCATACATCTATGTATAATGTATATATCTGTGGCAATAATATATAATCGTTTTAGCCGACATAAGCGAGAAATACAATGTTGTTATCATCGTCTTCTATGTGCAAAAACCTATCTCCCACAAAAATCATATATTTGTCAACATGTATATTAAACGATTGATTAAACAATCGGAAATCTATAATATGAAGTTTAAATGAAATTCAAAATGAATAATGAAATCTATGATGCTTTTACTAAATAAAAATTCTTTAAATGAATTTAATGAAAAAAAAACAAAAACAAAAATAATATGAAATCAAAAACTACTAGACAATGAAAAACAAGCAGAAAATTTATGAGATTTCTGCATGTTATAACACAAGATACATTTATAATACTTAATATGTTTTTTTTTCTATTCTTATTTTTCTTCTAAGCTTTTTTCTTTCCAAGGATATCACACCACACCTTTCAATAAGAACATGTGCATGAAAAAAAAAACACAAAAAAACTTTATCATACTTTATTCTTAAATTTTGATTTTGTTCTTTTCTTTTCTTGTACTCTCTATATACGTAATACTATAGATATTTTGTTTCAGAACTCATTCTGGTGTTGCTACTGTTACTGCTGTTGTTCTGATATTATTTTAAAGTCACGTGGCAATATTTGTGGGTAATAATAATATATATGTATATATATAAGTGTAATGTATATTAAAGAAGGGAAAAAATATGAGCATTATATGATTATTATTTTTATATTATTATTTTTAATAATATTATAACTAGATACAACCTATATGTACACTACTTATAACTTCTTACTACAATAATATTATATTAATAAAATAATAAAAAAGAATAAAAACTAAGTACTACTTTGCATTCATAGCATTCACCTGGATTTTTTATTGTTCTATATAGTTGTTAGTTCCTTTTTTAAATTTATTTTTCAATTTGTTTTCAAAAATTTTTCAAAAAAACAAAAATAGAAACTAAAAACAAAACAATAAAGTTTTAATTTTACTCACGCTCTCTTAGCCTACATATTATCCGATATTCTCGTGATATTTTCTTCTCTATTTGAATATTACATTTTGTAATGTACATACGGTAGTAAAGTTATACAATATATAATGTATGTAATATGTGCATGTAAAATTTCACATACAATACACTACAGTTCATTGAATTAGATACAAAATTATTTATTTATTTAGTTATTTCTACTATTAATATACCATTCTATTAATTTAGCACTAAAAATGATTTGTTTTGATAACATTTGATAACATAAATTTTTAAATTTTTTTAAAATTTATTAAATTTTCAGTTTTTATTTTTGGAAAAATATTTATGAAAAAAAGTACAAGGAAATAATGAAGTAGGCATTGAAAACCTTTTTATTTATTATTATTAATTCATATTTTTACAAGTTGAAATGTAAGGGTTGCAGAGCAATTAGAAGAAATATAGATATTTGCAAATTGCAATCAAATAAAATTATTAGTGAAAAAGCAATTCCATGCTTCTAATCTAATGGATGGTAGTGTATTTAACAAAAAAAATGATATTAATAACAATTTTTTTTTTTGCAACGGTAATTTTATAATATGAAGGAATGTGTTTTTTTTTTTTTATAAATGTAGGGGTATACACATAATATGCATATAGGTATATAATATGTAAAAAAAGATAGAAAATATTAAAAGAAAATATATTATTATTATTATTTTTTTCAATTTCAATTTTGAAATCACGTTTCTGTGCAGTTTGAATTTCAAGTAGTAAATCGCATTTCATTGTTCATATATGGATGTATATATGTGTATGTATATAGAATTAGACAACAAGAGATAAGAAGAGTGAAAAAAGGATTTGTATAAAATGTAAAAGGTCCTGCCATGGATGTTCATATTTTTTTATTTTATTTTTTATATCTGTTTTTGAATTTTATAACGGTTTTTTGTTCTTTTAATTATTTTTCTCCTCATTACATTTAAATTTAGTTTCAATTCTTTTCTGTATTAATCTGAAAAAAATAATGCAAATTTTTCATTTGTTTTTGTTTTTTATATATGTATACACAATTTTAATTAATTTTTTTTTTTTACAGTTATTCTGCTTTAATTACATACATTATTTAAAAGTAGTAATCTAAATTATTTTTTTATTTAACAATTAAAAATAAAAAAAAAATAAATTTTTATTTTTGATTTAAAACATGTAATTAAAAAAAAAAGATTTTATAATAAGAACAGTTTTAAATTGCATTATCAAATTAATATAAATAAATTCAGATAATTATGGATATTTAGAATGTGATTAACGATATCAAACATAAAAATATAAAAAATAAATGGAAAATTTCTTATTAGTTGTGTAAAGATGTTTGATTCAAAGAACTGGTGTTTTAAAATTTAGCTTAAGTTATCCCTGACATAACAGTAAATAAGTAGGTAGGTTGTTAGAGTTATCAAATTCGAACAACTAAAAACTATATTTGTAATAATTTATTTATAAGTGTTAAAGCAAAGCTAGTGCACAATTTATATTCCAAAATAAAGCCGATAGCTGTGACAGCTAGTGCTTGTAAATTACTATTGTGTATAATTTAAATTATATTCAATAAATAATAATAATAATATATTCCAAAACAAAAAAACAGATTTATTTTTGAAAAATTTCTGTTACAAAATGTAAGAACAGTTACAAATGTATAATAACAAAACTTCTAAATTTAACTATTTAAAAAAAATTAAAATGAGTTAGAAATAGTCACAGTAGTAGAAGTACTTGTAATTGTAGTGACAGTAGTAAATAATGATACTAGTGAAATTAGTAGGATGAATAGATACATACTTTACTAAAATATATAAAATATTTACAAAAACCTTCACATAAATAACATATTTTTTTCGTTCCTCTTTAATTTCACAATGATGTCAAATTTAAAGAGGCACTAATTTAAAATCAAACCACTTAGTATGCTGTGCGATGCTCATATGACACAAAATAACTGTACATTTATAAATAAGTGTGAGTTTTTTTTTTCGTTTTTATGCAATAATAAATAAAACGGTAAATTTCAGCTGATAATAACAATTTACGGTTATAATATAAAAACGGTTTTTTTTTATTATATTCTTTTGTAAATATAATTTCAGTGTATTTTTCCAAAATGGTATTAAAAATTCACCAAAACAACACTTTTTTTTTCTCTGATTCGTTCTGCACTGAACTTAATGAATGCTAATGAGTTTTCATATTATATATCAGGAATATTCAGGATATATTAACTTTTAGAGTACTCACATATCCTGTACAAAGCAAAAAAAAAAAAAAAACAAACATTTTAAAACTAATTTTAAGTCCTTGTAAGCTACTAGAGTAAAAAAAAAAAAAAAAAAAAAACAAAAAAAAAATATAACAAAATAAAACCATGTCTGTTTATGAAGTTGGAAAATTTATTCCAATTTCGTGGTGTTACGTACAGGATAACATATTTTAAATTAACATTTGTTGTTAGGAAATATGGCTGATGGGTGTGTGAGTTGGGGCGAACAGAGAAACGAAGAATTTGCATTAAATTACAGATTTTTGAATATTAAATTAATATTTTTTTTTTTGTGATAATTTCAGAATCTTATTGTTAGTTAGTATATAGTGAATGAATCTAAAAGATATCTGAAACCAATTTTAAATATAAATAGCTTTATTATGAATAACGGCTTGATCATGGATTAAATAATGGTAGATATTGTTTATATTTTCTTAAATATGGTCTGATGGTCTAATGTTGTGGCAATGATAGATATAGTTATGGATGTTATACAATTTTAAACTAACTCTTTAACAATCTAAGAGAAAATATTAAAATATTTTGATAAAAATTTTAACTTCAGTTCTAAAATTAGAAAAACAGGAAATTTTTAATAAATAGCTTGAATTTTATTTTTCTTGAAAATAATAAAAGAAATACACATTTATAAAAGTTCGAATCCTTCTTTATTTAGAGCTACATTATTTACATCAAGGACAAGTGGAAAAACCTTTTTTCAAATAAGCTTATAACTACACTTAAAACAATATTAATAATATTCCAGAGCTAAATTTGGTATGCTAGGCACAGTATATAATTATTATTGGTACATAATTTTGAATGAACAATCATATTCTCAGAAAACTGCAATTTGAAATTAAATCGCTCCCTTAATGTTGATATTTTATTTTATAGTATTTAAGTTAACCTTTCTGTGAAGTTTCGAGGTTAAGCAATAAAGAAGATTATAATTTAGAAGATTATGGAAGATTAAACATCATTTTTAATATTTTGTTTTGTACAATTTGATGTTTTGATATTTGGGTTTTAAAGCAATAACCCCAGACAGGAAATGCGTAAATATATAAAAATAAATAAAATAAAATAAATTCTAATAAGTCGAATTTATAATTATGTATGTATAATTTTTCATTATGAATAAATGATTTTTGAGTTGTAGTGTTGTATACTCATGGCATCTTTATATCAAAATAAATATCAAATAAAGTATGTATAATAAAGTATGTATAATTGACTTTTATGTCAACATTGTTGTCACGTATACATAAATTCAAAATTTTTAATGAGAAAATTCCAAAAAAAAAAACAAAACAAATTTTCTATTTGATCAGTTTTCATTCTATAATCTGAACTATCTAACGAATTGTAAAATAATATCTATGTTGAAAATAGTTATATAAGGTGAATTTTATTTTATATCAATATAAAAATAAATTACAGCAAGATAACACATTTACTTTGTGGCATCATTCATCCTCAAAAACTTTTTTTTTTTATTATATTGCTTTTTTGTTTTTTTTTTTATTATTATTTTGTTTATAATAATTCATGAATATTAAAACGTTAATGTGTATATAATAAATACATTTATATATATATATAATATATAAATAATGCATAAACGAAAATAAAATATAATATTAGTACTAAAAATAAAAATAAACAAAAATTCACCACCTTTCTTCTCATCATGTCACTACTCTACTCACTTACTTTACTCGACTCCAAATAGAATTTCATTTCTGTGGTGAATTTTGTGTTTTTTTTTTTTTGTTTTTTGAAAGTTTTTAATTTACGCAAAAACTTTAATTAATTTTGAAAGTCAAAGTATAGTTCCTTTTATGTATCATATTTATAATAAATAAATGCATATACATCCATACATAATATATTTATTTATTTATTATGTATTTGATGTTAAATATATATGCTTTTATGTTGTATATAGGTTCAAAGTATATAGGTATAGAATTTGTTAGTTAATTCTATATGCACGAAGAATTACCAAAATTAAAATATAACAAAAAGAAAAAAAAAAAAACAGTTTTTTTTTTTTAAATATCGACTTAAGAAATTACGTCGTTGTTGTTGTGTCGATATAGTACAGTATTATGCAATGCAATTCTTAAATGCTTTCTAAAAAATGAAAAATTTGAAGATATAAATTTTTTTATCTCTCCTTTTTTTTTTGAAATATTTTGAAAGTTAATTTTAGATATATTGATGACAACTAAAGGATATAAGAATGCGATGTAATTGTAGAATCCTGGGTTATGAACATCCTAGGTTATAGTTTTATAAATTAGTTAAAATATTTTTATTACTTATAACTGGTAGGTAAATAGAAGTGGCAGGCAACCTAAGTTGGTCCATTTAGACCAAGGATGTCCATTGTGATACCTAGGACCGGCCCTATTCGATTTTATGCAATTTTGAAAAATTGCATCCCGTTAACTGAATTTGATATAAAAATTTGTATGCTGCAAACCTATAAGATTGAAGACGTTATCATGAGGTAAGCTACTTTAATGAGTTTTAATTTTTAAAAATTTTCTACAATATGACACCAATCCTATGCATATAGTATGTATTCTATGAAAATATAACAACATGTCAACAAAGCCAGAAAAAATTATATTTCTGTTACATAAAGTTATTTTGTATTCTAATCTCAGGTTAAATAAAAATGTTTCATAAATTTATCGTAGAGTTTTTGCTGAAAATACATTCATATTTCATGTCTATGTAGTCATATAGTATAGTTAATAACATTAACAATAATAAGAGTAACAAACTATACTACTCAATGATTTTCTGATTTGAACTTGGTTAAATTATTTAAAAAAATATATTGTATTCGGCATGGAAAACCAACGGTGTTTGTTTGATGAATCTAAAATTAAATTAGAGGTTAGACTTTGTTAATCAATATAGCTTCATTTTATTTAAGTAACAAATTTCAAGCTGCAAAGATTTTCACCGTTACAAATATTACTTTTTAATGTTAAGCTTTCTTTGACTAGAGAATATCTCAACTTCATACTTAAGATTTTCGGATAATTAAGCATTGTAAAACAACCAAGTTTATAAAGTATTTGATTGCATATTTAAAAATGTATGTTAAAATATTTTTGTCCAGTGCATAGATAATGAAATTATATTAATTAATGTGTTAGAGTTAGACTACAACCTTTTATTCAAAAATTATTCATTTTCAAGGTATCAGGACTCTCTACAGGACTTTCTTGAGTGTAAAAATAATATCGTTAATCAAAATGTGTTTCAAGCAGGATATTATGACTTACGTTTTCAATAATCTTTCTAATAACGTAAATTATAACAAAATGAGTTATTAGATAGTTTTATTAGAATTGAGAAACAAATTGTAATTTATTCAATATAAATAACGAAACGCAATGACAAGCTGCTGGACCCACTGTGTTCAATCACCAAAATACAAAAAAAAACGCAAAAAAATGTTCAATTCAAATCTTAAAAACACTTACAAACGTTTCGTATTAATAAAACCTTGTATCTTAAGAATTCAGTTTCAGAAAAAAAAGTAAAATAACCAAACAAAAAAAAATATTTTAATTTAAACATAAAAATAAAGACCTCAAGAGTAGAACCAGATGTAAAGAATTTTCTGGTTGTGTTTTTAATGAATTTTAAATTAATTTAAATGAAAATAATTTTTCAAATTCTAATTTTTTTATTTTTTTTTTCTTTTATTTAAATAGTACTACAATATGCATAAACCAAAACACGCAAAATTATAATCAGAAATTTATTAAAATATTGTTCTGAAAATAAAATAAAAAAAAAAATTAAAAACCCAAAAAAGAAAAAGTTTTTTATATTTCTTGGAAAAAAAAAATATTTTTTTTTGATGTTGTATCTTTTGATTTTATTGTTGTTGTTGTTGTTATTGTTATTACGAAAATTATGTGTAATGAATATTAAAAGATAAATAAAATATTTAAGGATATTTTTTCTTGTTCTTTTTTGGTTAATTTTTTTTGGTTTTTTTTTTTCTTGTAATATTATTAAAGTAAAGTTTTTTTGTTTTTATTGTGAAAATGTTCTTAAAAAAAATTTTTTTTAACAAAATGAATGAAAAGAAAAACTAATTATGGTTTGTGATTTACATAAATGTATGGTAAGTAAAAATATAAACAAAAAAAAAAGTTAATTATAATTTGAATTTATATTAAAAATCCTCAAAATTAGATTCACATAAGAATCAAAACCAGTGAAAACTTAATTTCAAAGT
The DNA here is from genome assembly GCA_963942445.1 of Argyra leucocephala. Taxonomy (NCBI): domain Eukaryota; kingdom Metazoa; phylum Arthropoda; class Insecta; order Diptera; family Dolichopodidae; genus Argyra; species Argyra leucocephala. The sequence continues at coordinate 156,801,085 of OZ012677.1, read as the reverse complement.
CAAAAACAAGAGTCAAAATTACATAAAAAATTACATTAGAAAATTACAAAAAAAAAAATGGTCAAAAATATTTGATAAAAAAAAATAAAAATTTTTTTTAGTAGAATAACATAGAAAAGGAAAAAAAAAATTATTAAATTGAATCTCAGAGTAAGTCTACAATTTTAATTGTGATGTTAATTTTATGTAAGAATTTGATTTAAATCATTATTCTTGAATTTACATTATAATTTGCATTACAAATGTTGCATTATATTGATAGTTAACTTACTCTCCATTCATAATTATCTAAAAGATAAATAATATAAATTAACATAATAATAATGCAAAATGTTGACACAAAACTTGAAGATTACCGTGATCGAATGAAATTCAAAGATAAATGCATATACATATATTAAAAAAATTACAGGGTGCAGTAAAACAATTAATTTAGTAGCAACATGGTAAAAATATTCTATTTCTCTGTTCAATATATATTCTTTTTACATCTTTGTCTTATTAATTAAATAGTAGTGGCTACCTTGTGCAATTTTACAGAAGTGTTTTTTTTTTTCAGAAACAATTTTAATAAATATTTAATTTGATATTATTGTTATCTTCTGAACAATATTACTTGATTCAACAATTCTCTACAATGTAACGAAATCAATTCTAATACTTTTTAAATATTTTTAATAGTTGAAGAAAAACTGATTACTAAATTTCTAATTAAAATTTAACGGAAATTGATATGGCCAAAATGTTTGTGTCAAAACGAAGAAACCGCGTTGTTATTATTGTCTCTTGTGTAATACCAATGACTATATACACAATAGATATATACAACATTATGTATATATCTGTACTACATATGTATATATATAGTCATTGATATTAGATATATATAGACATTGGTGATATATTATAGACTATAATAGATAAATAAATATTACATCTGTGGCAACCAGTGATAACTGCTTATGTTTGAAATTGATGTTTCTAGTAAAATCGATTTTAAAGTTTAAATAAAAGTTTAAAAATATATGGTAACGGAGCTGTATCTGTTTTTGTTTTTTTAATATTGCCTAAATCATGTAAGCATTGTAGGTTTTGTAAATTATTTAATTGTAAGATGTTAATAATAATATATAAACCGTTCAAACACTTCTTAATACATTTGAAAATTTTAAAATTATATTCCAAATTTATAAAAACGTTCATCAGTTTATAAGTGTTTATGGTTAATTGTAGTTAATAATTTAAGTTAAAGAAACGATTATAACAAACATATTTTTAGGTCATATAAGCGATGATTTACCCTCTCAAAAATGTGACTTATAGTTATCATAATCAAATCAAATTTTGACCGGAAATACTTTCGAAAATTCTGAATGTGGTGATTACTTTATCAACACTTTTTCTTATATTGACGTAAGTGGTCATTATTTCTTGATATATGCGGAAGTGTACTTGTAGACCTGCGCTGCTTTATTTATATAGCAGTTTTAATTTTTTTACATTACTGTGATTTACTTTGACATAAATTTTGAAATTATAGTTGTCATATTATTTTTAAATTTAGTACAACTGCTTATTTTTTCTAAGTATGGTCAGTACTGCATTACTTATCATACATTCGTTCAGCGTAGAATTATATCTAGTTAGTTACATAAAAACTCATATGTTCTAAATAATTATTTCTCCGCTGCATGTAGAATTCTGTGAAGCTAATAATAGTGTGAAGCTAATTCATTATTTAAGCTTTTTTTGTTTTTTTCGAAAAACTATCAACAGCAGAAATTGTTTTAAGTAAGCCTATTTTTTAATCTTTAATAAAGTTTTTTAGCTTACAAAAAAATTATTTTCTGCTTCAATTTTCGATCATATGACTTTAAGAAAATTATTAAACAAAAAAAAATTGCATTATACCACCATCGCAAAAAACACTATATTAAATCTTATGTTTTTAGAAAATACTACAAATAACAAAAAAACATAATTTCAAAAGAGTTTCAAAAAATACTGAGTATTGAAAATAAAAATAGTAAAAACATCCCCTTGAAATTTCCATGGCGAAAACCAAGAACAACAAATAACAAAGTATATATATATGTATTAAAAATTCAAAACACATTTATTATGCATAATAAAATGTGACATTGACAACGATTTAAAAATTAGAAACGACAAGAAAATCAAATCTCCATCACATTTTCATCCACCTCCCCCCTCCTCAACCAGATTATGTTCTCTAAATATCATAATTTTTATGAGATTTTCTTGTTTATTATTATTATGACTGTTATTATTGTTGTTTTTGTTGTTATTTATTTATTTAATTCAAATATTAAATTTATATAATAAATTTGTATATAATATATACCGTTATATTATACAGTTACATTGCTATTACATATATATTATGTTATTATTAATATTAAAATATTCTATGCGGTTACTTTTATTCTTGTGACTGATTTTAGCTGACTTAACTGTCACAGGATCACATCAAAATATGTATTCTGTTTATCTGAATGTTTATTTCTCTTGTACTTTAACTATACTTTCTCTTTCTTCATTTTGTAGTAATATACGACAAGAGGTAAACATTTTTTTTTTGATTTTATTAAAACTGAATATATTTAGAAATTTTTTATCATTCATAAGAATAACCATCTTTTTTATCAAAAATTCAACTCGGATGTCTCTTTTCTTCATTCAAATTCTTTCTTATTTATTTTTGATGATTATAATATGTCACTTGATATCAATTTCAATGTTTGCAGTTGAAAAATATTATTCGATGATATTAGGTTGGTTTTTTACTCTAATTTGATTTTTTTAAGTTTAAAAAAATCGATGAATGTTACCTTGAATACTTAAATACAGGACATACAATTTGGGGTTGTAAAGAAAGATTAAAAATAAAATGCAATCAAGATTAGGAGGAAGGAGTCTAATAGACATTTGTCGTAACTGTGTCCAGTTCTATTTCTAATTAAGTGCTTTATCTCCCAGTGAGTATTGGGTTTACTTAATATTGCAAGAACTCACTATTAATTGTTGGCAGCATTTTATGTTCTGATATTATGGATTCTTCTGTCACAATGTTCCAATAACATTTATTCTGCCAGCAAATCCTATACTAGTTGAGCAAATTTATAAAATATAATGTTATACAGATTTACATAATTATCTACAGATACAGATTGTCGCACAATATATTCCAACACTGAATTAACCACTTTAAACCAGTCAAATACATTTATATGTAAATTTGTGTAGAATTAGGTACAGGTTAAAAAAATAATTTTCTATTTATTCATTTTTTATTCATTTCTATTGAAATATTTTTTTCTTCTTAAATACTCATAATGGGTATAGGATAATGTAAACAAAATTGAATAATAATAATATAGTCAAAAAATTCAAAAGTTTAAATATATGAGATATTGCAATTAAAAATCAAACAAACCAAAAATCAATAATGGAAATGGAGTCAATTAATATATAGCAACAAAATGAAAATATATTTTTAAAATATTTTATTTATTTAATGGCAATTGTATATACAATACTAAAAATATACTCAACTCCAGTTCCAACATAATTATTATACCCTAAATTGCTAATAAATAATTTTTCAAAATATAAAACTAAATTTTTGTTAGAGCTGAATAGTCTTCAATATTCAATCGACACTCTTGGATCTAAAATATTATTATTATTATTATTATATACATACATCTTTTGATGGTTAAACCTATAAACAAATGGTTAAAGGATAATGATAAAATTTTATATTTTTTTCAACAAAATATTAATATTCGTATGTGTTTATTAAAAAAATAAAAACGAAGACTTTATAAATTCACATCATACTTAAATCAAATGTTTATTTTTATTATTATGAGTTATTTAATAGCTTTTATTAAATACATATTTATATTATAGAAGTTAAATTTAAAAATAAACAAAAATATTTTGATATTATTTAGTAAATTTAAGTACTGTACGATTGAATATTAAATATTAAAGTAACATTAACAATAATTGTGTTTCAGTTTTCATCTACATATATTTTTGTTCCCCGGAGTCAAATTAAAAATTGGAAAATTAATTTTTAATAACTTTAAATACGACTGTAGATATTTTGAAAATTCATTAGTTTATTAAATAAAATAAACGATCTAAGTTCTAATATTTTGAATAATTAACTATAATTTATACAATAACTTAGAATATTAAGCTTTCTATGACTTAGTTGTCGATAAATTGCTATCAAGTTAAAGACATAGGTATCAAAGGTGTCAAATTAAAATATGTATATACACACATATCATCCAATATCAGGTTCAATGGACTAAATACTGTATATAATAGAGCGTACAAATTGCACAATACAATCCCTTGTGAGATGAAAGAAATTAGTTTAGTTTAAAAAATTCAAAAACGAAATAAATGTATTATGAATACCCAAATTCTTGAAGACTTATCGCGTCAGTGATGAAAAATTGACCCGCTCCATGTTTAAATAAATTTTTCACAAATATCAGAAAAACAAATTTATACTGACGCTATGAGTTTCCAAGAAAATGGGTGATTATCTTTCCAATATTTAGTACATCATAATGAATTATTAATTTGACTATGTTTAAGTATTTGACAGTTATGTACAGTAGGTTTAGTTTATTGATACATCTAATCTTTGTTTTATTAATGTTTAAAATTGAATAGTTTTGTAAGTGAACCTTGCTTGTATTGTTTACATTGAATTATACTATGTTGTACATTTTTAATTTTAGTTTATACTGATTATATTAGATTAGTCTATTTATGAGCAATTAGGCTCGTTTGGGAATTGTCAAATAAATAAATAAAATTTTAATAAGTATTTCATTACTGATTAGTAATTAATATTTTGCCTCACAATATTACATTAAGTACACAAAATTATATATTCTATAAAAATTTATTTCGTTTATTTTTTACAATCCAAGTATTTATAATTTATTTATTATTTTTTTTTTTTTTGTTTTGGGAATATCAATTTTTCATTTATTTTAATTTACTTTTAATATAAAATCATAAAAATCGCATTAATTTTTATTTTTAATAGAGTTCAATATTTAACACAATTTTTATTAATCGAATACGACGACGTTGTATCTTCTTTTTCCATTCAACTCTCTAATATGTATAAATTTGTTTGTTATCTCTTTTACTCGAATTTAAAGTATTAAATTAAATTTATTACAGTTATATGATGATGATAATGATGATGTTCTACAAAATACTATGTATGTATGAATTGAAAGAAAATTTTTCTTTATTTTTGTAATTGATCAGGGACGTGATTTCATTATATTAAATAGGATAATGAAAATGAATTATGTATCAATTTTCTAAAGATGCATTTTATAAAATATTTTTTTTTGCTGGCCATATATACATTTTCGATGATGAGATTAATATTTTACTAATTTCTATTTTTTTAATTTATTTTATTTAAATCATCACATTTTAGCAATTATGATAATCTCTTTAGACACTTCAATATAGTAAGTAATATTAGAATGAAAACTTAAAAATTGTTAAAAAAAATTTTAAAAAATCGTATTCAACTGTTAAGATAAATGGTTCTAAAGTGTCAAATTGTGACATGTCAAGAATTTAAACAGTAATCTTTACTCTTTTACACTTTCCAAATACAAAAAGGAAAAAAAAAATGTCGTTTAAAAAACTTAATTTGATTTAAAAATGTATTTTTATGATAAAATTCATGAAATAAAATTAAAAAATTAAAACTACATATTTACTGACTACTGATTTTATTTATTTTTGTTCATTTACTATTTAAATAAAATAAAGGAAAAATTATTGTAATTGTATATCGTAAAATTCAAGTTTTAAGTTTATGCTTTTACTTGTCATATTTTAATGTCGAAGTTTGTATAATGACTAGAAAAATAATAAATTCGTAATATTAAGTAAGTTTGTAATTTCTTATTAAATTCGTTGTCATTTTGTTAGCAAAGTTAATTTGTAATACCTAATTTGTTTACTTGAATGACCTCCATATCTGAGATTAAAATTATATTTTTAATGCATTACGTTTTCATTTTCATTATTTTTATATGAATTAAAATAATGCAAAAGTAATTGAATTAATTTGTATTTTTTTTGGTATTGCATTATATGCATTGCATTAATTTTGAATATAATACATTATTTTATATATAAATATAATTCAAAATAATTATTTTGATGCATTATTAAAAAAACTAATGCGTTGTATCTAATTAATAATTACGAAAAATAATGCATTAATTATAATTCAAAATTTCCATCTCGACTCTAGATACAGCTAATGGTCAACTAATTTCATTAGTAGCAACGAATATTGTTGAAATGTTACGACGCACAATAGCTAACAGAAGTTAAGAGGTTCGTTTCAAAAAAATTAAAATTCGTTTACATAAAAGCTAAAATTTAGTTTCTTCTCCTGATTTTTGGTATTGAATGAAACAACAATCGTTAATTTGTATTGTCTTCTTAAATGTATAATATCTAATCTGGTTCACATTCCTAAGGAAATTAGTTCATAAAATTTGCTTTTTATAACATGTATGGAAAATAAAAAATTAAATTAAATTTTTAATCGAAATTATCAACATTCAAAATATCGAAATTTAGCATCGAAATATTCATTTCTATTTTTAAATTGTCTTAGCTATCGAACCATTACTTATATACTCGCCTTCTTCCTCTTATATACTCGAACTTCTTTAAAAAAAAACAAAACCTTAATTAACATTATATGAAAATTTTGTAGAACCTAACAATGTTTGAAAATTTATGAAACCATCCCTGATTCAAATATTTTACAATATATAAAAATGCACTTAGTTACAGATCGAAGGAATTGAATTGAAAATAAATTTTAAAAGCCTTGAATTAAAAAAAATGGAGTAAAAGATGTTTTTATTTTCTTTTGTTTTTTTTGTGGTTGGTTTTTTTTTGTCTCCTGAGAAATAAATAAATTTTTTTATTTTGTTCTTGTTTTTAACTCTTTTTATATTATGTTAATCTAAAGAAATACATAAAAGACCATTTGTTAACTGTCAGCAATTTATATATAAGGATATCGATGTGTATGTATATATGACATTGAAAGATTTATAAGAAATCATGTAGAAAAGGATAATACTAATATAATGTATATTCCATTTCGCAGTTTTTTTGTTTTTTTTTTTTATAGAATTTTATAAATACATAAATTTTATGTATGATGTAATAAAGAAGTGAATTGAAATACAATAAATAATTGTATTGAAAATTATATTAGTCCAACTAACTTAGAGAATATTGGACAAAGACAATTTAGGTGGAAAATTATTTAAAAAAAAATATTGAAGCCCAATCAGTTTTTTTAAACTTTTTGGGTGCAATGCGATTTAAAATGTAAAATGATTGAACGGAAATGTAATAAGAAATGCAATTTATTTATTTATTTAATTGAAATGTACAGTACAAAGCTGGCATTATTATAGATTGTGCCAATTAATAATTAAATTAATAATTAAATCAAGTATTGATAACCATTAAGATTGTTGTATACTATTTATAAGCACCATTAAGACTGTTCTATACTATTTTACATCTTTTAAGATAAAACATGTAAACATAAACAATTTGTTGAATCACAAATTCTAAAGAATTTGCCACCGAGCTTTAACATCAACAAATGATATAAAAAATACTGAGCTATAAATATGAAAATAATTAAGTCTTTTTATAAGTTAAAGTCTTATTAACGAATGAACAATTTCATAACACCGATTCTTTAAAAACACATTTTGTCATTATTAAGAGAGTATATAAAAAAAAAATTTTACTATAAAAATAAAATAAAAATTTTTTTTTTTTTTTTTTAATTTTTAATCGATAGATGGAGTTTGACTTTATATTTTATTTTTTTTTGTACCCACAAGAATTCTTTTCAACTCGTGGAATTTTTTTTTGTGTTGTGTAAATTTTTGCTTTCAACAACGTTCGTTTGAATTTTATTAGTTTATACAGTTAACTGAAAAAAAATTATGTAAATATGTAACTGCCTTTAAAACAAAATTGATTGTCCGTCTATTTGTTTTTTTCTGCAATATTTTTTCATAGGTTTTGAATTAAATAGATTTGTATTAGAATTTTAGGTATTGCTTAGAGTAATGAATTCGGTTCAGAATTGAAGAATTGTGCATATCTACTTGTAAATTTCTATTTGGACTTTTTATAAAGTGAAGAAGAATAGTTAAACTAAGTTTAAAATGGTTGAATAAAGTTGAAGAGAACAATAAGAAATTGGAACTAATGCATGAAGAGTAGCTGCTTAAGACAGATAAGAATAGAGAAAGATTGTAATTGTAAGCAGAACTCCGAGTTATTGCAGCAACAGATAATATTACAAATTATTTTTTTAAAATCATTTTAACAAAATATTTTTAATGTGAAATTGAAAAAACAAAGTTTACATTAGAAAAAAACAAAGTTTAAATTTAAAAAAAAAAACATTTTTATTTTTAATAAAATTATATTTTGATCACTTTTATTTTATTCATACTCGGTACCGTCATGAAATTCGTCTACTTAAAAACTGTATTGGCCTGAAGAGAATATGAAGCAAAAAATTCTGAAACAGAAATGACAAAGTAACAATATAGAGATCTGATATGCAGAAGTACGACAGATTTCAGAATCCAAAATTATAGTATATTTAAGTGTAGTATAAGTGAAGCAAACGAAACCTTTTGATAGATGAAATCCAACAATATACCTTTTAATCGTTTTCATAAATTAAATCGGAGCAGAGAAACGATCTTGCAAAAAGCAAAAATGTGTATTCATTTTGTATAGCTCGGAGGATTTAGACCATATAAAATGTGTTAATTTTTTCAATCAGAGTGCGCTCAGAGCTTTTTATCTCTATACTAATTATAAAATTGCCGAGCAAAATGAATTTGATATACATAAATTATTATTTTTCAAAATTTAAGTTGAAATTTAATAAAAATTGTTGAATTTTTTGTGTTTGTCATTTTAAAAAACATATTTTGTTAATTAATTTATTTTTATGATGACTGATAGACATACACAAATACACATGTTATGACATTTATGACAACTTTAACTCTGTATTGTTCATTTATTAAATCAAGGTGCTCTGATCTTATCTGATCGGATTACACTTTGCATACTGTAACAGTGTTCGGAGCGTATGTTCTGGTTAACTTTATGCAAACGCCATTTGATAAGTAGATCGTAAGTAATTGTAAAAATATTATACAATACAATAAACAAATATAAGCAGTCGAAAAGACGAAGTATAGGTTTTGACGATATAGAGCTTCTAGATTGTTAGAAAAGAAAAAAATTATGTAATTTCAACCCATCCCTAATTTTTGAATTCACCGTTAAGTAACTGGTAATAAATACCAAATAAATTTGAATTTTCTGATCAAATGAATTACTAAAAGATTGTGTTTTTTTTTTATTTTAATTCCCAAATTAATATAATATCGATTCTGTATAGATCTAATTCTCATTACAAGAGTAATTTTATTGTATCAATATATCATACTTTTTCTACATTTACAGCAATTTAACATATTGTAAAAAAAAACAAAAAAAAAAAACATAAATATAAAAAACATTCCAACTGAATTTGAAATATTCCTAAGACAGCCTTTACATTTTGTAGAATAATGTTCTGAAATTTTAGAATAATTTTTCTTTTTGAATTAAATCGACTTTAAAATTTTCTTTGAATTTATTTATTTATTTTTTTTTTATCCTTTTTCGATTCCTTTCGAATGAATCGAATTTCCATTCTTTTCCTCATATTATTTTGAAATTTTTTTATTCGTTTTTTGGTGTTCGTTGCACAAATACAATGTAAGTATTTATTGCATAGAAGAAACACAAAAAAAAAAAAAGGATAAAAAACCTTTAAAGAAGAATTGCATAAATTTTGTAATAAATAGAGAAGTTGCCAGTATATTAAATTTCAAGAAAGGAATTTATGGATTAAGACGAAAAAATAGAAAATTCACAATAATCACTATTTTATTTATTACTATACTAATGTGAATTCAATGAATTTGACATTAAAATGGTAGTAACAATAAGTTATTTAAATTTCTTTATTTTATTTAACATGGAATTTTTTTATGTACCTAATTCTAGAGAATTTGGAGTAGCATATTTTTTATAAGATAATTTAGAGTAAAATAATTTTCATGTGAATTTTTTTTTTACTCACAATTTAAATTTACTCTTTGGCCTTTATTTTAGTTAGTAAAATTATAAGAACTCACAATTTAGTTGAGAATATAGAATATTCAAACGAACTGACAAAAAAAAGCTAATACTTCGAAACTATTTTATGGTTTTTGTAAATTTTGGATCTTTTTTTCTTTACTCCTTTTGGAAGCATAGGGCTTCCACTTGACATTTCCATTGTACTCAATTGCCAGCTGCTGTTTTCACTTGTTCCCACGTTATGTTTGTTTTTTCTAGTTTTTGTTTTATGGCCCTCCGCCAGGTGTCTTCTTGTACTTTGTCGGTTCCATTCTAAGTTATTGGCGCGATGTTGTTATTTCTTTTTTTTTACATAGCCAAAACACTAGATTGATACTTTTGGTATATCAAGATTAACTTTACACAAGAACGGCATATTCTAAGTTTAGTTGCTCTGGATATTTGGCTGTCCTTCCATATCGGTTGCAAATATCTTCTAAATGCTGCTCTTGCTTTCTTTAATCTTCTTGAGCCCCAACACTAGTTGTCATGATACTTCCCAAGTAGCAGAGTTGTTAATTAATTCTATTTGTGGTTTTTTCAATCTTAGATGTTCTGTACGGGTGTTATTTATTCTCATAGATTTGGTTTTTTCCAGGTTGATTTTGAGTTCGAGATGTTTGACAAGTTGTTCCAGATCTTCTTATTTGCTCTACATGTCACTGAATTTGTGCGAGAGAAAGACAGATATCATCTGTGTAGTTGAGGTCTTCAAGTTGTTGTGTAAGAATCCTAGTTAAGTTGACCAAGCTGTTCTATTATATTATCTAAGACGATTATGAAAATGAGAGGTGGTTTTGTTTAACTCCCGATGTGGTGGTGAAGGAAGCACTTCTGTGTCCACTGTGTATTACTTACTTAGAATTCGGCTTCTTGGCATAATGCTTGGATTGGGCGGACTATGTTTTCTGGTGTTCATTTGTCCCTTAGTACTTTCCATATCAATTGGTTGTGTCCAAAGCCTTCTTGAAGTCATTAAAGAGTCATGCATATTGGTGTTCTATACTCAACTGATTGTTCTACTATTATTCAAAGAGGACGAAAAACAGCTTGTTCTTCAAGAATTGTTTTCCCAGTTTTTCTTGCAAGCGGCCTTGAATTATTGCGACTATGATCTGATATGTTATGTCGACCAATGTAATACAACTCTTATAATTGCAGTAAGCTAGGTTGCCTTTAGATTTTGGATTTAGAAAATGTAAAAAATTTGAAGGTTCATTCAGAACATATTCTCAGGAATATTAGAATGATCTTACATTTATCTGATTCTACCATTACTATTTTGCACAAACATTTAACTTATGATAATGTACTAAAGTAATGTGTAATAAATATGATATAATAAATTGATGAATTTAAAAAAATAAAACTACTAAACTAAGCTTAAAATAACACTGTCAACTTTTCTTATTTCCAAAAAAAGATGATTCATCACTGTTATAACACTAAGCTACAACAAAAATACAATCATTGCAATATTCACAATTCAATTTGTATCAATAATAAATGTGTTGATATCTACAACAGACATCTTAAGATTTCATTTAGTTAAGGTTATAAAATGTAGAGATCCTAACCAATCACATCACCGAATGTGCTTTATATTGTACTAAAATCTTTACAGCTTTGTCAATTATTATCTACAAGTTCCAACATTACAAAGTATATGCTAAATAAAAAATTAAATTATAAATACATTTTCGACCTCTATCGTATCGTAATAGTACATAAGCTACTCATTTAAAAAAATTAAATAACATAGTGAAAATATTCTTATAAAACATAAATACAATATTCAACAAATGAAATAAATCGACAATACATAATATGTTACATACATATATAACAATTGATTAAAAAACATTGGAATAAAAAACTCGAAACAATAATTAACGATTATTCTACAGAGCGATTGACAGTTTGTATATACATATATGCATATATGTACATCAGAAAAAGGACACTGACATAATTGTTTATTTGTGGCTGTCGTAGAGAAATGATACAAAGCATTTTTTATTTTTAGTGATTTTATTGATTTAAATAAAAAAATAAATAAATAATTTAAAACTGAAATTAATATGAGAAAAAAAAAAACGAACAAATAAAATGACACCGTATATAAAAATATTTCAATTACAGAATTCAAACAATATCTATATCAGATCTCCATATAAAAAACAAAAAAAAATATTTTTATTGTTTTTTTTTTCTCTTTAGAGAATGGAAATGATATTCAATTGAAAATAATTTTATTAATTAATTCATTTGTTATTACCGTATTAAAAATCCTTTAAAAAATTATTGAATTGAATAAAAAAAAAGCAAAAATTCATGTTATATCAATTTAACGAAGAGATATATATATATATAGATATATACACATAGTATAATGCAGAAGGACTCGATACACAATTGAATAAATCAATTAACATTGCTTTATTTAATTTTTAAGTTAATTTAATAATTTCATTGGCGTCAAGTCAATGCAATCAAGGTAATAATGATCATTCTAATTATATACACTTCATTAGTAATCCACAAATCATTTTACATACATCTTTTTTTTAATAAAAATGTTGAGAGTGTAGTGTGGGATGAGATTTATGATTAAAGCAATTTGAAATTAATTTAAAAGTGATTCTGAATAGGTTTTATAATATTTTTAAAAAATTATTACAAAATTATTACAAACTTGATATGTAGAGATATTTTAATACCAAATTATCCAAGGTAACGTACATCGACCTTCCATTTAGTATGACCATTTAAAGATTTTTTTCAAATGCTATACAATGTATTACATCTCGTCATCTTCATTATTACAATCGTTTTTGCACAGCATTAGCTTTAGCCTCCTGCACAGTATTATTTCAATTGTCTGTGTATCAATAATTGTCTAATTTGTTATTTCAAGATTTTTGTCTTTGATGTCCGGTTTTCATTAGAAATTTTCAGTTGATAAATTTGGATTTAGAAAAAGAAGAGTACAGTACAGTACAGTGATACGGATAAGGCAGTAAAAATATAATGTTTATATACCAAAATTGAAATCTGATTATCCATAAAATGCAATCGTAGAGTGCGAAATTGTCTCAACAATTTTTTAAGTACATACACATATTTTAATGTTAATATTACAAATGTCGGCGATGATTATAAGAAACATATTTTTCGAAGATGTTTTTTTATAAATATTTTACGATATACTTATGGGGGCTTTCTCGATATTTCTCCCAATATTTATGGTCATTCTCCCGATATTTTATAATTATTTTTCTATCACACTTATGATATTTTTATATCTTCTATCTATGCTCTAACAATTTCGCTGATATATCGGCTAAATAAAACCAAGTTCAACAGTATTTTCTCATATATTTATAGGTCATCGTCTACCTCTTGTTGGAATTCAGTTTTCTGATCTCTTGCAAAGTACAATAACATGGTACAGTTGCTACGGTCTACACTTTATTATCCTAGTGTACTATATTATGCTACAGTCATTGAATATTCTTCTACATTTTTGATTTTCTAATCATCTAAACATGATCATATATTTGGCAGATAGTTAGGTACTTTGAATTTGTTTATTTATTTTATTTAATTATGATTATTTATTTATTTATAATCTCCAGATGAGCTAACTATTAAAGCTAAAAATAATTTCATTGCATTCGATGAGGTATTTTGAGTTTGAAATCGAAAATTTTAACATTTTATATCATTCCCAAAATATGTTCCAAACACGTAAGTTATCTAAATTTTATCATTTACAGTGGTATATAAATTATCTGTATTTGCAATACTTTGTGAATTTTTTTACTCGTAATTAAAAAAATTTGTCAAAAATCATATTAAATTTGTTGAGTCAAGAAAGATTAACAAGAAATCACGGTAATTAATGTCCTAAGCTAGCATAGACTACATAAATATAAATTCTAGTATAATTTCTAAAAAGTTATAATGTTGATGTATATAATTACATGATTAGTAATTGCTTACTGCTGGTAACATAGTGCTTTTGTAAAACTTGCATTCATTGTGGTTCCGAAGTTGTGATTCAATTTCTTGAAATTAATAAATTTTCACAAATTATTGATTAGTCCAGTGTTGATATTCTATATAGAGCCATATACACCATCTATTGTCTCGTTGCAGATACAAATTGAATCAAAATTTGAATTAAAATTTGTCACATTATTGGAGATTTAACTTTTTTTTTTTGCAAGGGTTAGGCTTTATTCTAATAATACTCCAATTATATACGTATAAAAGTCAACGATTTTTCAAATGTTATTCTGTAAATTCAGACTGAGACAACACCAGACAACACCAGACTAAAAATCATTCAAAGTAAATATATTCAATATTTATAACATATCACATCACATCCATACATACATACATCATCAATATTTATCACTTCCAACTAAATAATTAATATGGACATATCCACCACTTTAAGAAATCCTTAACTCACGAAATCAAATTTACTAAATACTAAAATTTTAACGTCACAAAATTGATTTTTCTCCCTCGAAAAAACTTCAATAAAATTTTTGATCGAAAAAATTAATTATTTATATTAATTAAAAACTAACTGTTAATTGAAAACTTTTTTCAATATTCTCTTTGAAACTAAATAAAATCATTTAAAAACCAAAAAAAAAGTTAAACTATGACTAGGTCTTACTTTCAATTGCAAAAACAAAATAAAAAAAGAAGTATATTCTAAAAATTTACAACTCAAATGGTTGCAATGCAAAAGCAATTATTTGTTTTTTTTCTTTTTTTTTGGTTCTATAAATAATTTGATCACTTTTGACTTCATTTAGAAAATTCAAATCCGTATATTCATTATATATAAATGAATTCATGATGCAACTCACAAAAAAAGGAGTATATTAACTGCATTTTTTATGCACACAAATATATAAAAATCAATGGATTCAAGACTAGACTAATAAAATTACATTTGTTGTTGTTCAAACCATATACATATATAAAATAACACAAACAAAACACTATCAAAAAAACCTTTCATCTTTAATAGATTGTCAATCAAAATTTTTGCTTTCGTTATTTTAAATTATTATTTCGTACTCTCCCAATACTGTGTCTTGTTCTATTTTTTTTTTTTTTTTTTTAACTCATAAATATAAAGAGATGCATAAAATTTTTAATTCAAATATCTTTGTAAGATATTATCGGATACAGATTTTATTTGACTATTCAAAATAACAAATAATAACAAACAAAACAAAAAAAAAATAAAAACAAAAACGAAAAAAAGAGGATTAAAGAAAAAATAAGGATCTATATAGAATGCAATAAAAATGCATTAGATATTTGGTAGCAATGAATACAGAAACACAAGGAAAATAAAATAAAACAAAAAATACATTAATAATATCATTGACAGAATATCTATCACAACACAACATCTGCAATGCAATTCACAAAATCAAAAAAAAAATACACAAAAATGTTGAAAGAACTTGACTTGACTCCTAATCTAATTTGATGGACTTTCGAAGTGTAACGAATGGACATTACAAAATAAATATTTTATAATTCTTATATATACAGGACAGAGCATATGAGTGAATGCATTCACAAAGTAATAAAATACACAGAGAAAAAAATTCGCATTGATTATTATGGCTTGAAATAATTCTTATAAGATGGTCATTGAAATTTGTAAAAAGTGATTATGTGTTTTATAAAATAAAAATGTGTTTATGTGTTGTAAAAAAATAAAAAAAATGTATAAAATTATTAAAAACATCATAGTAGGATGTTGTATGTTATAGATTTAAATGTCCTTGATTATTAAGACTTCAAATAAGCAGTTGGGTTGTGATATATTAAAGTATTATAACATATGATAGGTATGAGTTCTACAGTCATGTAACGAAATTAACAAAATAAATTTATTCTTACAATATTATAATAAACAATACTTCGATTTCAACTCCAGTATATGTATATCTACCTTCAAAAAACTAACCAAACAGAAAGAAACAATAAAATCAGTAATTTTACTGTAATTTGGAAATGGACTAAATTCTTGAGTAATCAATAAATTCGTTTATAATATGAACTTCTAGAATGTGGAATCACATTCCATTACAAGCATACCAAAGAAGGGATTTCTTTTATGTGTTTAATTTTTATGTGTTTTGTTCACTTCGAACCTTTCGAGAACATTTTTTTTCTTTTTCTTTATAACATAAAAACAAAAAAATGTGGAGTAAAAAACACTGAAGAAGTCTGCAAGTAGTAGACGAAATACGCGTATCTGTATCTGTGTGATAAGCATGTCAGTAAAATTAAAAGGAAAATATTCGACTATTTTCACTATTATAAAAAAATGTTTTTTGATTTAATTTTCATTAAAAATTTTTGTAAAATTTGTAAAATTATTTTTCTCAGTGTAATAAGATTTCTCAAATACAAAACTTACCCAGTAATACAGTACAGGCTTCATATGTGAGAATACTGATTTGTAGTAATTTTTTTATATTTTTATTTTTATTTGTTTTTTTGTTTTTTTTTTTTGTTTTACAGATTATATGATGAAAATTCTAGCTTAGTCCATCAATATTATGTATTTATATTGTTGCATTATATATAATCAGAATATATGAGTGTCTTGATATATGAAAAAAAAAAAAAATGCAGAGATTTCTCTTCGTATGTTATCACGGTTCACAATTTTTTTTTTTTTTACTTCTGGTACATGAATTTAATTTTTATTTGAGATTTTTACAATTTTTACTTAACACGTTCTTATTTCTTAAGATTTTTTGTTTCCAATTCTATTTTATATTATACCCGCACACAGTATTGTTAAATTCAGTATTCAGTCTGACCAGATGTAAAATAATATTTTGGATTTACGAATTAAATTTTATTTATTTCATCAATCTACTCATCTATGCCTAAGTATATTTGATTTATTATTGATTATTAAAAGTCAAATGTAGTAATTTGAAATTCAGAATATATTTTTGTATTTCAAATGTTTTTCAAATGATTACGTCTGGACTTTAATTAAAAAAGGTGTAATACACGTGAATGAAATATATGGTGTAGAAAATGGCAAAGAATTATTTGTTCAGCCATTTTTTATTCATAAAATAAAATAAATCGTAATTTGGCATATGTTAACCTTCAATGTGAAATACATCGAGTAACATCCTATAATCAAGTTATTAACAATTTGGCTATCAAAACTTCTTATTTCAGTTTTTTTTTTTCATTAATATTATTTGTTTAATCATCACTACTTTTGTATGTCAACAAAATTAAAGTTACTTTTATATTCATATTGAAAAATGTAATAACATTTAGTGTCAAAGTAGGGACTTCTAGCTGATGACAAAGAATACAAAATGGAAAGTAAAATTATGAAAATAACAGTTTCAGCAAGGAATACGATAATTAGAAAATAAATATTAACAGGATTTACAATTACTATTAAGATTTTATCAGTATTTCATACGAATCATATGTTTTTAATTATTTGAAATATTATCTTGTTACTACGTCATACATTATTTAAAATTTTAAAACATAAATTTCGTTAGTGTCATATTAGATTTATCCTCATATCATTTTATGTTTACCTTTTTGTCTTGTATAAATTTTATTTCATTTTTAAAATTTAATTGTATTGAACAAGTATAAGCCGAAAGCGGCAAAAGACTCTATGCAAGGACTTGTAGTTGAACATAATTTTAATTGTGGTCAATTAATAATAATAATATTAATAACAATAATAATAATAATAATAATAATAACAATAATAATAATAACAGTAAAGTAGAATAACAGTTTTAAATATATCATACGAAATTACAATTTATTGCACAACTATTATATCCAATTCATATACATATTCATATTATGTTCAGTTTTTCAAATATTGAATTATAAGTAAATTAAAAAAAATAATATCATCAACATGAACCAATCAAGTTTTTTGACTATAATTTTATAATTATATATTATAAATTAGCTAAACCAAAGAATAACCGTTTACTCTGACTAACAATGATCAAGAATAACATTGTTAATCCTAACAAAAAATAACAAAACATAAAAAAGTTCATAACATTAAAAGAAGATATTATTAAATCTCGAAAATAATTTTTTTACCACCTGGCAACTCTTTAATTACATTTTTTTTCAATCGATTTAATTCAGTTGTAGTGATAGTATCAAAGTACTTGTAATAGTCATAGCGATAGTAGAAGATGTATATTAGAATTGGAATGGAAGTTGTAGTAGTAGAACATACTTTAAATTATTATAAAAATTTAAGTTTATTTTTGAAGTTTTCTATTTATATATTTCTCTCTCTCTTTCTTTCTCTCTCAACTCTTATTCTCTTGTGTGCAATGAAACTGATTGTAGTAAGTTCATTTTTTTTTTTATTTCACTTTTTATTTTTTATTTTTGGATTCATTTGTTTTATTACAACATATACGATGGTACATGATGGTTATTGGAATATTGAAATGCAGACATTATTTTATTCATATTTAATGCACTACGTCCAAATATTTTGTAAAGCAAATCATTCAGTCAAACTAACTAAACTCATTCCAAGAAAAAAAAATAAAAAAAAGGAAATAAAGCAAAAAAAATAAATAAAAAAAATTATCAACAATCCATTGGATCCATTCATTCATCTACATTCATCCATCCATTTTGTATTTTATTCCTATCATCATCATCATCATCATCATAAGCATCACCATCATATACTCAAGCATTTTATTTTTGGAATTCATTCATTCATTTATTGAATACAATTACCACACATCCTATATTATGTACCATCCATATTCAGTCCACATCGTCTCATTCATCTATTCTTCTGTACAAAAAAGAAAAAATAAAAAAATGCTTGAATATAAATGATTTTTAGGTATCCCATAAGGATTTATTTCTTTGTCAAGAAATATGTTGATAGGATATTGTTAACCACATATAAAAGTGCAATAAAAAAAAAAAAAAATATTTTAAAATTGTCTACACACTCTTGCAAATGAAACAAGCTAGTAGATATATAAGTATGTATATATTAAGAAGTAAATATTTTAGACAATGAATATTTGGACATCATTAGCAAAGCTGTAGAATTTCGAGCTGTTCAATTCATATTGGGTAATATAGTGAGTGTGATAAGACAGTATAGGGTGATTTTCTAATACAAAAGTTGAAGGTGTTATTTAAAGGATGTTGTAGCTGTGTAGTAGTAATCGTTGTATTAATACCTAATTTGTTTCAGATTTTGTGCGATTTGATTCAAAATGTTCCAGACAATATTAACGTAATTTTATTTTAGAGTAGAAAATTTATCGTTTATATCACCTTTGTATATTATTTAAGTAGAGCACCGTCCTATACCGTTTCAAATAAATTTTTTATTTGTTTCTATTTTTTTTTTTAAATTTTGAGTTTTTTATTTTAATTTTTTGTTTTTGTTTTATAATTCAAAATTAAAATTTATTACAAATATGTACAAAAAAATATGACAGTGATCAGTGGTTCACTTTTTATTTAGGAATTAATGACAAGTGCATTTTGTTTTTCATTATTTCACTTTTATGAATATTTATTAGTTATTACTATGGCGACAGGTCGACACATACCAGTCAGACATACTCTTTATCTACCAAACATTTATGAATCTTTAAGGTATTAATGTGTCGATATGTTACAAACCCCTTTAAATTGATTGCATACTATTACAAAAATATAGAAAATCTGAGTTTTTCATTCAAATCAAATGTCTGATGTGAGCTTAAATTTAATTTTATTTAATTTTATTATTTCAGCTGCACATAAATGTATAGTCAAAATTTAGGACTGTTTTCCAGGTAGGATGTAGGTCATCTCTCTATTACAAATTTTATATCTACTTATTTAATACTAATGGAAATTAAATACAATTTCAATCTAAATCTAGTCTAATCTAAATCCAATTATTTACATATTATCTACATAAATTTAACATTTAAAATTATCGTTGTTTTGTGGTTGAAATTTAACCCGGTACTTAACCTAACTTAATATTTTAAACTAAACTAAACTAAACTAATCTAACCTAATATTTTAAACAGTCTATTATGGTTTGGTTGGTTTAATAAAAAAAAACTAGACATAATGACCGATTAAAGTGCAAATGGTATTTAGGTTTATCTAGGCAAACCTTATTCATTCACACAATAAATCTTATTGTTTCATTAAATTCACTTTAATTTCAACACCACATTCACACATACAGTTAGGGATAGTTTTTAGTATTTTTTTTATTTTCAACAAAAAAAAATTATATTTTAGGAGAAACCCTGATGAATATTGGAAAATTATTTCGAATTATTTTTTTTGTTGTTTTACAATTTTCCAGGATGTACTAATATGTATATACATACATACATACATATTTTTTGTATTTTTAAAAATGTGAATTTATTTGAAATGAAATAACACAAAAAAAAAGTACAAAATAAATGTAGAAAATCAATACGAATGTGAATCAAAACAAATAAAAATACAAATTGGAAAAAAGAAACAATAAAAAAATAAACTGCATAAATTTATAACTCATCAATCAATTGATGATGTGGAAAATTCAATTTAATTTTTTATGAATTTTTCATTTTGATTTTCATATATGTATATACATATATATAATTTTATGTGTTGTTCTTTTACCTCTATCTCTTCTATCTCTTGTAAAATATTTGTTTCAATGTTTATTAAATTATTCAAGTGTAGTCGTGGTGGTAATGCATATCAAATAATACACCAATATGGATGTAGATGGATATTAACTAGGAGAATACTCCTATAATCTATATATGTATATAAAAAATATTTTTTATATTTAAATTTATTATTTAAATTCTGTTTTTTTTCATTGTTTAAATTTTAATAAATTTTAAATAAAAAATCAATTTTATAATTTAATTATTGAAAAATACAAAAACCAAAATTAAAACAATAAAACACAAAATTGACAGTTAATTATAAATTGATTTTTTGTTTTTTTTTTTTTTTGTGATTGATTAACTCTCAAATTCAATTTAAAGTAAAAAAAGGGAAGAAACAAAAAACAAGAGAGTAGTGAAAAATATTTATATACCTACTTTTTTTTTAATTACTTAATTGAAAAATAATTTAATTTCATTTAAAATAAAATCTCAACATTAAATTTATTTTTGGGTTGTAATTTTAAAGTAAGGGTATATTTTTAAGTTTGGAAATTTAGTTTACATTCGATTTCAAAGAAATTTGATAAAAAATATTTTTTTATAAATACAAAATTTTAAAGACTGAAATTAATTGATAATTCGACTTCTCGGGACTTTACAAGAAAATAGATTCACAGATACGTGTGGGTTAGAATTTGAAATCACGGATTGTTTTGTTTGTTCGTGAATTACTTGTTGGCTCAAATTCAACTGATTTTATTCTGTTTAAATTAAACCAAGAATAATATATGCAATGTATATTTTAGAATACAACAATTTAGGACTAATATTACAGTTCTTTTTTAAATTTTATGCATTTTGAAATTTTGACAGGGTAAAAAAAATATATTATTATTATTTTTTTATTATAATTGCCATCAGGGCTATCGGTTTAAATATAGCATATTGCACTATATTATAGCCAAAATCATGTATGACACTGGAAAAGGTGCGAGCCTAAAAGCTAAATCAATACAGCTAAAACCAAAATCATATGCACAATTCGCACATCACATCATCTGATCTTGCGTGAAGAAATGCGATTAAATCTCGGATTTGGATATTGAAGCCAGTACTGCTTTCGGAATACTCTCAAAAACATGGCAGACAAAAGGCAGAGAAAAACATGGAAAACAACAGTATTACTCGAAGCAAGTACCTAGCAAAGAACGTGGCCACAGTTGAAGAGATTAGCCGCAGATAGGAGCCACTGAAAATTATTTAATTCTGACTTATACCAAACGGATGGGGTTAAAGAACAATGGATAATGATACTGATATTATATTCATATTATTGAGAGACTCACTAATACATTCAATAGAATTCAGAAGATTTTGACAAGCAGTGTCAATTTAGTCCAAAAATGTTTTATTCTAAAATATTTATCTACATAGTATTCTTCATCAATGATTAAACTTAGTGTTGTTGAACATAAAATTAGTATTTTGAAAGCTAAATTAGAAAAACTGTACATTGATGTTTTAAGTCTAGCATAGTTAAGTAATTAATAAAGAGGAATATGATAAAATGTTAGTATGTAAGTTTGTAACAACAAAATTATTATATTGTAAAAATATAAATACACATGTAATAAGTAGCTTTAATAACCATTATCAACAATCAATAGAAGGTTGGAAGGTCTACCACGTTCTTTCGTAAGACGAAAACTGTTTTAAGAAAATTTTTTTTATATAAGTAATATTACGCTGTAGAACACTGGTATACTCCACCACTGCAGTGTTTAAGGATTGATATGCCAATTACACATCAATGTTCTCATCATGATGTGTAATAGGGGTGTAAGGCAATTTCGGACTACTAGATAGTAGATACTGGGATTAAAATGAATATTGTGTGCGTAGATTTACATTTTGGTGGATTACAAAACACTATAAAAAAAGAAATAGTAAAGTTTGTGACGAATTGTAGAAATAAAAAAAATATTGGAAAAACAGAATAAAATGCAATTTAGTATAATTTATAATTTTGTAATGTTAAAATTAATTTTTCTGTGAAATTTCACTAATTTATAATTTGAATTTATATTTTTAATTCTTGGTCATTTTATATATTCAATATTATTAAACATATAAATGTAACTTTTAAAACAACTCAAATAATATTTTTCAATTTAAATTTAAATTTTATAAAATTTAATTTTTTTTTTAAAATCTATAAAATTGTCTATCACAAATAAAAAAAACACCACACACAATACAAATGTTTTTCAGTGAAAATTAATTAAAAAAACCAATGAGACCATAACCATAAATTCACATTTTTGTTTAGCCACAAAATTTGATATAGACCTGCCCGAGAATCATTCATTTATTAAAAACATTACAAAATAATATAAATTTTCTAAAAAATTAAAATAAATAATAAAACAAAATTGCTAGTGGTTAGTAAAAATTTAATTTTATATATAAAATAATTAAGTATAAAAAAAAAAAAATGAACAATATTCTAAATTACATTTAACAAAAAACCTCAACAATTATTGTAGGCATGTGCATTTTTTTTTTTTTTATTTAATTCGATAATATTAAAAATAAAAAATTGAACATAAAAATATGTCCAATGAATGAGTTGAATAAATTCGAATATCAATATTTTATTTTAACAATTACTGTTTAAAATAAAATAAATAAAAAATTAATTTAAAAAAAAAAGACGGTCACAAATATTTTATTTCCGTGATATAGATTTTAATTTCAAAATTGAATTTAATTTGAAATCAATGAAATTTAAAAATTTATTTTAATAAATAATATCTATTGTGTTTTTATTGGTTGTCTGTTAAAATCTCATAGATGACACAAAATATTATGAAACCCTTTCTCTTGAAAGCCTTCTTAAATTTATTTTGTGTAAACAGTTTTAAGAAGTTCCCTACATGTTGTAAAAGTAGAATATTAACGCAAAAACAATTTTTTCTTTCTGTCAGATCATAGTTTGATAGTTAAAATATTAATCTTTTATTTTAAAATTAGAATTGAATCCAAAATCAGATTATATGAATTAACTGTTCCAAAGTTGTAACAGATTTGAGAAATAGAAATTAAAAGCTGTTGTATTAAAATCAAAACATGATTATTGAAATAAAAAGCAAATCATGATTGAATCTGAATAGCTTGAATTTGAATTAAGCTTATAAATAAATGAAGTGATAAAATACTCTAAATACAATAAGGTACACAATTCTGTTATTCTCTAGAATAAATAATTTGTTTAGATTGCAAAAATTTGGTTTAGATTACAACATTAGACAATCTTACAAAGGCATGAAACGTGGTGATAAGCCCTATATAAATAAATTTATAAAAAATAAAAGGTTTGAATTCGATTGAAGGAATGATCAAATTATTATTAACATACACGAATTAAGTCTCTGAAATGTAACTCGTACTTACACACAGTTGTTACACACAATTACAAAAATTCGTTAATTTTTACAATCAATTTAAATACTTACAATTATGCAATTACTATTACGATTTAAATTTTTACTTAAATAAAATTACTTATTCAAAATATTGCACAATCAATATATGTATGAATGTATTTATAGTAATTAACACATATAACGGATTTGAGTAAATAAATAAATCAATAGAAATATTTTTCGTTTTTTTTTTTTTTTTGTTTTTTAATTTAAATTAAAACTAACAGTTCTTTGATTTTGCAATGCATATTATACAGAATACAAAACCAAATTTATTTCTATATACATATACAAATATTATACCCGTATAGCTTAATTAGTTTATTGCCACCGGAAAATTCCTAACAAAAAAAAAAAACAAAAACTATAATAATTTTGTTTTTTATTTTCCTTCAAATGTGCAATCAAATTTTCCTACACATGTTATTTTTTTTTTTTTTAGTAAATGCATTTAAGTGTGATTCTACATACAATATTGTGAACTTTTTTTCTTTTATTTTGTTTTGTTTTTTAACAATTAAACCGTTAAAATTTTATCAAAATGACATATTTACCTATATACATACAAACATGCATGCAAATTGTTAAATTCATAGAACTGTTCAAATTTTCAAAAATACAAAAAAAAACGAAAAAATAAATAAATTAAATAAATTTTTCATTTACATTTGAAGAATATTATTTGCGAAATGAATTAACGGTATTTTAATAGATTTTTGTTATTATGCATTTTTTGTTTTTATTTTATTGTAATCAAATATGCAATGTACAGTTAGTTATGAAAAAAAAAATGGTGGTACATATAACGATGATTCTCTTAATTATACTTGTTTATATGTAATTATATATGAATAATATGTATGTAAACAAGTAGATATGTATATATTAGGTTTGTGTACATAGATTGGTAATTGGTATGCGCTACTGAATATGTGCAATAATCATTATAGAATATTAACTGTAAATAATAATAATAATGAAAAAAATACAAAAACAAAAAATAGTACATATTATGTAGGTTAATTTAAAAAATGTTGAAAAGTCAATCAAATTCTGACTGTGTAACTGACATGAAAATTTATTTCCATTTGAAAATTAACAATTTAATATTTATTTGATGTAACGTTTACAATAACATTTTGTTGTAACAGATGTGAAAATTTATATTTTGTGATTTTTTTGTTTTTGTTTTAATTATAGTTGTTGTATAATATTGAAATATTGTTGAAATTATATATATCATGTATGTGATGATATATTGAAGTTTTTTGTAGACGGTTATAAAGAGTGTTGACAGGAAAATTATTGGTGAAAAATTAATTTATTTGGTAGTTATTAGACTTAAACTTTAGAGAAATTTGTAATATATACACTTTCAGTCTTACTTACACTCAATTATAGATAGATTTTTATTTAGAAGTTCTTCTAGTCTTCATAATTTCATTTACTTATTCACTTTTTGGGATAATTAATTTAATTTAATTTTTCTATTCATTCCAAAATATACTTTACATATATATACTGACATTATCGACTTATATTAATGCAGGACTTAGATTTTAATCATCTTATCAAATATACAATTTACATTTTTTTTACACATTATTACTTGATAGGATATATTTCAGTGAATTATCATTAATAAATAGGTTATTTTAATAACATCTGATTGGTATAAATTATGGTGTAGTCATCACAAAAATAAATTAATTATAATCCAATCTCCAAGTTTTTACTATTTTTAATTTCTAAAAGCAGAGTGTTGAAAAGTTTTACAGTACAACATTTTAAGCTTTTTTGTTTTATTAGATGTTCTAGCTCTATAGGTATTTCAATATGTTTTCTATTTCTAGTAAAGTAGTTATGTATATTTTCCCTATTTTTAAGAATTAAATTTGTTTTAAAGTTATTTAGAACATTTTGTTGTAACAGATGTGAAAATATAAATTTATGATTTTTTTGTTTTTGTTTTAATTATAGTTGTTGCATAATATTGGCATTGTATATATATGTATTTGCATTTTTCGAAGTAAATTAATTCATTTGTATCCAGTAGATTAATTGATTAATTCCTTAGTACTAGTTCTGAGATTTAGTTTAAATACACTTTTTAGTGCTTTATTTATTACTGTTCGAATCGGTTTTACATGAAAATTTGAAACCGTGACTCTAAGTGCAAATATTTTATATCTTATTCTTGACAAGATATGCCTATTATTTACAAGTTTGGCTGCATATTTAGTAATACTACAGATTTTTTATAGCTACACTTATAGGAATAATGTTTTTTTTCTTCATTTTTTTTTATATGATTGTCCCATCTTCAATTTTAATCAATTATCATTCTTATATATTTAATATAATCCACTCTTTGTATTATATTTTCTTTTACCTTAAGTGTAATATAATCACATTTCTTATTGTGGGTTTTAAATATTATGTACTTAGTTTTTTTAGCGTTTAAACATAGTTCATTATAATCCAGGCAATTGCACAAAGGTTTTAAATCTTTATTAAATATAAGTTATACTTATAAGTAACTCTTTCATTGTTTTAGCTTTTACAATCACATTAGTGACATCTCCATAAACATTGTAATTTGATATGAATTTAGATTTAGGTATATTCATTATGTACAACAGATACAACAGTGGTCGTAGAAGAGAGCCTTGCGGTACCCCTGTTTTTATGGGTACCTCGTCGCTGAATACTTCATTAATATTAACAGATTGGGTTCAATTTGTTAGATAACTTTCTAATAAGAGATTATTTATTGCTCTGATTCCCATTTTTAGATAAATAAATACAGCACCTACATATAGAAACCTTCATCTAATGCTAATTTTAGTTTGACTTGCCTCCCCATACTTTATTTTACTTTATTTTTAATTATTTGACATCACTTTACATCAACTTCCTTTAAGGTTAATTTTAACTTAATGACTAGGATATTTTCGGTATTATTAAAATATATTATTAAAGCAATTTCGAATAATCCAAAACTAATTCCAAATCATTATTCATAATTAAAAATATCCTATAGTTTTCAAATATTGAAATTTTTTGATTTTCTTTTGTTTTTATTTTTTATAGCAAAATATTTTTTTTTCCATATAAATAACAAAAAATTACTGCTGCCAGATGGTTTGCACCAAATAGCACGAATCTAAAGTAGGAAAGTAGGTACTGACTATAGTATGTATATAGATATTTTTAAAATGCATAAATTTACAAAACAGTATTTACAAGAGTAAAGAAGGTAAAAATTTTGAAATGATTTTATAAAATTGAAGTGCTTTTTGAAAGTGTTCAAATATAATATATTTGAAAATATAATTTATTTTACAAAATTGCATAGCAATTTAAATTTTTCTAAAGAAGATTTCTCCATGTATGATGTGGCCACTCGTACATATTAAATTAGTATGGAAAAAGCATAAAAAAAATATTGAAACAATTTTGTTAAATTCAGGAAATTATTTCAATTAAATTTTCAAATAGTTTTTTCCGTAAGACTCTTTTGTAATTAAAAAATATTATTTTTTTTATTGTTTTTTTTTTTTTTGTTTTAAATAAATGTAAATTTATAGATAGGCAAAAAAATATATCTATATGTATAGTGAAAGGAAATCGTTTCAATTAAAATTGTCCAGAGATTTTTCAATACACTATAAATGAATAATAAATGTAAATTAGAAAAATTAAGAGAATATAGGTGCGAATACGAAATTTTGAATATAGGTGCAGCTATATTTTTATGCACAAAGAGTATATAAATTTGTCACAAAGAGCCACTCATAACCCAAAAATTATTTACATAAATAATAATTGGTAAGATATTCAAGATATTTTCAAAACGAAAAATTTATTATAGGTAAGAGTAGCAACGTTTAATGATAGTAATGTAATAGGGTATTTAGATATTATATATTTGACAGGTTAAAAAAGCTTAAGTAAAAAAATGTGACAATCTTCTAACCAAATGTTATCTGAAAATGTCCATTACTAATTATAAATAATTATGCTGGAAATTTCCATTATTGATGATATGATGATTGATATGAGTAAAGTCCCTAACTAAAGCCATACGTTATTCAATAAATATTTAAACTGATTGATTAATGAAGTCATCATTATTGTCAAGTTGTACTGATGGATAGATAATAGATACACTGTAGTGGAATTTTGTAAGGTGATAATTCATAGTAACTGTGACAAAAAGTAAAAGCGATCAGAAATGTTGCGGAACGGTATTTGAAAAAGTCAGTAGAATTAAGCAATAATTAAAAATGTATATGCAAGCAAAACGAATTTTTATTAAAAAAAAAAAAACAAAAACAAATGATTTTATTAAAAATGTACCTATAAAACTATGTTGTTGTGTAAGAAGAGAAAAAATAATATTTTGGCACTCTGATACTCCCATACTCTAAATTATACTCCTTTTCAAGTCAAATCGTACACGTACTACGGTACTCCCTTTCAATTTTTTTTTATTTAAATAATTGTCAGGAAGACATATTTTTGTTTTTATAAAAACTTGCTTTCTAGCGTTAGAGTAAAATTTTGGTATAATAGTGAAAATAGTCGAATATTTTCCTTTTAATTTTACTGATATGCTTATCATACAGATACGCGTATTTCGTCTACTACTTGCAGATTTCTTCAGTGTTTTCTACACGACTTGTAGTGTTTTGTACATATTTTTGTTGTAATATCATAGTTACTAAATATTTTTGAAAATTTTGAATCTTCCAATAACATTTTTTATGTTTATTTCATGTGATATAGGATCGGAGAAACCTGGTGGATTTTTGTTGAAGTATTATTAAAATTGAAATATTTTTTTTTAATTTGTTGGAATATTTATTATTATGTATGAGATTATTTTTATTAATAGTTATCAAACATTTTTTAGATGGCACTATATTGTAACCATTTAAAAATTTTCAGACCAAATCAAATTTTAAATAGATATACATAATTATTATTAAAAATATATTACATAATGTAAAATACATTTTCGACAATAAAATATTTGCTTTCTTATTAACATACTGTTTAATTTCTCTATAGTAACTCTGATCCGCTAAAAAGGCTAATATTCCTCCACTGTAAAAACATGAAACGGCAGTCCTCTCTTCACCCATTATTTAACTTTATTTTGATTTAAAATTTAGAAGTACAGTCACAATTTTTTATACAATCTGTGGGATTTTATTCTAATCAATATTTTGATTCAATTCAAGTATACATATTGATATAATTTCAACTAACAATCCGATTTAACCCCAATTTTTCGAAGATATTTTTAAAATTTTAATAAAGCTTTCAAAATTCACATAGCATCAGTCATAGTATATAAATCTTTTAAGAAATTTAATCTCAAATCGAAATGTATACCATTTAAGTAAAAATGTGTATCCTTGAACTTGATATACAATAATTGTAGTTTTCACCATATTGCTTACATGTCACGTGAATGAAAAAAAAAATTATTATACAAAACGCATGATTTTAAATTCCAAAACTGATCATTAAATAATTTACAAAAAAAAAAAGATAAAAACAACATCAATTTCAAAAATTTGAAATAGAAAAATAAAAACAAATTAAAACTAAGAAAATTGATGTCTAAAAACATGTTAACCATTTTCAATTGAAATACAAAATTGCAGTACAATAATAAAAAAAAAATCATTCCAAATGAAGAATTAATTGACCTCGATAAAATATAAAAGATCTGCAATTAAAAATGGAATTATTATGTGGAATTATTATTATTTATTCTATAAAAATAACAAAAAATATTAAAACAATAAAACTGTAAAAAAATAAAAAAATAATTTTATTAAAAACTTGTTTTGAAAATTTTCCACAATAAAATCGGAATAAAATAAATATATTTTTTTTTACTTATAAATTTTCTTTGTTACTCCATTTTGTATTGTATTTTTTGTAATGGAAAATTTCTCTTTTTTAGATATATGTAGGTGGATTGACAATCCTAATACATCAATACAAAATGAAGATGTAACCTTACAAGTAAATGGAATTTTTAAGTGTAAGATAAATTCTCAGTCTTGTAAGTCTAAACATTCCTATAACTCTAAACATTTGTAAGTCTATAAATTGTAAAGAAAAATACAGTAAAAAAAAAAAAATTAAAAATGTCCATTGTTGTTGTTGTTGTGAAATGGAAAATTTTCTAAATAGTTAATTTTAAAAATAGTTTATTCGTGGAAAAAATGTGGTAACAAGTTCAGTTATCCTATCTTAATCTGTTGGAATGGTGAGATGATTAACAACGATATTTTTAAATAAAACCAGTTCTGTGCAATTGCACTTGTACTATTCAGTTATCATCAAACCATGAGGTGCAGGGGTATATGACACCTTTATTCATTTTTCATATATTACACATTGAGCTGTCAGAGCTGTGTCAGAGCTGTGTTGCTATCAGAGTGGTCAGAATGTATTATGGCAGATGGAAATATGTGAATCACCTGTCAAAATAAGATTTGTCACTAAGAAGAATGATAAGATGGTACCATAAATTACCATATGGTAACTGTGTCTATATACCTTTCTCATTGTTTGCAGATAAATGCAATTCGATTGTGATTGCTTGTGATGCAAATAAAATAGAAATATTAGTTACCCTACAGAAGCTTAAATGTTAGAAGACATATTCAATAGGACAAAACGAAAGAGTATAGTTAATTTAAATCGAAAATAACTGATTTAGGTCTCTCGCTTACACCATTGAATTTTGGCAAATTAATTTTTTTTATTATTCCTTGAAATTAGTTTGTAGTAAAATTTAGTGCGTAACTCAATAATGTAAAATCGAATTATGAAAGCGAACTTACTCTAAAATATAGTTAGTTTTCCACATTTAAATTAGTTTATACACCAAAATTATGATTGAATTTTTTAATTGTTAGTCTTATATGTTAGGACTCTGCGCAAATATATATACGAGCTGGATAACACAATACTTAGACCTGATTTTCAACCGACAGGTCCTAGGTTTAATTCCCAACGAAAGCAAAAAAATACTTTCTGGATTTTTCGATCTGGTCCAGTACTCTGTGTCATTGGGAAAAATAAACAAACGGATCCAAAACTGGAAAATTAAACTGAACATTTCTTACGCATTAAGCACCACCACAACATTGTATATATATACATATATATAAATGATATTCAGATACCGAAAGCGGAAATAATACAATATTTTGCACTCCACCTTGACTGGCATCTTAACTGAGAAACATTACATTGAACAAAAAGCATTGGAAATCAAACCGAAAATCAGAGATATGAACTGGCTAATAGGAAAACAGTCTAAGCTCAGCTTATATTCCATGTTGCAAGTATATAAAAGTATAATCTATATATAAGGTCTATATAAGGACTGTAAGTCTATATGAAGTTTGATACTGTAAGTTTATATTAGTTATATATAAGTTTGACAGTTGGATACCACTGTGCTGATGCTATATACAGCATTGTCAACATAAATTTCTCAGAACTATCACAAATGTATATTCATTATTATTCAAACGAAATTATTCACAGAAATCTAATAATAAAAAAAATGGGTGACGTCATTAGTGACTATGCCATTAAACACGAAAACTGATTGACTCAACATAGCAACCTTAAGGCGATTGAATGAGCTATTAGAAAGATATTGAGATACATATAAGAAGGCTGAAAAGGCTAAAACCGCACGATGTAGTGTAACAGAACTATAGCAATATAGGAGAGCAAATATATAAATTTCAGTAATGCCCCCCACCAAGTTCTGCTTGTAAGCAGATTTTAAAAGTACAATGAAAAAAAATAAAATTGTAAATTATAAAATCGGTTTAAAATTAAAAAAATAAAAATTAGGATAAATGATAAAATATAGTTGAGAGTGTTAATATGTTATCAATCACTATGGAACTATAAAGACGAAGTACTATCAAATAAATGTAGCTTTCTACATTTGAATTAGTAGATATACCATAACAAAAGTTCTAAAGAAAAAATTATTGTATGTAATTATGTACTCAAAATCTATATGTGTAAAAGCAGTTCGGGTATCCCATAGACTTGGAATTATATGAAAAAAAACAGTTATACGAATTAATTACATATTTTTGGTAATTCGCAAAAATGACAATTTCCAAGCGAAATTTCAGAATAATTGAACTGAATTTTACATGCACATAAAAACTATTCATAAATTAAAATAATAAATTATTAATTTTAATTAAAAATGTAATTACATTGTATAAAATTTTCAATAAATTATTGTGATATTCAATTAATTATGGAACTAAAGCAATAACAACTTTTTAATTGTCATTAACTTTTCTTTTATAATCTAGAAAAAATATACAAATTTAAAAATAATTTTCTTATTTATAAAAAAAAAATGTATAGTTTGTGAAAATTTATTGATTCGCATAAATTTTCCAACAAAATAGAAAATCTATTAAAAATTCATAGACGCATTTAGATTTTCCCAACAATGGAAAATCTATTCACAATTCATTCATTAGAGATGAACAGAAAAAAAATTGTTCATAGAAAAATCTTAAAGTTGACAACACAACTTGACTGATATACGAGTGACACCAATGTCCTTATTTAGAATAATAAAATAAAATACCGTTCGTTATCAGAGAGAAATTAAATTCAGGTACATTACAATAACTCGTATATGGTTTTCTAAATGAGGTAAAAGCAATAAATGAGGTTAAAAGGCAAAACAAAAAAAAAAAACAAAATGGTGTTGATTATTTTTATTGTTTTTATTTTTTTCTTATTTTTAGTTTATTTAGATTTATTAAATCAATTTAAAACAAAAAAAAAAACATAGATCAAGATTTAAACGAAAACCCATAATGAGCATAAATTATTTAGTATCCTCATTTAGCACCTTATTTATTTATTTTTTATTTAATAGAAAAACCATAGTAGAAATCAGTAGAAAACACCCTATTTAGAATTTTCTTGAATTTATTTTAGCAAATTGTATGTTTGTTGTTGTTGTTGTTTATTATCCACAAGACAAATATTTTCCTTTTAATGCAAACCAACATTTCTGTCATATTAAAGGAACGACGAAATAATATGACAGCAATATTAAAAATATTAAATATGATGGCTGCTGCTGTTAGATGAAGAGGATCTATGTCATATGTGATTTTATTATTCTGTGTTTTTTTTAAGAAAATGTGCCCATTTAATCTTTTTTCTTTAGATTTTTTTTCTTTTTGTGCTATTTTCCTTTTAATTTTTATATGACATAATGTGTACATAAATGTGTGTACATAGATAATAAATATATATATAAAATAAACATGAACGCAAAAAATAAAAAAAAATAAATCCTGATTTCCTAATGTTCCATTTAAAAAAAAAAAAAAAGAAAGAACTGATGTGCTAATAAACAATTGAAAGCAAGAAACAGTGTTAACGTTTCTGTTTTTGGTTTGATTTTAATTTTTATTTCGAATTTGAATATCATCTTCACACGAATTACAATATATTTTGTACTATTTTATTTTAACAGTTTGCAGTTTAGTTAACATTGTTTTAACTTTAGAACATGGTTGTATAATAGTAATTTATTTGCTATCGTTATAGTTGTACAACATTCATACAAGTTAATACATTGCTCTGTCTTTAAAATCGATTTCAGTTTTTTTATTTTTATTTTTTTTTGTTTCAGAGAACCGATTATAAATGCTTTAGTTGGTGTAAAACGTGTAAAATCGTTCGAACTATATTAAGCTACATATAACCACAGATACAACGTGTCGCCACCAAGTCACGGTGTCGCTACCAGTAATTTGAAATTGTGTATTTTTACTACAGATGAAGACAATTCCAGAAAATTCTAATTTTGAACATTCGGTGGTGACATCAAGTCAGTATGTCCTACTCTAAGATCTTCCTTAAAGAGATTTTGCTTAATGAAACACTTAAATTTATAGAGCCAAATATGGAGTACAAGCCAAAGATAGCAGTTTTAGTATATTGTATTATAAAAATTTAATCATTTTTTCCACTTTAAAACCTAGATTCATAAATAAACATTTTAACAGAATTTTGGTAAGCGGTTTATTTCGCTTAGTTTTACACTTCCCAGATCTTGTAGTTAGTATTTAACTATTGAATAGATTTATTTCATTATATAGCTGTTTTGTTAATGCTATGGTTAATATCGTTGAAGTTGTATCAAAAATTGAAGTAAAACAATACTCTAGAGTTGAAATGATCTTTAATATATATAAACAAAACATTATTGGAATCTAATTATATTAAATTAATCATTTAATAAATAATTGAAATTAATTTGAAATATCTTTCCTTTGAATCAATATCTCATATCAGATTGTAGATTGTGTAATTTTGGACGAAATCTGTCGCCTATATCACAATATTACATTAAAACAGCAATATTATTTTAGAAATGATGAGTAAATAAAAATTTAAGCTGAAATACAATGTTGCTCAATAAAATTCAAAATCATTAAACCATATTTATACAAATAAATAATTCAATACAAATAATATTTAAGTATTTCATGTTTTAACCACATTATACAACAGTTAAAAATAAATATGAAACACACTTTTTTTTCAATTTTCAAAAATTTTATTTGTATACAAGGAGGTTGAAATTAGTTGAATTGTTTTTCCATATATTGGATTTGGTACACGGCATACAACCAGGCATTAGAAAAAAGCTAATTGTTTTAAAATTTTTAAATTGCTCACCAATATGAAGATCAATTTGAAAGAAAGCCCACTTTAGCCATATAGTACTAAGTTAACTTCTAAAGTTAGTTTTACAAATAAAAGATCATTCCCTGACATAAAAAAAGTAACATTTTCAACTTTCTTTTTAAATTTTAAATTTCATTTTTTGAAATTTCAAATATTAAATTTGATTGTTTAGTTTTAGTTGACAGTAGAAGTTATGATAATTACAACTACAATCGAAAATGAACGATAACTCTATTCTTAATAATATATTAATAACAAACACGGCAGTAAAGAGACAGATAATATACTTTTTTTTCTTTTGTTTTATTTTTTATATTTGTGTTTTTTTTTTTTTTAACTTTTAAGTTGACAATGGTGGGCAGTATTATCATACCAATTGCAGAAGAAGTCTTAAACTTTTAAATCAGCAAATAACAATGAAAACAAAAAAAAATCTCATCTATTCAATGGAAAATCCTCCTATGACGTTAGCATCACAGTAGAAAATTAAAATATTTCAGTAAAAAAATATAAAATTTGTAAAAAAGAAAATGAAAATGTAACGTAAATCCTGTTTAAAGAATAGAACAAAAAAAAAATCTCATTCTATCTATCTATCTCTTTTTCGCAATAATACTTCTTTTATAAGAATCGTAATATACATAATATATATATATATATAAAATATTATACATGTGTATATGACGTTTTGAGATATGAAAATAAATTTGATGGATTCACTTTATGTCTTGTTTATACTCCTATCCATCAAAATAATATTTATACAAAAGATGAAAATAAGGATGTGGAATTTTTATATAATATTATTATAATGTATACTTTACATAAATGTATACATAAATTATATATATATATATATATATATATATATATATATGTATATATATATTTATATAACATAAACAAAGTCTCTACAAATGTATTTATTTAACGAAATAGGACTAAAAAAAAAATAAATAAATAATTTTATATTTAGTTTTATAAATGAAAATTATAGGAACTTAGTTGTGTTAATTTAATTTCCTGAATATAGAGATCCTGAATTCAGATCCTGAATTCTATAATAGCTTCGTTTTGAAAAAAAATATTTAATTAGATCTTTGATATTTAACATAATAATGTAATTTTTATATACATTTAATATAATAGTGAATATATTGCTATAATACAAATTAACTATATCGTATTTCTGAGGGGTGTGTTCTAAGTTCCCTACTATATCTTTTCTAGACAGCAAAACTGCGAACATCATTGATGTGTTCTTATCGATAAAGTTGATGAAATAGCTATTATGATGTAAAATACTATAGTAATGTAAGTTCCGAAATAACCTAATTAAAAGCATGGAGAATCAAATTTAATAAATCAAGCGGAGTAAGTCGAAAACCTCTGCAGCTAATGCTTATAAAATTGGCCATAATATAAATTGTTGTTAATTCAATAATAATAATAATAATAATAATAATAATAATAAATCAAAAAATCTACTATCGACAAACAAGTGGTTAATATTTTTTTAAATTAATAACGGTAAGGTTTTGGTCGATTTTTATACCTCACAGATGTATTAATAACATCTATAAATAAGTTATAAAATTAATCAAAGCTAAATATCAAAAGTTGTATAGTTGTAAGTCTAACACTACAAATATGTACTGATGAGTTCAAGTACTGTTGTGATGATCGAAACAACTTCTAAACAATAAGATTAATAACAATATTAATAACAATAAGATTAATAATAATAATATTAATAACAGAGCACTGACTGGTACAATTTTAGTCATTGAATTTTTCAAATATGAACAATTTAATCAACGTCTGATATGCAGAACATACATTTTAAGATGGTAGGATTGATTAAGAAAATATGATTGAAATTTAGTCAATTAAACTGGATAAATAATAATTTATTTAATATGTTGCTTTTAAAGCAAACTCAAAATCAAGCCAAGCTACAAATAATTTTTAGTAGCTACAACATGGAAATAATTGAATTATTTTAATTCAAGGTTTAATGATCTATAGCTGTGACAAGTCCATGTAAACTGATATAAATGATTTTTTTTAATTACTCAATGTAAACTGAAATCAATTATTTTTGTTAATTCATTCGAACATACTTACAACAATACAGGGGTTTTAAGAAATAAGTTTAAGAAATTATAATAAGAAAAAAGTGATATGTAGATTTGTTTTGTATTTGAGCAATGTGTTTGGATGATATTTAAATTGTATATACTTAGGTAACAAGAAAGAAAGTGTTTTAATATATCTAACCACTTTGATTGTACCATCAATTATCAATCTATTAAGCACACCATAAAGAAGAAGGTAGAAAAAATTAACACATAGACTTCGAGCTCATCGAAATAAATTTGCGTCGCAATTTTTCAGAATCGAAGCAAAATCAAGCATAGACTAAAATATTGCAGAACCCTGTACTTTAGAATAAGATTTAATGAAATAATTCACATTTTTTGACATTAAAGTCAATTTTTGTCTTCAATTACCTGTCAATAATTGACATATAAAAAATGTTCATATGAAATGTACTGCAATACTGTTATATACAAATAATGTTAGCAGTAACATAATCCAACCTAAGATTGGATCTCAACGGGACATTATTGATAAAATATTGACAAAATTTTTGTAAATGTCAAGAAATGGTAGACATTTTTTTTTTGCTGGGCAAATTATGTAATGACTTTTCATTTGAAAGTAAACAGAGAGCTGCAGAAAAGAGATAAATATTTTATGTCTATTCTTTTGAAATGACAACTTTTATATAGTTCCAAAAGCATTCATATTCAATTGGAAATATTTATCAATTCAATTATCTTATCTTGTTTTTAAATTTATTACTCAAATAGTACAGTAAAAATTTTATTTAATTATAAACATTTAAATTTTATTTAAATATATAACAGTTTAAGAAAAAAATCACTTTAGCACACTACTTTATTATTTTTATATATTTTACAATAAACATCACTCACTCAGTACCCACAATATTCAAAGCTAAACAAATAAATAATACATAAATATGTATGTATTCTCAAACTGAAATTTAAAACGTCAAAAAAATGTCTTAACATTTCTGTGCTGTTATGTTGGACATTAGTTAGACATTTATGTCTTGACATAAAAAATGCCTGGTTTTCACTCGTCTCGATTAGACATAACATAACATACATTATGTCTCGTCGAGACCAGACATAAGGGTAGCTAAATATGACAACAATAACAAACATTTATTTATGCGTAACACAATTTCTCGACATTATAAACGTATTTTAAATCTTACAGTTTGACTTTTGCAACAACTTCGAAATTTTCTGATGTGATTATGAAAAAATAAGATGACGGTATTTTGTTTTTTTTTTCTCTATGTTGACGTTTGTGTTTTCTCATTCTATTTTAGAATATTTTAATGCAAATGTACACAGCCATATATTATATGTACATTCATTTAAACGTTGTATATATATTTACAAAATATTATTTTATTATTATTCACTAACTCAGACGCAATTTATTTAATATGATTTTTCTTTCTATTTTTTTTTTGTTCTAGTAAAAAAACAAAACTTTGATACAAAAAAAATAAAAATAAAATTACTTTAGTTAGGTAGAATGAAAGAAAAAAAAAAAAATAGAAACAAACTGTCAAAATTCATTCATATGCTAATCTATGTATGATTTTGCTTGTTTTTGAATTTCTGTAGTGATGATGTCTATATGATTGTAATTTTTGTGGTTAGAGGGAGAGATGACTTTATTTTAACACATCAGGACAAAGTTATTTGTATTGTTTTAAATTTATGATAATATTGTATACATACATACATACATTGTAGTTAATAAAATAAATCCAATTTGTAATATTAATAAATTGAAATGTTTAGAAATAAATAAAAAAAATGTTTTTTTTTTTTAAAAACTTGCGTTAAAATAAAATTAATGTCCAAAAAGGAAATATATTTGTGATTTTAAATTTAATGAATTCATTTAATATTATTCATCTTTCTGTCATAGACTGATTAATCTTTAGGGGACTACAGACTTTATTATTTATTTTTTATAGTTTTGCTTTTATTTTGATTTGATAATTTTGAATTAAATTAAATTTAGAAAATTTTAGGACAATTTTATTGTCAAGTTAAATTTGAAATCTACAACAAAAATTTCGAATGGTAGGTCGCCACCAAGAAGAATGGTAGGTCGCCAATTGAAGAAAATAATACATAGATTACTGTTGAGGACATTTATAATTTAAACAATTCTATTATTTATTTACTTATTCAGAGCTTAAATCAAGCAATTCATAATATATATTATTTATTGAAATTTAAGTTACGTTAAATTAATAACAGGTTATAAGTTGAGATAAAAAGAAGGATAAAAAAAACATAAAATAAAAAAAAATAATACACAAAGCATACGCTGGGTGGCGCCGTAGGTAGAGCGCCTGCCTTTCAACCGAAAGGTCCCGGGTTCGATTCCCGAAGAAGCAAAAAAAAAAATGCTTCATTGGTTTTTCGAGCTGGTTAATTGAGAGTTATAATCTGGTAACAAACTAAATAAAATGAAACTATTCTATTTAAGAAGGCTTAGTTCCTGACAATAGTAGTAGTTTTCCAAATTTAATGAGTAGATAAGCCAGTAATTTGTTAAAAATAAATACTCGAATTATTGTAGATATTGTAGTGTAAAAACTTATTCTGATTCAAAAAAAATATAATAATAAAAATAGATAAATAACAAAAAACTAAGTCTACTAATTATACAATGATAATGATATAATTGATCTTCTCACATATAGTTAAATTTTAATTGATATTTGATATTAAAAAATAGTTGAGTTAAAGATTAATAAATACAAAAAAGAAAAATTAATATAATTTTAGCTACAATAACATAATAATGTAATCTATAAAAATATACGTAGACCTAGGGATATCAAAGGATGCATATTCATTGACACAAATATAAATTATTTTTTAAATATTGCTTTGTTAGTACATAGTAGGTTAATAATTATATAAGTTATATGAAAACATCATTATTTATTCTATTTAATGGTTCATACAATATTATTATGTAATTGATTTCCGGGTTTTGTTATAAATAATTTATTATAATTTTAGTAAATAAAAAATATATAATATTCGTAGCAGCTATGGCAATGACATAATGAAAAAATTATGTACAAAGAACCTGTGCATTTTAATTCTAAAAAATCGAAAACAACTTAAATCATGATCGAAATATGATAAGCAATGATTGTAGTTCCATTTTGGAGTTATTTACAATATTATTTATTTAATTTAATTTAAATCGATCAATAATTAAAAGCTGATATGAGATGAAGTTTTCAATAGTTTATTTACTCAATGAATTCTACAAGTAAAACTTAGTATTTTTAAAATACGTAAATAAACTTAGTTTACAACATATTGCTATCTATTAAAATTAATTTAATGAAAAAAAAATTAAAATTAGCTAAAAAATAATAATATTGATAGTAAAAACAAAAACATAAATAACACCTATTAAGAGAAACGAAACAATAAACACTAACACGAATTTAATAATCAGAAATGAAATACATCAACACTATACAAGGTCACCGCAATGGATACAAACCAATAAAGCACCTGGTACAAGACAAAACTCTATTTAAAACTATGTCATCAACACCTAAAACAGAATTTCAAAACATCTTAAGAATGACAACAATAATTATTTTAAAAAAGGATACACAAATACTTTTAAAAATTAACATAATAAAATTAACTATAAAAAAAAAAAATTAACACAACTTATTTAAAAAAAAAATATATACTTTATATTTATTTATTTATTTATTGTAGAATCTCTAAAAGAGATATTAGCTCATTTAGAGTGTATTTACAGTATAAATTAATGTTTTGTTGTATTTTAACTATTGTAGGATAGCATAATTGAAATAATTGTACACATATTAACGTTTTTTGTGTAAATGTAGACAATTTTTGCATGTCCAAGCAGCCCGGCGTAATCCACCAATTGTTTGTTTGTGAGAATGTATAACCTTTGCCAATACCTCTTGAGCTCTTTCCAACTATGTAAGACCACGTAATTCACGATATCTTTGCAAATCCAATTAATTTTAGGATCGCGACATAATGGACATAAAGGATTATACTGGGTATCAATTAATATAATTTCAAAATATTTGTATGAAGCATCTTGAGCTAATAAATATGAGTTCAGTACTCTAAGACTATAGCAAATCAACGACCAACACGCTTCTCAGCAATTAATTGCAAACAACGATATGGTTTTAATTCATTAACACCATGACTTTTTGGTTTACCATTTGTGCAACCTTTTGGTTCAATTTGATTTATGCAACCTATTGGACGTTTGCGGTCACCACAACGTACACGTATTCCATAATACGTACACATTATCTTGTCGATATGTAGGTGCAGTCCTGTACATTTTTGTCTTTTGAAGATATTGACACATAATAAATACCGCATAACATTACTTTGCTTTTTGCGATAAGGCTCTTGCAAATACCGATACTCTACCATTTTTGATTACCATTTTGATATCACTCGGAAATCCAATAAAAAAAAGGAATAAAAATTTGTTTCATTACTGAAGAACTCTTATTTTAACTCTATATTAATATGCACTCTGTATGAGCAAAACTGTTCTTTTTGACAACTGAAATAAATAGAAGTAACGTAGAACGAAACAATAGAAGTCGAAATTGATAAAAATTTTAATTACCTTTGGTCTAATTATATAGACAGTAAATCTAACTGGAGCTGCTACATAGACCGAATAATAAAAAATATTACTCCCACGTATTTATTCTTAGAAGATTACGTAAATTCTTAACCGATAGCGCTATTTTCACTATATATTCATCATTTATCATT
The DNA here is from genome assembly GCA_963942445.1 of Argyra leucocephala. Lineage (NCBI taxonomy): Eukaryota > Metazoa > Arthropoda > Insecta > Diptera > Dolichopodidae > Argyra > Argyra leucocephala. The sequence continues at coordinate 156,758,797 of OZ012677.1, read as the reverse complement.
CTTCAGATCCCATATTTGATACCTTAACCCGTTTTGGATTGTTTTACCTAAACTAGCTTGATATAAAACATAAAAAATGCATAAAAACATCATTCTTTAGATCCCATATTTGATACCTTAACCCGTTTTGGATTGTTTTACCTAAACTAGCTTGATATAAAACATAAAAAATGCATAAAAACAGCTCATCTAAAAAATTAGAATATTACCCAATTTTCTAGTTATCCAGGGATATTTATTTTTTAAATATTAAAATCTGATACCGGACCACATTCGATATTAGAATAACAAAGGCAATATGAAATTTGTGTTTTATCACATTTCAAAAACCAATTACCTACCTTATAATATTTTTCAAATAAACTCACTAAAAATTAAAATAACATAAAAGTTATCAAACTATCAATTTGCTCATTTTTTCAAAATATTTAACAAAATATTTTTAACATCAGATGTTTAAAATCTCACACACATTATTTCATCCCTTTTTATCCCTTTTGAACATTACACAAAAATATTTCATTTCAAATTAAATATTGGAGTTAAAGAACACTCCCCAATTCACAAATATTTCATAAATATTTATTTAAACTTACAGATTTTGATATTTTTTCTTATTTGTTTAGAAATTAGAAATAGAAAAAAAAACAACAAAAACTAAAATACAAAAATAAAAACAAAAAATTAATTGACTTTGTGCTTCCTTTTATACCGTATATTTTGACAGTTGTTGTTGTTATTTTGTATACAGTAAAAATCTATATATTAACCTTGACTTAAGAATGACTATCCAGATATTAAGAAAAACATTTAAGAAACATATCTTTAAATATATAGTAGTTAGTATATAACAGAAAGTAAAAATAGAAATATAAAAAAAAATTATATAAAAATAAATAGGATATTTTCTATTAAGCCAATGGCAATGCTACCGGCCGACAGGATAATGATAACATTAACCTTAGAAACAAAATATCCACAAAAATTATTATCCTTCGAAAAGAAAAATATAGAAACAAAAAAAAAAATATATACATATATATATATATCATTTTCCTTCTAGTATTAGCAATTGTAAGGATTTAGTATTTTTTTTTGTATTAAAAACAAAAATTACGTATCCTTGAAAAACAACAACCATTTGAACTTTTATTTTGCAATTTTCGTCCTTTTTTCTGTTCAAATACATGATAAAACAAAACAAACGACTAAATAAAGTAAAAAATCATAAATTTTAGTTAGACTATACAGTAAGTAACAAAAATGAATGAACAGTTTATATATTCTGTTTATAGTAATGGAGATGTTAGAAAAATAATTAGCAAAACTGTTAACTGTTTTGCAGATATTAGTGGTTTTCATAAACAATATTATGGCAATATTTATAAATATTTTGTTCATAAACAAAATGTTGCAAATGAAGTTTGTTCATAAACATTTCTAACTTAGCAAGAAAACTGTAAAATTATAGTAGATAGGGCATGACAATTATGTTTATTTATAATGCAAAACTGCAAATGTAGAAAATTCAAATTTGAATAACTCTGTCAAAAAAAAAATTGTGTTTTGTGTTTGCAGCATGTGTTTATGAAAAGCCCTATTATGTCTGATAACAACAGAATCTAGAATAAATTTCTATATACATACAGAATTAATATTATATAGCATAGACTTCTAAATCGAACAAGACGGTTTTTCAAACATATTTTATTCAATTGCTGCAAACTTTAGGTAAAATTTAATCTTCTGATAATGACGTAACAATCGAAATCAATTAAATTATATTTAATTATTTTTTTATCAATTAATAAGCCTAGATCATTTTAAACATCACAAACAAGCCTAGATCATTTTAAACGTATATAATTATATTAAAAGATAATGGTTTTATTTATTATTAATTATTTTAATTATTTATTTTTAGTTATCCACTCAGTTACATTAATTATTAATTTTCAGTAACAGTCAATACCGTTATCTCTTAGAAGGTTATAAAGGAAGAGAGCTATACACCTTTTTACATACCGTTTATATAATGGTGCTTATCAAACAATGGCGGAAATATGAACCCGGGTATGGTTACCGGATGTAGTACTACATGGATCAATTAATTTCCAGGTAGCACTACATGCCATGACTGTTTCTAACATTAACTGCCTTACACTATCTGTTGGTTTCAAGCGGCATAGAACAATATATTGTTATATATAATAATATAAAATGGTATACAGCTTCTTCTTTTATTTTTATTTACCCTATTCAGGGCGTATAGTGACAATGAAATAAGCAAAAATAAATATAAAAAAAATAATCAATTGAGTAATGTTAAAATTGATATAGATTTGCTATGTGAACCATGAATAATAATTCATGATGAACCCTTCCATATATTTATGAATTATTTATTACTATTATTTATTTCGTATTGGAACAATTAATTTTTATGTTTTTATTTATTTATATCAGTTTATCAACATATTAATATGCAATCAAACTGTCTTTTTATTTTATTCCAACACATACAAGCCGATATCCTTGGCAGCTAATACTCACATTGATTGTAATTTTAATTATGGTGAATGAAGAAATACATATATTATTCCATTGATACTGGACAAAGTCGATAAATTTATAAAGTATTTTGCTTTCATCGGAAATTAAAATCCACATATTTAGATCGAATGGTAGCCGTTCTTATACCTACTGCGCCACTCAGTGTGTTAAATTTTTATATTAATTTTTTATATAAACAAAATCTCCGAACGATAATTATGAATGTTTTGCATGTCTTCCTAGATTTTTCTAGGATGCAGTCCCAATATGTGTTAAAGCTTAACTAGGTGTTTAAGTTTTTGTTTGCCACTAAACCATTTAAAACTACACAGATTGATTTGTTTTTTAATCTTTTTATTTGCACACTAAAGTTTATATTTCCTTGTCTTACGTTTTCTATCAACTCGCTGAAACAGTCATACCAAAAAAAATTAATTTATTATTGAATTTACTGCTAAGTTTAATACATACTAGCGTATTTTGAAAAATATTTTAATATGATTGCAACCTTAACAAAACTGTTGAGGTGATACTGCTGTTTTGGAGAAATTGCTATTCAAATGACGGTTGATTTGAACAAAAAGTCGTTGTACAGAAAACGCAAAATACAATAGCAATAAATTTCCATTCCCAAAATGATTATATAAGATAGTATTGTGACTCCGTTAAACTTATTACGAAAATGAGAAGAGAAAAAAAATATATTAGTCGGTCTAAAATAGATTGTCATAAACTGATTATAATCGAAAATAGAAAAAGTAGATTTAATGAGTTAAACTCTTACCCTACCAAGTGATTCTGTGGCTCTTTCACGTCTTTTAAAATATTTGTAATTACTGTATTACGATATGCATATCTAATGTGCTTTTGTGTATCAAAACAACTCTTCCGTCCGCTGTGCCAGAATCGTAATTATATCCTTTGAACAAAATTAAAACATTTTCATCATAGTTCGTCTACTTCGAATGATGATTTGATGATCTCATAGTTTTGTAATCACTCTATTTTTGAATGATATCATAACCAGAATCACAATATCAGCTGACTAGACTGACGAAACCATGAGATGATTTATTACACCAAACTAAACCCGAGCTGCTTATTTGACGCAGAATAATAAGAATTTCATAATTAGAATTGATCTTGATATCGCAGTTTTGGTTCTTGCTATTTATACCACCATTACATACATACAAACAAGCTTGTTAAAATTTTCATTTCTAGCTCTAATTTATTTATTTTCATTGTTTTTTCTTCCTTTTGGAAGGGTAAATTTTGTATTTTTTTTTCTTATTTTATTTCATAGGTGGGAATAATAACTACTTTTTTGGATAAATTTTTTTTTTTTTTGGGAAAAAATCTCTGATGTGTTCGGCGAGTCATTTTCACTTAAAATTAATATAAAAATGTAACTTTCCTTTTTTTTTGTTTGTTTTTATTTGGTTCATCGACACAAAACCTAAACTTTGCACTACAAGAGAAAAAAAAATATTTCAGCTCACATGTAAAAGTATGTAAATGTAGATTTATGAATGTATTCATATGATTGTATATTTACTGTGCACAGTAATGAAAACAATAGAACAAGGACACAAAATTGAAAATATCAAAAGTAAAAAAATAAAAACAAAAATAAAATTAAAAAAAGGACTCCTTGCCATATATGAAAATGCAAAGTAAATAAAAATAAATAAAAAAAAAGTCCTAGAAGCCAAAAAAATAACAAAAATAATTATAATGGAAATGGAGAAATAAAATAATAATGAAAAAATAAATATTTTCAATTGTATATCTAATTTTATAACAATTTCTAGACGAAAAGAAAACAAAAATTGAAATAACATTTTGGAAGTTTTAAATATTACAGGCATTGTGTCTTGATACTTTGAGAGTTGCCTTGTGAAGAGAATTCATTTAATTTTGTTTTATATTCCAATGTAATGATGACTAGCGTAATGAATTGAGAAGTTATTCAAATTTGTGGAATTTTCAGTGAATGGGATTGCTGGGGATTGCTGGGTATAGGTCTGAATGTATCAAAAAAATGCAATGTGTGCAACAGAACCAAGAATATGATAAATGTTGTGTAAATTTTGTTTTTTCATCATAGATACATTTTGTGTAGGTCCTGTACTTGAATTACCACCATTTACGCTAAAAAAGTTTTACGAAATATTTACGAAATTTATATATACTTTTTTTTTCAAATAAATCCAACATTTTTTTTATCAAATTCAACATTTCTTCCCAAAAATTTGATCGACAAAATGTTGAATTTGAATGAAAAAAAAATATATGACCTATTCAGATCAAATTGCGAAGTTTTAACCAACGTCATTAGTATGTGCATAATTACATATGTCATTACGAACAATATTATACCTAGAATAATGAAAACCAGTGAAGAAGAGGATTAGAACTCAACACGCGGGAAATCAGAGTTATGTGATTTCAAGTCTTGAGCCACCAGTATCTATTGTACCAGTAACGAGGGTAAAAAAAAATATGTTTACACTTAAATACTGAACTAACATTGACAAAGAAAAAAAAATTGTTTTTTCTATTAAAAAATTAATTTAACTAAATAAAAATTGAAACAAAATTACAATTGAAATAACTTTTAATAATTTTAAAAATAGAAATTTTTACGCGAATCCAAAATGAATATATCGAAATGAGAATCTTATAAGAATCGAAATTATTTAATAAGTTTAATTTTGAATTATTAATTTGACCTGTACCTGTTACCTGTACATATTATTATATACTATAATCCTATATATTTAAATTCACTTATATGGATTATTTTATTTAATTTGTATTATTTAGAGTAATTAATAAATTCGAAGTAGACTGAGAACCTGTTTTGTATCTAATCGACACTAATATATATATATAAATAAGTAATAATTTTGAAAACCCAGTAAACACAGCTTTGAAGTAGTCTAATTCATTTTTCTGAATTCTGAAATTCAAATCTTATATATACCAATTTTTGTTTTGCTGTCTGAAGCCTTAGTTACTAAATAATTGCATGTATATATTAGTAGAAACCAAATTTTTTATTATACATATATTATATTATTATATATTTTTATTTATATATTCATATACGTTACAAAAATGTACAACAAAGAATATCAACTATTAACATAATTATGGCAACAACAATAATAATGAAAAAACATTTCATTATGAATGAAAGAGATGTGAATTGAGAGAATAAATCAATTCGTAATCAATTCAGATCAATTTTTTTAATGTATTATGAATGTAGGTGTAGCGTAGCCTAGGTAGAATACAATGAATTTAAGAAATATTAATGGATTAATGGATGATAAGAGATAATATATATTTAATTTACATTATTATTTCTGCTTTGCGAATTAATAATTAAATTTGTAATGTGTGAGATATATGTATAACATAATTAAGAGATGAGGAAAAAAATTACTGTTAGATTGAAGATTGTAACTTTGTGTTTTGTAGTATAACAGTATAATACTCTGTTTCTGGTAAATCAGTTAAAGGTAGGTACGAGGTATTTTATTTAACAACCTGTACACAGGTATACTTATCCTCTATAAGTAAGTCTTCAAAAGCAAAGCTCTACATTTATTTTTATTATTGTTTTTACTACTATTAAATTAATGTGTCTGAAGTAAAATTGAAACTTTGATTAGTATATATATAATAGTATCTATACAATACAGCGGTATGTATAATTTACTTTTTAAATTGCACACAAACTTTACAGTGCCTGGTTAGCAGTGTTATTATTATACTAGTAAATTAATATTTTTAATTTTATATTATTAAACACAACATTATTTTGACAGTAATTGTTTTGACAGTAATTTTTATATTGAAATTTTTTAGGATGTATTAAGATTTGATTTGATTTACTATATTTAATTAATCTGAATAAATTTAGAAGAGTAATTCGTATGTTTGATTTGTTATCGTTTTGCTTAATGAACATGCAAAATGTACATGGTACTTATTGTGTGAATGTATGATATCGATTGTACTGCAAATCGTATGATTGAATGATACCGGTGCAGATTATAACTATATTCGCTAAGATCGGCCCATTTTGCCAATGACTAATAGCTTTAAGTTGATAACTATGTTGAAATATCAAATATACATATATTTATCGGTTTTAGATATCCATTGATATTTTTATATTGATACGGACTTATTTATAAGTCCAGTAATGAAATCGCCTACTGTTGTGACACCCACAAATAAAAATGGCTGTCATCCTCTATCAATTTTATACATGTAAAAGATTAATTGCGTCTTATACATATTGGCTGTATTATGAATTACAACTATCTCTGAATAATAAAACTTAGTTCAACGGACTGACATTCAAACAAAAAAGAAAATTTCTAATAATTCAATTTTACTTAATTTTATTTTTTTCCTTCGATTTTTATTTATATAAAAAAATAATTTCTATAAAATTTTATTCAACAGAGTAGCAATTTTGGGATTTCATGTTATGTGTACTTGTAATTTTATTTTATATTTTTTTTGTCTTTGTTCTCAAAATTTTGTATTTTCGGTTTATTTTTTTTTTAATGTTGTTCCTTCGACATAGACTAAAAAGGATACTAATAACATACTCTAGTACATATAAATATAAAATAATATTTTTTTTTGTTTTTTTTTTTTTTTTGGAGACACTCCAGGGAATACCATTACTAAAAAGCACAGAATCTACATTAAATCAGAATAAAAATAATTTTTTTTTTTTATATTAATTCTATTGTTTTCTTTTTAGTAGTCTGTTAAAAAACAGAAATAAAAAAAATATATATATATATATAAATATTTATATGAAAATAGAAGTAAAAAGGAGTAGAAAAAAATATAACGGAAATTAGAAATTATATTTGAAAAAAAAAAATGTGAATTATAATTATGTTTTTTATTTTTTTTTTTTTCATATTTTAAAATTCATATATGTGTATATATATATTATAATACATTTATATGGATGCATAAATGTGTGCTTGCAAATATAAATTAGTTAATGTAAAAGTTTCATTATCAAAGATAAAAATTTCTACTTTGAAATGTCAAAATAAAATATTAAAATTTTTTTTGCTTCCTTTAATTTGGAGAGCACATATATCATATTTATCAACTTGTAACAGAATTTTCGGGAACAAACATTATATAATTTTTTGGTTATTTTGTTATTTTTCTATTTGTTTTTTTTTTGTAGGCAAATCAAGCAGAGCCCCACTGTGCAATGCGTTATAGGAAGTCAAGTAGATTATAGTGATTATATCCTTTGTAAAAATTCATATATGCCTACAACAAACATCCTAGAGATTTCATGTTATCTATCAGACGTAATACTCCCCAAACTGCCTAAAACTAACTTAACTCTCTTCATATGAAGTCATTTGCTTTCAAAAAATATTGATCGATATTCACAATCAAATAAAATTGTTTGTGCAAAGAAAATTGGCATTGGTTGGAAAAAAACGGGTTTACTTTACAGTTATGATTTGTAAGCAAATTTTCATTCACAAACATCATACCCAATCCATTTTCATTGTGTATTCTTATCTCATTTTGTATTTTATATACACCCATATTCTGTTAGACCCATCTCGCGAGATCGCGTGAGAATATCTCTGACGAGATAGTTTTGTATTCTGTTAGACCTTTGACGAGACGAGATAGCCATTTTTTATCTCGTCAAAAATTGTAAGCGATAGAGTATCTCGTCAAAGTATTTTGTGTTCTTTTTATCAAAAAATTGAATTAAATAAAAAAATTGAATAGATAAAATAGTTAAATAAAGATTAATAAACAGTTTTTCATTATTGTTTTTGCATTATTATTAAAATTGTGTTTGTTTTTTGAAAAAAAAAAAACCATCTTTACTATTACTGCTTTACTACGTTTATGTACTAAACTACAAAATATATTTAAAACATAAATGTATTTATATTTATTTTTTATTTAAAAAATATTTTAAAACTAATACTAAGTTTTGGTTAACACTTTCAAGTTTTTGGTTAACACTTTCCAAAAATTTTATAAATCATATTTCGTTTATATACCAATAATTATTTTTGATAGTAAAAAATTATCAGTACTACCAACAAATAAAATGTTCTATCGCGCCGCTTACAGTGTCTAACAGAAAGGCATATTCAGCGAGACGAGACGAGATGAATTTTTTCTTCTCGTCAACGATGGGTCTAACAGAATATGGGTGATAATTTATATTTCAAATTTCAACGTTTAAAAAAATATTTCATACCAAAATCACATCAATTTTATTGAACTTTGCTTTTGAATTAGATGACACTTACCTGAAAAAAAGAAAAAAATTAAAATTAATAAATTTATTTAAATTGTTTATAAAATTTGTTTTACAAATATGAAATGAAAATAACAACAAGAAGATACTCTAATTGATTAAAGAAGCCCACTGACATTTATTGAAATACAAAAACTTCACCATTGAATGCTAACAACGTTGTAGGAGAAGTATGTAAAAAAATATTTAAAGTTGAAACAAGCTGAAAGAGCTTGACATCGTAAATGTTTCAACACAAAGTTGTATACAACATCCTTACGAATAATCGACATTTGCACAGTATTCGATTTTCAATCGTAAATTACAATAAAAGCTCAATCGAAGAAAACAAAACCAAAATTATTAACTGATTGTCACTAATTCATTTTGAATTTAAATCACAACATTATAAGACTTATATACAAAAATGTTGAATATACGAATTATATATATATATTTTAATGAAATTGAATTGACTTGAAAACATTTTAAAAAAAAATCTTAAAAAAATTCTCTATAATAAAAAAAAAACTTAACAAAATTAAATTTAAAAAATAAAAATGAAAAATATTTAAATTTTATTTTTTTAAATTAAAACTCAAAGGACTATACAAATCATTTATGTCCTTGACATAAATTTTTGTTTAAAAAATGTTTCTCAAAGCTTTTTTTTTATGATTTTTAATTTTATCTAAGATTTTAAGTTTTCAACTTGCTTATATATACATATAGATATATATATATATATATATACGAAATGTAATTGAAGAATTTTCATTTATCCAGGGATATTTGACTGCACAACAATTCTAACTGTATCTTTTTTGTGAGAAAATTTTACTATAAATTTACATACCTACATACATCTACAAGCTTTTTTGTGGAAATGATTTAATTTAATTTCTTTAAAACGGTACATTTTATTTTTAATTCGTTAGAATGTTAATTTAAAAATTTCCGTTACATTTTTGTTTTTTTTTTTAGCTTTTATATTAATTGAATTTCAAGGCGAACAAAAAAAAAAGGAAAGAATTATGTATAATAATTGACAAGAATATGGATGTAGGTTATAACCAAAGAAAGAACAGTATAGGGTCTTAATTAGAATGGTTTGTAAATTAATGAATAATTTGTTAGTTGGTATTGTTTGAAAAACTTGTGTTGCATGTCAATGTTCTGTGGTATGTATGTTGTAAAGATATTCGCAAGGACTTCCATGTCATAATATAAAGATTTGGATGGTAATTATAAGGGTGTAAATAGAGAGGGTAAAAGTCCAACACTTTTTTGGTTTTAATCCTATAAGATATTGCACAAAAACAGTTTTTTTTTAAGCCAAACATTAGGTTTTAAGCGATACCTTATGATATACACGGTTACCGTGGTTAGATAAAAATTTTTAATTAGTTTTGAAAGCTATTTTTAATTGTATAAAATGTTATCGATATGTATTTTGTAAAGATTTCACAATTTTTTATTTATTTTAGTTTACTTACTTATCCTCTAAGTAAAACTGTTGCAAAGTTTACATCTTCCAAAAATATTTTTTTTTTATTTTATTATAAATAATATACATTTTAATTTATAATTTATGTATATCAAATACAAAATAGATAACTAAATTTAGTTTTATTAATCATATCTAAAGTTTGAGCTGTCTTATAAGTTTTTTTAATATAATTAAATTTATTTTATTTAAGCTTTATTTTATAACTAAATCATTTTTTTGTACTCTTATCGGATCTTATCTATTTTCAAAATAATGGATTACTGATAATATTACAAAATCAAATTTAAGTACAAATATTATTAACACTAGAGACTATATCATAGAATTGTGCCTCATATTAATTGTTATAAACATTTGAATGTGTAGGATCAACTTTTGACATCAAACAAATCAGATCTAATTAAATTAAAACATATTTCTGAGTTCAACACTGAATATATTGCATAGAAATCGGTTTATCGAAAGTTGAAGAACACTCAATTACAAACTGAATATTTGTGCTTAAGTTAAAAAATTGTAATGTGATATGCCAAAATATACTACCATCTCATAATCTGGTAAATGAAAATGGAAATATTTAAAAAAAATGTATCTAATTAAAAAAAAATAAAACTTGAAAACATTCTGTTAAAATAAACTACGAATAACGGTAGAATTTAAAAGTATAATCTGTGTTTTTTACACATTTTTTTTGTCATAACTGTACAATATAATGCAGTAAGGATATGTATATTAGAATTCGGTAAAAATTTACTGCTGTTACACTAGATATTCTAAATTTCTTAATTCCTTTAAGGCACAAAAATAATATACACCATTTGCTTTAAGGAAAAAAGTAGTCCTGGTAGTTGTTTCGTTTTTTGGTTTTGTTTTTTTTTTTGTTCAAGGAGAAACAACAAAAATAAAACTTGACATAAAAAATAAATAAAAAAAAAACAAAAACAATAATACTGGAATAAGAAAACAAAAAAAAGGAAAACTCAAAACTGAAATTAGATTTTTTTTTTTGTTTTGTTTTGTTTTATTTTTTATTATCTGTAATTTTCTTATGAAAAACTTTTTATTTTTTTATTTTGTTTGTTATTTTGTTTTTTTTTGTATATTTGTTGTTGTTTCTCTAATTGAATAATACATAATTAAATCCTTTTACCCCATTACAAGTTTGTGTACAATCAGAAATTTTTGTTATTTTTGTTATTCGGTACATCTCAAGAGAAGAGAACATCAGTAAGAAAAATAATCAAGTAAAAAGAACAACAAAAAGATAACGGTACTACAACATACCGTTATGTATAACATTAATGAAAAAAAAAATATATATACAGTTACCAGTAACAGACATACCAACAAAATAAAAAAAAAAAACCTGCACAAAAAAAAAAAATAAAAATGGTGGAATACAACACTGTACTTAAAGTAATTTTTTGTTTTTGTTTTTTTTTTTTTTATGTTGTTACTGTAATTATGACAAACAAGCAGCATCAGAAGCAAAAAATGAAATTCTTTAGTACTGTTTTGTGAATTCATTCGTGTCATTATACAAACATATCTACACACATGTATTTTATATATACATCATTATACAGAAGAGAAGAAAAAAAACAAAAACAAAAAAAAGTAAAAATGATTTTTTCATCAAATCGCAAAATGATATTTTCAATTTTTTAGAATTCTAGAACACCAAAAAACAGTTATAATAATAATAAAGTAGTTAAAAATTAATTTTTTAATTCTAATTGAAATGAAATCCTTCTTAAATTTACTGTCAAATGTCAACATAATTTAATTTTAAATTTTGCAATAAATTTGACAATTTCCATAATTATATGAATAGAAAAAAATGTTTTTTAAATCGTTTGTAATAATTAAAAAAAAAAACAACAACAACAACAAATATGTAGATTAGATTTAAATTAAAATAGGATTTCCTTTAACTAATTTTTTGTTGTTGTTAGAAGACAATCTAGTCGAAGGAAGTGAGGTGATTTCGTAATATCGGTATAAGATAATTATTATAGCCGAATTATAGATGCAAGTACCGACATTAGTTTTGAAGAGAAATGTAAATTTATGTTCCATTTTTTCTTTTTCAATTAATAAATTCCTCCCCATGCCCCATGAATTGCAGCGTAATGATGATGATGATTAAATTAATAAATAAAAATTATTGTTATTGGTAATGTGGCAATTCAGAATTTAAATACAGAGTGTTTACGAATACTAGAGTCATAGACGACTGAGTAGGTTGAACAAAATTAGATATTGTATAAAAGTGGGGGAGTTAGGCTTACTTATAAAATTTATAAAATATATTAACGAATGATTTTAATCACTGTTAAAATCAGTTATACCTAGAGCCCTATATATTCTATATGTTCCCTATAATATATTGCTTCTGGTGTTTTTCGTGATTTTTAGGTTTTTTAGATTAGATTTTTTAAATTATTTTGTGAATTTTTAAAGGTTGCAAAGCAAGATCAGGCAACAATAGGAATATTTTTTTTTCTGCTGGTAAACTTTTCTTTTTTTTGCTTTTCAAAATAAACATTCATTTCAACTTGAAAAAGTTTTCACATTGGACAATTAGAAACATTTCGAGGTGGCATATTCAAAGACACAAACCAGAGAAATTCAAAATTTTTAATAGGTACTTAATTTTTTGGGTGATGACTTCCAAAAATACTTCTAATTTGAAAATGCTTCATATTTAATTGATTTTCTGATGTTTTGCTATTCGGTTCTTGTATTAAATACATATATAGTTTTCCTATATGAGTTTGGAACTTGGATATGTTTTCCTAAAAATATTTAATTTGAAAGATGGACACAAAAATTAGTTTTTTTTTAAATTTTTAATATTTTTAAATCTGTAATTTTTTGCGGTAATATTTTGAAATAACTTCACATTTAAATTTTTCGGTTCCTGTCACTGATTTTTACTTTAATTAACCGAATTGAAAAGTTTTACAGACATTATTAGCGTATTAATATATTAGATAGACAATTAACCTTTTTGATAATGTTGTGCATTTTTTTTGATTAAAGTTTTATGTTATTTATTGGCCACAGTATAAATTTGACAATCATAAGCTCTAACATCACAGGATTTTTGATTTCTTTCAAATTTTTACAATTTTAATAGCACGAAAATTTTATTAAATTACAGAAAACTATCCTGAAAATATCCTAGACCGCACACACATTGAAAATTCAGAAATTCTGTAAAAATGGAAACTTGCCTAGAAGAACCTCTGTCAATAAAAAAATAGTGAAAAACAACATATTTAAACTACATCATGCAGAATCACCCATACATTCAGAATTGGATTGCAGTATAAGAAAAATTTTATCACTTAAAATTCTTTGAACGAAATATAATTTATTTATTTTGATTTTTGTTAATGTGAATAAAAAATTGAGGTTAAGTTGGTTAAGTTTATCTTTAATTTTAAAATTTTTATTCCATTTTTTTTTTTTTTTGTTAAACTCAATAATTTAACATATATCTACATATATAAAAAAATATTTTTTTTTAAACAGGAGAGGAAAAATTAACAAAAAAAAATAAAAACTTTTTCACCACCAAAAATTGTGACATCAATAAAGTTTTTAATTACTCAAAAAACACAAGAACACAATAAGGATTTTAACCTAAATATAAATTTATTTTTAAATTTTTTATTTTATCTTTTCTTTTCATTTTGTTTTTTTTTTGTTAACTTTTTCTCATGTGATTTTATAAAATTTTCATCTCAAAGTGTTTTTTAATTAAAAATAATGACAAAATTTTAAATTCATTATGGTACAAGGCTCAAGTGGAGTACAATAATAAAAATATTCAAGTTGCATAAAAAACAAAAAAAAAAAAAAAGAAAAAACAAATATTTTTTTTTTATTTTTGAACACGAAATTTCTAAAAAATTAAATTAAATTTTAATAAAACAAAAAAAAAAAATAATAACAAAATATCCTAATAATTAACACCATTATTACTGGTGTTGAGAATAAAATTACAAAAAAAAAATAATAATAAAAAAATTATTCTTTTTTATTTAATTTGAATTTTGAAGTCATAAGGAATTTACCTTAATTATTTACCTACCCATTATGGTTTCATGTGAACTCAATTATGTATGTATAATATTTACCCTATATTATTTTTTAACTGACATTTTTTTTTGTTTTAAAAAGATTTTTATATTAAAAATTGTTTTCGGGGTAAATTTACCTATGCAATTTGTATGAAAGCATTAGAAATATTGTGATCAGTTCTGTTATATAAAAAAAATCCACCCAACCCTCTGTGGGTTGTATATATATATTGTTTTTATTTATTTTAAGTATCGCTTATAATTGAGTTATGACAATTCAACCCTTTCTGAAAAATTTGGAAAGTTAGGCAACACCTTCATTGGAGAAATTAAATATCTGTGAATATATGAAAACTTCAATTTAGGAGAAAATACAATTAAGGGTCTTCAATTTAGGATAATTCGTTCAGAACTGCATGAAAGATAATATTGTTATTTTTGACACTTCAGATTTTTTTTATTCATATTTATTTATTTATTTGTTGCCATTTTTTATTATTGCAAGTTTTTGCCATTTAACAATTTAAACCTATAACTATTCTTAATTATTATTTAGGCTAGTTGGAGGTAGGCAGAAGTGGCCATTCGGAAGTGACCAGATTGTGATATGAATACATGGTACTTTTTCAAGTTAATATCCCGTATTTTATCTAAACGCATGCCCAAAGAGACATTAAAGATTCAAAAATATCAAAAATGTGTAAATGACACGAGTAAAATTAGATACTAAAGAATTATATCATAAAACCAAAAATAGTGTGTTTCCTAAAAAGTTAAATTAATTAAATTAAAATTTTAGATATCTGCCATAAAATACCGTTACGAATATTCCTGTATAGTTAGGGTTGCATAGAATCTAATAATATAAGTTTTTATAATAAATAATTATACTGTTATACAAAAATTAGTTAACATAAGTGTTCTGGAAATGTTATATAAAAGCTATACAAATGTTATATAAGTGTTATACAAATGTAATGTTATCTGTTATGTTAAATGTAATATTATTTTTATATAAAGAAAATTAATTATTATTTGTTTATAATTATTGTGAAGTATTACAGTTAGAATGTTCTTCTAGATTACTATTAAGTAGCTTTTTAGAATAATATTTGTTTTATAAGTATAAACATAAAATCAGTATTGAATTGTCAGTTAATAACAAACAGTCGTAGATAATAATACTACTGTAATTATTTTTGGTATGATAAGTAAAGAATAAAGCTTAAATTGAAAGCTTTAACTACAATAATTTTACTATTTTTGAAACGATAACACTCAGCAATGAATTCCTGACTGTATTAAGTGTTCTATAAAATCTATGAATAAGTTTTTTTTAATATTTTTTTTTAATTATACTGCTATATAAATGCTAGTTTATAAAACTGTTATACAAATGTAGATTGTGTTATACAAATGTAATCTTATCTGTTATGTTAAATGTAATCTTATCTGTTATGTTAAATGTAATGTTTTTGTTATATATAAAGAAAAAAAATTATTATTAATAATTAGTTCAAAATATTACAGTTACAACGTTCATAGATTAATGTTAATTGTATATTAAGCTTTTTCGAATAATAATTTTGTGTGTGTATATGTATATGTACTGAAATAGATTTTGAAACAAAAAATTAGTATTGAACAGTCAGCGTATAATGGTCAGCCGTAGTTAATAATATTAGTGTCATTATTTTTAGGTATGATAAATAAATAATAGCTTCAGCTACAATAATTTAAGTATTACTGACCCGATAACACTCCTCAGCAATGAGTATTTTATATACTAAATACTAAATATATACTAAAATTTACTAGACTAAATTAATCTATTTAAGTAAAAATACTATTTCAAGCCCAGTAGATTGTAAACAATAACAAATAGTTTCCTAATAAATAATATACATATGGTAGGTATAGTAAAATGAATTTACTTTTATACGAAATGTTCATTAATTTTTTTGATTTAATTTACCTCCTAAAACCCCTTCTAAACGTCATCATGACCAACACTTACCTATAATATTTAGATATTAACCACCTCAACACTACTCACAAATTTAATATCACCCACTCAATACCCATCACAACAATTCGCTTTTCTACTGTATACTCATATTAAAATTTTCTACTCTCATACTCATATATTGTACATTATTAAAATAATCGGTAAAGATGAACATTTTTAATCACATCATAGAATTTGGTTTTATAATAATAAAAAGTCAGTGAACAAAATTCATTTTTTTGTTAGTGGATTGGATTTTTATGATCTCTTATGTCATCATTGCTAGGTAACATGATTTTTGTGTGTCAGAGCACATCACATATTACTTATATATAAATTTTAAAATAAACATACATACAATATACATATTTAATGTTAAAATTTGAATTTTCATTGTTGTTGTTTTTTGTTTTTGTTTTTTTTTTTTGATTTTCCAGTTTAGTTATCTATGTAGTAAAATTTCCTGAATATAACTAATAACAAGATATTTCAGTGATTTTTGAGTGTTGTGGTTATGTGTTGTTGTTATTATTGGTGTTGTATTATCGTCATTCTAGTCGTGTAACATAATCCATGTTAAGTTAGTTTCTTTTGGTTTTAAATCCAAATATTCTACTAAAACACGTGTACAAATAAAATGTAAATTTTTTGTATATATATATATACACATAGGTATTGCATTGGAGAAAAAAAAAAACACTGTGTACTGTGTGGATAATACCTGATGACATGTTTTCTTTGCCTTGTATTAATTTATATTCCAGTATACATGTTTGTATTAGAATTTTATATTTTTGATTTAATCAAAGTACGGTCTCGATAATTTGATTTATTGATTAAAAATGAATCAAAGTGGATGACCAATATAATGATTCACTAGAATAGAGTCTGATAATTTATATTTGTGAGTGGTAATGATCTATATATTACAACATCGCTCGTAATTAATCGATGCAACGACTTGAAATACCTATTGGCCGAATGATCGAATGGCACTCAATATACTGGAATCACCATATGCCATTTAGAAAATCAATCAAATCACTAACCACAATAACTCTTATATCTTTAGGGAAGACTTCACATAAAGTTCAAAATTTGACTGTAGCTAAGGCTACTGCAAAGGAAATGTTTAATAATTTCTAATTTATGTTCGCGTCGTTTTTACCCACATAAAAATTTTGTATTCGAATTAATTTACAAATAATGAGAATTTACTGTAACATTTTATATAGACAAATGTACATAAATATTATGTAGATATTTTCTTTTAAATTTTAATTGGATTTCAATCAGATTATGTACCTAGTAGCATACAGTACTAACATTGGTATTAGAATAAATAATATATTTATATACACACAATGCACATATATATGGATATAAATGGATTAAAGTCTCGTAAAAATAAAGAACAACCATCATACATCTGCTTAAGAGATAACTTATATATATACATATACATATAGAAAATACACCGATTTAACTTCAATGATATAGTTATCATGTACGAGTATATTTTATATAATATATTGAATTGTCAAAAGTCAACATATTATATACACAAAATAATATTGTATAAGTTATTACAAAAAAAAAAAAAAAAAAAAATTAACAGTGATCCTTTTTGTTTTGATATTAGAATATTGCACGTTTTCAATACATTCTCCTTCCTTATTCTCTGCTGGAGTACATTATTCAAGCATAGTTTGGGAACAATGTTATTCATATGCAAATCAGATCTTTACCATATCCTTGTGTACTATAATATCCTACCAATATTCTATAGTCTGTAGGTTTATTTTTATATATACATATTATATAAGAATGTATACTGTAGTAGAAAAAAAATTCTAATAACGGTTTAAAATTTATTAGTAAAATGTATTTACAGATATGTTGTGTATACATGTGTACATATGTTATATAATGTATTTTATTAGGAATTTTGTGGTTGTAAGGATGCAAAACTTCATAGTATGGCTTTGAATTTTATTTTATTTATTTGCTGTTCTTATTTGATTGTTTTTGTTTTTGTTTTTTTCTGTGAATGAAATTGTAATTACAGATTTTAATTTAGTAAATTTTAATTTCTAATTTGCATATAACTATCATTTCATTTGAAAAAGAAAAGCAAAATTACTTATCAAGGTGTGATATTAAGTAACTTAGTTGTATTTTCTCTACACACCATTTTATTAATTTTGTAAGTGTAGCTGAAGAAGTAAGTTATCAAATATTTCTGACAATAATACTAATTATGTATTTTTTGACACCATGATGATCATCATTATCACAGTGACATATGACAATTTTGAACATACTGACCAATTTTGAACATATTGACGAATATCACGAATTTTGACCTATATATAAGAAATGAAAAAATTGAAAAAATCGATGAACTATATAAATGAACGAAAGGAAGGAAGGCTTCAAATTAAATTTGGTGAATATTCGTACGACAAAAAAAAACATATATTATGACATAAAACATATATACATATAATACATATATTATTGACGTAAATTGAAAATGGCCGCTTCATCTCTATAACAAAACTTAATCTAAAAAATTTGTCATTAATGCCAAGTACTGTTAAATTCGACGATGTTCCGTACAGTTTGGTGGCTTTTCTCTCGGTACAATACTTTACATTTCTTTATATATTCTGTACAGGTTATGTTTATGTATTCTATAGAGCCTTAAATCTCTGTTATAAAAAATGAAGCCTGGGAAGTTAATGTGTTATATTTTTTTCTAGTACAAACCTTACGTTTGACTGGGTTTGCGTTTTTGATATTCTAAACAAAATCCATACATGCAATGTCATTCGTTCAAAGAATTTTCTGTAGTTTTAATCATTTCAAATATTCACTGTATATCAATTCTGATGTCTATGAATTGTGTATTTTCAGTTGTTTAATTTCTAGTATTTGTATATATTCAGATGTGACAGAATAATCAGATGTGACAGAACACAAAATCGGGCTTTAAAAGAAATAATTTTATATCTCGGTGTTTGTTTCGCTAATCATCAGAAGACTCAGTCTCAGAGTTTAATATTTATTTAATTTTAATAATGTTTTACCTAGAGCCTACAACATATTCTACCAAATACACTGAACTTAATACTTTAGAGTGGAAGATGAAAATATTGCGAGATTTTAAAATAACTAATTTAAAATATTAAATTGTTGCACAGTTCCTAGCCGTATTTATTTCTTCGATCAAAAATATTTTATTCCAATTTACATTATTTATATATAATTTTATTAAGTTTCAAGATATAAAATTTGTAAATGAAATATATAAATATACTGATACTTAAACTAATAAAAAATAAATTAAATCAATAAAAACTAAGAGTTAAACTTAACTAGACATATATTCGATTACGATTTGAATATAATTGGGATATTTGGGCCTAACGATACCCTCTAGAAGTTGAACAAAGTATACAAAAATGAGCCAACGGATGAATGTTTGTTCCATTATTTTGCTATTATCTCTATGAAATAATAAATATAGGTTGTGAAAAAATCTTCACAATAAACTTAGCAAAACTTCCTTAATATATATCATTTGATAAAAGCTCAAAATCGGGAAATTTCAAAACAAACCTCGCATTGGAAAGTGAAATAAGGACGACAAAACTCAAAATGCAAAGTTGTAATAAAATTAGTTAATATTTTTTCTGAGAGATTTTTGTGAATATTTTTCTCTAAATTTTTTATTTTTCAACTTTTAGCCCTTGAGTAGTATTTTTGTACTTTTATTGTGAATTATTTGAAAACTTAATTTGAAATTCGTATTATTTCAAAAATGACATATGTACACCTATAGGTCCCTGTACCTATATGTACCTAATGTATACATTGTCTAATAAACTGTGTAAGCCCCAAAAATATATTAAAAAAATTAAAATTAAAATTTGAATTATAAAAAAATATATGAATCTGCAGAATAAAATCAAAAATGAAATGATTTGATTCAAGTGTCTGGATACATCTCAATAACTTAGTTTCTAATGTTCTATACTAAACTAAATAATAACCTGCCATCTTATATCTTATATCGTTCATTCATTTATCAGTTGAACTGTAGATAAATTTGCAGACCAACTTCAGATCCTTCACTTTATTATTCTCTACTTTAATCATTTTCATGCATTGTTTAGTAAATGACATTTCATTTCAAAAGTAAATATGGATTGGTGTTTTAAAATAAAAGTGAATATAGTTACGAATTAGTAAAAATATGTTCATTTTAAAGGTTGAACAATATTGGAAAAATGTTATAAAATATAAAATAAATAAAAATTGTTCCTTTTGATTTCGATTTCTATTAAACAATTAATTCGTTGTATCCATTTTTTGCAAGTACGTATTTTACCAAACCAAAGCCAATAGTAATTTAACAATAATTTTAAAATGACAAAAATTTGACATTTTTCCGACTATATTCATAAAAAGTGACTATCAAAATTGGCTTATTTTAACTTTTTATAATTATGATTTGAAAAATGGCTCACGACTGTCGAAATCGATAAGTTTATGTTTCATAAAAAATTACAATCAAATGACTATCAAAATATGGGCCAGTATCAAGACAATTTAAGCCTATTAATATTTCTTAATTATCATTCAACATCATACTGTAACTGTGCTAACGGTAGAATAATAAATGTTCAAATAGAATATCTTATATTATTATCTATTTGCATAATACAATCAATTTTTTTTTATTTTTATCTTCTTTTTCTCTAATCGTATCACATATCAAATTATTTGATTAATCTTCTATATTATTCTTAATGAATTAAATTTGAAATAATAATTGTATCTAATTTTGCTCAATTGTACTCAATTGAATACACTAATATATAATATAAAAATACTACCAGCTATAAAATTCTTAACTAAAAATTATATTATAACAATAATATATAATAAATATAGGTAGCTATATATCAGTATAGAAAATTAATTCAAAAATAATATGTACTCGTATACGTTATTATAATAAAATACAAAAAAGGATTCTTAATAATTTAAAATTAAATTTTTACATAGAGAACAATTGAAAACTTAATGATCTCGAAAATAATTGTAGGGATAGTAGGCAAAAAAAAACATAAAAAATACAAAATTACAAAATGCATTTGCTTTCATAAAATTCTTCTTTATTATTTACTTTAACTATTATATAATACAATATGCATATAATATATATATTTTACATATTATATATATATATATTTGTAAAATACATTTAGTATTGAAAATAATTGAAAATATTATACAAAAGATAGAAAATTTGGTTTACCACGTACTGAAATGTAAAAAAAATAAAGGAAAGAATAAAAAACAGAAACATAAAAGTATAAATTAACTTTAAGCCTTAATTTTAAATATTATACTTCCTTTATTGTGTTCTTGTCTAAAACTAACATTTACTATATCGTTAATTTTTATTCACAAATAAACATCGATTTCTTTTTGTTTTCTCTGCTTAATTTAGAATGCAAAAATATTTAATTGTAATGTGTAGGGTGTTTCATTTATGGTATAAATTTTTATATGCTTTGAAGGTGTAAAATTTGAAACGGTAATGACATACCTAGACTTAACTAAGATGAAATTTTATATTATTTCGATTAGATGATTCTGTTTTTATATGAATTGAATCGATAAAAACAAATCCTTTAAAACTAAGATCTAGATTTAATTACAGTTCTTTATGGTAAGATTTTAAAGGTAATAATTTCTTTAAAATGTTTCTTTTCCTTAGACCTTTGATAAAATTTTACCTGGCTATGACAAAGTCTTAACTAATATTATATTTTAAAATATTTAATTTATATGATATATTTTTTTTGCATCAAATCAATTGAGTTGTGAAAAACATTCTTTTAAGGTTCAGCCTAGATCTAAAATTACAGTTCATAACCATATGGTTATTTCTTTAAAAATGCTCCATTTTCTTAGATTTATTTTTTTTATCTTTGATAAAATTTTACCGAGTTTGAAATTGTAAAAAAGGAATATGGATATTTAAACCGTCTTTAAATCGCATTTAAATTAAAAATTTAAAACAATAGTAATACATTGTAAAATAAATACAATGTTTTTTTTTACATTTCGGAACGCAATCATTGATTTTTTGACACTGAAATTTTATTCGTAAAGTAATGTTAATTTGGAAACATAATTCGGAATGTGTGAAATTTGTAAAATATTTTTCATTTACAATATTGAATGTAATAAATTGTAAAAGTTTGCCATTTTTTTACAATACGGAACACAGTTTGGTCAAATATCTGGTATACATAGAATTGTTCAATTATAAATTGAAGATTTTTTAGTTATATTTTATTTATTTTTTTTATGCTTAATACAAACCTATTACATATATTCCATATATTCCATATATTCAAAAACTTAAAACTATAATTTATCTTCCAGTTTTAGACTAAAGAAAGAAACTAAGTACAGATTTATTATTCATCTAACCGCAATCACCATATATTTTTTAACTGTTATATTATTCTTTAATATTTAATAAAAGTTTTATTATTATTTCATAAACTACTCTAACAACTGTGAATATGAAAACATCACTTTTCTTTGATAGGGTGTAAAATTTATGTAAAGATGTGGCCTAATTTATTTTCAATAGAGTGTAATACAATAATATTTCATATAAATTAAACCGATAGCCCAAGTAGCTAGAGCTTACAAATAAATTAATTGGAATTTTAATTGTAATAAATGTAAATATAAATAAATAAATAAATAAATTTCACATATATAAAAAATAATCAACAAAATTTCAAATTTACCGAGAAATTACTGTTTTAATTAATTTCTATTATACTCGCAAAGTATAGTAAAATCGTTAATTTTAAAATATTTGTTTTTCGCTCTGTTCTGTCTTTTACAAAATTACTTTTACAAAAAATAATTATTTTATTTTGTTCATATTTATTTTATCAAAAAAAAAACATTTTTTTTTTTTATGTATTTATGCTTAAGGATATACAAAATAAAGAGAACTAATTAAAACAAAAATTATTTTAATTAATAATTTTTGTTTTTGTTTTTTTATACCTACAAGATACATTTTATTGTAAAAATATGATATAAAAATTTTTGGTTGTATTTTTCAAAATTGTCTTTCTTTTACGATCTTAAAAAATATATTCTATAAATAGTTTACGAAATATTTGCCATGAAATAAATTTTATTGTTATTATTTCGTTATTGGTAAGTTGGCTCATTCAGATCAATTGTCATAACAATAGTCGTCCGGTTTCGAGTATTGAGTATATAAACATTATATTTAGTATGGTTTACGTATCTAGTACTTGCTCTTCCTCTTATTCAAGTTAAGCATGAGTAATTATATTGTTCATTTTTTCTGTCGGCACGTTTATCATAGTTTTTAGGACTTCATAAATTGACTTATGCCTTTCAGTTTGTAGTTTCTGGGTCATGTTGTATCTCCAGCAGTCTACATTATCATCAAATAATATTTATCATACGATGTACTTAACTGTACAACTGTACTGTACATTGTATTATACATGTACATTATATTTTTTTCTTAAATATAGGAAAAAATATGTTAATAAGTTATTCTTTACAACCAAGTTTCACACTGCCATACTTTACTATGCCCTAATGCATAGTCTTTTTCTATATATGATTATTAATTTAAAGTCTATGGTCAGTAAAATTAGTTTGCATTGATATTCTCTCTTCGTTGGCTTACTTCTGTATTTACATACCCTTCAATCTACATTACCATCAAATAAAATTCATTATACGATGTACTTATAACTGTACTTATATAACTGTACATATTCCATTTACATATTATTATACATTTACATTATATTTATATTATATTCTTATATTCTGCATACTGTACAGTACTAGGTTGACTTAACTTTTTATTTCTCATTATAGAGTATAGAAGAAATAGCATCGTTCGCTAAACTACACAATTGTTTCATTTCTAATCTAACTATCGATAGTCAACACTAGTACTGGATTGCGATTACATTTCTTCGATTTTATATGTAACATATCTTATACATATATACTAATTTTTGTCTGAAGCCTTTTTACAACAACAAAACAACAATAGTAATGAAAAAAAAACAGTTCATTATAAATAAAAAAATGAGAATATTGAGAGAATGAATCAATTTTTTTTTTAAGTATTATGGAAGTAGGTATAGCGTGTAGGTAGATAGAAATAAAATGTGGTGAGAAAATAATATGCATTAGCATTATGATGAGAGATGATATATATTACTTTACATTGTTGTTGATCTCAAAATATGGTGTGTAAATTGTTGTTGGTTTCAAAATTGTAACGTATATACTTTTTAAAAATGCAGCCAAACCTTACTAGATTAACAATGGCTTATACTAGTAATAAATAAAAATTCTACTATAAAGTGATTGCTACTTGGCTTAATCATTGTCATAATAAAACCCTGTTTAGTTTCTAAAGTTATACAATATTATACAAATTGTAATTCAACAATATCAATGTTTACCGTTATCATTAGAAATTATGTTTCTGATTTAAAACGAAATCTGAAAATAAAAATATGTTTTTAATCCCCGAAATACCGTTATAGAGAGAGCTTTTTGCGGAATATGCAAAATTCAAATTATTAAAAAATCAAAAGTCATTATGTTTTATTACAGAGAAAAAAAATTATAAGAGAGAAATTGTACAAATTAAAAAGAAGGAATTAATAATAATAATAACAAGAGAATAACATGTTTTATTTTTTTTATTTTATTTAATGACATTTCTTTTTTAACAACACATTTATAATTTCAGTTCAATATTGTACATTCTTATTAAATTAATTAAATAAATATACATATATAATAAAATAATAAAATCAACAGAAATAAATTGTAATATAATAATTTAATTAGAATCGTCTTTACGAAGTTCAGGGGCAAATTTTATTAAAATATTCTAAAATTAGTTATGATTAACTGGAGATGAGAATTTCATAATTAATTTCATATTTTGGAATATAAAAGACGTATAATTTCATTATAATTTCATAAATAGCCTAAATATTTGATTTGTGTATTCAAATTTGTGTATTATTCAAATTTGTTTTGTTTTTTTTTTTTTATTATGTTTACTTTTTGATTCTGTAATTAATATGTTTGGTAATGTTTACTTAAGGCAAAAATTGTCAATGGTGAAAATTAATAATAAGAAAGAAAAGCACAAAAAAAAAATAAATACATATATTAAAAGAAAATATTATTTGATTTAGTTATTATGAACGCGTAATATGTATAAAAAAATATTTATATGTACCTAATGTAAAATTATATTTACATAAGAAATAAAGAAAACGTAAACATGTTCTCGGGTAAATTAAATGTCAAACATGTGAATGTTAAATAATACAAAATAGTGAATTTGAACTATGCGAGAAAATGTTCTACGTTACTTAAGGCAATTGGCTGATTGACTTAAGATGTTAGAATCTATAGTTGTTGTAATTATAATTGTAATTAAAGATTGAACCATTATTGGAGACTAGTTTAAAAATTAATATAGATAATAATTGGTAGGTTCGAATTAGGACTTACAAATTGGTAAAAACTGAAATCGGTTGTGGTTTTTAGTTAAAAACCTTAAATCGGGTTTTCCCTGAAAAATATTATTTTTTTCACATTTTTAAAGTTATTAATAATTTTATTTTTCAACTGTTATTTATGAAGTAAATTAACTTTTAAAAAGGTTCCATTATATACAAGTTATTTAAGTCGTAAAATAAAATGTTAGGGTTTTTTTCGTAAAATAAAATGTTTAGGTGACAAATATTATAGTTAACGGTCTTTACAGATGTAATTTTCATATTTAATAGTGTTCAGTGTGCCAAAAAATGTTGTAAGTTTATTTTTACCTATCATTTGGAAAAAAACAGTTCTGTGAACAACAATTTTTTCGTTAGTTCGAGGGTATTTCAAAATTGTCTTTTAATGCCTGACAATAAGTTTTGAAATATCATTGCGGTAGTTGTCAATAATCTTTTTATCATAATTTTTGTTAGATTTATAAAAAAAGCCAGAGTATACTGAAACAAAGCTTTTAACAGACGGTTACGTAAGTATAATAAAATTTTAAGTTTGTAAAAAGAAGAAATTAAGGCAGTTGTGTGTCTTAATTTTTTTTTAGTTTGAATTGAATTGAAATTTATTTTCCATACATATGAATATGCAGGCAAAAGTTTCATATGTATGGAAAATAAATTTCAATTCAATTTAAGTTTGAAGTAGAATCAGATTATAATTATACATATAAGTAAATAATTATTTTTTATAGATTTGCTTGAATTTTTTTATTTTAGTTTAAGCACAAGAAATACCTAACACTACTTTCTATCCCCTAATACACTACAAATTCTTAAATTATGAAATACAGATTACTAAAATTCCGTTATAATTCGAATATTTAAAATTAGAAATCTGGTATATCCGTTAAGTGTTGCTCGAAGTATCCCTCCAATTCTTTTCTGTCTCTACTGCTAAATCCACATCTCAAAAATAACCGTTCATTTGCATTTTCTCAACTCGTCATCACAAATTTTCAACTCTATTTCTTTGTGTGAACTTTTTTCATATATAGCTATGTGTTTCAACTCTCCCATTGTTTTCCAAAACCTTTTACTCTTTTTAATATCTTAATTAACCACTTCCTTTCTAAATCTCAACGATACAAAACCATTCAAGAAGATATTTTCAATTCATAATAATTCAGAATAAAACTATTTGATCTCAACTACAAAGTACATACATGTATACACAACAATAAATGCAAATTTCTGACACTTCAAACACTTTACATATATATAAAATCAGGATATACTATAATAAATATACTATATTCGATAAATCGAATATGACAAAAGAATCTGGAGGATAAATATGCCTAGAACATAATTTAATTTTCGAATTGAATAAAAAAAAAAAAAAAAAAAACAATTGACATTTTTATGTTGCGTGTGTATGTCAATTAAAGGAAATCATATAATACTGGTATAAAACATACACCCATATTTTTTCAACCATTTACAAAACAAAAGATTAATTTAATTAAAGTTTTCCTTTACTTCTACGTATAGATCAGAACATTTCTTTTGAAAAATGTACATAACTAAGTCATTGAACTTTTTTGTTGTTATTCTGATTTTTTACAATTCTACACACATTTTTTGCAGGAAAATATATCCTTTTTTAAATCCTTTTTGTACATATTCATATGCATTAAATAAAATTTTTTTTTATTTATTTTTTTTTCTGGACTTGAAAGTTCAAAATTCATAATTTGTTTTTTTTCTTTTATTTTCTTTCATATGAAATATGAATTCTTTTCGAAAGCGAAGAAAATGAAAAAAGTTTGAAGTGAATATGAAGTTTTTCAACAGAAATAGTTTTGAAATATAAATGGAACACGAAAGTATAACGTACGTAAATGAGATTTGTTTTAAATACACACCAAGACCAATGGAATGGGTCGAGGAAAGGATTCTGAACCATGTGAATTTAAAAAATATAATTTTCAATAGTAGTTTTTTTTTAAATAAAAGTTTTCATTCGAAAGCCTATTTCAATTCAATTGACCTAACCAAAGTCAAAGTTAATTATTTTTTCACAATATTTACTTACCATTTATGCGTTTTACTGTTCCCAACATTATGCAATTACATTCTGAATTGCGGAGTATATGTGTTCAAAATGGTTTTTATTGTGTGATATAAATTAGATTTTAAGTTATTAGGATTGGTCCAAATGTGTTTATTTTATCGCGATTATTATATAATAATAGTTTGTATACATTTTTAGGTTATACGAATTTATTGTTGTAACCTAAACCTATTAGACCGTTTGTTGATGTAATCATACACATATTTCTTCTCGGTTGGTATAACCGTCAGGTTCAATGGTCTATATTATAGTTGATAAGTTTTTTTTTTAAAAATTTGATCCAATTTGTAATTCGAACTAGGGCATGTTAAAATCAGAAAAATTTCAAAAACCGATTTTTACTTTTTATAAAGTGGACAACGGTCTTTCGTAAAGTGTGCTGTTAAAGTTTAATTATTATTTAGCTGGTAAAGTTGTTTTTGATATTTGGACTCAATAATAACTCATAAATAACAAAAAATGCTGGTTTATGGGCAAAATTATGACCAATTTATAAACACCAACAGTAGAGAATTTTTTGTTATTTAATCTACTTCTCTTATAATTCAAAACTATTTAAAACGATCCCAAACAATATACAGAGATGATGTCAAATTAATATTTCAACCCTCCTGAATTTAAAAAAACTCATTCACGATAGATCACTATTGTTTGTATATGACCTAGTTTTAGATAGAATACTTTTTTAAATTTTACAATAGTTTTTTGAACACCTCAATCTATGATTTGAGGACTATTTTTTTTTTATTAAATACTTTTAATTTAAATTTTGTTTATGAATTAAACTTTATTTTCAATTTCCATTTTGGGGAGTTTTTTTTTTAACTTTGTCTCCTATGTACACAATATTTTTTGTTATTATAAAATCTTTACTTTTATTATTTAAATTGATAAATATTCCTTCTAACAAGTTGCAGCATTTGTCATGTCAAATAAAAAAAAAAAACAAAAAATTTATTTATTAGAAAAATAAATCATAAATTTTATCATTATCTTAAAAAACTTAAAATTTGCATAGAAATTAGAAAAGTTATCATGAGTAGAAAACAAATTTCAATTTAATTCAAGTGTGCTCCACAATACGAAATGAATTTCATATTCTACTATGTAGGTATAAAATAGAAATGAATCCTGTTTTTTATTTCAAATAAAAATTATAAAATTTCAAAGATTCAAAGTGCATTTTAATTGAATTTTTTTTAAAAATGAATAAAATACGCACTCTTGTAATACTATACTTTGATTTGTGTATATATATATCAATGTGTACATAAAGATTTTCTTTAGCATCTTATACTTAAGGCAATTCCTTTATACTACTAGCCTAGGTCAGCTGATAACTATACCACCAACATAAAAAATGAAGCATTATTTTCATATACATTTTTTATTTTGTATAGGGACATATATAGGGACATTAACCTGTTAATACGATGTTAGTATTATTACTTAAAAAATATTCAACGTTATTTACCTAAGTTGGTAAAATTTACCAAAAACATTTTTGAAACGACATTAAAATCGTATTTTAATTTTTGTTCTTTATTATTGTTATGGTTTGTGTTGGGTTGTGTCAAATTTCACTGTTTTCAAAAAAAAAAAATGTATACGCAATTATTATAAATTTCTAAACTACTATAATCTGTAATAAACCAATGAATAATAAAAAAAAAAAAAATTTTAAATAATATACATTAAAAAATTTATATCCATTTTTATTCTTTAACATTACTTACATTTGATAATAAAATTTCAACCAATTACACTTCTTTTGTTTTTAATTAAATTTTAATATATATTTAAATTTAATTAATTTATTGAAATTACCTATTTCTATTTCGACTATTAAATAAAATAATAATAAAAAAAAAATGTCCACTCATTTTAAAAAGCAACAAAATTTCTACAAAAATACTAACGCATTTACAACCAAAACAAATGTACAGGAAGTAAAATTTCACTTAAGTAAATGACACTAATATAACACATTATATGTATATACAAAATAACAATTTTAATATATACACAATCAGACAATATTATTAACATTTTTAGTATTTTTACTATACAAAAAGAAAAAATAAATAAATATATAAAAACAAAATGGAACCCAAAATAATTTCATAAAACTTTATTGTCTAGGTCAAGCAATAACTGTATATGTGCACTGAATAAAGACTGTGTGCAGTTATATGTTGTGTAGTTTTATTTTATATATAATATAATAATGGTAGTTGATACTAAAAGTTTATAGTACAGTTATACTTTTAGAACTATATTCAGAATGTATATTTATGTATGACTGCATATGTAAAAATATGATAGTTAAATATACTTGTCTTTTTTTATTACTATTTTTGTTGTTGTTTTAATTTTTTATATAATCAATATAAAAAAAAAACAAAGCAATAAAAAAGAGAGTTAACGCAGATCCTTCTCGGATACGATATAACTAAGTTAATAATATGGATGAGTAAAGCTTTACGCAAAAATTTTTATCGATCATTAGGTAGGTATTTACTTATTTCGCGATATTATTTTTAGTTAAGATATTTTTTTCAATTTGTAGGGGACATATTTAAATATTAAGGGTCATATAAAAATATGGATAGCAGTGAAAGAAGTTAAAAAATTAAATATATTTAAATGTAATTTTATCAAGATTTTGGTTAACTTATAATTTAAATTATATATATATATATAATATACACATATATAGTTGTTTTTTTTAAATTATTGTTTTGTAATTTAATATTAACGAATTAAAACGCGATCTCTTCAGATCTATTGTACTTCACCGTTTATTATCTTAGAATTGCAGTTCTATGTCCTTGATGAACGCTATTATTGCTTGTATACAGATTCATACAATTATTTATTTATTTTATTTAACTGAAAAAATAACAAACCAAACGACAGGGCAAGCTTTATTTATTTATTTTACATAAATGTGTAGAAGGTGATAGACCGTCTTCCTTTCAAGATGTCAACGAGTTTATAATTAATTAGCTTGAAAGTGATAACTTGTTAATTAATGTCAGGACTAACAGCATAAACTTAAAATTTAGGATTTTAATATGAAATTTTGTCTCAATTCAAAATGAACCCATTATTTTTTAATTATCAGATTTTGAAGGATATTTTACTAACAAAAAATTAATAATATTTAACTTTAGAACAACTGTAGATCAAATTTGAGAGTAACTTAGATCAAAATGGACTACAATCTCTATATTTGAGAGCAAATTTAGACCAAAAATGACTTAAAACATTAGTTGAAATTGTATTAGAAGATAATTTAAGTCCAAATAATTTAATAATCTAATTTAAGTTTAAATAGTTGTTACTTATATATCTTAAGGACATGGTTCTATGATTCAGTTAAGCCGATTTACCCTGTTTATATTGAATAATTTTGAGTATAGATTCTTTAATATGAACCCATTTTCAAACCAATGTGATCAAATCAGAAAAATTTAATATAAAATATTACTCAAATTGAAATATTTGTCCTTTTTTTATAGTCTCGGAGTTAATTGCAATAATTACATTACATCAATGAATTTAGTTATAAATATCTACTTATAGAAAATATCCAAACTCATGTTTTGTTTTGTCATTTTCTAATTTTTGTATTCAATATAAAGCACTGCTAATGAGAACTGCTGAAAATGAGAGAACGATTTGTAAAAAAAAAAACACAAGCATTACAAATGGAATTTCATTTTTCACATTACGATTTTTAATAACAAAATAAAATAAAAACTCATTTTCATCTGAATATAAAACAATTTTACATTTCAATTTATATTTATAAAATATACAAAAGGACAAAAATATGTATACATACTATATTAAATAACAGGACAATAAAGTTTTTATTTTGTTACTAAAATAAAAAAAAAAAAATAACAAAAGAAAAAGAGTAAAAAATCTATTTTCATTAATGGAAAATATTTATTTCCTATAATTTTACATATATATTGAACTGTTGTTGTTTTGTTTTTTTTTCGTTTCTTTTTTTTATTCTTCGTTTTTCCTTTTTTTTCATGAAAAACAAAAAAAAATTATCATCCTGAAACACTATAAATATGAATGGAAGTAATATCCTCATACAGAATATAAAATGTAGTACAGTTGATAATATACGTTACTCATTACAACATAGCGGAAAAAATATTTTTAGATATTAAAAACGTTATAGTAAATAGTTTTTAAAACGTAAATAATTTTTTTTTTCATTCTGACTAATGAATTAATTCTGACTAGTCGTACTTAAGTTAACTTAATACATTTGGTTAAGTTTACATCAAAACTTAAAACTACTTGTTTAAGGAAACTGAAATTTAATTTGGCTAGTTAGACCTATAGCAATATAAAAAAAAATATTTCTGAGGAAAACAACAACAAACAGAAATTGCATATTATGTCGGATACGCCTTGGATTACATTTAATATTACAATTCTATATTTAACGAAAATTTAACGAATTGTGAGATTCAACTCAATTGAATTAAATTCAGTTCAATTGGCACTGTATTTTATAAATCTGTACAGTTCGTAGGTTTTGTAGATGATATCGATATCATTTGAATCTCGCGATGAGCAGTCTTCGAAGGTTTAACACAGATTGAAGAAGAGAAGATAAAAGTGAGGCTTCTTATAAGCGAGAAAATAAATAAATATATGGTATCGATAAATAAATACAGTTCTCGCATCATCATATAGGATACAACATTATATAATAATATGAGCCCACAAATATTACTTTGCTGTTCGAAACCAGGAGTTTATCTAAAACAAACATTAATCGATTGATGTTGTAATAAGACAACAAATTACCCCGATTTATCTAAGCCATTGATTTCAAAGCTCCTTTCTCGAGATAATAAATCACAACTGTACAAGACACGCCACCTGCCGATATTGCGTATATGGTACTGAAGCTTGAACATTACCAAAAGAAAGTGAGAATGTTATTTTCGGAAGAAAAACATAGAGTACAGTCCCATGTTTAACGAAAGGCTTTGGAGAAGAAAATATAACACGCAATTGTATCAACTTTTTAACAAAATTGACTTAGCCTAAAATAACTTCACTTACTGGGATATGTAGAATGGATGGAAGAAAATCTTCAAAATAAAACCCCTAGAAGGACCGCACAAAGTGGTCCAGGAGACGTCCAAGTCCACACAAAGTGGTCCAGGAGTGATCCAAGTGTGGCAGGAGACCACACCTTTGCTGGGAAAATGAAGTATATGGGCAGATATGAAAAAACTTCATATTTCCAACTGGAGATATGCGAACTCTAGTTCTAGTAACTGCAATAAATGTAGAACAATAATGCGCCATTTAAGTATTATTGATTTCTAAAGAAGTTAACTACTATTCAGTTTATACTATCCACATTAAATTATGCGAATATATACTTGTATATTATGCAACAATATGGTAAACATTATAAAGAAAAATGAAGAGAAAAAAAAAAAAAAAAGAATTACAAACAAAACAAAAAAATAAAATTTAAAAGGGAAAATTATTAAAATTGTGCACATTCGATCGAAAACAAAACAAAACAAAAAAAAAAAACGAAATATGGGAATCCTTTTTGTAGTTTTGTTATTGTTTTTTTTTTTTTTGTCAACAATCCTTTGGTTGATTGGATTTAAAGCAAAACAAGAAAAAAAATCACAAAAAGTTTTTTTTTGTTGTTTTGATTTTTTTTGTTGTTTTTTTCTATACTATTTCCTTTTCAAGAACCACCATAATTTGAAATTCCTAACAAGTTTTTTTTTTTTAAATTGAGGGTTAAAAAGAGGAAACAAATTTTTTTCATTTTTCGTTTTTTTTTTTTTTTTTGTTTCTCATTTTGTATTTTCCATTCAATTACCCTTAAGGACAGGTTAATAGAATGCCAATATGTTTTATATTTTTTTTTTATTTTTTTTTTTTTTTACTTTTTTATTCTCCTCTTTTTCTTTCACTTTTTATCATTGTATTATATTTTGGTTTCTGTATATATAAACATTAAGAAAAGAAGAAAAAAAAAATAACTGTATCTTTTCATGTTTAATAAAATGCGGTACTTTGGTTCTGAAGAACAAGAAAAAAAAATAAATAAATAAACTTAAATATTAATAGAAAATCCTTTTCTTTCTCCTATTCAATTGTATCCTGTGTGAATTTAAATTATGTTTGGCATATTTTTTAATTTTATACCTATATTTGGGGGGTTCTCTATAGTTAAGGAAGTAAAACAACAATTTTTATTAAAAAAATTTTTTTTTGTTTTTTTTTTTTTATTAATTTTTATGATTTTTTAATGACAGTTTGAAACAATTAAGAAAATTGGGTTTTTCTATGTTTTTTTTTTTATATTTTATGGATTTTAAAATAAAAAACAAATGTTTGTCCCTTTTTTAGTCCTTGGGGATTTATATCCTTGAGTCTTATTATTTTGTTTTCCATCAAGAATGGAATTAGTTTTCTAGGAAAGCTTTTGTATTTTTTTCAAGAAAGATTTTTTTTTTATTATTAAGTACCATGTGAGCCTATGAGTATAGTACAGTTCTTGTAATATACATCTATACGTTCTAAGTTGTTGTATAAGTTGTTGTATTTATAAGGAACAGAATGCATTTATATGTTGAGGAATCATATTGGATAGCAAGAGATGGGTAGGGTAAGCGGAATTGGATGTTTTAGTTGCATCTGGAAATATAGTTAACACTAAGTTGTGTGACGATTGGAATTACCCCTTTTTTGATAATTTTAAGACTATGAGATGAGCCATCTAACTATTTTTACTATATTAAGCATATACTTGGCATATACAATCACATATTATTTTTTTTGTTTGCTTGTTAATCTTGGATTTTTAATATTTCAACAGATTTAAAAGTTTAAAACTACATCACTACATCACAGAGTAACTTCGCCTTCATAATACAGTCCATTTCATTTTAACGGGGTATTTAAATTGTTAGTTCGTTTGTTCCCCAAAAATTGTTTATACATAATTTATAATGACAGAATGTTCTTATATTTAAGTTAGAGTTTAAATTATAGTATTTTATCACCTACGATTTTTGTTTTAGTGTGCTATTCTGATTCACAACAAAACCTAATTATAATGTCAAAATAACTCAACGTAATTTTTAAGTTAAGTTGTATACAAATATAACTATTATGATTGACAACATTTTCAAGGAATATACAACGCCTGATTCTGAAATTGACATTAAAGCAATACTATACCGTTCATTAAGGACATAGATCTACTCTACAATTCTAAGACAATTAACGGGTAAGTACAATAGTTAATTCCATTATAATAATAATAAAAAACATTATGATTGACAACAGTTTATGTTTAAGTTGACAATAAAAACGTTACAAAGCTATTTATATACTGCAATTATATATTATTAAGTATTTTTTTAAGTGGTGTTTTTATAAAAGTTAAAAATATTTTAATAAACATTTTTTGAAAATATGGAAAAGTAGAAATGTGTGGGTGAAAAATTCTATAATTTAAAAAAATAAATTTACGATGATGCAACATTTTTAATTTTTTATATTTTTAATTTTTACTTTTTACTATTTATGGGATTTATTGGATATTATACGATTGGATTTTGCATAAACAACTCAACTTAATACTGTTGTGAATAGGAATAGCACCGTTATTCTAGGTTTATTTTACACCACATTTGTTGTTGTTGTATTTACAATTTATTTTAATAGATAATACAATGAAAAAGTGTGAAAAATCACAAAATATCTTATTTGACTACTTGTATTTTTATATTGATAATTAAATTGCGTTCTAAATTAATTTAAGTTTTTTACTGTTCTTATATATAGCAGATTAATGTTCAAATCATGTTCAAGCTCCATACTAGACTTAATCAAGTCAGTCAGATTTCGAATTGTATTCTCCAAATATATCTGTAAAACCGTTTTGGGAAAGCTTTAATAATGATTAAAGTCAAAAGCAAAATTGATATTAATTATCTTGTCATATTTTCAATATTCATTAATTGGCGCGATAAAATGAATCTCTTAGACCTATTTCTGACCTCTCATCCAGAAAATATTCCACCTCCGTTAATTCTGAACTTGGTAAATTTGGCCATAATCTTGTAAATGTCCGTTTTGTAATGAACACATTGACCAAAAAAAATATACCAGCCAAAAGATTAATATGGCATTATAACCGAGCCAACTGGGATGATCCAAAACATTTTTTGACAAGCTTTGATTGATCTTGGTGTTTTTAACATAAGAATGTTGAATTTGCTACAAAAGTTTTTAGCCAAACGATCCAGTTAGGTATGCAATTTTTTATTCTTAACTCGTTAAAAGATATAAAGAGGCAATTAGAAATCTCAAGACCAATGAATCAGAGGAATCAAGGAAGAATTACAACAACGACATAAACAAATATAAAAAGGTCATTAACCAACAGAAGTTTTTACATACAGAAAGGTTGAGACAACAAATCCTATATCTTCCTAACATCACTAACAGAACCTTTTGGTCACTTTCGAAAAATGTCATGCATAATTTCTGCGAATTTTCATTTCCGCCACTAATAGATAAGGTCAAAATAACATCAGATTCGGCTGGAAAAGCGAATTTATTTGGTAAATTGTTTTCTGCTGTAAAAGGTGTTTTGGCATCGCCTAATGTTTTGGCTATGTATAAAAAAAATACAAAATTATAAATATGTACTTGTTTATTATTTATTTAGACTTATTATGCCGAATAAATCTGACAATTAAATTTAGATGATAAATTCTATGGAAAAACAATATTTCCGTTATGCTGACTTTAAAAAACAATTTAAATTGTCCAAATTGGTTTGAAATTTATTGGTATTTTAATGATGTGAAAGAGATTGAGATAATTAAATCTATTTGATAGAAAAAAAAACAAAATAAAAAAAAAACAAAAGTCTTAATCAGCATAACATACAAACATCCGACAATAGACTCATTGAAAAACTTTTATTTTTATTTTTGAATTTTAAATAAAATTTAACACTTTTCTTCTATTTTGCATACATTTTCTTCTCTATATGTTCCTTCAAATCTACCATTATGCCACAAAGGATTTCTCTAACCATTGAACTGCGAAAAAATATATATATATAGATATTTACATTTTTTTCTATTCATATGAATAATTTTGCATGGATGTGTATTTGAAGAATATACAAAGAAATCCTTAAAATAAGGAGTGAAAATCGATTTGAAAGAAAATAAAATAATTTTTTTTTTTATTAAAATGACAATGAAAATATTTTTGGTAACAAAAAATAAGTTTATAGAAAGGAAAAAGAGAGTATGAACCAGAGAAAAAGAGATCAGTTCATCACTAACTAACTCTGCTAAATAAATCTCTATCATATTTTCAAAAGAACAAACAAAGCTTTGACAAAAAATTTTCTTTTTTTTTTCGTTTTTTTTTTCTATAATCCGTTTGTTTCTCAAGGGATGCTTTCTAATGGCACAATATACAAAAGAAAACCCATTACAAATATATATAAGTATGTGTATATGAATTTAGGAAAAATAGTTAGCTATTTTAGGGTAAGAAAATTTATTTTTATTATACTTATGGTCTTCCCCTATGTCTACTTAAATTCGAGTTGATGTAAAATATTTTGTCTTGTACTTAGTCGATTTTTAATATTATTTGTGAAAGTTTTGAACTATTGTGTTTATTAATTTTTGTGGGCTTTTAAAACAATAATTTCATTGAAAACAAAGGTCTAAATGTCGAATTGAAAAATTGTAGACTGAAAAGCAAACGTGAAAGGGTCCATTTTAAATATTTTCAATGGCAGCACAGTTTTGTGATGCGTTTTTGTTGCATGGTAGAGGCCATCAATCACTCATAATCCTACTCAATGCATGGCTGTTTAATTGAATTTCGCTTTAACAAAAAAAAATATTTCATAAATACCATACAATTGGCAACTCTATCATAACTGAATATTATATATATTTATTATAGATAAGATCATTTCGGACAAAAAGGACATCTCCGTATCAACACAAAAGGTGAATTTAGTGATTTAATTTTTTTATCTTGTTTTGAAAGAAATAAATATATTAGTGAATTGTATTATATTGTATTATTGGTGTTTTGTAAAGTTTCATTTTATTGAAATCCTTTTATTTTGATTTTTAAGTGTTTTAAGGGAACAGGACACAACAAAATAAGGAACAAAAATAAAGTTTTTTAGCACTCCTTGCAAAAAATATATATATATATATTTTTATTTACTATTTAATGTTTTATATAACAATACAAATATGTATAAGTTATCATGAATATATACATAGTATTGTTGGTGGCGATGGTGGTAGCCATGATGGTATAAATTGAAACACTTAAGGGATAATAAAAAGTAACTATTATTATGAATATTTGAATGAAAAGAAGAATTGTTAGACTGAATTTTATATCTTTTAAAAAATTCAAAGGATACACAAACATCAAAAGGATGCAAGAATAGAAATAAATGAAAATAAATATGAAGAGTAAAAGTATAGACAGAGAAGATAATAACAATGAAATCGAAACTTTTATACTAAAAAATGAAAAAAAAAAAAAAGCAAAATTCCTTTTGATTTTTATTGTTGAGAAAATTAAAAAAAAAGAAAACAAACATAGAAAATAAAAATATGATTTGAAAGAGAAAAGTATAAAAAAAAAAAATTAATGTTAAGATTATTAAAAAACAAAAGTATATTACAGAGATTTGAATTCATAACATTTTAATTTACCAAAATTAAGTCAATTCAAATTTATTTACATTTTTTATTTTAATGTTCCTCCATGGAAGTTTTTTCTTCATCATAAAATTGATAAAATGATGAAATAAAAAAAAAAAGAAAATATTAACCATTTTGAAAATCAAAATATGAAATTAAAATTTATTGGAAAAGTATATATATGTACAGAGATTTTTGCAATTTTGTAAAAATTTCGAATGAAAAATTAATTTTTTTTTTTTGTGTATTGAATGAAGTATTTTTAAATTAAATTAGAGTTGAAATTGATTAAGATATGATAGCTATATACATATAGCGGGATTGATTAAATATTATTATGTATATGGATTGTGAAAAGTAGACTGTACTACAATATTGTTTATTTCATGTGCCCAAAATAAGAGTGAATATTGAGGCGCTTCAGTAATATATGTTCAGAAGTTTTATCAGGTGAGATTTTATTTGGTATTGGTATTGTGAAGTAAGACTGACCAAATTTTCTTCTATTGTGAATACTGAGAAAATCGACGTTTTTTGACAGTTAACATTTTAAATTGATAGTTTTTTTTTTAATGCATAGCCAAAACACTAGGTCCCCACCTTTTATACCGATTGGTACGTTTGGCTAGGATGGGAAAGGAAAATTTGGAAAGGAGGATGGTTAAAAGGGAAGGAGGACAATTACGAACGAAGGTGTTAATGTTCGTCTTAAATTTGTTTAGGTCATAAATATAAACATAGTCATGTTTTGGGAACACATAAGATGGAATTTGGTCCCACATTCGGGATGTTGAGTTATAAACGAATTTCCATAACTTGTCTTTTGCCATATAGGGATTTCAAAGGGATGTTTGTTTTGAAGTTTTTTTTTTTAGAAAAGAAATAGTTATTTAAATTAAAGTGTTTTATTAATAAAATACAAATTTGTCGTCAAACGATTTTTTTTGGTATAATAATTTGTCTATTCTTCAATAATTCGATCGCTTTAATTGAATTTTATTGCTGTATTTTTTTTTGTCATTTTACTAAAAAAAAAGTAAGTATACGTATTTTTAATACCTTTAAAGAGCACATAAAATAAAAAAAATTATAATTTAAATAAAAACTATCAGTAATTAAAATAAAAAACAAACAGTTTAAGTTAAAAAAAAAAATACAATAACAAAACAATGCAATAACACAATTTATTTTATCACGCTAAAATGGAAGTGTAAAAAGTAATACTGACAAAACTTTGTTCTGTTGTAAATCTGAGAAAACTGCCTTTTTTTACAACAAAAATTTTAAATTTGTAGTTTGTTTTAGGCTAGACGCAGACATGCAATTTTTAGTTTGGCAACACTTTCAAATAAACTAATGGGATGTATATATTATGAAATGCTTTATAATGTCAGAAAAATTTACTCTTACTGATATTTACAATACCAATTTTAGTTAGTATTCACAATTTATCAGTAGTTTGCTGAGATCTGATAATCACAATATATATTCTGAGTATCTGCTGACACTTCTCAGATATTAATTGAAAACAGACACTTCCTGTGAAGAGAGTCAAAATACACCACCAAAATAGAAATTCGGCTTTAAATTTCGTGTGCAATCATGCAAAATTTGTCTGTTCTACTGGACAATAAGTGGAATAGCAATAGTAGACTAACTTACTATGTAGTTATGTAAAATGTTGATTAGTCTGCTATTGTTATTTCTACTATGGCTATTAGTTACCATATTTATTTATTTATTTATTTTCAATCATTAAATGCCGAAAGAGATTTCTCTCATTCTAAGGCTTTATATAAATTTAATTCTTACTATTTATAGCGGCCTTTTGCTATTGGGCTACTTTAGTATCTACGTGGAAAATTAAATGATTTCGAGAACTTCAAACACCCCATTGATATTTTATTAGATCCATGTTATATGCTGAAGCACAATTATTCTAAATGTGAAACTAATAGAATAAAGACAAATATAATTGAACCTCTTTGTTGGTTTTGTATGTTAAAATGACGTACTTAGATAATATATAGAATGATAGCTATAGAATCCCTAAAGTTATCGGTTATATGCTTAGCTATACGGGGTAGTAAATATTATCTGAATTCTAATCAAAAGGTCCCGAATTAAAATTCTACTTCGGGAATGTATATTGTAAAAATTTATTATCAATGCTGCTGTTGATTTAGAATACAATCAAATTAAATGGAACTATGCTATTATGAAGATGAAGTTGAAGTGTAGTAGCCCATCCATATTCATTTAAAGTTAGTATATAGATATAAAAAAATTCAAAATAAAGAGTTGTTGTACGTGATTATATATATATATATGTAAAGTGCCAAAATATGACCATTAAGAAGAGAATAAAATTTTCTAGAGAAAACTGGATTGAAATGCGCAAATTATTCAAAATATAAACGATATCCCTTTAATAATTATATAAAATTAGTCGAACGAATTATATCCAACTTTACGAATTATATTAACTTGAAATTATATTTCAGTTTATTTAAGAGTATACATAAATAATATTTTCTTAAATTTAATTTATAATAGACTAATTAAATTCAGAATTATGAATTATCGGTTCAGCCAATAAGGACATTAATCCAACTAATTTTCTGTCATTGCCTAGAAGCTGAGAATTAAAGACTATATTTATAATCCAGTACAAATATTTGTTGTATTCTAGTCGGACAGCTCATTATTGATAACATGATGTAATTATCATCATATGACATATTCATCATTCAACAGATCCTATTTATTTATTTCGTTACTAATCAGTGGGCCTACAAAATCTAGTACAAATATTTGTTGTTGAACCTTATTGATGAATGATTGTCATGATGACATGATTATTGATGAAATCATCACCATGTGACATAATCATCATTCAACTGATATTTTTTATTTGTTTCGTTACTAATCATTGAGCCAACTGCTCATTATTTCAATTTAAAAATCTTAAGATTTTACAAACTCTTTCAGGTTTTACAACCCTGACATAACTAGGCTATATACAACAAAACATATATGTAGTTATAAAAGGTCAACCCAGATCATATGCCAGATCAAAAAGCAAATATTTAATTCTTCAAAAACTAAACCAAAAAAAAATAATAACTAAAACAAAAAAAAAAAAAACAAAAACTCATCAACTTTATTTCAACAACCAAATTTTCTATTATTTCACGATTACTAGACAAAAAAAATAGTAATAAAAAATTAAATCTATATTTCAATTTAATTAAAAAGATAGATATATTACTCCTAGACATATATTTATATATTTATACATATACATATATATATAATATCCAATAAAAATTCGATTGTAATAATTTATTAATTATTTATGTAATATACACACATGATCTTATATTCAATTCAATTAACACTTTTCACATTTAATTCGTTCATATATCAGATTACTTTTTTTTCTTTTTTTATTTATTCGTTCTGCTATCTCTTTCTCTCTCCTTGTATAATTTCCATTTACATTACAAATAATTAAAACGCCAAATAATCATTAAATTAACTTGAGAATTTTCAACGAAACAAAAAAATAAAAACAAAAACAAAACATACCAAATTATTTCTTAATACGTATACAACTTGATATTAGGGATATAAATGTAAAGAAAATCTAATTTATTGAAAAAAGAGAAAAAGAATAAGAAAAGAAAAAAAAAGAAAATTCTCATGAGATGAATTTCATTTATATGTATATATATATCGTATCCAATAAGGTCTTAGATTCTTCCGACAAATCAACAATAACTATATGAATAGTGGAGTCTTAGTATTTTTTCTAATTCAATCTGCTTTGTTCACATTTTCATATACATACATTCATACATACAGATATTTTTTTTATATAATTGGAAGAAATTTTGATAGTCGTAGGTGAAATCATTTCCAATATAGTACAAGAAACAAAATTTCGAATTAATGTTGTGTCATCATTAATCTTAATATATGTGTATATATATATATATATATATATATATATATATGTAACAAAATAAAGTAACAAACTGTTACATCACATCAACATCTCATACTATTTTTTTTTTTGTTTTAGAACACCGCAGATACAGGGTAAATCAGAAAAATAATGGGAAACTATTAAGATTAAAATTTAGCGCTTGAAAAATAATTACCATTTTAAAAATTATTTATTTATTTATTTATTTCAGCTGCTGGGAAATTTATAAATTTATTAAATAAGTAATTAAACTATATGGAATTAAATTTATTCAATTACAGTAATTTTTATACAATGGACTAATATGTAACAATTAAAACTTCACAGATATTGTATATACTAACAAATTTAAACAGTCTGAAAAAGAAGCTTTAAATCCTATGAAGAACTAAAGATTAATTCAAATCTAATCTAAATCAACAGATTATAGTTTGGAGATCTTTTGAACCCGAGCCATCACTAATTTTGATGTATTGCATGCTTTTTTCCGAGTTAATGTTTTCAATTTAATTTCGAATAACCTTACAAATGTTTTACTATTCACTGAACTTCTACAAAAGTCTTCAATCTAATGTTAGATGATTGGTATATAAAAATAAATAAAACTGGTTTCCGAAATCATTTGATATCTTTAGATATAATCAATTATAAAATATAGTTAAATTTCTATTATAATATTGTATATATTGTATGAATGAAAGGAAGTTTTAAATTTAATATCAAAATATTTGATATAGAACGGTATTTCTGGATGGATGAATAGAAATATAAAATACCTGTAACCCAATCCGTGGCATAGGGTGGAACAGATAATGTAAAATGTAATATAGAATAAAATAATTTGAATATATACAGTATTACTAGGATTTTGATGGGGCTGACTATGTATTATAACTCCGAGCAATGCCCCACGGATAGTGTTACAGGACAATGATTATGATGAGCGTGAATTTTAATTTATACCTCACGATATTTGTTTGATTCTTGAAGGTTAAAATTCTAAAAACTATTTGTAAAAGATTTTAGAAAACACATCAGAAAATC
Source organism: Argyra leucocephala (assembly GCA_963942445.1). Lineage (NCBI taxonomy): Eukaryota > Metazoa > Arthropoda > Insecta > Diptera > Dolichopodidae > Argyra > Argyra leucocephala. The sequence continues at coordinate 156,714,719 of OZ012677.1, read as the reverse complement.
ATTTTCAAACATCTTTAACCTGGGCAGGAATTTGAACAAATTTAATACTTGAATTAAAAACTAATATAATAAAGTCGAGAATAGTTTTTCTTAACTCATATATTACTATTATTATTCACTATCACCAAACTCTACGAACGTTACAACGAGGTAAAGGCAAGTGATTAAGTAAAACATGTAGCAAAGAAGCTGTTAAACTTTGATACGGCAGTACATTGCAGGAAGGGTCGACAAAGCCTCAGTGAAAGTATCAATTGAATGTATATATCCTTCAACACTTCGTTAACATCAACTGGTAAAGCCGGGCACAAGATAGAGGTGTCTGGGAAAAAAATTTGAGGAGGATCAAAATCTCTCCCAAATTTATAAAGAAATCTACGTAACTAAATAAGTATATTCATCACAGTACTTTAGGTTTAATTTTTATTTTCCACCACTGTATTTGTTTTTTTTTTTGATTCATTTGTGAAGGCTATTCACCCACTTTGAATCATTGAATCACTATAAAATTTGAACTTCATGTAGATATAAATTCGTGTTTTATTTTTTTATTTTTTTTATGTTTTAGTTTAGTTATTAATAACACACATGAGAGTACGTCTACAACAACTAAAAATCATTCAACACTTTTAATTTCATTTTGAATCAATGAAAGATTAATTAAATTTTTTTTTTTATTTTATTCTTTGCGTTAGTATCCTTTACTTCCTAAATATTCTGAAATCATAAAAACTAAAAGAAAAAAAAATAAATTTCATTCATATCATGATACTTCACTATTATTCGCTATGTTCATTCGTTTTTTTTTTTTTGTTGTTTTACTTTTTTTTTTGTTGTCTTTTTCAATTAATTTAACATTATTAATCTCTCTGTGTTCTATAGTTAATGTATTTTTTTGTTAGGTTTTGTATTTCTAGCTGATAAATGGATGAATAGATGTTTGGTATATAGAGTTAGAAAATTATGTGTAAAAAATTTGGAATTTTTTCTATATATTTTATTTACTGTAAAAGAAAAAAAAATACCAAAAAAAATTGACACAAGAAGTGAACAAAAAACTTTATAATAATTTATTCAGGACGTCTCTGTTGCGACGGGTTTGAGTAAGAAAATTATTGATCGAGCATTTATACTTATGGTAAGAGTTTTGCCAAAAACTAATTGACAACAGTTATTTAAAATCAAATACAGACGAATTGATCTAAAATACTTGATCATTATTTGTTTTTAAAGGGCAGCAGTGATCAAAATGAGTTTGATTGCGAGGGCGTTTCCGGACCTCTCGCACTTGCACTTGGTACTTGCACTAAGCCTGTCAAATCGCAATAAATTTATTATGCCGAAAAATGTAGTATTTTCGGAAAGTGCAAGTAGGGATATCAAGTGCCAGTGCGAATGGTCCGGAAATTACCTTAGTCAAAAATTTTGTTCCAAATTCAAATTACTAAATTCCCAAAAATATTCAGTTAAACATTTGTTCAATTGGAACACTATACTAGGCGGTTTATTATTTGTTGATTGAAGCATTGTCACATACTCTGAGAAGCCAGTTTTGCGATACATAACGAAAAATTTATTATTTAGTTTAGATGTTTTTAGGTTTTCATGGTATTCTGAGAAGCGATTTTTTATGTTATTTGTCATAAAAAATTAAAAATGAAGCGAATGAGAAAAAGTTTAAAATTAAATTTAATTAAATTAAACTAAAGTTAGTTTAATATTAATTATTAAATGAGAATTTAAATCTATATTTTTAACTGTAAAACAGTTACAAATAGAACTTTTATACTTATTATATTACAACAACAAAATAAATAAAAATTTAGAAATTAACACTATTATCAGCATGAATACCACGAAAAATTGTACTGCAGAATAATATAATAATAAAATGCCAAAGTAACAGTTTTTGACAGCTTTAATACAAATTAAAGGCTCAACGTACAATGCTGTTAGTATCACAAGGTATTATATTTGTTTTTTTTTTTTTTACATTCTTAAACTAGTCTAGCCTACAAAAATTGACAAAAACAGCTATTTATTTATAATTTTATTAACATCTAAGCACCTTTTTTGTTTTTATGCTAATTTTGTGCACTATTTTTAAGAATTTTTAATACTTTACAAATTGTTTTGTCTTCGAATTATATTATTAGAGAGAAGTAGAGAGTAAAAACCAATAATTTTTTATTAATAAATAAAAAATTATACTTTGTGCTAATTATAATTAGAGATTTCCAACCATCAATAGTTTGATTTAATTAATTTATCCTTATCCGGTACCAATTTTAAATTCTCCATTTAGTTTAGCCCATCTTTTCATTTAGCACGTCTATGGTATACGGTATGATTACGGTTTTGAATTTAACCGTTTTTATCTAAAAAAGATAAAATGATCAGAATCTATGAAGGCCGTGATTATTGTCTTTTTGATGTAGTCCTCATTGTGGTAGAATATATGCGATATCAAACTATTTTCCGAAATGTTTTGTGCTTAATCATAATGCCTTCGAATTAATTTTATAATCAAATTATCGATTCTAATCATTTTAGCTACAAGTATTTATTAGAGTATAGTAATGCTTGTATTCGGATCCGGTTTTCTATATATATATTTGTACAAACTCTCATAAGATATCATATGATATACGAATTAGAACACCAATTTTTTTATAATATAATGGGATTCTAACGATTTGTAGCGACAAAATGATTTAGCATAAGTCTCTTTTACAAAACCGAATACATGGAAGAGACGATATAACATTTAACAATAAATTGTTTATATTTAAAAATGTACAAAATTTCACTTGTGTTCTGAATTAATTAAATTTTTAATTTTATAATATAAGATCGTAATTCATCTGTTGAACACAAACATCAAAGTCGCTTTAACTCGATTCGACTAGTTTACATCAATGCAATTAAATTGAACAAAATTCATTAATCAATTACACTATATTTTTTTTTTTAATGTAAAATAGATTCTTCTATTATTCCTATCTAATTACATTGACAATCACTAATGTTTTTTACTAAATAAATTTCAAGTGATGAAAATTTTATTATTACTTAGAATAAAAATAATTATATCTTCAAATCCTCTTGGCACCATTTAAACGTCAGACAAAATCTAAGATTAAATCTGATGAAAATCTGACATGCAAACAGAATCTGACATTAGATATAATCCGATGAAAGAAAAACAAAAATAGAGATTATGTATTTCCATGGAATTTTATAGCATAAAATATAACGGGAAATACAGTTTTCAATTAGTGAATGTGTTGCAATCAACTGGATTTAACTTTTGAATTCATTCATTACACAGATTATTTTTGGGGAATATTATTAAAAATATTTTTGGAAAATTAATTATTTATTTATCGTATGGTTAGATACTATGGTTACCGTCCTTCTAGTTTTATTCTATACTCTCCCAAACTAGTCAAAATTATGACTTATCCCAAAGTCATGTCGAACATCATAAACGAACGCTTGAAATCTATATATATGAAGAACAAATAAGCGAATACCAGTATGGATTTAGTAGCAATAGATTTACCATTGATCAAGTATTCCTTGAGTACGACAAAGAGATGCACTTTCAAATATGATTTTTAACATGGTACTACTCTATTCTACTAGTATATCCTAACGATATAGCAATAATTACAAAAAGCTACTAAGAACTAAGAACTAACTAGAAAGAAATATTTAAAATACCTTGAAAATCAGTCTGCAAATAAATGAACCAAAGACTAAATATTTAAAGATGTCCAGAAGTGAAATATGAAGACAACATGAAAATATAAAAAAATACTCCGACAAATCTATGGTGCTATTAGATTAGAAAATGGACAATATGGTAGAAGATCTAACGATGAACTATATGAGCTAACGAATGGATATAATATAATAAAATTCATAAATCCAAAAACTAAGATGGGCCGGACATAACTATAATAAAAAAAAAATCCAGAAAACCACCGAGCTCAGCTTAGAATATTCTCGGCAATTCCCATGAGGACAATAGGTTGCGGCAGACTGAGAAATAGATGGAAAGACAATATTGAAGCAAACGCGAGAAATCTGGAAATAGTAAATTGGAAGACGACTGCAAGAGCAAAAGATGATTGGAGGAAAACTGTGAAGAACGCTAACACTCACCAAGGGTTGTAATGCTATATGAAGACGATGATCTCAAATAAGCGGTATAACTGATTATAAAACGAATTTGACATATGAACATAAATTGTTTTCATTAATATAAATAACAGAATGGATACGATTGTACAACACTAAAATTTGTATCGGTTATTGGTAATCAGACAGTTTGTAATAATATCTTAATCTTCTAATAATTTGATTTTAATTTACTTATTATAAATTTTCAAAAATAATCAATTTATATAATTAAATTTTTCAGTAAATATCTTAAAATATCATTCCTTACATCCAATTTTTTAGTCTTACAGAAATACTCTTTAATTTGGAATGAAAAAAAAGAAAATTAAATTACTTGGAATAATAACTTGGATATCAACTTGAATAATAACTTGGATTATTACTTATTATCTTCTTAATTGAATTTCACCTTCATTCAAATCATTTCATTATGTATTCAATCCATGTAATGTATTTCAGCTTAAAAAATTTCATTATCTTTATCAACACAACTACGACCAAATCTTTTCCTCAATTATTTCTCAATTTTGATTGTAAATTCAATCCAAACAACAGAAGAGAAAATCGGATTCTCATTGATTTCAATTCTTTTAATTTCAAATGACATAAGAGAATATAAAATAGTGTCATATTATCATTTTCGGAAACATAAAATATACAAATTAATATATTTATCATTAAAATCGGAAGAATTCTGGAGAGAGCTACGAAAATTATTTTTTTTTTCTTCCTGTGTTGGTTTGTTTAGCATTTTTTTTTCTTTTTATTTTCTTGCTGAATGACTCAATAATAAATCACTTTAACAGTTTTTCCTAATGAAAGAATGGAAATTTGATGAAATGTAAAAATAAAAATAAAAATAAAAATTAACAAACAATAACAAGAATAGAAAATTAATTAATTGCCATGAGATCCTGCAAATAAAAAAAAATATAAATTCTGGTCTTCAGTTTTTCATATACATATGTTTGTATGTGTATGAAAAGGATATTAGTGGACGATACGAATATACGATATGTTTTTTCTTTGTTTTTATTTTATGTGGTTTGTAAAGAGTGGATACATTAAGGCGTTTTTCAATGTTTACATAAATGTCGGAAAATCTGACAAAAAAAAAAAAAACAAGAACCAGTGTTGTGATTTTAAAAGAATTTATAATTTAAAAATGTTTTTCTGATTACATGTACATATACACATATAATGCAATTAAAGGTGACCAAATGTTTAAAACAAAATAATAAGTAAAATTGTAATAAAATTTTGCTCTTTTTTATGTAATTTCAGGTCTATGGGATAAACATTCTAACGGTTTTTACACAGAGATTTGGCATACACAAATACAAACAATAGTTTTTTTTTAAGTTAGATATGTCTACTAATCTAAATGTGGAAAACTAATTATATTTTATTTTAATAGCATAATTTCATTTTATTTTAGTAATAAGAAAATTATTTTCCAAATATTCCAAATAATTGGATTAGATAACCTTGAGTGGGATTCAAACCCACCATAATACATTCTGCTTAGTTGTCAGATGATACAACCAATACTACACCACCCCATATCAAGTCAGCAAGTACTTATTGCTTGTACTTACTGTTCTATTTAACTAATTTATTAGAATGTAAACCATACGTAAAAGTTTACTTAAATACTGTTAGAAATTTATAATTTTGTGGTATTTTACAATGGGTCTCTTTGGTCTAAGTGTGGTGACTTAGACAACTACTTGTACCTACCTAACCTATAATAAATAATTTAAAACAAGAAATAACCAATAATAGAATTGGCATTTAATAAAAATTGAAAATGATCTTTCGCAAAAGGGAAAGACAAGGAGAGAAGAAGAAGAATATAGAATACAAACTGACACAAAATGATTCAGCAGTCAAATTAAGTGTTATTCAAAATTAAATTTAAATATTCTATTTCACGTTGTCAACTTTAATGTTATTTAGATTTAGTTACTTGAAATGGTGAGAAATCGCCTGTGATCGACAGCAATGTTGAACGCTAATGAATCAGCCTAAGGACTTGTATGGTCTTGTATGGACCAACTAATTAAGTATATTATAATATTTACTTCCGGCTTTTATTTTGTTGCTACAAATGAAATTTTTGAAGATTCTAAATTAAAATGAGAGAGAGTAAAATGTTGAAATGTTGAAACTATACTAGAACAATCTAGAGTAAAAAATAACACTTTTTTGTGTTCAGTAGTTTCCGTTAATTGAACTTTTTTGTTTAAATGTGTTCTGATTGGTGTTCAGTAGATTGTCCAAAACAGTTCTAAATCGATCTTCTTTGCTCTGAATTTTTTTATACAGCTTTCTACTTCAACTTCTGCTCATACTTTTATTTCTAATAGTTTTATCTACATGATATAGCTCGAACAAAATTATTTAAATCGATACATGTTTAATTTTAATACAACATTATTTTTTCAAATTTATAACTGTAAATAAAAGACATAATCAATTGGAGCATTCGGTTCGGCATAATCAATTATAAATTAACAAAATTGTGTAGTTGTCAATATAGTTAAAATCAATTGAATATTAACAAAATTGTGTAATTGTCAAAATGATTAATGAAATTAAAATCAATGGACGTATTAATTTGCATTAGACTTCATTATACCGATCACATATAATTTATTGCATCTTCTCCATTTTGCTGAAGAATGTAAAAACAAAGTGTAAAAAACCTAGAAGTTTTTAATCTCTATTTCGCTGGGTTTTTTTTTGCAATTTATCAAAATAATAGTTTTAAAATGTGATACCGCTATGGATTCAAAAATTTTAAATTTCATTTGAATATGTTATTATTATTTATTTATTATTATTAATTCATCACAGTTATAATTATGGTCAAGTCTAAGAGCTAGGATGAATATGAATATAAAATTATTGCATTTTTTAAAAATTAAAAATAATAAAAATGTGCCTCATTATCATTATCCATTTACTCAATAGATGGTCACCCTAAGAATGCTAGTGAGTACTGTCAAATTCTACTACATCAGCCTCGAAAATAAATTTGGTTTTTATTTTTATTTCATCAGATATGGTTGAAATTTCCATTTTTATTCACTTAGAAGGAATATATACACATCTATACATATATATATATATGTACATTTAGTATAGTTATTGTAGTTATAGAATATAATTTTTGAATTTTCTGTTCAAATATGAATACACAAGGGAAAAGAAACAGACAGAAAGAGAAAGAAAGAGAATATTTGAATTTATTAGAATTGACGACTACGACTGTAATCAGAATTTTTTTTTTCTTTTTTTTTGTATTCATAAAATGATGATTACATAGCAAGTTATATTAGGTACATACTACATCAGTACTACACTGCTTTTTGTGATGATTACGATGATGTTGGTGATGATTTTGATAGTAATGATGATAGTAATGGTCATGTTGTTTGCTTACCATCAATTCCTTGTTTGCAAAGATTTGCTTTGAGGGTTTGGAACTGATTTTCTAAATTCTTTTTTCCCTTATTTTTTTCAAATGCGATGTGATGAGGTTTTGTAGTAAACTTACTACTGGTTTAGTTTGGTCCAATTTTGTTCATTTTTATATAAGTTTTTATATAGGTTTTGGTTTTAGTTGATTTGAACATTTTTGTTTTGTTTTTGGTTTTATGCTTGTGTTTTGGTTGATTTTGTAGCAAAATTTAAAAAGCAAAAAAAAAACAAAAAAAATATGAAAAAATCCTGAAAGATTTATGATTTGTTTATACAAGAAGCTTTTGGGTAGCTTATAAATCTTGATGGCAATGCTGTCCAAAAATATTCTCATATGACTTGAAATGTAGCTTTTTTGTTTTTATTTTTTATACTCGCAAGATTAGATTCGTTTTTTTTTTTATTTTTTTTTGTTAGATCCACTGGACTCTGTGATTTATAAAAAATTCGTTTTAGTTGTTTTTTTTGCGTTTTTTTTTTATATAAATCAGGTTTTTTTTTAGAATATATATATAATATAGGTATCTGTGTATTATTACAAGTTAAAGGAATACCAATTTAACGTTCAACAAATTTTCATAAATTCTAACTGAGTATATGAAAAGAATATAGATCATAATAATATATAAATATATATATACAATTTTTCTGGATTTGGGACTAGTTAGAAAACTAGGTACGTTTTATGATAAATGTTGACATTTAAATCACCGAAGAGAGTCTTTCGTTTGCTAGTTTAATATATTCCCTGCTCTATTTTTCAATTATGGCCACTCACTTAATGAAAGGAATGGGGGTTTTTTGAATTAGATTTAGTAAAAGTAACTGGTAAAATTCGATAGTTGTTTCTGAAGGTCATTTAGTCATATTGAATAATTTATTGTAGAATTACAGAGATGGGAAAAAATTATTCTTAAAAAGACTGGTTACAAAATTGCCTGATAAATATTTGAAAATGATAAATTTTGCCAGGAATTACAAGATCAATTCAGAACCGAACAGATACATAATAATAACAAACACTGAGTTTATACTAGAATAAAATTGAATAAAAAATATTTAAAGAAACAGTACCAATAAATTTCATCCGAATATAACATAAAACTAGTGGATAAGCAATGAAGATTAGTTGTGTAAAATCTAATTATAGAATATTAATGTAATATTCAGAAAGCCACGTACATACTAAACATATGTTATCAATTTACAGTTATAATTCATAATTCATGTAAATCCACCACATAATTATTTATTTATTTATTCATTTTCAATCTACTGGGATCAAGCTGTTACAGATTTTGCTTACCACTAAGTAATTTTATTAAAAAAATTTGGTTCAATATCAGAAATGCAAAAGGAGAGTCGAGAACAAAATGGAATTAAAAATCTGAAAAATTAATTCAAAAACTGATAAATTGGGCACTACTTGCATAAATATAAAAACCTCATCACGAGCACTATACCTGACTGATAATAATAAACTTGGTTAGATTTAAGTAATTGGAGACCATAACCTGATTTGGACCATAATACCATTTAATCAAGCAGTGTATGTATTAGTGTTGTGTTTAGTTTTTTTTTATTTTACTCTCCTCATGTTCATTCAAACGATTTTTATTCAAAAGGATAACCTAAAAGCTTTTACTGACTACAGTTTTTTTTCTTTTTGTGTCTAATATAACCATGTCTTCTTGTGTTGTATTGAAGGTGTATCTCGTTTTACTTCGGTTCTAATTTCATATTTTTTTTAGAAGTTAACATTTATGAGATTTTATGTATATATATATATATATATATATATTTTTGTTTTTTTTGGTTTTATGATAATTTATTATTAGATGTGAACATGAATCAAAATGTAATGGATGGTTATAGAATCTTGAGAGGGAGATAAAAAATATATAAAACAAAAAAACAAAAACAAAAAAAAAAGACTGAAAATATAAAAAAAAAGTAATATTTTGGATCCCATGTTTTTTTTTTGTTTTTTATTTAAAGATAACATTGCAGATAACATAAACAAAAATGTTTGGTTATAGATAGAGCTTTAGAAAAATTTTAAATTTAAAGTCAGTTCTGTTTTTTTTTTTTTGTGGAGAGTTAAATGACCGAAGATGTTAAGAGATTTGAAATAATCTTTTTTAAAGCTTTTTGATTTTTTTTTTTTGCTATGATTATTATTTACATAAATTGTTACAGTTAATATTTGATTAGAAATTATGTACTTTACAATTAATTAATTAATTTATTTATTTGTATGACAAAACAAACAATTGTATAAATTGGTATAAATTTGTATAAATTGGTTGTTTAGAAAATATCATTTTTCTCTTCTTTGGGCACTAACAGATGTAGAATTGCTTAAACAAGCAAATTGCAATTAATTTCTTTAAATATTTCTTAAAATTAGAGCTCTCTCGAGCACTACTTTAAAAGTGTTTTACCATTTTATCAATACACATTTTAATTTTTTAAATAGATTTTGTTCATATGGGCTTATCATTCCATTTGCTTATATAATTTTTTAATACTAAAAAAAAAATTAAAACAATTAAAACAAAAAAGTCAATGAACACAAAACTGACCGGAAATATTATATTGTCCATTTGGTCATCATCTTTATATGAATAGTTTAAGGATTATTTTAGGATTTCAACAATTTTTTCGTTTCCCCCTGTGCTTAAATGACAAATAGATGAGCAATATGTTGGAAAAAAATATCCTTTATTTTGCTACTTGGGAATAATCAATGCAATTTATGCCTTAATTAATGACTGCAGTTATTAATATATTAATCTCTTATAACAATAAGCTTTTGTGGTATTTATACCTTGTCTATTTAAAGAACATATTAATATTCTAATGTATTTTTATAGTTAGTTTTTAAGTTGATTTTGTTGAATAAAGAGATATTAAATTTAATACAATAAAAGTGGATTTAAAAATAAGATTTGATGATTAGCAAAAGTTAGCGGTTGATTTAACAGTGAAAATTAACTTTATTTTGGAGCAATGTAGATAATAGGTATAAAAGAGAATGAATATCAGTCGTAAGTACTTATATTATTTTTTTAAATCACAGGTCCTAATTTCAAAGATTGAGCATGAATGTTTTTTGCTTTATAGTGTATATAGTGGTACCAGTCCAGTCCGTTAAAATTTCTGTTCTTTAAAATTACTTTAAATTTAGTTTTATCTTGAATTATTATTAACCAACAGGGGTCCCTGGTAAATATATACTAGCACTATGTCATTTAATTACGTTTCCACCACAATCAAAAATTATTTTTAAAAAATTTATAAAGTTATATATATATTTTAAATTCAAATAATATTATATAAAATGCAATCGATATAATTTTCAATTCAAAAAAAATTTAATTATTTTCAAGCAGAATATTACAAAAAAAAAAAACAAACATTTTTTTTTCTACAATTTTTGAAATTTAAATCTTATAAAAAATAAATAATTGTTATAATTTTATGATCAAATAACGTACCATACATATGGATTGAAATTAAATCTGGTAGCAGGGCTAATAGTAACTAACTAAAAACCAAAATAAAATAAAAAAAATCAAAGAATGTATCTGATGTCAAATAAACATAAAAAAAAAAAATTATAAGCAAAAGAAAAATATTTTTTCCTCTCTTAATTTTGATTTTTCATTTTTCTGATTTTTTGGTTTTCTGTTTTTTTTTTGTAGAACATCTCTTGTGGATTAAAGGAATTTACACAAGCATGATAATTTGGATATAAATTTGAGTGATAGTAAAATAACAACCATTCCAAAAAAAAAAAAAATAAAACCAAAATAAAGGAAAAGGACAAATACCCTTGAGTTTGTATATTTCTATTTTTGGTTTTTTTGATTTTCTTATTTTGTTTGTAGGAATTTTTCAAATATTTTTCTACTCTTCTTTATTGATTTTTGTTCTCTTTCTGTCATTTATATTCTTAATTTTTTTATTTTTTTATTATTCTTCATATTCTGAATGGACTCTGCGATGCTAATATGGTGGTTCCTATATATCCTACAATTGAAATAATCATGTATGTGTATGTGTATATGCAATACAAAGGTTCGTCAGAATCAGGAATCAAAATACACTAGAGTTTATTACTCTCAATTTTGATATCTAGTAAAAAAAAAAAAATGTTTCCATAGGTATAATAATATTAAATAATATACAGTGAGTATCAAAAGTATTTCAATAATATAAATGTTTTTTTTTGTATTTTTGATGATAGTCACTGATAAAGGAAGTAAATTGCTTCCGAAATATCGATATTTGCTTAAATAAAAAGAAATGATTAGTAAAAGGAAATTCAGCTTTTGATTCATCTTTTTTCTTTTTCTTTTATATTATTTCATAATTTTGTTTATTTCTTTACTATTCTTATTTTGATCTTTTAACTGTTAAAAATTTTGCGAAGACAATTACGGTACTTACTACTTATTCCATTATTTTGACCGTATTTAAAAAAAAAACTGTTCTTGATCATCAATGGATGCTCCACTTTCAAATTATGCAAAGTAAACTAAAGTCTATTTTTCTTGTTATTCTAAATTAGGACAAATCCCTAAAAATACTATTAAGTACATATAGAATTAGAAATATGAGTATGTATCTTAGACACGAATATTAGATATATTTATTATTAATTTTATATTAATATATTTTTGGTACACCGTGTATTTTCAATACAATTTTTACTCTAATTTTTACTTTTTTTTCGTTCTTTCAAGCTTTCAAGTTTTCCCTTGAGGCTATCAAATAGAAAATTCCAAAATTCCAAATAAAAAAAAAACATTCCAAAGAAAAACACAAAAATTCATAAAAATAAAACAAAATAAAAAAAAAATTTGAAAAAAAGGATAAGAGGTTTTCTTCTATTTTTTTTTTATTTCATTTGATGCCTTGTAGTAAAAATCGATAAAATTTATAGGAAACAAAAAAAAAAAAATATAAAATAAAATATTGTAACTAAAATTATGATCGTTTATATATACATTAGATTTAAGAAATAAGAAATATATATCGTATGTATATATATATGTATATATATATATATACATTCACACATTTTATTTTTAAAATTTTTTTTTTTTGTTAAGGTTTGAAACTCCTTAATAAACTGAAAATAGTTTTTCCTTGATCATATTGAAGAAAATCTAAATTTATTTTTATTATATATAAATATATATATATATATATATATTATTATATATTATTTAGTATATAAAACATATATTGAAATTTCAAAAAATACATACTTATCTACCTATTTTTCTTCTGTCGATTTTAAATTTAAGTTGAAAGAATTTTTTTATTTTCAAGGATTTTTTTAATTTTAAAGTTTAAAAAATAAATTTTTTTAATCGATTTTTAAAGTTATTTATTAGATTTTTTTTTTCTATTTAATTTTTATATTGGAATTATAACCATAAAATCATTTATATTTGAAAAAAATTCAGTAAATATTTACCAAAATATTTAAAATTTTGAAGCAAAAAAATTTGTTAAATTTTGTAGAGTACTTTAAGTATGTTAAAGACAGTATTGAGTGTTATTTAATTGGTAAACATATACAGAATTATTCAAATTCCAATAAATTAGTACCAGCATATTTTTGAGTACTAGTATGAGTTTATTATTTTTATTTATTTCCATCACATTAACATCACATTTTTATTTTTTATTTACTTCACGATCCGAAGTAATAAGAACACTTACTTATGCCTTACAAGCTTGATAATTTAAAAATATTATTAATTTTGCTAAACAAAACCAAATTCTAATATAACTGTTTCTGAAAAAAACAACTGGAAAATTACATTGTTTTTGGGTTTGCTTATTAGGTAGTTCTAGTTCCGAAATTTGTTTATATATTGAAATATAAAATAATGCAATATAATTTTTCTAGTCAAAATTACTAATGTTAAGCTACCTAAAATAACTGTTTAAAATGTTTTTAGATCGGAGAGGACCACCCAGTTATTTATTTGTATCTCTCCGACCTTTAAGCAGTGATTTTAAGTATTTTAACTTTAATAGTTTTGACTAAAAATATAAAATGTTACAATATTTAGCACCCAGTTTTATTTAATAACTTACATAAACACATATAGTATACAGACTTGAAACATCTCATTATGAAATCTTGGGTTAATTTTGTAGTCAAAAAATTAAGCAGCGATATTTCAAGAGTGTAACAAATCATTAAAGCCGTCAAATTAAATTAGCAGTGTTAAGAATAGAATTGTCCTTTCAATATTTTCGATTGAAAATACACTATGTGTCAACAATTAATTATTTACAAATTATTTGTTTGTTTCAACCTCTCCAATCACTACTAGCTCTGTAATCCGTTGTTTTAACTTAAAAGATTTTATAATAATTACTAAATAGGTTTTATAAATAAAAGTAATAAGCCAAAGGTAAATTTAAGCAAATTAGATCATGTATAACTAATTCATTTACATTTCAATATAAATTTTATATTTATTTTGCTACCTTACAACCCTAATAATAATACTACATATTATGTCCTTGGTATAAAAAATATGAAAATATTTATTCAACAAAACATTCCAATAAATATATTAAATTTCAAATTCAATTATATTTCTGTACTACTACATTATTATTATATACTTATATATCTATATAAGTGATATTGCTTACATACTACATCCATACATGATACATATATTAAAATTAATTGGCTTATAAAATTATCGATTTCAAAATATTTTCAATACAAAAAAATAGCAAAAAAAAAAAAAAATAAGAGAAATAAAACAAAAATGAAAATAAAAATAGAATTAAGCCATCGCATCGGTTTTCATTTCATAATCAAGGAATTAATTTGATTATGACCATATTTAACAAAAAGAAAAAAATTTAAAACAAAAAAAAAACAAATTCACTTTAATTTATTTAATTGTTTTTCTATTATGCAATATTGTTTGTCATAACTGTTTATAATTACTACTATTATATTGAGGTTAAATTGTAATTAAAATTTCTTTCGTGCAATTTTAAATAAAAATTTTTTTTTCTATATGGAATCAAAATGTGGTATCAATTTTTCAATTTCAGCAAGGTAGGTAGGTGTAGATAATTTATGTTATTTCTTATGAGTTTAAGGGCTCCATTAGTGAACGTTAGTGAAATTATATTTAGACCTAATCGTTTAGATTCAAATTTAAATAGATTTTTTCTTCTTTTTCTGTTAGTGCTACAATTTGATGTCGATCTTGATTTTCAAAACAAAATCTGTTTCACTCATTTGTAATTCCAGTTGTTAACTCTGATATAGTATTCAAAAACACAATATATAAGGTTTTTCTATAGTAATTGACAAGTTGTTAGGGAGAATAAATACTAACCGGAAATGTTATATTTATTCATGAGAGAGGTAATTTTGTATGATTACAGCTCCTGGTAAAAAATAAATAGAAATTACATTAGTATATAATAAGAACAAAATTTCCAACCTTTTCTCTCCTAAGATGTGGATAAGTTGAAATTAAAAATACGTAATGAAACCCATGTAACAAATAAAAAAAAAAGAAATGAATAGAATACTG
Source organism: Argyra leucocephala (assembly GCA_963942445.1). Classification (NCBI taxonomy): domain Eukaryota; kingdom Metazoa; phylum Arthropoda; class Insecta; order Diptera; family Dolichopodidae; genus Argyra; species Argyra leucocephala. Next base: position 156,699,447 of record OZ012677.1, on the reverse strand, counting down.
CTGTTTTTATGACTCATTTTAATGAGTCGGTTGATCCTAGATTCATGTTTACAGTCAAATGCAGTCGACTCTATGTTTATATTTATTGTTATTTTAGAAGATTAAAGACTCGCATAAAGAATTTAATTTTTGATTAACTCTGTGCGATTGAGAAAGTCAATCAGACCACTAACTTTGTTCGACAGAATGAGACTGCACACATTATCATGAATTAAAATCAAGAAAACCTGAACTTGACGATTGAAATAGACAATGATTAGAAGTAGGGAACAGCGTATTTATATTAATCCACAAAATATATAAATACCATGTGTACATGTTATAAATAAAATAATTTTACAGAGTACAATATATTAACTTAAATTTAATCTAATTGTATTATCGAATGATACCAGCGTGTAATATACATACGTAAGTAACCGGTGCTCCAAATTAGTCATTTTCACACATGCGACAACATTATTGACCAGCGATGGCATGTTGCAAAATGACAAATACGTTGGGCCGGGTTCCTACAATATATAAATAACTACGAAAAAATTTCATTCCATAACGATTCACATTACAATTATCACAAACGAAAACCTTTAAACAGAATACCTTGATTAAATGTTCGACTAGTGATTTAAAAAACAAAAACCAAACCGTTTTTTTTTTTTTGGTTCTTTTTTGGTCTAATAAATTTCAATTTAAATAGAATTTCAGTGTAATAACATCATTTAAATAAAACTATAAAATATAATTAATAACATTTTTTTGTGACAAAAATCAATATAATAAAAAAAAAAATAAATTTGAAATTAAAATAATCGCATATTGTTTTTGCATTCATTTGAAATTTATTGGAAAAATTATTTATTAGAATTTTTCAATTACTTTAGTGGAAAAACTAAAATTAAAATTTAGTATAAATAGTATTTAAATTTAATATTTAATTCCAGCTCAAAATTCAATTAATAGTAAAAATAAAAACAAGAACCGATAATTGGTTATACGGTCTACTTTCGTCGAATGCAATAATTTAACAAATTTTAAATTTTTGCTTTTGTTATTCCGCAAGCTTTTATTTTTTAATAATCCTGATGATAAGAAACCCTGATTTTTACTAATAAGACATTTTAAATACTTTAACAATTTTAATTTTTATAAAAACTAAATCTATTATTTATAGCCAAAAATGTGTATATTTCTAAAGCCATTTATTTGGAGAATATTCAGATCTAATGTCATGACTATCCTGTTATATACGACTGTGAAATGTGGAAATTTAGTGAAAATGTAATATACAGTAAATAATACACGCTTACGACAAATATTGAATATATTTTGGCAGCGCAAAATGCTGAATTGTATAACGAAACTGGCTACGAATTAATAAGCGGAGACAAAATTGAATTGGATCGAACTAACGTTGTGAAAATCTACGTAAAAAAGCCCAGAAGTCCACTTACCACTGTTAGGTAGTTGAAAAAGCAAAAACTGGAAAAGAGCTACCCTTCGTAAATGCGGCTCAATTAATAAGTCTTAAAATTAGGACAATAAACAAATAGATTTAATTATAAAATTACAGGACATCCAGGTGGAGTATCCAGTGTCGATCCAAATTAACATTTTAACATTTTCAACATAAAAAAAATTCATAAAATGAAACAAATAGCAACTTTAAATACAAGAAGAAACTACACAATTAATCAATCACGTGTTCCTATACCGAATTATAACGAATAGATGATGATGAAATGCAATGCATCTGAAGGCCAATCTATTTATATCTATTCGATAAGAACACACAAAATAAAATTGATTCAACAAAGTATATGATCTGAATATATTAATGGTCCATGATGAACTCCAAAGACTTATAGATAAGGAGTTATGCTGGTCGATTGTTGAATCATCTTAACAATCTATAGCGTGGAATTTACTAGGCATAATTGTAGTGAGAAGATTAAAATATCTTGGTAATATTGTGGATGACCTCAATTGATGTTTAATCACTAGATTGTATGTCTTTTAATGTAGGTTTTAAGATTTGAATAAACTTTTTCTCAAATGAATAAATTAAAATTTCAAATTATTGTCAATTTCTTATGGAAAAATTCAATAAATAAATTATTTAAAATAAAAACAAATAAAAACAAAAACAAAATAATCTATCAGTAATAAAGTGCAGGTATAAAAAATATAGTAAGAAGGAAAATTATATAATTTATAATGGGATCCACCAATTTTTAGGATCCACCAGGGACATCCAATTACTATACATTTAATATGATTCCAGATATTTGTTCAAGTTCAATTTCTGTGGAAACCCTGTGAGAAATCAAATTCATCTCTTCAATTAAACAATAGCTGGGTCTGTTGACCTTATATAAAAAAGCAGTACCCTATATAAGTAGATTCATCAAGATTTCAATCCAAAATTAAATCACAGTGGATACTACAGGTATGTCAGAGGTTTAGGTTCGAAAAAAGAACAAAAAAATTTCCCAAATAAAGTCCAGGAAAATTATGATAGAATAACAAATCGTGAATCTGTGTAAATTAGTTTAGTATGTTTTTATTAACAAAAATTTTAACTTGGTTTACAGTAAAATTCAAAGCAATTTAAAAGAATGAAATGATTTATATTTTGAGTTTTATGCTACATAATATCAGTAGTAAAACCAGCTTTACTTAACATTTATTCATACAATTTTAATTTGTCAAGAGATGTTTCTTGCTAAATGTTGTATCCATTTTTACTTAACTGATATTTCACAAAAAGTCCTGCCAAGTGATAAACAATTTTTTTTCTTTTTTTCAAAAAATGGACAATTGAATGTGTCTTTCGATAAAATATCCCATATCCAGGACAAAAACTTTAAAATATAGTTATATCAAAATACTAACAAAACCGAAAAGTATTGGTGGCTGTTCCAAAGCATATTAAATTTAAACACTAAAAAATTAATAAATCTCGAATAATAAGCGAAGTGAAGTTTACCTCATCGTCACCTGTGGAATTATAATTTAAATGTAATGAACAACAAAACAGCAAAAAAATATATAGAAAGAAGGAAAAGCATATATTTAATAGGATATCCAATTACCACACATTTAATAGGATTCCAGAAATTTGTTTGCAATATTTAAATTCAAAAATGCATTGAATTCAAATTTCTGCGATAATTAGACAAATGGTTTTTTGCTGTAGGTCCATTTTTTTTTTTTTAAATAGAAAATTTTATTTTTAATTCATTTTTTGTTTTTTTGCTGTAACTGCCGAATTGCATTATTTATTGTAAAACATTGTAATTAAAATATTAATGAACTCTAATTTTTTAATTATTTTTAAATTTCAAACAAAAAATATTTTAAGCCGTAAGCTAAAAACAGAAATTACATTTTTTTTTAATTTTCAATATTTTATTTATGAATTTTTGTTGGAATATAAATTTTCTGTTCAAAATTTTCGTCAAACCTATTTCTCATTATTTACGATAAGATTTTGTTTTTTTAAAATAAATATCGTGATTTTCTGAGTGTGATTTAGTAAATTTGGTCTGTTATATAATGAAAACAGTTATAAAAGTTAAATAATTATTTAACCAAAAATAAAATTAATATTCCAACTTTATGAAAAGTACGATTTTAACCAGGACTAGTAACTTCGGTAATAAATCAAAAATAAACTATGTATATGTTACGGGGAATTCGATAAAAGTAGGAATCAGGCATATTCACAGATGACTATAAATAATATAGTTAACAACAATACTGCTGAATACAACAAATTTAAGTGTCGTAAGTTAATGATATCAATAAATTTATTATATTCAACAATGTTTTTATGGATTATAAATATTCATCAGTGAGTTAGTATAATATGTATAACCACTATTTTAACTAACGTGTTCCCTGTAACATTTTACAAATTAGACAAGAACAATAAAAACTGATTGATTGATTTAAAATTCATCCAATAATAGCAAAACATGAAGAAAAAGCATTAAATTTGATCGATAAAGACGGAGAGAGAGAGAGAGAGAGAGAACATAAAAATAAAAAGAAAGATAAATAAGTATACTTGTATTTTGTAAATTGTAAGCTTGTCGTAATACCAATATTTACTAGTATTATTTAATTTTTAAACATTTTTATTAAACCACATTTTATTGTACTTTTCAACAGAAGCGGAAATATTAGTTAAAAAATAAAAATAAAAAACAAAAGCAAAATATTAATTTATTGTTTATTTTTATACATTTATATATATATATATAACGGGAAGTATTTTAAAATAAAAAATAAATATGAAATTATTTATTCAATTATTTACAATAGTTTTATTTTATATAATTTTTTTTCATTTTTTTAAATTTATTTCTTAATTAAAATTATTTATGAATTTTTATTGAAATAAATCTAGAGAATTTATTTTTTTGATGAAATGTTGACAGTACTGTGATTAAGTGTTATGAACAATTTTTTTTTTATCTGACATAATATATGCATTTAATACATAATAATATAACATAGTATTATGAATTGTTGTTTTTGGAAAAAATTTTTTTATCGTTCTGTTTTTTTTTAATTTGACCATACTTTGATTGCATACAATTTTTTGTATGACAGCACTACTATAAGAGTTTAAATGAAAATCAAAAGTTCCCGTATTAAATGATTTTTTGTTTTAAGGATAATAATAAGGTTAATTTAAAGTAAAAGATGTATTCCAGTTCGATGTACAGCAGTACTTAGAGAGCAATGGAAATTAAATTTAACATGATGTGATCAGAGGTTTCATTATTAGATTATATTACCTTCAACTAATCAATCAAAAGTTTGTTATGGAATCGTTCGAACTGTAATAACTAACATTGTTAATCAATAAAAAGCATATATTAGATTTAAAAATAACCGTAATATAAGATCATATCTGTATAAATACGTATTTTATACATATATAATTTATAAAAATTAATGACTACTTATATTTGACCTGTTTTAATTTAGTAGGAGTAGTTAGAAAGTTGTAGTTGGTTAGAGTTTGCATAATTTTCGAATTTATCCAATAAACGAACGAACAAAAATTAATCAATCTTTTAAATGAACCTAACAGCTAATTTATAATCTTGCGCATAACAACAGTCAAATTATATGAATATGGAAATTACTGACTCAAAAAGTAACTGTTAAGGATGTCAGAAACACTTTTCGATGACTATAGATGATGTTACATGTGTTCGAAATTATAAATTTATTAACCAAAAAACTATTACAAATTTTCTTGATGAAGTAGGACTCACAAAAATTTCTAACAGTTGTAAGGCAATAAATTATTTTTTAACTGGCTTTTTAAATTGTAATAAATTACTATTTAATGTCAGCTACGCAGAATAGAAATAAATTTAGAAATTGAGATTGTAGATCGATATTAGAGATCGTAGATATGCGGTATTGGATATGCCAATAGAAGAAGATTTAATTAATTTTTCTAGCCCTTTTCTAGTCCAACCCATACATTTTTATATACAGTTTTCCAACGTTATTTTTAATATTTTTGTAACAACAAACTCAAATTAAAGTTTTACAGTTAATTTAAATAACATGTAAACTAATTTAAAAACAATTTTCAATAATTAAATAAATAAATTTAAATTTCTTACTGAATTGTAGAAAACATTGTTAAAATTGAATCAATTGTGTGACAATCACTTACCTGAAATGAGAAAAATAAATATAAAAAATGAATATTGTAATAATATAATTATATTAAAAGATTAAATAAAGGTTAATAAATTAGATTTATGTTAATATTATAGCAGGACAATTATTATATAATTCGTCCCACTTCTATATTTAAAACTAGAAAATGTTTTTAAGCAATTTAGTGAGTTATAAAATTATCTTCTGTCTTCAGTGTAGAAATTCATTAAAAAAAAAAAATTGAAACAAGGTGAGAAAATCTATTTAGTAATAAATATATCTAATATAGATAAAATAAATATAGAATAATGAAGCATAGATTATGATAGACACAGCCAGAGACATGAGAGATGTTAGAGAATTTTGCAACACAACGTATGCATTCAGTAGAATCAAATTATAGAAATTTTTAAAATTATATTTCTACAATTCTACAATTTTTAGAATCGAAATTATAGAATTGTAACGCTCGAGAAATTTCCTACTAAACGGTGATTTTATGTAGCGCTAAAGTAAAGCGCTATATTAATTTTTCACCAACAAAAATATATGGCTTTTATGTGTTTAATTTTGATATAAAAATTATTTGTTTTTAAACATTAAATTTGTTGTAAGTGGTGTTAAAAGCATGTAAACATTAAAAACAGAAGTAAAACATTTGAGATTTAAAATTCATAGAAATAAAATAAATAATAATAATAAATAAACATAGATAACATAGATTCAAAAAAAAAAATAATATAAATAAGATAAAATAAAACTTATATATAATAATAAATTAAAAATCCATGTAATGTCAAATTAATGAGAAAAGATAATAAAATCAAAATTTATGTAATGTCACATACAACAAACGTCATTTTAAATTTTGCTGCTATTCATTGTAGCGCTAGATTATACTGAACACACCCAATAATTGATAAATATGTATATATCAATCAAATATGTTTGTATAATTGTCTTCTCATCTATATTCAAGAGAGACCGAATTAATATTATGCATAAAATAAGCATAGTTTGAGTTTATGTAAAACATTTATAGTTAGTTATACAATTATTTCAATATATCATGTAAGATATCATACAAATGTAGTAGTCCAAAATTAAGTCAATATATAATTTAGGATATCGTATCGTACAAATATAGTGGCCAAAACATTAGTTCATATACTAAAATGAATGAAACAGTCTTCTACAATTATCCTAGTAGTAGCTTATAGCTTCTAGAGAAATTCATAATTTAAACATACGAAAATCTTATAATTTTTTGATCCAATATCCATACAGCATCTAATCGTAATACATTTTATATATTTTGAATCTACCATCATTCTAACAGTTCCAACAGAAACTTACATATACATCAACAAAGTACTAATTATAAGTACACAAGACTATGATCAAATCGTTTTATATTATTTATAATTGTAGTATCAGAATGTGCTCGAATTGAAATTAAACAAATTTAAATTTCTTCAAGGACTTCTTATTCTAATTTAAATTTTAAATTTAAATTTTCACAATAAAAACATAAAATGTGTAGTGTGATATCTTATTTTTTGGCAATTTTTATCAAAAATTCCATTTACAAAAAATATTATTTGAAATTTTTATATGTTCTCAACTTAAAACGTTTTATTTATTTCTATTTAAAAAATATTTTATTTTATCTACTTTTTTTTTTATTTTTTTTATAAATATTATTTTAATTTGAAAATATACTTTTGTCTTTTAGCATATGGCAAATTAAATTGTTTTTTAAAGTAAAAAAAAAAATATTAAAATAAAAAACTTTGTTTTAGTTGGAATCCTTATTCTAAAGTACTAGATTACATTTAATTTATTTTACTATAAATATTGTAAATACAATTTGTACACACACACATGTACATTATATACAGATTTTTATATCTTATATTTGGTAAATTTTTTTTTGAAAATACACATATTATGTAATATAATTCTGTTGTGTATATATAGATATGTCTATATTACATAAAGATAAGTAATGCAAATTTCGTAATTTTTTTTTTATATTTGTTGCAAAATTTAAGGAAAATTTTGACTCCTGTTGAGAGTAAAGAATGTGTCTAAAGTTTCATAATTTTATTTATAAACAAAACAAAGTCGAACGAATAAAGAAACAGTTTTTTAATTATTATATATTCATGTAAATATATACATATGTTTGAATTCATATAAATACATAATATGTGTGTATTTAAATTTACAAATAAAATAATATGTTGAAGAAAAGTCAATATTGTTTTTAATATAAATGATAAAATAATGTAACAGAGTGTGTATAAATTATTTGATTGAATTGAAAATTATTACCAAAATGATGTTTGTTAATATTTTGTGTCTTGATTACAATTTTTTATTTTCTATTTCAAATATTACCAGCTCTTACAATACGGAAACAGAAACAAGAGCCTATGTAGGAATAGCGAGAGCCATTTCAGACGTATTTGCGAGATGTTATATGGAGAAATAAATACATGTAATAGAAAACAAAACACGAATATTTACAAAAACTGTATTCGGCCCATACTAATTTTACATTCAATTTATTTTGCTATAAATATTGAAAATTTAAATACATATGTACAAACATATAAAAAAAAATGTGAAAACATATATGTAAAATACACTATTGTATAGTTGAATAAGTATTGTATATATTATGCATATGAAAATATAAAATACAGAGTAAACTGTCTATAGACACATCTAAATCAATGCAAATTACAGAAATGCGAACTCTAAGGTAAATATGTTGACATATAATTTGAGATAACGAAATATAGCAACGTAATCAGGGGCGCATGCAATATTTAAGATATAGTTGAAGTCGAAACCACGTAAATAGAATGGCTGAAGGTTGACCGGCTAAGGTAGTAATGAATGGCCAAATCAATATCAAACATCTACCAGGAAAACTATCCCGAAAAAATGGTATGAATCCTGTACGTTGTCATCACAAAATTAGAATGAGATACATATATTTTGAAAAAAACTGCTAAAAAATGTTTAATTAAAGAAGAAGAGGAATACAGTTATTAAGTATGTACAATTATACAAGTTAGGAATATTTCGTTTTCCACCTCAAAAATTTAATTTGAAGAATGTCTTGATCATTTGCTGTCATTCATTAACCATTGCACGTATTCCAGTCATTATTAAATATTTTGAGTTCCATTTTGGGAAATAGATTATTAACATAGTAGGAATAAATCTGATCTAAATAAATCTGACTAAAACATTCCGTTTATCTTATGATATTGATCTCTATTATAATCTAATAGTATTACAGTTACTTATGATCAGTTACTACTTATGATCTAACAGAACTATAGTACTAATGATCTTACAGTATTATAGTTCTGGATCAGCTTCATACTTCACCTTTTCGTGTCGTCTTGTTTTCAATTTGGAGTCGTAGTATTTAAGAATAATTTTTAAAGTCTGTCAATCCATTTTGTCGAACCATTTTGTCCATCCAATTTTATCGAACCACGATGTATTACAATTACCTCTTTTTCTATTGAAATACAACTATATATATTTATTTCGTCAAAATACATTAATTGCAATATAAATAACCAGATGTTATTACATATATACATATATTCCCATAATATTACAACACTTAAAAGAAAACAAAGTGAAAAAAAGAACAAATCCAAAGTCATTATAGCCAAAATTCTGAGAAAATTCTAATAAAAAAAATTCCTTTTCGAATTAAAACAATAAAATTTTATAAATTATAAATAAACAAAGTAATTTATCAAAAAATAATTAAAATAGCATTTTTAAAGTTTCATTTATTATAACACAATAAAAATAAAAAATAAATTGCAATTTTTCACTCTCACTCTCTGTCTCTTTTCTATTTAATAACAATTTTCTTATATCAAGTTATGATTTTCTTTATTATAATAAAAATGAATTAATCTCTCTTTATAAACACCCTGTGTACATATTATTACTTCCAAAATTTTATATAAATTATATAATATTTATTATTAAAATGAACAGCAGTTTTCCTTTCATCCATATTACAAATATACAAAGCAACAAAAACAAAAAAAAAAAAAATGAAAGTCAGTTTATAAACGAAGGATTCTAAAAGGATTTCCTTCTGTTATGATGAAGTCTTATAATAATAATTGTAATTTATGTTAAATTACTTTTATCAGAATTATATTTAATGTTGTTATTTATATTTTTGTTTAATTTTATTTTATTTTTTCATTTTTTTTTTTTTATATATATATATATAAAATATAAATTTTATAATAAAATATTCTAAAATATTTTTTGTGTATTGCATATACCCACTGTATCTACTTTTGTACTGATATAATATAATATAGTAATGTTACTACTATACACTAACTGTTATACAAAATTATGCTGTTAGCTGATGCTCATTTTTATTTATTTATTTTCTATTCTCAACTTGAATTCATTCTTTGAATTTTAAGTGTGTGTAGAATATAATAATGATGTTATCCTTTTTCATTTTCTAAGAAAAATATGTAATTTGTTTTATTTTTTGATTTTTTTTTTTTTGTTCTGATATGAGCTAAATTTATATTTTCTATTATTTTTATTATGAACTGCTTTTGTTATTGTTATTACAATATATTATTTTTATTTTGTTTATTTTTTTTTTTTACTTCTTAGAACAAAGTTTTTAATAAATTCTATTTTTCTTAACCCTGCAATTGTATTTTTATTTTTTTTTTATATGAAGAGGTGTAGTTTAGGGTATTGGTGTTATTTAATGTGGAATGTAAATGATTTGATCCATTCTATGGTTGTCTTTTCATTTTGGTAAAATGTTAAGATAAACACTCAAGTTGTCTACAAAGACTACTCCAGAAAATTGTCATTAAGTAGAGAAAAGTGTAAGAAAGGAATAGAGAGAGAGATAGACAAAAGTTGCACATTAATGTTAGAGCATAATAATGTGAATCTTATTTTTATTACTAATTACTATTATAAAAAAAAAAATAAGTAGATCGATCGATATAATTCATTTTATTTATTTATATCCCTCAAACTAGATGTAAATATTAACTTAGGTCAAGGCTATTCCGCTATTGTATTAAAATAGTCTGTAAAATAACAAACAATACAAATAATACAACGTTATTGTGTAGTACTGTAGAATTACCTTATCAGTAATTTTTTATCGTTTAAAAAAAATTTATCACAATCTGTTAGATTTTCAGCTTTTATTTCCTCGAATAGAACGAATAAAAATCGAATAAAAATCCTTGATCACTGTGACTACCAATGCAACGGATATGATTCACAAATAAATATCAAATTTATTATATTAAATCCGTTCTGTATCATTAATGCAACATATTTAATTTTTTGTGATTTATTAATGATGCACAAAGTCATGTAATATGAAAATCGATGTAAGGAAAAATCTACTCCACATAAAACAAAACAACAACAACAACAATACAATAATTACACGTTTTTTGTCAAATCCCTACAAACTGGTGCTCAACTCTATTTTATACGAATTATTGTAAGTTTATTTTTACGATAGCGTGTAGTTTATTTCAAAATGATTGTAGGGGTATATATATATATATATATATATAAAATGTATTCTTTATATTTTAAATTATATTTATTTAATTTTATATGAAAATTTCATTTATTTTCTAATAAAATTATTTCTGAAAATTACTTTTAGAAATTGTCTTGTCTTTTGAAGATGCAGTAGCAAAATAATAAAAACAACAATAACAGTTAGAAGCATCAGTAGCAACAGCAAAACTATTTGATGATGAAAACATCAAAAAAAGAATTTGTTTTTGTTTTGTTTTTTTATCATTTTGATATTCTCAGTTGCAATGCAAGAGAAGTGTAATTTACCATATCCTTTATTTTTAAAAAGGATTCACATTCATTTTATTTCTTTGTTGTTGTTTTTTTCTTATTTTATATATTTATAATTTTATTTATAAAAATACGTATATGTATGTATAAAATAGAATTTATATGTATATTAATAAATAAATTATTGTGGAAATTTATAAAGCATTATTATGCTTTCTTTTTATTTTATAACGAAGTCGTATTCCACTCTCTTCAGAGAAATTTTCTAAAAGTTTTTTTTTTTTTTTGTGTTTTAGTTTTATTTAAAAAAAAAAATCATTGGAAAAAGGTTTCAAAGAAATATTTTTTGTTTTTGTTGTTCTTACTTTTCATTCTTTTGGTCTCTTCCGGTCTGTTGGTTGTTGTTTTTATCAACAAGAAACAACGTAGAATGTACAAATATATATCTATATATAGTTCATTTTCAAGATTCAGGATCAGGATCATAACTTGAGATGAAAACAAAATGAAAATTTTTTTGAAAGAAAATGGAGAAAAAAAACTCTTATTTTCTCTTAATGGGTTATGGTTATTTAGTTCTTGGTTCTTGTGTTTTTCTTTATTTGTTTTGTTTTTGTTCTTTTTGTTTTTTAGATAAAGGATAAAAAGGACTCTCATTTATAATTTTATTTATATTAGATGTTCAATTATCTTTTTTTCTGTATTTTTGTTTTCAAATTTTTTTTTTTTTTTGTTTTTTTTTTGTTTTCATATTTTAAGGACCATACACTTATGTTATCTGTTTTTGAAATTTATTTGGACTGGAAATAATTTTTAATTCTGTTGCTTAATAAAAATTATCATGGTATAAACTCATAATGATGATGATGATGATAATCATAATGATAATTATGATTATGGTGATGATTTTGGTTAAAATGGTATTTAGGAGAAGAAAAAAGAAGGCAAACAGTATTAAATGTTAATTGAAATTTAATAAAAAATTAATTTTATATAAATTTTCTTTAAATAAATATAAAAAAATTTTTTTTTTCATTTTTGAACCACATTGACTTTTGCAATACAATTGAACTGTGATCTATTATGACCTCTTTGGTTCAAGAAGATTTTTTTCAATTATTCTGAAGTGAAAAATTTAATAAAATAAATTACTTTAAAAATGTGAAATTTGTTGGGAATTGCAAAATTGAAAATGAGAGATTGTTGGAATAGTATCTAAATCCATAGTATCTCTCCAACAACGTCGATTAGGGGCCGACATCATGTTTATCCATTAAATTATTATTGTGAATATCCTGGTAGCTTGAATTAAGGATTTAATAACTGTTAGAGAGAATCCGTGCAATTTACATTTCGCTGATCTGGTTCTGCTAACCATACTGTACTGCTACGGTGAATTTGATCCTGTTTCCAGAATGTTATGTGATTCTAACTCGAGATCAGATTGTTTTAATACTAACCTTAGTAAAGCAGTATTAAAAAAAAAGCTGTGTCGACTATCATAGATTTAGTAATACTCAGTAATCTAAAATTAAAATGTTCCTAGCTGTAAAGACGTACTTTAGTGTCTATGTCTGTTAGTATTAATTTAAACAGAAATGTAAAATGAAAATATGACAAACAAAGCACTACTACTACTATTACTAGTTATTGTTATGTGTTTAACTCTTACTAACATTATTTACTAACGGTAATGGCTACTAACCCACTAGATATAATCTCATCGTTTAACAACATGATGTAAGCTTTTGCTTACAATAGACATCTGATTTGATTGATTTAAGCAATATTTGGCAGCATTAATAATTGTGCAAATAATAATTTAGGTAAAGTGAAGATTGTGTGAAATGTTAACACATTACATTTCACCTCGGTGTATAATATCAAATCAGGCTTCTAATATCAAATTAAACATTCTTGAATTATGCATTTTACTAAAATAATTGAGTTTTTAATGATTAGTAAAATAACAAGACTATGTTAATAGAAATTATTTATTGAAATATGTTTCATGTTTCAAAATCTATTTGAAATCTATCCTATAATCTACCAATATTGTGTGCGTAAAATTAAAATATTATCAATAAAGCACGATTACACTATTATTAGTTATTATAACTGATATTTGTTCTATATATTGGCATAATAATTATTTTATTTAACCTCAATAATTCGGAAAATACATAATAGGTATGATAGGTAGTAGTCAGTTGTCTGCAATACACCGATAAATTTAGATCAATGAGGCCCAATGTAATACCACGAATAATACGTTATTTGGAAAATACATAATTTTACATCATTTTAATTTATAAGAGTCGAAAATAAAAAAAAAATAATAAACAAGTACAAGAAGTAGATAGTCTTTACCCTCTAATAATCCTCATTTTAATTACCTTAAATTCAATTCCAGATTCATATTTTATTTTATCCTTGTAAATAAAAAAATACATATTTACTAGTCCTTCTCTTTTAACTGCATGTTTTCTTATTTTTAATAGAATTAAAATTAAAATAAATAGAAAGAGACTCCTTGCGGCGAAAATTTCAACACAATCATTCTATCATCATCTTTTTTAAAATATGTTTATTTTTTTTTCTGTTGCAGTTCATTTTCAAAAAAAAAATGTTTCTTATTTACTTTTATTGTTATTTTTGCTTGTTTATTTGATCCTTTGTGGTTCTGAACAAATGTATGAGAACAAAAAATACAAAAAAGAAACCCCCCAACACTAGAAAAATGGCTGGTATAGTAATGAAAATAAAATGGAAGAAAAAAAAAATTGCTGACATTCCTCTAACCAACAAAGAAAAGTTATATTTTTTTCTGTTTTAATATTTTCAAAGCTAATCAGAGGCATAAACATGGAAAACACAAAAAAAAAGAGAAAAGAAAACAAGCAAAAATATAAGGCAAAACAAGAAATAAATTAGAGGTGCAGAGTAAAATTCCTTTGTATTTACTTTGATCATAGTACTAACATCAACAACAACAACAATACATAAATTACATTCAATATCCGTGTAAAGTAAAAAATAAAATACAATAGAAGAAGACGTCATAACTCTTGACGTATAAAAAAAAGACAAAACAAGAAGAAAAGACGACCCAAAAATTTGTTGTATTCCAATTTCAATCTCATTTCATACGCCGTCCCTCACATCAAGTAATTTTTCATATTCAGAATATAAGAAAAAAAAATATATTTTAGAATTTTTCTTCAATACACATCATCAGCAACTAACTTCTCTCTACAAATAATTTTATGTTATCAGTTTATGCCGCTTTACTGTTTTTTCTTTTTTGGTTTTTTTTTGTTTTTTAGTAATGACTTCAAACACAACCATTTCAGTATACAGAACACACAACACAGCTTCTGGAAACATAAAATTTCACAAACAAAACAAAAAAAAAACAGGCATGCGATAAAAATAGAAAAGTAAAAAAAAAAAAAAACTGTAAACAGAGGAAAACAGGAAAAATTCTTGGGTTACGGAAATTTTTTTTTCTTTATGTAAATTTTTTTTTTTTTTAAACGAACAAAGATAAAATTTTCGTAAACAAACAATAGGAAATAAAAAATATTGCACCGTTAAAGTAATACCAGTAATTCAATTAATTAAAATCAAAAGTCATGTAGAGGGTAGACTTTAAATTTTATTAAGTTGTAAAAGAAATTGCAAATTTTTTTGAAATTAACAGTAAATTTTCAATTATTCCAAATCAACTCAATTTTTCTGAAAATAACTGTAAATTCTAAATTATTTGAAGTTGACTGTAATTTTTTTGAAATCAACTGTAAATTTGATCCTTGAACAAATGTAAAACAATATATTATACAAAGTCAGATACTTTAGTACTATATAGCAAAGTTGTAGTAAGACTGAGTTAATAAAGTAGAAGAAAATTTACAACAAGGACCTTGACAAGGCAGAAAAAGATTATGTTGATTAAGCAAATCTATTTCAAAGTTTGTCTAATCTATCGGAGAATTGCTCTACCTTACTATCAACCAAATTATAATTGCAATATGAATGGTTAATCACAATAATCCCATTTGCGGCTGTGATGATATAGAGGACAGACCGAAATTATATAAATATGATGGTCAATGCTCGTTAATCGCATATACGGAAGAAATTTCTAAATAACAGAAAACACAGCCATATACAGTGCAAGAAAAAATATATACAATAATTTAATTTACATACACAGAATACATGGGACGAACTGATTCAACTGATAACAACTGATTCAATTATTGAAACAAAAATTGTAAAGTATTAAAATTTTATAATTCTAGAATGTACACTAAATATCTCAAGTGTCCATAGAACATGAAACACAACTATTTAAAATGCCCGGATTAAGTATAGTTTATTACTATGCCAGTACTATGACAGTACTATCACCACAGTACTAATTTATTAGTACGCCATTATTTGATTCTGCTAGCAGGGGTGTATAAACAGAATTAGAATTCACATAACAAATAATTTTAAAATTATTTCTTTTAATGAGGTTATATGGTTAGGTAGAGAATTACTTTCTCACAGATATTTTTTGTTTTGTTTGTAAACATTTTTTACTCCTTAATTCAAAAGCATTAAAATCTTCTTTGTTTGACATTATTTGATTTTGGTTTTTGATTTTTATACTATAAATAAGTGATCGCTTGATTATTTAATTTTCCATTTTAGTAGACAAAATTATTTACATTCAAGCATTACAGTATTTTTTAATACTTTCTCAAATCGATAACAATTTTTATAGTTCAATATTCATGTCGACCGCTACTAATCTGGAGCACCAAAAAAACAAAAATAAAAGAAAAACTTGTAATTTACATTTTAATTGTTTATTTTTCTTTGTATAGCATTCACCCGGCATGATATGCAAATGAACTGACAAAAGTTCAGTAAATACGTACCCATTTTCTTAAATTTAATTTTTAGTTTTATTGTTTTTTTTTTGGTTTTGTTTTTTTTTTTTTTTTGTAATTTCCTTAAAAAGGATTACAGAAATAAAATTACATATAACATAAGAAAGAAAGAAAATTGAAAAAAAAAAACAAATAATAATAAGAAAGAAAAGAAAAAATGTTTGTGTCAAAATCAGATTTTTTTTTTTTCAAATTTTATGTGTTTGCATGAATGTGGTAGTATAAAAGGAGCTAAAACCATAATCAAGTAAACTGCTTTTGATTATATCTTCATCTCAATCTCAACTTATATTTCTATCTTTCATATTTTGCTTCTTTATTTTTTTTTTTAAATTTTATTTTTGTTGTTTTCTTTACAATTCATATTATTATCTAAATCAGCATCATCATCATCATCATCACCAGAATCATCATGTATCATCAACACTATTATTTATCAACATCATAATAAAAAAGTTAGTGTTTTGGTTTGGTTTTGGTTTGATCATGCAACTCCATGTAAACATACAGTTATTAACAAAAATGTTCATATGTATATTGTATATATATACACTTAAGTGGTAAACATATGTAATTTATGTTAATTGAAGTGGTCATTCATTATGTGTATAGGGTAGATTTAAAATATTCTAGAAAACTCAATTCTACTGTTTTGAAGAAATTTTTTCGTTTTTAAGACTTTAAATTTCGTGATTTGTGAGCTTGAAAAATGACATTGTCGGACTGTAATATCAGAAAATATCATAGAACAAAATTCAAGAATTTGTATAGATTGAATTGCAATTGAAATTGTAATTGATTAAATCCTTACTATTTTTCTTTTTACTTTTATGGTAATAGTCTGTGCGATGATAGTGTCAATATTTGACTCATAATATGTCACTATATTATGATAGTCTCATTATTTATAAATCTGATAGTGTCATTATTTGATATAAATGATATGCCTTATGTCTATAATAGTCTTATAATAGTCTCATTAATTCAAAAAACAATCAAACTGAGATATACTGAGATGCACTGAAAAAGTAAAAATAGTTCAAAAAAGCTACATGCCGAATCTAATGCACATATCCCAATTTTTTACTTTTTGACTTTATAACAATCTCAGTTAGTCTTACTCAGCATAATTACAGATATAACTTATTTCTTTGAAAGAATAGAATATAAGATGGAAAAATCTGTTACCTTCGACCTAATAGCTTTTAGTTAATTTATTATTAACTATATGTCAATCTTTATAATAGAGTTGATGGTTTGTCTCTTTATATATATCTTATAAATACATAAAAAAATTAATCAATTCAGAAAAATGCGGTTAATTTTTTCCTTCAGTAATGTTTTCTTATGATGTTTTATCAGCTAGAATAAATTGCTCATCAATTTTAAATTTGTATAATTTATATGCTCCAATGCGCAATGTACAATTTCGTAGATTTTCATATCTCAAATCTCATAGAACTAATTAGGATCTCTCTAAGCATGTAGATAACTCTCAACGAACGTCCATTCAATACCTGTTCGTCCGTAATAGATTTTCATTATAGCAGACAATTCTTCAGAGACAAGTTATCAAATTTTTTTTTAATTTAATTTTATTCTGTACTTTTAATTATTGTCTTAGTTTAAGCTGCTGAAATCGATAAGGAATATCCTCAATAGATTGAATATATAAAATAGATTACTTATTTCTAATAATTTATAATTAAATTTATTCAAAAACATACATTGTTATTAAAAACTATTCCAATGTTTTTGTTTTTTGTTTTGTATAGGCATATTTTTATGAACAACACTGTTAAGAAGGTCCTTTTTCTACTCAATTCATTTTCTTTATATTATGTCCTGTCAGCTTTATATTTTGATGTGGCATTTTTGGTTGGGATCTTATATTCTAAATTCTTGTTTTATTTTATTTTCTTTTTATTTTTTTTTTTTTTTGTCTAAAGACCTTATAAAAGTTGGGCTGTGATTTGTAATTCTTTGATATGTGGGCTAATACAAATTTATATTATATGAATATGTATATATATATGTATATGAATGATTTTAATATATGTATATCTTTTGATGCGGTGTTGAATGGCTTACTTGTGATAAAAAGGGTCACATCGAAAACTATGAAAATAAAAGAAAAATAAAAAAACAAAAGCAGGAATATAAACACTATAGTTGTTTTGTTATTTTTTTTTTGTTTGTTTACCTCTTTGCCGTTATATAATGGGCATATATGAAAAAAAAACTGTTATTTCTTTTTTATTAAGTTTTACTATATAGTAAAGCTTTTAAATCAATGTAGTACAGTGGTTCAAAGTTTTTTTTTTCAGTTAACCGTTATTATTTACTATTAATATATATATATATATATATATATATCTGTTTAAATCTCGATCGTAATGTAAAAGATAAGTAAACTAAATTTAAAAACAAAAAAAATGGCAGAAATGAGATTTTCTAAAATTATAAATTAAATCATAGTACATTAATATATTATGTAACAGTAATTAATTTATTAGTATCTAAATTAAGAAAAATTGTTTTTGTTATAATTTTATTAACGTTAAGGTTTTATCAAGTGACAATTTTGTTTGGTTTTTATAACTCATTTGTATTTAATCTATATATTATGGGTAATGAAATTGTCTATAGACAAGCTTAAATACTAAGATATGTACTATTTAGCTTACCAAACATGAGTATTGTTGATTGTTGAAATAATTAATGAAACAAAATTCCACCGAAAAGCATGTGTCAGTGGAATAAAAAAATTAAAAATTGGACTTGGTTAAATCTATGCAAGTTAATTTTACAAATAGAAGGTCAAGGTCTTTTAATATAGTGAAAGTTCAACGTATTTGTACCTGGAATTTCTGCAATTCGTCATATTCGTGCAGAATAAAATTTGAGAAAATTGTCTAATTTGTACCAATCATTAAAAAATATTATAATTCCAATACAACTTCAATGTAAGTCAATATAACATAATGTAAAGACATCATATTTTTTTTGTTTCAGAAATCAATAATCCTTTTTGTTGGATCATTTTTGTAATATTTGTCAAAATTTTGTTTTCAGACATTGTAAATTAGACATATCTACCCTCATGAAAGCCAAAATATTTACCACCGTATTTAGTACATACTATACACATAGACACATATTATAAACATTAAATATATAAATATAAATATATAAAAATGTCAAAATGTATTACAAACAATTCTCGAAGTGATCAACTTGATATTGATATCATGGTAGTAAGTTTATGAAAATGACATAGCATGAAAGAGCTAACCAAAAACAAAAATATGAACATAACATCTATAACTATATAATAAAGTATCGTAGATAAGAAATTACAACTACTATAGAGAAAAAAAAACAAAAACAACAAAATTAAATATTAAATTTTAGAAAAAAAAAGAAAATTATTTATATAAATATATGTTGACGACAAAAAAAAAACGATAAAAATAAAACCAACCAATGTCAAAGGAGTTAACAGAAATATCCTTTCTCAAAGGATAATATTACAGAAATAAGAACATATATATATGATGTATATCCTGATTTTTATAATATAATTTACTTAGATTTATTTAGATATAGTCTAATACTATTATAACTGACTTTTGTTTTTTATTTTTTTTTTATTTGTATATTTATGCATGGTTAGTCAAAAGGATATTATTATCATATGTTATTGTATGTAAATGATGTAAACACTCACACCAAAATGCAATTTTCAAACCTATGAAAGTTTTTTTGTTTTTTTTTTTTTTGTTTATGAATATGACATCCTGTGGGATTATTGTTGCAGTTTATTTGTTATCAAAACTTCTTTATTATTTCACTATTTCATATATGTACATTAATATATTAATAAATATATGTAAGTTTTTCAATAGTTATGAAATTTATATGACAGTTGAAAATGAAATATTGTTAAATTTATTGATAGCAAAATATATAAGGGGATCGATCCATCCGACTAGCATTCGAAGTTTGTGAAACTATTATATTAATTTTATTTTAATATAATATAAATATTTTGTGAATATTTTAATTATAATAAAAAATAATATCTTTAAAAGTTGTCATGTTGATAAAAATTTAATAATATTAAATTTGATATTGCATAACTTCCGACAAACAGGTACAAAGCCAATGACTAGAAAATAAAAAAATGTCATCTGCGATACAACTGTAAAAAAAATCAATTGTCATCACGCTTTCAGTTATGCAGTTGACGACAATTGACGATCGTCATTCTTTCTGTTATGTAAAATGGCAGTCAATTTTGACCAAAGCAGCAAAAATTTTATGATTGGATTAGTTGTTGATCGTTGTTGTTCTGTGTTAGTGTGTTGTGAAAAATGGCATAAAAACATGAGAATATTAACTAAAATTTACTATTTGTAATTTTTATTACATATTTTTATAAAAATTTAATTTAAAACAAAATTAAATTAAAACCCAATATACACACAATAAATCTCAATTCGCAAATCAAAAACTTATGTTCCATAATATGGAAACCACGACGTCGAAATATGTGTATATTTAATTGAAAGTTAATTGGTTGAATCAAAAGATTGATCATCAATTAATGATTACCGAAAGCAGGTTAAGTTTTAGCAAACAGAAAAAATAAATATATATATATTTATATATTGCTGGTTCAAATACATATAATATATACATAAATAAATATATATATTTAAAACGATAATACAATAGTTCGTATTAATACATACGATTACTAAAAAACAAACAAATACATTAACATTATTTGCCAAATAACGGTAAATATATTAATGTAATAGTCTGAAGCCTTCAGAGAGTAACAATTTAAATTAAGTAATTTATATTAGGTACTATTAACTAGTTCTTACATTTATGTATTAAAAAAATAATATATTAATATAAATTTCCTTATATTCTTATATATTATACACAATCCAATAAATAATATGTATATCAAATATAATAATATTGAATAATTACTTTTATTATTGTCTATCTATGGATACATAAGAAAGTCAAATTCAGGTACATTTCTAAAATATTTTTTTTTTCTAAATTTTGTTTATATATACTAATTTATTATAATATAAGAATTGAATATATTAATTCTATATATATGTACATATTATTGGACATATACATAATATATTATATTTATGTATATTATAAATATGTATACTTCTTATCCAGTTTTAAATAATAATTCCTCATCAACCAAAGGAAATTAAAACTTATCCTTTGATCTTTGTTCTGGAAGGACCAGAAAATGAAAATAAACTTATTTTATGTTTTTAGGTTTGTTTTTTTCTTTTTTACCTGATATTCTGATCTTGGCATATTCTTTAATAAAGAAACTTAATTTTTGTACAAAAAAAAAAAAAAAATAACAAAAACAAAAAAAAAATGAACAAAAGAAAATTCCTGTCAAGTCCATATACTTACAGCAGTGTTGTCGTCTTGTAAAGAAAATCTTCATTTCAAAAAGATGAAAACCTTGAAAACTTGAAAAGGTCCTTAAAAATCACTTAATATATATACTTATATATATGTATTATAAAGATAAAGAATATTTTAGATTTATATTTCAAAAAAGTTATTCTCATCTACCATAAAGAATCTCTGAGAGATTTTTATTTTAAAAATTTAGAAAAGGGTTATTTAAAATTCTTTTCTAATATTTTCTAGTTATGTTAAACAAGAACACAAGAAAAGGACATTCAAGAAACATTTTTTTTTGTTTTGGTATATTCGGATACTTCCTAGAAAAATGTTCAGGAAAATATTTCAAATATTATTTAAAAAAAAAAAAAAAAGGAAAAGGAAAACTAGGTATTTAAATTTTTTCTATTTTACTTTTTTCAAAAGGATGTAAACTATTATTTCTGAAAAGGATATCATAGGTACTTTTAATAATATTCTTATTAAATTGAGTGTAGGTTGTTGACAGGTTGTTATTATAAACTAATTTAAAACTAAATTCATTTTTGAATTGATCTATTTTTTTTTTTTGCTTTTTTTATTGTTTTTCTTTTTGTTTTATTTTTAAAATTAAAAATAAATTATTTATTCAATAGTTCTAAACAAATATTATATAGGTTTTATATAGAAAATATTATAAACTTTTTTTTTTATTTTTATTGAAAACTGTAAATCTGAAAAACTAATTCAAAGTTTTGTCCAAAATAATTAAAACATCTGGAAAAAGGAAAAACAGAAATTTTTGTTCCGTTATTTTGAAAAAGAAAATTTTCTTAAATGTTTTATTTGTGTTGTCTTTTGAAATTTAATCTTCTTTTAGAAAGATTTTTTTTTTGTTTTGGTGTTACAATATAGTTATTATATATACAATATAGTGTTTTTAACAATATAGGTATTATTGCGAAAAGCATAGTTCACGATCTGATCAGCATTTTCAATTGCATAGGATGGCTGTAGTATTGTAGTCCTTGGGAGAGTAATAATATAACTCGATCTCATAAAACAATTAACAATAACAAATCTTGATGCCACAATTGCTGCCACAAAGGTACAATTAAGTGGTAGCTTAAATCGAAACCCGAAACAACTGGAATGTTCACCTCTGCCTTTTATTGCAAATTACTGATACTGAATTTGGGAAAGACTAATCCATACTCAGGCGGTTTTCAAAAATTTTCATTTAGATAAATTTGAAAAACAAAATATTAAAAATATTCAACTAATATCAAAGTTATGTAGGCTTAAATAGTACAAAAAATCGGCATTATTATGTATGCCCGTTTCTATGTTAATAACAGTAATTTATATAAATATGTGAACATAGTAATACCTAGGAATGAAATCCAAAAATTCACTATTAACTATGACTCTACGTCAAATCTCCTAAATGTCAATTTTATTAAAAAAAAAATGTCAAAAGTCCGAGCAATTTTTCTATACAGATACAGGAGTAATAAAATTGTGACGTCATTTCCAAATGTTAGGTGACCATATGTCACAACTGTTAGTAGTTTTGTCATTTCTTAAAAATATAAAATTTTGTAATTTTTGCAACTTTTGTGAATGACTTTGATAAGGCTTTAATCAACTATTAATAATTCATGTGGAATATTTTGAAACGGTAAATTTCAAAAATATACATTTGCAATATCACTGCTTTCATGACGTATGGGTATTTTATCTAGTGGAGTTACTTCCGTACCAGCACGATTGTCATGCAAAATGGGTACAAATTTCAAGCAATGCAAATGGGTTTGGTAAAAAATTTGAAAGAAATTTTTACTATATTAAATATTTCATATTTGTATATACAAAATCAATGTTATACACTTTTTCCAGATTCATACAACGTATGCAGAATTTTTACGTATCTATTTTTTTATTTAACTTTTAGGAGTTTTATAATTTATTTTTGAAGTTTTATCATTTCTAAAAATTAAGTCTTTTGTCATTGACAATACTTCTAACATAAAAACAAACTTGTAGGAGTTTTGACATTAGGACATTTGACATTTAGGAGATTTGACATACAGTCATTAGAGAAAATAATAATAGTGAACGATTTTCTATACATTTAAATTGTTTAGCGACGAGACTGCTATGTACATACATTCTAAGTTGTTCATACTCTAATATTTAACTATGCAATAATACTAATCCCACTTTTTTTTTACTGGAAATCTTAGATAGGTATCGGTACCAGTATGATATGATTTATAAGTACTGAAAACTTCTAGGAAAGGATAAAATTACTGTTACTGGTCGTCAATAGCCATGTAAAAATCAGTACATATTTGTATTCATTTGTATTTTTAGTCATTGTTCAGTGGGTAAAACTTGACTTTTTTAAAGAGCAGAAATTGAAATATTAAAAGATTTGGCTTATCGCAAATTAATTATAGATTTCAGTATCAAATTTTCTTTATTCAAGTATCAAATGATTGTTCTGATTCGCACAACAATGAAGATATTCTAATTTTAATGAAATTTCAGATAAGTCTGAGTTGAGAACATTAATAAGATATTTGTTTTATAAAATAAAAACAGTACACATTTGATTTTTTTCGAACTTAAAATGTTCAGGCGAAAATATTATATAGTACAGGGCTATCCCAATCTATAATCATCAGTATATGATTAGTGAATAATAATAAAACAAGTATCTATAACTTTTGGGATTTACTAAAAATATATTTTCATTATGATAAAATTTCAAGTTACAGTTTTTTCTTCTTTTTTTCCAAAATGGTTCCAATAACTCCACCTTCTATATTACAATACAAACACAATACAGGATGTTGTTGATTTTTTAGAGTTATTTTTTTTAATTATTAAATATTTATCATAATTAACAATATTAAACTAATTTTTACCTATAATAGTACAAAATAAATACAATAACTACATTTTTTACAAATTTAATATTTGAAATAGAATATAGGATGACCCTACAATCTTAGCCATACAGATTAATATAATTCAAAAGGAGGTTGATAATAATAAATTTGAATACTGAATAAAACTTTAAGAGCATCTTAAATTGAGAAAAAGTCAATCCCCAGTGTTAAGATCAACTGAAAAGGAAGAAAATATGAAAAATAAATTCCCTAACCATTTTTTTTTTGTTATTAAAAAAATACAATAACTTTTATTCACCTTACTTCTATATACATATACTATAATTTTGAACCTATTTAAAAACAAAAATAAAATTATTGTTTTTCAATTTACTAAGTATATATATATATATATATATATATATATATATATATTATACCATAAATATGAAAATTTATATCCGAGTACAGTTTTAAAAGTTGACAAAAAAAAACAAAAAACAATTTTCATTGCATGAAAATTTTTTGTTATTTGTTTCAAATATTGTGTATACATATAGGTATATACATATACTTGTGTTACGTGAAAATTTCTTCTAAGTTTCTTAAAATTGAAAAACAAAAAAAAAAACAAAATTTTCATAAAAATTTTCAAAAAAATTTTACACTCTTAAACTATTGTTATTGGGAGTTTAAAACAAAGTTTTCATAAATAAACAACAAAAATAAAAATGAAAATTGTTTTTTAAAGTGATATAACCATCAGGGGTTGTATTCCAGATTTTTGATAATCGGGACGAAAAAATAAAATAGAATGCTATATAATAAAATAGAATGTTTTGTACAAAGAAAGGAAAACAGTGGGATCAAAAACTATTTTGGTAAAAAGAATTCATCTTAGCAATTAGATCCGAGTAGTGGAATCAGAAAAAAGCATAATTAAGCAGAAGTTGTGTGAAACTGTGGAAAGTGAGTCAACTAATAAAGGTAGATTTTTTCTGCGACGTTTTTTTCAGAACGATTTCCACATGTGACTGATTTCAGGTTACATTAAAATTTTTGACAAATTGAAAATATATTCAAAATAAGAGCATTTTTCGTATTATTTGAAATATTCAAATAAAATATATATACTTAAAAAAATAGAAATATAAAAATATACATTTTTAGATTAATTATATTCAAATATATTTGCAATACAACATAAAATTATTCTGCTGTCAATGAATTTATTGTCTGCCATATGATAAATTTCTTGTTATGTGTGATCAGAAAATATAACGAAAAATCGGCGCAACGGTTGATTCGGATCGGTTATTCAGCTGTCAAAATCGACCATTACGGTAAATAGACACATGTGAAAATCCACAGCTTTAAGTGCTATATGGTTTTACAGAAGCAACTGGAATGGTCACTAAATGCAGTTCATTAGTAGGTAAAAATTGCTTTTATATTGAGTATACACAATAAATTTCACTCGACCGTATTAGATTTTAAATTAAATTTTTAGTTTTTATAAATTATGTCGTACCTCTACGTTTAAACTCTTTGTTATTATTTTACTAGATCTAAACAACTGCACATAGTAGAATTATATATATAATTTTCTGCGTTTATCTGGATGTTTGTAAAATCGACGGAATACTCCAACACGTATACAAATTACAATATATATATAAATTTTAACATCATAAACATAGTATCATAAACATAGTATCTGTTTTTTATTGCTTATATATGCCATCTGTCATTTGTAATTTGTCATTTGTCATTTATCATATGTCATCTGTCATCTGCCACCTGCCATCTGTCATCTGCCATCTGTCATTTGTCACCTGTCATCTGTCATCTGTTATATGTGTCATTTGCCCATCATTTCATAATGATTGTCATGTCATTCAAGTGTTAAATTTAGGTGGCGCCATAGAATGCATCTTAATTAATTTCATTTTACAATTTGAATTTTACAGTAGAACGCTGCTATGATTGTAAAAATATAAAATTATTGTATGTTTATATTATATAGCTAGTTAGATTTTGTTTTCATTAAAAATATTATTTGAATTTAGTTTTTCTATATTAATTTAAATTGAAATTATCTTTTTGACTAACTTATATTATAATTAATTGAATACAATAGAATGTCTAAGAATATTAATTATTTAGAATTATTGAGGTCTTAGGAAAAAAAAGAAATACATTTTATGTTATATTTATCTCCTTACCACTTTTGGAAGTATAAGTCTACTTTGTGAACTTTATCACAAAGTAGTTGATTAATCTACAATCATGGTTAGTAATTAAAGTTAAGGATTAATACAATCAAAATTACTGATTAGTCTACAATTAAAGTTAATAACGAGTCTGAAATCTATGTTTTTGATGCCACCATTAAAGTAAAGGAAATAATAAATTTTATCTCTAACATTAATTCAATCAACATCGATTTTATTTTGTCTATAATCTCCTACCGATTTCACTACATCGAATTTAAACTAATATTAGTCCATATCAATTGAATATCAACCCTGGTTCAAACTAGTTTGTTTTGTCAAAAGTTTCAAAATATAATTTTTATTTTTTGTTTTAGTTTTCCTTTGTTTTTTTTGTCTATTAAAAACTAAAATTTAGGTGAATGCAATTTTCAGATAATATTTAATATCCATTCTTTTGTGAGTTCTTTATATATATTCATTCTAGTCTCACTATATAATTTCCTTTCATGATAGTGAATCGCGTGAATAAGAGTGAAAGAAAAGAAAAGAAAAAAAAAATAAAAAAACAAAAGATAAAAGAAACAATCAAATTTTAAATAAAAAATTCAAAGACTTGTCGGCGGCGACAACTACTCTACTTCACAATAACAGAATATCTCTTCTACCATCCTTCCTGTCTTTTTCGTTTTTGTTTTTTTTTTGTTGTTATTTATATGGAATAGAATTTCAGAAGACTTTGTCTACAATTGAAAATTGAAATAGAAATTATGATTATCAACAAAAATAACAAAAACAACAACCGAAATAAAATAAAACAATATGCACAGTTATATTATTTTGTAAAGCAAAAATAAAAAATATATATTCCTTTTTTTTGTTGCAAATCTACCTTTCAAAATAACTGTTTTTTATATAGTTACGATAAAATAACAGTAACTTTTTTTTCAAATTCTACCTTTCAAAATAACTGTTTTTGTACAAAGTTAGGATAAAATAACAGTGAATTTATATTTTATTGTGATTTTAAAGTAGTCTACTTAAATTGTGTCAATTTTTTTTTAAATACATAGAAACAACAAAGTATATAAACAAACAAAAATAAAGTAAAAAATATATAAGTGACAACCAATTTAAGTAAAACAAAAATAAAAAAAAAGAGAAAACTATCGTTGAATTATGAAATACTCTTAATTTTAGCAGAGGGTGGTAATGAAATTAACAGTGTTGATGAAGGACCTGCTGATTGTAGGTGAATGCATTTATTTTAAAATTAAGGTGTAAATAAAAGAGTTTGTAAGCAAATGATTTTAATTTATGCATTAATTATATTATATATATATATATATATATATATATATATATATATATATATATATATATTCAATGTACAATATTTGCATTTGATAAATTTTTAAAACAGAAAAAAAGAGGCAGGAAAAGAGGACAAATACAATTAAATACAATCTCTTGATAAATGTAAAGCAATTGTAAGAAGACAGTAATTGTTAAGAACTCACTCTATGATAAAAATAAATTCTTTAAATATTTTAATTTATTTTAATTTATTTTAATTGAAAATTTGATAGTGTTGAATTTATATGTACATATATATTTTTTTTGTTTATGATTTTCAATATAATTTTATTAACTTCTGAGTGTTTCTAATTGAAAAACAAAATGGCTTATGATTATAGAGAATATTAAAAATTAAATAAATAATGATTTAAGGACGAGTCTTAAAATAAATTCAAGATAAATTCTATAAAAAATGCATAATTTTTTTTTGTAAAAGTTATTTAAGTGAGTTAGTTAGATAATAAAATTAGTTAGTAAGACATATTCATTTATTTATCTATTTATATAAATTGAACCAAAGATGATTAGTCTCTTTATTATACAATTCCAATATTCAATTCAGATTAATTTGGTTTACACATCATATAAAGTTGTGCATGTTATATGTACATCTTATCTTATAATATATACTAATATTGTTTTGCTGTCTGAAGCCTTAGTTATCAATAATATTATGAATGTATATTTATAGAAACAATATACATATCCATATAATCGTATTCATATGTGTTTGAGCTAATTGTTTATTTGTTAGATAGTGGTGGAATCGATTGTAGTTATTACATTGAAAAATTACACATATTAGCTATGGGCCATAAAATGATCCAGTCTTTCAATTAATTTCATTAAATTTATTAACAAAAATAGTCAAAAACAGCAAAAATTTACATAAGGGCATCAAAAAATTGTTAATGATTTATCTTTATATTATAAATATGTTATTCATAATAGGTTATAATAGATGATTGTAGTATCGCGATGTGTTGGTCACACAGTGGGGTTCCATATAATACGGTCAATTTTTTTTTTTTACATACATCTTACAGCGTTTACGCCCACTAGCATATATGATAATGATACCGATTCGTTTGCTTAAATACGATAAGCAATGTTTATAGAAGATTTAGACCTGGGTTTTTCTGCTCAATTTTTTTAGGACTAAACGTCGTTTGTATTCTTTTTATTGTTTCTATTTAGATGATTTCAGTTTATAATATCGAATGCATTAAGAACAAAGCTATAAATGGGATTCGAAAATAAAACCATTAACCAACATTTGGTTTGATGCTTTTTAGAATAGGTTCAAAACATTTGATCCAGCATATGTATGCCCCTTCTTTTTGGAATTGTTATCCAATTATCTACGAAAGCTTTTTCGCACAATCTATAAATTTTTTTTCTGTTCACGATGCAAAGTCGACCAATATTGTTAACGAAGAAATTGAACAGGATATATTATCTGTATACTAAAAGGGAGGTCTTGAGTTCTAACCCAGACATAGATAGATGTTGTGGAAAGTTATGATATTTGAAAAAGAAATAATGAAGGATAATGCAGAAATGGTAATACATACATTGCAATACTCTCTACAGTGCAGCTCTCTATACTGCTCTCTCAACTATAATTTTACAGATTTTATGTAAAATTAACAATGTTTATGTGTATATATACAAACTTAGTAGTTGTTGTATACTGATGTACTGAAGTACTAAGTGTTTATACATTTATCTATAATTTGTCGAATGATTGCAAAATCCATGTCTACACTTGGGCATAAAAATGTGCTCATAAGATGTGAATTATTAGCAAGAGAAAATTTGTACTTGTGTTTAACAAAATAATCAAATCTTTAAATAAAAAATACCATCACCAATACAAGTTGAAAAAAATCAGCAATCTTAACACTAACTGAAACAAAGGTTACTAATAATAATAATATCAACTTTTATATAAATAATTTATATTTTTACATTACTTTTTTATTTCACACAGAGATTGCATTAAATTACACAATCTATACATAGGAAAACGAAAATCCATATTTAATTCGGAAAATATTTTATGCCAAAAGAAGAAGTGTAATGCATTTCAAGTGCTTCCCTTTCAAGTCAATGTCACCTTTTTTAATTGTATTTAACATAATTTTCACTTTTTATTTTTGGTATTAATTCTTTTTTCTCTTGCTTATTATATTTTTCTTGCTTATATGCTTAATTTGCTATTTAAATTACAATTTGTTTTTTTTTTCTTTATGTTTGCATTTTAATTCATTTTTAATCACCATTTTCCTTATTAACGCGTATCGTAAATATAAGCCCAAAAACAAAAACAAACAAAAATAACAAAAATAAAAAATGTTTTTTTTTTAATTTAACATTGGTGTTGCGCCAGTTTTACACAAAACACGATATTGTTCACAATCAATCGTTTCATTTAACGGTATTATCGAATACACATATGGAATGAAAGTAGAATATATATTATAATAACGGTAGTGTTATGTATGCACATATGAATTATAAACACACATACTTGAATATAAAATTTTGAAAAAAGAAGAAAGTGTTAAAAATAAAAGGAGGTGTAAGCAATAATATAAAGCAAAAAATTACAAAATTACAACATAACTGTTAAATATAAAGATTTAATATATGTGTGTGTGTGTGTGTGTGCAAATAGTTTTTTGAAACATAAATATGAAAATATTTAATGTCACAGCCAAAGGATGTGTTTTTCTTTTTTGTTTTATTTAAAACAAGGAGCAAAGAGCAATAAAAAAAATGAGCTTTGCTTTTTATGTTTAAAATCTGCAGACTGCAGCTGATTACAATATAACACACAGTGTGTTTCAAAAAGAAAAATAGAAAAACAGTGAATAGTTGAATTCAAAGACTGGTAATATTGACAAAAATTACTATCAAAGCTGGTAAAAAGGAACAGTATTATGACTATGGGTATTTATCACACATCATCAATTTCAAGCCAATTTCCTGATTTCTGACTATACGATTTGCTAATTATAATATAATGTGTAATATAATTTTATTTTATTTATTTATTTATGCACTCGAGCATTATTTTATTTATCAAATGACTACAATGTGGAAAATAACAGAGTCAAGAACTAAACATTCTTAAATAGAAGAGCTCCATTTTATTGAATTTATTACCAATTTATACTCTCAATTATTTTTTGTCATTTATTTTATCCCAATGACAAAGGATACTGACTGAACCAGGTCGAAAAACTCATAAAGCATTTTTTGCTGCATTGGAAAATTTAGTTTAGAAATTTATTATTTAGACTTATATTAGTTACATTAGAAAAAGGAACAAAAGCTTTCATGGCATGTCACAAATTGTTTAACAACAAAACGCTTAATGAAAGAGTAAAAATTTTAGCCTACCAGTGCTTAATCAGACCAACAATTTCATATTCGGGACCTATTTGGTTCAACATTAGCGCAAGCCAAATGGAGAAAATTAGGAAATTTGAACGTAAATGTATAAGAGCCTGCGTAAACCTACATAGGAAAGCAGAAACGGATAATTTATTCCAATAAATGCTTGTACCGCAAAGCAAATATAATAAGATTCGATAATTTTTTAATAAAAATTATTCGCAATCATTTTAAAAGATCTCTAAACACAAATGAAAATGGTTTAATATCCAAAATATATTACCATAATGAAGAGTATATTAAAAACAGTTTAAAATCGGGGTTTATTGCTCCAGAACATTTTATCTACCTAGATTCCAAAGGGTTTATTCAAAATCACGGTCATGTCCCTCTATTATATCACTATAATAGAAGGGCTACATGCAAGTGTATAGAATATAACCCTAACAGTATTGAGGCTACTTTGCTTAAGTATGACATGTTTATTCCTGAAAAGGATAAACGATTAAAAAATAATTTTTGGTGGCTAAATAATTCGTAATGTAATTAAAACCAGATACGGTTAGTAACTCTAGATTAAGTTAGATTAGGTTTAGATTTAGATTAAGTTAGTTAAGCTTAGATTAGAGTTAATTAATTTAGGATTAGAGTAGGTGTAAATTAGATTTTAAATAGTATAAGTTTTTTAAAAAAAAAATAACAATAAATACATTTTGGTTTTGTTATATTTTTCTAAAATTTAGCGAATAAAAAATAAAATGAATGTTCAACTCAAAATATCATAACAGAGTAGTAATAGTAATTTCATCCGACCAAAACTAAATAAATAAAATATAGTTTTAAGATATTTAGTTAAGTAGTTAAGAATCAATATTAGTTTTGTAAAACTTTTTTGCTAATTGTAATACATATAAAACGAAATAAAATAAAAAAAAAAGTTATTAAAAAAAAAAAAAACTTATATTAGTTTAATTACCTACCTAATCAATTTTATTAAATTTAAGCGACTAACAATTTTACAAATTATTTTTTTTTGCATTATCCTGATACATTCCAATTTACCTGTGTTTACCCGCTAAAAAAATTATTCTTCGAACTTGCTTCTTTAAATTTAGATGTTTTTTACATTACTACTATGAGTTTTGATTTGTTGTATATCTCGTATTTACACTAATAAAAAATTAGTTTAATCTAAAATAATTTCCATTTCTATAATAGATCCAATATTTTTATATAATAATTATAATCTACTCATACTCTATTACTCATATCCAGCGAATGGATCGTCTTAACCCAATTGTAGTAATTTTAAAACCCTGAAAATTTATGCCTTTTGTTCTCTGAAACCAACTCAAATTAAATTATTATTTTACTTTATTTTATCATTTGGTATTTTCGTGTTATATCCAAGTGAATAACACTTAAGCAATTATTAAAATTATATTAAAATAACAGGATTTCAATTGCTTTATAATAAATCAAGTTAAGGAGTAGGTACAACTGTTTGTTATTTAATCTACTAAAGACAAAAATATTTTGCTAAATTTGTACGAATTTACGCACATGATATTAAACAAATTATAAATACAAAAGTATACTGCATTTAATACATTTGCGACAAACTGTTTTGAGATTTAGTACTTAAATCGTAATGAGTTTATTATGAAGTAATCAAATACTGGTAATTTCCGGCGTAACATTCACCGGCTAAGCATTACAAAACTATTTCTTTCCTCTTCATTTAAATTCAAAAACACAAACCAGCATATTTTTTAATATGTGTTTTATTTTTTGGGTAATTTTAATTGTTTTGATGACTTTAAAAATACTTCTAATTTGAAAAAGCTTCATATTTTTATTAATTTTATGATGTCATGCTATTATTCAGATGATATTATTTGGTTCTTGTATTAAATATATAGTTTTGTTATATAAGTTTAGAACTTGGATATATTTTTCTATAAATGATTTATTTAAAAGATTGGCACAAAAGTTAGTACATTTTAATTTTTTTTTATTTCCTAAGGCCGGTACTCACCTATAAAATGATTTTTCCCCCATTTAAACTGTATGTAAAAAAAAAACGTAAAAAAATATACATGGAATGCTCAAGTAAAAATATTACTTTTCTGTTTTGAAAGTGGCAACTATTTACTCAATGTTGGTAAGTGGTACTAAGTTCAAAAGTACAATGAGATAATTTTAAATAGATAACGGTAGTTGTATCGAAATTTTAGGGAATTTAAATTTTTTTCAGAAATATATATCGAAAGAATTCCTTTTAGACAGTTAGATTACTTAAATAACAAAAAATAAAATTATCAAATTGTTTGTATCCGTTTTTTAATTAATACACATTTTTGTATACTTTTTTTATAAAAACAGCTGATATCTTACTTTCGAAATTTCTTTAGCACTGTCAAATTTATTAGACAGATATTTTGACAGTTTACTTTAACATTACGTAATTTTTTGCCGTATCTAATATTTTGGTAAAAACCTTTACATTTAATATGTTGTATTTTTGTCACTGCTTTTTGCTTTAATTCACCGATGTGAAAAGTTTTTTTAGACATTATTAGCTTATCAACATATTAGATAGGATTAATGAAACTGAAACATAGTCTCAGAACCACAATATTTGAGCTATATTAAAATCCTACATTCCCAAAGAGATAAAAATCTATTTTAATTTATTATTATTAGTGTATTAATATATCAGATAAATAAAAATATATATATATAGTAACACTTTCTATATAAATTGTAAAACATTTTCTAATTTCTACATTACAATGTTGTATATTACAATTTTTTTTTTGTAATACAGTATAATTTCCAATAAACAATATCATTAACATCCCATTTTTAGAAGAATGTTATTAACACTCTTATATCATTCTATATTGTATATATATATATATTGCTTTAAACGTATTCAATTCTAACAAAACGTGTTTAAGAATGTATATTCAAGTTAAGTTCAAGTTAAATATATTAATGTAAATGGTGTTGATTGTTGTCACTACTGGTGGATATAAATTTACATTAAATGACCCCGAAATGCTCTTATGTTATATTATGAAAAAATGTTCTTAAGGATATATTTTTATACATATATATATATAAATAAATTAAGTGACATCAGGAGGAAAATTATAACAAGAATGTCGTGATAAATAAAACACAAAAAAACAAATAATAACAATGACAAAGGTGCCACCAACTATACAGTATAAAATATACTTTATAATATCGCGTATAAATGAAAGCACTTAGAATTGTGAAAAAGGGATAACGGGGTCTTATACAGAATTATTCATAAGAGATTGTGAAAAAAGGAAGAATAAAAACAAAAATTAGTAATAATAAAATCAAAAAAAAAGTTTAATTCTTTTCAATATATAAAAAGAGGAAGTTACATGCATGCATGGCTGCTGCACTTTATTTTTGTACATTAAATTAAAAAAAAAAAAGAATAGAAAAAAAATATGCAATGAAGCGAAACATTAAAAGCTACTTGCCGCACTATTTTTTATTTTTGTTTTTTTTTTTATTTATATTTCTTTGAAAATATAACGGCATTTTATTTTATAGAGAATAAAAAATAGGTGCTTTATTTTTTGTCCTCCTTTACAAAAATAAACGTACCTGTGTTCAAAAGTGAATATAATACAGAAATGTACATATTAGGGTTACCAACTTCAATGGTTTTATTAAAAAAAAAATTAATTTATTTTTTACACTATGTAATATGTTTAGTTCGCATTCTGTGGTTCAGTGAGAAGGTCTAGGACAAATTTGATATTATATTAGTATTGGGCATTTCATCAAAACAGTTATGTTAAGAACAATTCTGTTACAATGAATTATGAAAATGTTATGATAAAATTAACAATATTAGATTTCTGTCAGTTAATTGGGCATTTCATCAAAACAGTTCTGTGTTTAGTTTAGAATACATCAGTGTTTCATTGTTTTGCTTTATTTTGATGTCAGTTTCAATCGATATTTCGGAAGCAATACAATTCGCTCATCAGTGCGTGTGACCAATTCAGTAACACTAAATAACTATTTAAATTAATTTAGTTCAATCTCTAAATAAATAAATATTATATATATATAATTTTCTGCATTTATCTGGATGTTTGTAAGTTCGACGGAATACTCCAACACATATACAAATTGCAATATATATACAAATTGTAACATCATGTAATTGTCATAAGCATAGTATATGTTTTTTATTGCTTATATATGCCATCTGTCATCTGTCATTTGTCATTTGTCATCTGTCATCTGTCATTTGTCATTTGTCATCTGTTATATGTGTCATTTGCCCATCATTTCATAATGATTGTCATGTCATTCAAGTGTTAAATTTAGGTGGCGCCATAGAATGCATCTTAATTAATTTCATTTTACAATTTAAATTTTACAGTAGAACGCTGCTATGATTATAAAAA
Source organism: Argyra leucocephala (assembly GCA_963942445.1). Taxonomy (NCBI): domain Eukaryota; kingdom Metazoa; phylum Arthropoda; class Insecta; order Diptera; family Dolichopodidae; genus Argyra; species Argyra leucocephala. The sequence continues at coordinate 156,663,160 of OZ012677.1, read as the reverse complement.
TATAAAATTATTGTATGTTTATATTATATAGCTAGTTAGATTTTGTTTTCATTAAAAATATTATTTGAATTTAATTTTTCTATATTAATTTAACTTATATTATAATTAATTGAATACAATAGAATGTCTAAGAATATTGATTATTTAGAATTATTGAATCATATCCTAAGAATGTTTATATTTCCAATGATGGCAAATAAGATGTCGTTAAAATGATCGAGTAAATAACCCTTATGGAATTTAAAATTTTGCACCTTACTACAAATATTCTGTTTATATGGTAATTAAAAGCATTCTAATAATTCTAATAAAGGTATGACATTGATAAATTAGTAAGCAAATACATATTTTTCTTAAACTTGAAATGAAAACTTTAATGAAGGAAGAAATGCTAGACTTTGTTTTGCTTCCGTCATTTATGGCGGGTTACAAAACTAGTGTATATATATGATACATGAACACGACTGTTGGGTAACCTTCTTATACACTTTAATAAATATTTAATTCATTTTGTCTCGACTATATACGAAAATAAAAAAATAACCAAGGTAAAAACCGTTTCTAAAGTGAAGAGGAGAGTAGATAATTTTTAAAAGCTAGTCTAATAATTTCATAATAAAACACAAATAAATAAAAAAAAAAAAAAACAGAAAAATAGAACAAGCAAAATAAGGTAAATTTAATAAAGTTACTTTGAGAATATATATATGATACTCCATCTAGTTCATGAACTTAAAAAGCATTTGAATTAAATTGAGAAAGAAACAAAAAAAAACCAAAAACAACAACAAAAAATTAGTACAAAGTCAAGGATTACATATAGTATACAGACTAAACATATTCAGATAAACATATCAATATATACATAATATACATACATGTATACATATATACTATAGTATATTTTAATAAGAAAGTATACAAAAGTTAATTTTTACTTTTTCTTTTGCAATCTCTTTTTCTAAATTGATTATTTAAATAGAGAAAGAGAACTTTATCTAAAAAAGCTTTTATATTCATCAGCACTAACGATTTTACTATCTTTAAATTTAAAAGGTAAAAAAAAAACATCAACATTTTTTACATTAAGTAATCTACGTTTTTTTTGCTCTCCCTTTCTAACCCATTTATATTTTTTTTATTTTTTATTTTGTTAATTCGCTTTATATTTTATTTTTAGTGTTAGTTATTGGCTATATTATAAGCTAAATATGGTTTCAGAGGGTGGAATAAAATGCATTCCATTGATGAAAAACATATTTACAAAATTTTAACAAAAAAAAAAACACCCAGCAGTGTAGCTGCAACACAAAAAAAAATTTCAAATGATTGGAACAGGCACAGTCACTACTCACTATACTATTTTTCAATAGAAGAAAACAACAGAACAAAACAGAAGTGTGCATTATAAGCACATTTACAGTTATGAATAGAACGAATAAAAGAAGAGAAATGACGAACAAATAAACGATAAGAAAAACATGAAAAATAAAATTTTAAAAAGAACAAAAACAAAATATATAAACGAACAAAAATTGCATTTTAAATTGAGAGGAAATTTTTTTGAAAAGAAGCATAACAAAAACAAAACAAAAAAAGAAAGTAAAAAATAAATCAGTTTTTTTTATCCTTTATTTTTTTTTATTTGATTTTCTTGTTGTTGTTATACCCCCACAATGGAATAACAAAAACAAAAAAAAAGAATAAAAGAGGCGCATACACTACATTCTCTACTCACTGAGCAACTTAATAGAAAAATTAACAGTTGACTGAATAAAAATGGCATTTTTAAAATACTAAGAGAGTAGTCGTTTTTTTTTTTTTTTTTTGTAAGGTAAATATTTCATGCATTAAATGAGAGATTTACAGAAAATGGGCATCTAGGAATAGAGGGATTAAAAAAAGTGAATAAATTCAGAATTAAAAAAAAAAATAAGAAGCGAATTTTCTGTTCAATTCAGACAGGTAAGGAGGTGGTGGTATTCAAAAGAAATGAAATTCAGGTGAAAAAAATAACTGCATATTTTATATGCATAAAACACATTCATCCAAACATAAATCCATAATTAATAATTATATATATATATAGGTAAAGTTGAATTTGAAGTATGCTGATTAAAAGAGAGCAAAAAAAAAAATAAAGACAAAACAAAACAAAATAATTGAATGAAAGTAAAGTAGATTTTCAAATGAACTGGCGTTTAACTTTAAAAATTGCATATAACTTCAAAATTTAATGTGATTGTAAATATGTGTCTGTGTGTGTAACGTGTTAATAATGAATCCTTTGAATTGTGAAATAGTAAAACAAAAATAAAACAAAATGCTTTCATCTTAGTTCTCAGTTCATTAAAAAGAAATTAAAAGTAATAATTTATATGAATGGTTGTTTGTTTCTCTAGATTAGATTTTGCATCTTAGATTAATGAGGGCATGAGGGTGGAAAAGTAGCTTATAAATGTAGTGTTTGTTTTTATCCCGGTTAAGGACTCAGTGAATTTATATGATTATTTTTCTTTATTATTTTGTTTGTTAAGGATGAATTATGCAAATGTCAAAATCGCATACATACATGTATTATGATAAGAACAAATAATATAAGGTGTAAGAAATTCGTTTGTTTCAAATTAGTCTTAGAAAAGTGAATCGTTTTAAAAGAATTGAAAAATAAGAATAGGCCAAAAATGATGAAGTGTTATGGTATTGTAAATCTTTGTATTCACACTCAAATTATAGTATTTTCCTAATAATTTAAAGTGGGAATTTTGGACTAGAAAAATGTGAATTTTTTTTTGTTTTTAATCATTTGAATTCTTTTGATACATAATCTCACGCATAATGGTAGTGATAATAACTTCTACAGAACAACAATTAACTTATAAAATACAACAAATTGTCGTTGTCCTTAAATTAGATTTACTGGTCACGCACAATGGTCTATATTCCACATTAATCCACTTTTGTGTTTCCACTAACCAACTTCACTTATCTATGTGTGCGTGTAAGATTTTTTTATATCCTTCAAAAGAAGTATTATTTGTGTGTGTGACACCGGTTCAACCACTAAAATTTTGGTTTAATAATCCTCACTTCGTGAGTACAAAATATCCCCTCTATAAAATTAGTTTATTGGCCAAGAGGTATGAAATGTATGTCAATCATGGCTCTATCAATTTTTGTGGAATATAGACCAATGAAAAATTTTTTTTAAAAAAATTACCAAAGTGGAACTAAAAAATATTTGGTTGTTAGTTTTTAAATCATCAGATTTAGAGTTGTAATTTCAAAAAAAAAAAATGTATCAAATTTAGAAAAAATATTTGTTATGATGGTAATTTTTGAATGGATTAGGAATTCTTTTTTATTTAAAAATTAATTAATTTTTATTCACTCTAAATTATAAGTTAGATATGCAGACTTATATAAATGTGAATTTCGTGCATAAAGACAATTTTGAGAGGAATTAGAAAAATCCATCAAATACTAACACTAAATTTGAACTGAGAAATTCAATATATTTCTGGAGTATAGTTGCAAATAGTAGAGAATATATCCTCTATTTAAAATAATTGTATATATCTACTTAAACTATTTGTTGTAAAGTATAACTGTTATACAAAATATTTTATATATATGTGGCAAGGTTAATTTGAAATAATATATAGTTCTTACGGTTTTCGACTTAAACGTAGGACCAACTAACTCGTGATCTACCACGGTTCACACGAATCCACTCCAGTCCTCTAAGGTCTCCTTCGATTATTTGCTACTACCACCAAAATATGTATCAATGGTAGCTCCATGCAACCTTACGGTAAACACTTTTAAGCCCACTATTATACCCACCTACTTGTTAATGTATAAAAATGACCTTGTTGGATTTGTTGAATCTGGGCTGGGCTTCAAGCTTTTACAGCATTATACATCATTTTGTCAGAAATGCATTTAAAAAAAACCAAATATATATAAAATATATGGATATACAACTAAAATGCCAGCAGATATGTTGACCAAGTCTATCAGCAGTCAGAATCATTGCAGCTGGAATCATTGATATAGAATATTGATATTAATTTATTAATTTTCTTTGTCAATCAATATTTATTATACAAATACATCGTTATATTTTACTTTTTATATTTTTTTGGATTCGAATAATTGGAAAGATCATCTTTTAGTTTGTAATTATAAAACATTAAATTTTGTTAGTTAAATTAACGTTGTGGGAGGTGTATTGTAAAGTATAACTGTTATACAGAATATTTAATATATGCTGCAACGTTAATTTGAAATAATATATAATTTTTGACATAACAAAAGCCATAATTTAATATCTGTAATAACTTAAGCTTCTAGTTGAATAAAGATCATTGGAACAATAACAATAATGAATCAATTTTTTCTATACATATTTGTAAAAAAATAAATTACTACCAGATTATATTATTAATTAAATACATTAACACATAAAGCACAAATATAGCAAACATTCAAAATTAAAATTCATAAAATCATAATATTTCTTTCTTAATTTTATTAACAGGAAGTGTTACCGATCAAATTAACGAAATAGACACAACAACAAAATAATAATTATCGATTTGAATCAATTGAGTAATAGATACAATTTTAAATAAGCACTTAAAAAATAAATAAATTTATTTTTGTTTTCGTTTTTTTTTTTAATTTTAATTTTTCTTAAACAATTAATTTCTCTACAATTTTATCTATAAATTAGTTTTTTTTTTTTTTTGTATATCAAATTATTTTACAGTTATTTTTATTTTATTACTATTATATTGGTGGCGTAATATACTAACAAATTATACGAAAAAAAAAAAATAGATAATAAGAAAAATATTGTCAACCTTTTAATGATTAATTAAGTTTTGCGAAATTTTTCAATTTATGTCATTTGAATTGTTGTTCTTTCAAATTTATTTTATTTTTTTTTTTTTGTATATGTATTCTTTTCTTTAATATAATTTTTTATTTAACTAAAAAATATTCCGGATGTGTTTGTACACGACTATTTGTTTTGCAAATAAATAGTTTATGTGAATGAAAAAATTGCAAAAAAAAAAAAAAAATAACTAATATTATTTTATTGATATTTTGACAAATTTCATAATGATGAATTGAAAATTATCTGAGGTGTGAAAATTTGTTATTGCAATATTAAATTGTATAAGTTTTAAATAAATAAATGTATTGAAATAGTTTAATATTGATGTGAGTAATTTTTTGGGTGTGGGGACAGTTTTGTTAAAAAAAAAAAAATTAAAAAATCAAATTTTTACAATGTTATTGAATGAATAAACTGTTGTTATTTTATAAAAACAAATTATTCTATATTGAGTTTTCAAATTGAAAATTATGAAAAAATTAATTTTTTTTTATTATTTTTTGCCTTTTTTGTTTATTTTGTTGTTGTATTGAGATATTTAAAGTGATAGAAGGTTTTTTTAGAAGATATATGTAAATGTTAGAATTAAAATGACCTCAATGACACTGAATATAAAGTACCAACTGCATTGAATAAAATAAATCAACCTTTTATGACCCTTATAAGTTATTAAATTATATGATATCAATCAAAAACAACATTTTGTTTTAATAATCCATAATATTTTGTGAGTCAAACTAAACTTATTCAATATTATATACTTACATAGTAATGATTGAATATTTTTTGCTCTATATAATAATGTTCTATTTAAGAAACGAAAATAAATTTCAAATTATTAAAAATTTTCTTTTATATTACAATTTATATAACATTTTAAAGACGATAACCAGATGGTAGCTAGTAGTTGTATAATCTATAAAAAATAATTAATAATAATATAATTTTTCATATCATAAATAAATAATTAAAGTTCGTATAGTTTCACATGTGTATTTTTAAATGCACACATACCCATGTACAGTGCATACAAAAAAATTAAATACTCTTCTAACGATAAAAAACTTTTATGGTTTCAAGGATAAAGTCAAATAAAATTAACTTAAGTTATTTTGACGCCTCAAATTTTGTAAAACTTTATATAAATTTAAGATATAAGATTAAAAAAAACATAAAATATCAATTTTGTAACAATAATAAGCCGTAAATAAGCCGAAATTAGCTATGGTTTACAAATAAATTTCTTGTAATTTTAATTGTAATAAATGTAAATATAAATAAAAATATTTTTTTTTTATTTATTTACTCTTTTGAATATACGCAGTAATAAACTTATTGTAATAATATACTTATATAGATAGTAAGTAATAGATTTATAGTAATAAACTGTATTAATTGTAGTATAGTAGTAGACTAATATACTTAGTTGTAATAGATTTGTAGTAATTCATTGTAATATATTGTATTGTAGTAATAGACTTATATACACATTTGTAATAGATTTGTAGTAATAGACTGTATTGTATTGTAGTAATAGACTTATATAGACTCACTTCAAAAATTAATTTAATTTTATTATATTAATAATTAAATAAAAATATATACAAAATTATTCCAGATAAAACATTTGTAACTGACTGTAAATAGATACATTTGAAATATTATAGCTTTTTATTAATTGATAACTATTATTTCTATTCACATAAAGTCATAAATGTATATAAATACATATTGCAAGAATTTTTAAATAAATCATAAAGAAATACTAAAAAAGTTTTCATCACCCTACATCAATGTAGGGTGATGAAACCCTATCGGTGGGGCATAGGGTGGAATTAAAAGTTTAAAAGGTTGAATATTTGAATTTATTGGAAGACATTTATTCACAGCATTAAAACATATTATTTGTATTTTTTTTTTGTTTTCAAGAAAATTGTCATTTATCAATAAAATAATTATTTAATCAATATCATTTATTTTTTAATTTGCATAGCACAGTGTAGAGCACATTAGGTTAAGAACAATTATATCAGAAATATATAATTTACTTTAATAAAGAAGTCAATATAATTTATTGGAGTTTATATATTTTAACATAAAAATAGTAATTAATTCCTTTGTTTTTCATAAAATATGAAAATTTAATATCAAGTCAAAATTATTAACAAAACGTTTAACTTCTACATAACTTTCTACTTAACATTTAACCCTTAGAGAACAATGTCTTAATTTTTAGAAATAATTATTTTAAAATAAAGTTATTATTATAAACTTTATTCTGCTTTTAAAATAAATTACATTACCGAGCTAAATTACAAAATTGGCTTAGTAGCTCGGGTAAAGTGTATATTATAATAATTGATTTCTTATTGTAATAAATCAACGTATAAAAACGTACAAAAAAAAAATACAAAATGTAAAGTACAGTTAAACTTAAACAGATACAAATGTACAAAAGTACGAAAATAAGTAAAATAGTACCATATATAACATAAAATAGTATAAAAATAATATAATGTGAAATTTTAATTTAGAATTTTTATAAAGGCAAAAGAAAAAGTATTGAACGTTAAAAAAATAAAAAAAAAAAAATCTAAAAAAAATAAAATAAATAAAAAAATTCAATATTAATGAAATAAAAAATTTATTTTAATATTTAAATTAATATTAATGTATCCAAATTATAAATTGAAATCATAACAAACTGTTAACGATGAATCAGATAAACCAAAAAATAAATCAAATTTTTCTATCCTATCCTACTTAATATATTTTTACGCTATGCATTCTCGACTTTATATATAGTAGAAGCACTTCAAATCATCTCATTATCATAATTTGTGATATTAAATAGAAAGTGTCGAAAATCTTAAATGTAACCATTTTTAATAATTCAAAAAATTTAATCTCTTTAGCTCGCTCCTTTTACTAGAATTTAATTGGTATGCAAATTAATTGCCTTTTTCATGAACATTTATTTTCCACAAAACGAAATGAAAATTTTCTGTTTTATTTTAAAATTTAAATTTATTTGCTTTATTTTTTTTTATTTATATAATAATATATTTCATTTTGTATTCAATTATAAATAAAATTATTTCGAAAACAGAAATTTCCAACATTAAAATAAAATTTCTATCTGTATCCTTCTCAATGTTGATTATTTCTAAATGAAATTGAACACCTGGGTTCACAATTATAATTTCAACAAAAAAAAAAAAAAATAGAAAAAATAGAAAATTAAAAGAAAATTGAAAAATTATGGTTAAAAAAACAAATTTAGTTATATTGAAATTTTAAATTCTATGAAACTAATATATAATAGTTATAGAAATAGTTCATCACCGTCTCATACCACAAGCCATGCAATATAAACACACTATTAATATTATATATTATACACAATTTCATTAATGAAAACCAATAATACTCAAGAGAATTTTGCTAAATTAAATTGTTAGGAACTCTAAATGTATATATATACATAATAATTATATAAATATTAGTATACAGTGCGAAACATAATTATAAGCATAATTCTTCCACTACGCCACAATCATTTTGACGTTGATAATTCTTGATTTTTTATGTAAAAAATTGTCACAAATGTATTTGGATATAAAAACAAAAAAAAAACAGAGCTACTGTATGCCAAAAATTTAATATTATTTAAAAATAAATTTATGTATCCACTATATAGGTCCACTACAGATAAATCTGGAAGCCAACTACAGACCCTTTTTCCTTTCAGAATTTCAGCCTAGATGGAAAACACAAGTACTGAGGGAAGTTTAAGTAAATCGTAATCATCGATATAAATACAATGTAATATCTAAAAACTTATAAAAATTGAACTAATTGCAACAAAACTAACAACTAATAAAATAATAATATACAAAAATATTAATTTTTGCCGATAATTGCAGCATTTTTTATCCAGCGAACAATACACTCTCTTAACTCAATTAGTTAAGAGAAGGATTGAATATGATTTGACTATTATAACAGAGTTTTCCGACTTAACAAATTAGCTTTAAACTCTTCAAAGACAAAAATTATTAATTTTAAATCACCTAGAAGAAGCATAGATAAATTAAATATTAGAATCGGCAACAATTTTTTAGAGATAATTAATGAAATTAGATTTTTAGGAATTATTTATAGCTCAAATCAATATACTAGAGAATAAACTAAGCCCGTTAAATTGAATTTTATTTAAATATAAAAACAACATACAAAGTGAAATAAAGTTAAAAATGTATTTTGCCCATTCGCAACTATCATATGGCACATGTATATGGAAATGTAATAACAATTTAGTGCGCAAACTGTTTACCAAAATATTGCATTGCTATATAGTATATATAGATCATATTCAGAAAATAATATTCTACCAATAAGTGGTATATAACAGTTTCTACAAGTGTTTTAAGTATTAAATATCTTAAATACAATAGAAACTGCTATTATCACCAAAATTCTAAGACAGCCATAGATTTAAGATAAGGTATAGATACGATATTAGAATTGAAGAAAGCTGGTCAGTATAAACAACTTAAAGAATTTCGAAATCAAGGCTGTATTACACTTAGCCTTAATATTTTAATTAGTAAGAATGAATTCCAAATTTATATATAGACATATAGATATAATGTTTTTGCAATGTCTGATAAGGCGATGAAACATTTTTCTAATTAATTTAATAATATTTATCAATGAAATAAATAAGTGAAAAAAAGTGAAAAAAAAACAACACAAAATATATAAAAACCGAAAGTGAACCAAATTAAGCGTAGAAAATCGAAATGGACACTCTACCAACACCACCAACAAATATTACCAGAATGACCATATAATAACAACCCCCAAAGGAGTAGAAGTAGAGGAAGACTCAAGAATACCTATTGTCAAACCATAACAGCTTAATTTAGCTTTAGTTATGGACGAGGTTGGAATTTAATCAAGATCAGTAGAAGGAAATTCGATGCCCTATACTCCAAGGACAAGTAACAGGAACAAAAAAATTTATATTAATACTTTTACACATTACTGTGTATACTGTACACTCATCATAACTGAGAAAATTTAAAACAATACCATCATGTAACGAACATTCAAAGAGTAATAATAATAATAAAAAAAAATCCATTTGAATCATTTTCATACCAAAAATAACAAATGAACTTTCAGTTGCTGCCTATAGCTGTTTTCTAACTGTTGCAAAAAACGGAAGAGTATATATACATATTACATACATACACCCTATCTGCATAAATATTCACTGAACAAAATATGATATTTTGAAATTGAAACAAATGAAATATTTACATAAAGATAACCTCAAAAAGTAAAAAAAAAAAACACGTTAAATAAACTTTTCCACAAAGATAAACTTAGGCACTAAAACAACAACACACTCTTAAAATAACCATTTCCACCATCACCAACTTAACCATAACCTAAGGCAAATATGTAGCAATAACGGAAAATATTAAAAGCGAAATTAAATTGTTTGTTTGTCCATTTACGATCACAATCGATATATATATATATATATATATGTATATAAGAAGTACACTAACCAACCAATACCACTGCTATATAACCTAACTTTTGCAAACTGAAAATTTTTAATATACAAATACATATATTAAAAGGATACCAATTCCTTGATGATACAATTTCAAAAATTTCTTGAAACATGTATAGTCAATAATCAAACAAAAATAAAACGAAATCGAAATCTTTTTATAACTTTCTAAAATTGGTTAACTACCATTACAAAAACGTATAACCACTTTTACTATTTCTATATAGGACAAACAGATTTGAAAGGAATTTTGGGAATTTCACTTTGACAAAAAATTGACTATTAATTTCATGTATATTAAAATATGTATATATAAACTACAAATATTATATGTAAAATAGTAAAATAGAAAAAAAGTAAGAAAAAATTCATTAAAGAAATATTTTGCGGTGTAAATAAACTGTATCTGATCATCAAAACTACACCATCAATATCAATATTGATCTCAATTTTGACTAATAAATTACTACTACCACTGTTATGCAATTGACAGTTACTATATTGCGTATAAGTATTCGAATCTCAAACCGGAGGGAAGCTGTCCAATATCGACAACAATTGAAGGTGATATTAAAAATTGTATATTCAAATTTTTAATAATAATTAATAGGAAAAAATTTAATTTTATTTTGTAAATTGATGTACACTCTTAAAATGGTTTAATATCACATAATATTTTACCACAATGAGGATTAGATTGAAAAGACTTGGCTCACTGGCTTTATAGCTCCTACGCATTTTATTTTTCTGAACAAAAAGGCTTATATATTCAAAATCAAAATCATGTTCATATACTGCATCACTATATAGCAAACGGATCACATAAGACCATTGATTAAAATCCGGGCTACATAAATAAAGAGAATTTAAAAAAAAACATGTCTATGCCAGATATTAAAGACAAAAAAATTAAAAGAAATTATTCGTGGTTCAAACACGCATTCAATCAGAATCAGGTATTAAAAATATATTAAGTTTAAAACTTAGGTCAAGTTAGATTAAGTAGATTTAGCCATTAGATTAATTTAGGTTAGTTAGGTCCAGGGTTTTATTTAACAAACAAGTTATAATATTGATCTTTTAAGCCTTATTTTTTACAATACATATAAGAATAAATATGTTTTGAAATACATTAACAATTACGAGTGAAATAAAAAATATAATAAGCAAATATTAAAATTAGTTTAAATTTAAATGGAGCTGTTTTTCTTAAACCGTTTTTCTTAGCTAAGTTAGTTTTAAGTTTGTACTTTAAAGATAAATAATAAAAAGTTCAAAAAACAAAAAAATTAAATTGATATTATTCTATATACATGACTGTTAACAGTTGTAGTTGTTATTCATTTATAAAATAAAAATAAAAAATAATAACAAAAAAATTTAATTCAACTTTCCAGAACAAAATAATGTAAAAAAAAAACTTAATTTATTAATTGTAATTTTCATACAAAAAAATATGCATATTACACCAAACCTAATTTTATATAGCCAATCCTTTTATCCCAAAGGATTAAATATAATTTTATTTTCTACTGTACTGGTTCATTTCAACATAACCATCAGTTATGCTATTTTAATATAAAAACCTCGCCTTGAAAATATCCTCTTTAATATTTATAAAATATCAACTAAAAAAATATTTAGTTGTTCTGGCCAATTACATACCAATAGCTTTGCTTATCATACAATTCTATACAATTCTTCGATTTGTTTTTTTTTTTGGGTACTGTGTTCAAATAATGATCTCTAAAAGCTTAGTTATATATAAATTATTTCGGTTACTATACTTTTTTTCGATGAAAAAAATTACCTTCCTAAAACAATGACCCGGAATTGGCCCCTAATTAAACTCATGAAATAAATTTATTTCAATTTTGGAGAAATTGAACTGGAGTGAAAAAATAAAATAATCTAAGTTTTTTAAAATTGTCCAAAATATAATTGAACTCAGTGCCAAAAATATTTGCAAAATTATTTAAAAAAATATTTTTTTTTAATATTTTTTAATCATTGGCATTAGAAGGATGCTAAATTAGCAGATTAATTGCCGAAGTATAGTGAAAATCAATTGGACGGGGGAGAGTGATATAATAAAGAAGGATTGTTACGAATAAACAATAACGGAAGCGTCAACATTGTGAAATCTAGTAAATTTTGAATATTTCAGTCATATAATTCGGTATCCAAGGAAATATGAACTAACTAAAATTATTCTCGAAGACAAAATTGAAGGAAACCGAAGCCCCGGAATAAGAAGTAAATCGTGGTTGAAAAATCTATGTCAGTGGCTGAGGACAAAATCTTGCTTTCGAGCTGAACAAAAAAATGTTAAAATTGTGATGGTAGCTAATCCGTCAATAACGGATAAACCCAAAGAACAAACCAAAACTAGTTTATATAGTTCTTTCTTAACCAGATTTAAACTAAGATGTCAAAAATGTAATGATTGAATTTTTAAACCAGAACAAAACTATGTATATTAGAGCAACTAAAACGATTATAGAGCGATTATAGAGCTGTAGGTAGATAGATATGTAAAAGTGATAATTTCAGATGCTTCTGGAAAACCAATTCCAATTCCAACCAATCTTAATTATACTTTTTTTGATACCACGAGTGACCAATTTGTTGTTGTTAGTTGTTTTAGGAGATCAATGTGCCGATATCACTCCCCCAAGGAAATCAGTACTAGAGCCAACCTGTGCAGTTTTCCTTTCCGCAATAATACCTATATTGCATAGCTCTAATAGAGCTGTAGTTAACAACTGTTAGTTTTTCAGTCATTACACACTATATTTCAATCATAAATAAAATATATACAAAAACAGGGTCTGAACAATAAGAACTAAATAAGAAGAGTAAATTGTTTCAGACTTTCTAATTTGACATACAGATTTTCGCCACAATAATTACATTCAACTTAAAATATCAAAACAAAAATAAGACACCTTGCTACTGTCAAAATATGTACTGATCTGACTATCTCTAGAAATAGTTTTACGGTTGTCTGACTAATCAAATAATAATTCAAATTCTAATTTACTATATACCGAATCGCGAGTTGACACTTTAATTTGGGAATAAACAATACAAAATTTTAAATTATTAACTAAAATATATAAATAAATAGTAAGTGGCTGACGGTAATTTACCGACACACAAAATAAATATATAAATTAATTAAAAAATAAAATTAATTTTATCTGTGATTTATATGTTTTCAATTCAAAATGGAGCTGTCATCAATTACAAGCATTTCGAGTTTACTAATTCAAAAACACAAACCAGGTATATTTCAAAATAGTACTAATTTTACTAATTTATATATGAAAATATATCCCAATTGGAATTAGTTAGCTCATTACATACACACCATAAGTATAGTTTTACTTACAATGCAATGACTACTTTACATATGAAAATATGTATAACCAGTTCACTTTTTAGGTAAAAAATAGAAAATATAATTCTAGCTATAACACTACATGTACACCAATAAAAAGAAAAAAAGACAGTTTTAAGTTATCAACGAAATATCATATTTATAACACGTACACTATTCGAAATAGCAAATAAAACCAAAATAAAAATTTCATATAGAAAAATACAGTTATAATTAAGGAAATTTTTTTTTTTTTTTTTTTGATTAAGCAACTAGTTGCGTGACCCTTTCTTAACCTTGTTATTGTTGTTATTATTGTACACATTTATATAACCGTAATTATATAAAAATAATTTCCTAATTTTGAATTGACAAGAAAAACAACAAACACAAAAAAAAAAAAATTAATACAAAAAAAACGAAATAAAAATAAAAAACCCTTATATTAACCGTTTCTAATCCCTTAACAACTAAATAGGATAATGCAAGGATAACAAGGCAAATTACTTTTGAGAATTCACATTTTTTTTTGTTTGTTGTTATTTTTTTCATGTTTCGTAATTTTATTAAAAAAAAAATGTTTTGTTTTTTTTTTTTTTGCCGTTTTTGGCTAATTTTAATTAAAGTCTTCAGCACCAGAGAATTAAATATATTTATAGGTGTGTATGTATATTTAACAAAAATAATATATAAGGTTTTATTTTGTCCCCTCTTCTTTTTAATTTTTCACGTTTTTGTTTTGTTATTTTTTTTTTACGCAATACACAGAAAGAAATTGTCAACAGCAAACAAAAAAAAAAAATTCCAAATATAAAAGTAAAAAAATAAAATAAAATAATTCATATAAAAAGTGAAAAATAAGTATAGTCGTACTACCTTCAAATATAAAATACACAATGAAAGTATCATATAATCAAGGACATGATGTTATTTAAGTGAGGTTTTGCCTCTAGACACTATGAGGATATGATGTTATAGTTTTTATCTCTTTTGTTTTTTTTTTTTTTGTATTTATATTTGTTCTTGTTGTTGTTTGCATTAATATTTGGGCTAATTAAAATGGGTTTGGTCTAATGGTTTAGTTTTGCTGTACGTTTAACTACACTAAATATTTAGTGTATTTTGAATTTAGTCGTCTGATAGTCGCGTTATTTTATTTTGTTTGTTTGTTTGTGTTTATTCAAAGTTTATCTTTTTAATATTAAAATTTCACTCATCAATTTAATGGCAAAAATTTAATTCTCTAGAAATGGGGAGGTATTTTCTATAATGTATGAATGGAAAATTAATTTTCCTATATGGAGGAATTTTTAGAAATACATATAAAAAGGGATATTATTTTAGATTTTCTAAGGTAAAATGTAGTAAAAATTTTTATTTTATTTTTATACATTAAGTGACCATGTTGATGACTAATTGTCAAGGTTTTGAATTCTATTTATGTACAATACAATAAAATTACTGTAAATTTTTCATATATTTTAAGTTAGTTATTTTTATCACTGTAGATCTAATATTGGTTTGTAAGCATATTTGGCGAAATTAATTTAGTCAAACATAACCTCGATAAGAATTGGACATAACTGAAGATTTATTATAATTAGATTAAATTAGATTAAACAAGGGTTGAGATGAGGCCTCATTATATGATGATATACATTTGCAAATGGACCTATTCTTATTACTCGTAGTAATATAAAAATGGATTAGAATCCCTAAGGACGCTTGAAAATTGATTACACTCAGCACATTATTGAATAGTTTATTGGCTTTCATCGTTCGGGCTGAATGTAATAAATTAGAGGAAAGTTATCAGCAAAAAATATTTTAGGGTAATAAAATAGTTACGAAAAAAATATGAAGAAAACATTTATTAAGAGTCCTAAAAACATAAGCATATTATATTAGTTGAATAGCAATAGACCGTAATTAATGCAAAATAATCTATTATTATAAGTAATTAGCGAGTAAATAACATCTAAGACATATTATGACCACTAACATCGAATAGGCACCTAATAGAGAGAAAAAGATCAATATTTCGGATGTATGTACCAAACTGTTCGAGCGTCTTGGAAACAACATTTTATTCTATAAATTATTTGTAATAATTCAGAAATAATACACTCTAACTAAACGATAGTTCTATTAAGACCAAAAAATGGTTAAGTATTCTAATCATAACTATGTATTAGGTATTTGATGAGTAAAATAAATATAAATTATCTTAAATCTAATGACGTCACAAATTATGATTTATATTTATAGATATGATTTTGATTTGTAATCAATGTTTTAATGATTTAGCTGCAAGTTAAGTATGTAATTAAATTAACAATATCATCATTTTATTTGTATACACTTATAAAGGCTCATCGTCTTATGTATATGAACAGTATAACAAATAAATATATAAATAAATTCAAATATTAATAAAAATACTAATTAGACAAATACTTGATAGAATAATTTACTATAAAAAGTTCATCAAATTTAAAAACTTACATATTTTTTTATTTATTCAGCTTAAAAAATCTGACATTTTTATCATTAAACGCACGTCAAGATAACAACAAAAAGCTGAAAAATGCAAGATAATTCAAACCCACAATTCATTCTATTTACTTATCCGACAGTTGCTCACAAAACTAAAAACCTATACCTAAAAAGACAACTTCAAAACTGACATTATAAATTCTAACTAACAAAATGATTTACTATAGTGACGATCCGGTATAAATAATTGGTTTCATTTATCATTTAATTTACTACATAATAATAACTACCTAATGTTTTTAAAATTAAATTTACAAGCATACTAAATCTAACTCTTTAAAAAAATTTATTATCATCAAATATGAATTACGAAGCAAAAATAAATTAATTTAATTTAAATTTTGCGATTTAGTTTTAATATTGTAAAAATTGTTATTATTAAAACTATTAAAAAATTGTATTTTCTTAAATTTAAAAAAACATCTTATTTAATTGCAAACATCCCTATAAATTGAAAATCACATTGTCTATGAAACTCCTCCCATCGAATTTATTTTCTTTACAAACAAAATAATTTAATTATTATCGCCAAGAAACGATGTCAATTAATTTTTGCTAAGTCTAACAAAAAAATCAAAAGAAAAACATATTTTCAGGAAAATAACCAAAAATTTTATCCCACTTTCTGTGATAATTCTTAAAAATAGTTTAATAGAAAAAATTCTCTCACTGTATTAAAAAGTTTCATTTTGTTTTTTTTTTTTTAATAAACCAAACCTGCAAAAATTTTTAAATTAAAATATTTGTCACACGACCCCTACTACTAACAATTTTCTTATCCCTACCAATATACACAACTATTCTTTCTTATCCCTGCAATTTTCACTTAACCCACAAAATTTATCTTTTATAGTTTTTTGTTTTTGTTTATTTTTTTCATCTTTAAAATAATGAAAAAGAAATTTTCCTCTAAAAATTAACTCGGGGAAAATGAAAATATAATTTTTTTCCCTCCAAATTTAATTATCACCCAATAAATGCATTCCATTGAATATAGAAAGAGATAGAAATATAATATTTATACACATATATTTTTAGATATATATGTATATATATAAATTTATTATTAAAAATTAAAATACTAAAAACTAATATTAAAAAAGTTATAAGAGGGGTTAAAAAACAAAAACCAACAAAAAAAAACAAAAACAATAATAAAAATTAGAAAAATAGAAAAACAAACCAAGAGGAATAATTAGAATATGAAATGGAAATTCTTGAATAGACATGACATTTAACATTTTGCAAAAAAAAAAAAAAAATTCATTTTATTCAATTAAAGAAAATTGCAAACAAATTTTCTTTTTTTTTTTTAAATTTTTTTCTTTTTTTCATATAAAATTAGAATTTATTCTATTCACAATTTATATTTCTCAGATAATTGTTTATTTTAATTTCTTTTTAATTTTCTATTTTAATAATTTTAATGAGGAAATTTTTTTTGTGTTTAATAAAATATTTTTTTTTTTTTTTTTTTTTAATAATAGGTGACAACTTTAGGATATATGTTTAAAATAAATGAAATTTCAAATATGAACTCTGTTAGTTATAGAATTTCGTTAAATACGAAGTACCACATACCAACATAAAAAAATGGATTTTAGAGGTTTTTAAACAAAAAATCGACTTGACTGGTATAAATTAAAACTATATAATAACTCGATAAGTATTGTTTGAAATAAGAATTATTTAGTGTTTTGCTTTTTATGATATTTATTTATGACTTTGGCCTTAAATAACATTTAAAATTCATTATTTATGACCTTGGCCTTAAATAAAATTTACTTCAATACAGTTTTATCTGTCAACCAAATTTAAAAAAAATTATTTCCGAAAAATATTCTAATTATCAGATATTTAAGCACATAAATTCAATTGAAAATCCAATAACACATATGTAGATCCAGTTGTAGTGGGTTCGAACTTGATTGAATATTCGCATCAATTACATAAGAATGCAATACCTTTATATTTGAACTTTACTACTTTACTCTGAACTCCATACTTTTGGTTTTGACTGATAAGAAAAACATCGTATATGGTTAAAATTGATATAGGTTGCACATTATTATTTAATGAATCAATATAATTTTTGATTTTGTTGAGGAATATAAAAATAATAACTATAGTTTATGTGTGATATTTCGTTATTTTCGTTTATTTGAGCGTAAATTTGAATATCTCAACATTTTCCAATATTATTGAATGCCTGCGTGCTATTTTATAAATGAAGAATCAAAATAGTTGTATTTAATATTTCGTTTGAATATTTTTTTTGATTGGTATTGTAAAAATTAATTATTATAGGTACGTAGGTAGAAATGGCCATTCTAGTTGATTCGGGGAAACCAATTTTAGACCAATTCAAAGACTAGAGTTATCTATTTATTTGTTTTTATTGATTGTTTTATAGGTATATTTACTAGTCTACGAAAATCGTTATTACAGCCCCCCTATGCGATTTAAAAATCTATATTCATTATTACATCATGATTAGAATTTTGTAACATTGAATAAAATATGCTGTTATAAATCGAAAATCGAAAACTATAACACAATATTATTTTATTATTTGTTATTATAAAATTACATTGTTATAATCCAGAAAACTGTAATAATTACATTAAATCAAATAATTTTCACAGATAATGTATTCTGTATAAATTTTCTTAATGTTCCTTGAAGAAAATGACAATTATTTATGCCACCAGAATTTTTTATTTTAATTGATTATGAAGAAATCTATAGCAAAAAAATTTAAAGAACTATAAAAATATTTCTGATGGGCATCAAATTGTTTTTGTTTTTTTGTTTAATTAAATAATAATGTAATCAATTTTTGAGCACAATGACACAGTTTCCTTGAACGAATATAAATATACAAATTAGGAATTTAATTTTAAAAATTATTAGTCTTATATTCGTGCAAAATATTTCAGTCTATTTTTTATTGTAAACATTTTAATATTTTTATTCAAACTATTGATTTGATTTGTAACGATTACTTAAATTTACTCAATACTAATAGTTAATCAATTAAGTTCAAATCAATCTATAGATTTAACTTTGTAGTAATAACAGTTACTAAATAAAACTGTTATCGTATCGAAATTATTTAAAAGGACATCAATTAAAATTAACGAAATTTAAATTACATTTTATTTTAAAACTTTTAATTTTATAACAAAATTTTTTTGAATTGAATAAGTATAAAGCAAATTTTATATAATTATTGATACTATGCTAAGATTGTTGATAAGTACCAACATAGTCACTAAATGATTGTTAGTATGTAATTTTAATTGCATAAAAACTTAATATTTATATTGTATTGAGTCATAAAATTATTAATTTATGATTTCACATATAAACAATGCAATCTACCATGTGTTTTTCATTATTAAAAATGATTTAGATAACATATATGTGCTATTAGGAATTTTTGCACATATCTTTCAGATTCTAATTGGATTCACGTTAATGTTCTAAAGGTTATGAATGTACTACAATATTTAGTAATTAAAATTCAAACTCCAAATTTAAAAAAAACGTAAATAACATAATATGCTATACAAATAAATACTTTTCATACTGACTGTAATCAATTTTAAGTAATAGTGCTAATTTAAAATTAATAATTTTTTGAATTAAAATTAGATAAATAAATAACAGAAAAATTCAAATTTCAATTTTAATTCAAAAATCATATTTCTATTTATTTTATACCATATTTAAATCAAAAAAAAAAAAAACAATTACAAACAAAAAAAAAATTATTTTATAATCAAAATTTCAAAAAGGATATGGTTTTGTAAATATGCACTTATAAGCATTAAATAAAAAATCTGAAAAGCAAATCAAAAAATTCCTTATATGAAAAATTCATTTTTTATGTTTGTTTTCTTTTTTTTCTGCATAAATAGTGTTGAAAAGGGAAGTAATTATTTTAATATAACTTAATTTACATATTTACAGGATATTATTCTTTTATTGCTTTTAAACAGGCTAGATTATAACTGACGGACATAACAAAAAAAAAAAAAAAAAACGGTATTTGTTATACCTATATATGATATACCGGTCGTCCGTGTATAATAATGGTACTTACAAAGCAAAATTGTGTGGGAATTTAAAAAAAAAATGGCCGCATAACCGTTTTACAAAATGGTGGTAATAAATTATATACATTATTATTTAATATGTATAGTTTTAGAGAGTTGATTTTTGTTTTGTTTCATTTAATAAAAAAAAAAAAATATTTTAATTTTTATAAAACATGCAATATATATTTTTGCTTGTTTTTAATTTTAGTAATTTTTAATTGAATGAGTATGTGGGTATAAATTTTGAAAATACTTATTGTGATAAAAGTTAAAGCTTAAATTTTAATTCCGTTTTCAATCAAATTGTTTTTTATTTTATTTTTATTTATTTTAGAATATTACAATAATGTTATACTAATTATGTTGAATGAACTGATAAATTACTTTAGGCACTGATAGATACAATTAAAAAATTTGAAATAGATTTTTGTGATTTGTAGATTACATTACAAATTTGTATCACGTAGGGGAATGTCCTGATTGTCACTGTTGTCATAAATGGGATACGGTGGCTACTCGTATTAATGCAATTACTCATTCGTGTCTTTAATAATTCCTGATTTAATAATTACATTCTGGACATTGTTCATTGAATTCGTCCATTGTTTAGTATGAATTTAAGTAAATGATGCTTAAAATTAAAGTAATCTAGAAATGAGCAGCACAATAAATTCATTGATAATAAATTTATTAGAAATTGGTACTAACTTGATAAATTTAGTCTAAATAGAATTCTAAAGGACCAACAAAAATATATTATTTAAGATTAGAGTTCAAAATCGACTTTATTAAGTTTTGATGAGAAGCATAGAACTTATAATATATATACCAGGATTTATAAATTATAACTCATGCATACATAAATATATTAGATATACATATATATTCTGGGATAATAAATATTTAAATTTCATTATTTTCTATTCATGATAATTTGTCTAGAGCATTAACCAACGTAGATATTTAAAATGTTTGATTCATCTTAGAAAACTTCAAAAATCATATATGGAAAAATAAAATGTGAAAAAATATATCTTATAGCACTTAAATACATTCTTCATAAATTAAAACTTAATACGCAGTCATAATATATTTAGTATTCATTTACAATAAATTTTTTTTCTCTTTTTATTCCCAAAGTCAAATATTTTGACTTTTTAACTATTTACTTTTTAAACAAAGTCCTTAAAAGCATCATAGAAGAAAATAAAAAAATTTCTTTTGTAAAAAAAAAAACAAAAAAACAGAAAAATTTTTATAAAAGAAAAAAATCTTTATTTTTTCTCTTCTTTTCTTTTGAATAAGTTTTACAATCAAATTACGATCTCTAATATTGCTTTAAGGCATCTTTTAAAATATCTTTTATGTTCGTTTCGTTCGTTTTTCTTTTTAACGACAAATTTATATAAACACAATATATATTCAATATATAATACATATATATATATATATTTTCGTCCTGAATTTCTTGAGAGTATTTTTCAAATTATATTTTTACATACATAAGCACTTACAGTCTCACATATATAAATATTGTATGAAATATAAAGATCCCAGTAGGAAATTTTTGAACTAAAATTTCACTTGCATTGCTTACATTTTCTACCCGATGTTGTACTCGCAGCGGTACGGACATAGCTCCACTATAGATAAACAAAACCCAATGTCATAAAAGCACAGATATTGCGAAGTAATTTTGCAAACTTACCGTTTCAAAATACTCCACATAAAATATTAATAGTTAATTAAAGCATCCAGTTGGGACCATTTTGAAATCAGAAACCCTTTAACCTTATCAAAGTCATTCAGTTCACAGAATTTTCGAGAATTACAAAATTTTACATTTTTAAGAAATGACAAAACTACTAGCAATTATGACATCACCTAACATTTGGAAACAATGTCACAATTTTATAATTCCTAAACTTGTATGGAAAAATTGTTAGGACTTTTGAGATTTATTTTTAGGAGAATTGACATTAAGTAGATTTGACGTAGAACCGTTTACCCCCAATCACATTTTACACATTTAGTATAGAAATTAATATGGTTTGGTGAGCTAAACATGGAAGTATAGTAATGGTGAAAATATTTTGTATAATTTCCTACTGGGTTACATTATCTCTAATAGTGTGTGTGCAAATATAAAAAACAAAAAACAATTTTTGTATTTTGTTGTTGTTTTTTTGTTCAATTTGACTTCATCTTGTGTGAATTTTTTTTTTATTTTAAAAAACAAAAAGCTCATCATTTTGATTATTGAGTACATACTTACTTTTAAACAAGAATTTTGTTATTATTCTTTTCTTTTTTGTTTTGTCTAATTTTGAAAGATTTAGGTAGCTAAGAAGAATAAAATAAATAACATGGAGTTTAAAATTATTAAATTTGGTTGTTTAATCTAATGATTGTATTATCTTGGTTACCGGTTCGGTTGTCTACAAATATTTATTTTAATTTTTTCTAACATTTATGATTAAACTAAATTTTAGGAGTTTTAAAAATTTAAAGGCCGTAGTTAACGATTTTTGTAATGTCCAAACGAACATTAAGGACTTATAATGTATTTAACTCAAAAAACAGCTGACGCCATTTAAAAATTGTGGAATTGGTATTGTATACAAATAAACATACAGAAACACATATACACATTTATATTTATTTATTTCATATAAAGCACAACAAGTAAGTCTTCTTTACTTTATAATTATTGGAAGAGAAACAAGATTCGATCCCGGGATCTTCTGACTATAGTAGTATATTTTTTTAAATATTTTTTTTTACACACAAATTTATAATAAGTGTAATAATATATGATTAGATGTGAGCTAAAATATATATTATTATAAGATGGGACAGGTTAGGCTAAGATTTGCATAATAAATGTAAGTTTGAAGTTAATTAATTTTTTGTTTTAAACCGAATTTATTACTGAAATAAAGAAAAGAAAATATAGATTTAAACATGATAGTTTTGAGAAATTGTATTTTCAGTCATAATTTGTAATTCTATAATTTAATAAAAATAAATCAAAAGGGTGTACTTTTTGTCAATCACTTATATTTGAGCAGTCAGTTGTCAAATTGGTTTCGATAGTATCAGTGCAATTATATGTAATGTATTTATTTTAATATGATCGATCTACCCAGTTACACTTCTTCTTTCTTGCCTAACACACTATATTTTGGATATTGTAGACATTTATGGGCTTCTAGGTCTCTGTACGTCTTTCGTCTCTAATATAAAAATCAAAAGAAGTTTTTTTAGCCGAATGCTTATTCTCAAATGTGTTTTTAAACTATCGGTTCAATTAAAACTATCGGTTTTCCCCAATTCAAGACTAATCCAAAACAATCACATTTCTGGAAATTTATTGAAAAACAAATAAATTTAATTCTGCAATTTCAATATTGATTCTATCACGAGCACGCAGATGGCGTTACTTGTTAACTATATAGTGTTTTTATAACGCATAACTTGTATGAATTATTTGATAAGACTTATAATAAACTACTAAGTTGAATTTAATTAGTGTTTTTGATTTTACTAAACCTTTTAAGGTTTCAGTTTACATTTATGTTGAATTTTTATTTCATATATGTTGAATTTTTTTGTATCATTTTTCTATTTTTATTTCGTTTAAAATAGTATATATTAATAGTAAAATAGTTATATTAATAGTATCTACATATATAGTTATATTATTATGATTTGTTAATAATAAAAAAATTAATAACACTTATTTTATTGTTTTTTAAAATATTTATTATTTTTAACTTTTGTTAGTTATTTTCGAGATGTGTGCACTTCTAAGAGGTTTTGAGTCAGAGAGAAAGAGAGAGACAGAGCTTGAAACGGTCCTATAGTGGTGTTTAGCGATCAATGGCGGAACACGCAATCGAATATGGTTACCAGGTTTAATACAACGTGGATCACCATGCCTACACTACCACTATTATAATTTTTTAACTATGTACATATTATAATATATATAATAATAAGAGTTACGTTCATTGTCCAGCACACTACAATATTTTATTTTACAATTTGTTTTGATCTCGATTCAAAATAAATTCTTATATACTTCTGAAATACGAATAATTACGACTTGTGTCATCAGTTATTGAATTTCCATGAACATTTCAAGATATCAGAAATATAACTTTAATAACGAATTATGATAATATTAATTTCGTCAAGATTGTAAGCAAAATAAAACCAAAAAAAAAAATTTGGCTTTCTTTTTTTTTGTTTAGTTATTTTTGTTTTTTTTTTTATCTTTTTACTTTTAAAGAAATTTCTAGTACACATCTTCAGGATAATATCAGTGATATTTGAACGCTTAACTAAAAAACGATCAAATAAAACACTTCCTTTCATTTATTATTATTATTTTTTTTTTGCTGATAACAAATCTAGAAAATCAAACGAATCTCATGTCATCATCTCAATTGCTTAAACGGAATTGAAAAAATAAAATCAAAACAAAATTTTTCTCTCATCGTACAAAAATTGAAAAAAAAAAAAACATTTCATGATATTGGAGCAAAGTACTTAAAAACAAGAGTAATAATATCCGATTTATTGAATAATATATATACATACTTGTATGTATATGTATGTTTGTGTGTATCATTAGTACAGTGAAATAAAAATGTTTGGTGTACTTAACAAGATTTATTTTATCAATATTTGACTCTTTTCCAATATGTACAACTGTTTTAGGATTATTTTGGTAAAAAATAACATTTTTCGATTATTATGACGACTATGTCGATATTTGATCGATATTTCATTTTCATTATCATTTTTTCTCTATCACACTTATGGTATTTTTGTATCTTCTACCTATATGCTCTATCAATTTCGATATATGAATGGCTAAATGAAAATCAGACAATAATGACGAATGACAAAATGCCTTAAAACTATTAAATAAAAAGTTGAAAAACTATAACGGTATAAAATATAAAGTCTAATTTAATTTAATTAAACTTAATATATTATCGTTACAGTTTTTCAACTTGTTGAGTTCATTAAGTTAATCGAAAAAATTAACTATACACAATTTATTTGTATAGCACTGTACTCGCTCATATGTATGACTTAGCACCTATTTATCGTATACAAATTTGCTAAGAAGTCGATCGTAACGTTCGTAACTCACAAAAAGTGAAATTTAATTTTTTTCACAAGTACCATGCTATTAAAATTCATTTATATTAAAAAAAATATATATGTAGGTATTAACACAAAAATAAAAAACAGCAAAAAATAATCATGGTTTATAATACCAAAACATGATTTTCAAAAATTTGAACTAAATTTCTAAAAACAACAAGAAAAAAATATTTCTTGTAAAAAAATTTTGTTTTTTAATAAAATATTTTTTTTTCTTATTTTCATTTTTATTTGTTTTTCTTTTGATAACGAAGAAAAATCACGTTTCAAGTTTTTTGGATCAAAGGATTTTCTTTAATATACATCGTATTTGGGAAAATGTTTAGAGAGAAAACAAATATATAAAAGAAAATGAAATGAACATACGCTTTTACAAAAAAAAACAGAAAGATAAAAACAACAACAAAAATTTAATCGTTATTTATTTAAAATATTTACAAATAAATACAAAAACAAAAAAAAATTACATATATTCCTTTATTATATTAAAAAGAACTGTACTGATTTCATATAAAAAAAAAATTAGTTTTTTAATAATGTAGAGAAAAAGGATATGTACATAAGGATTATCACTTCTCATGACGTAATTTTTTGATTTTATTTTTTATTGAAGCATTGAATTTTAATTTGAAATTTTCAATACATTTTTACAAGATGGAAATTTTGTAATGATGTTAGTTATGTATAATATATAGTAAATAAAATTATTATAAAAACAAAAAATAATAATGGTTTCAATTAAATTGCAAAATTCTATGTTAATTTGGTAGCACTCTTTTAATGTGCTTCATTATTAGAAATTTTAAATTGCATGTAAATATGCGAGGGTATTTCTGACAAATTTTTGTGTCGATGCAAATTTTGAATACAGTAATAAGTAAAAAAATTATTTATAATGATAATGTAAGGCAGCGTTTATACGTCAGACAAAATCTAAGATTTTATCGTCGACAAATGGGTGTTTACATTTCAAATTTTATCTACGACTTTATGTCAAATATTTGTTGCATTTTACAGAGTGTTTTTTTATAAACGATGTAATTTTTTATTAGTGAAAAAAATTTAATATATTTAATTAAAAGGTATGTAATCCAAAATCTTCAATACATTTATTATAAATTATATATGAGCAAAAATTATTGATTTTCATTTTCACTTCCTGTAGCGTAATTGTAAATTTAAGTGCTATTTGATTATTGTATAATACGCAATGTGTTATACATACATGATACAGTGATATAATCCAACCCAAATTTTAAGTGTAATAATCCAAATTTTTAGTGTAATACCCATATGAAGGGCAAGTTCAACTATACGAACGTTTTAAACCCAACAACTTTATTATACGCAATTGGAACAAGAACTATCGTGGTTTCTGGCACCAAATTTACAGTGGAAGACATAATTTTAATTAGGATAGAAAAAGAGAGGGTTATTAAGTAAATTAATTAAATTAAAAAAATGTTTCGTTCACCAACACTGCAGGGACTCATCAGTAGGTATCTTGAGTTGGACTACATCTAAATATAGCTTGAACTTGAATAGTATAGCAAAACAAATGCATAGATAAACCAATTATAAATTTTAGTATTAATTTTAGTTTTTTTAGGAACAAATGGGAAATTATTTTTTTTATTTTATAAATAAATCTAGTTATTTATACATTCTATTAAATAAATCAATCTAAATTAAATTAATTTAAAATAATTGCTAGGACGTAAATTAATCATATTTGATTGACTTTTTTTTTGTATTTTACTCTGCCATGCTGTTATACTCGTCATCATCATCATTAGAGTTAGTATTCGGTAAATTTTTTGATTTGATGTAATTTATAACTTATCGAATGTTATTTAGATAAATTATATAACAAACTTGATTTATAACAATATAACTAATTTGATTTAAATTTAGATGGTATCAATAGTGTGAAATGATCAAAAATTAATCAAAAAACACTTTAATATATACAATGTCAGCCTTGTGAAAAGATCGTTAAACTCTGGTACTCATCATACCGTAGTATTAATATTGAACAATTAAATGTTGTTTAATGCCTCAAATTTGTGAGCTCTTTTATGGTCAAATCTGGTTTTTTTTCTTGTTTATATGATAGACATTTTTTAATAGGTTTTAGACAAAAGCTTATTCTTTATGTTAGAATAAATTTTGTATAATGGATTAAAAGAGTAGAACATTTTGTTTTTAATTTTGTATATACTTATCATATTTTGTATATACTTATCAGTTTTTAATTCTGAATATACTTATCATATACAGTTACACGTATTTCATCTACTTCTTGGAGACTACTTCAGTATTGGATTTAATTTTATTCGACTTTTAATAGGTCCTAAAAGCTTTTCGATACGATGCATTTTGTGCCTGATGTAACATGTATATGCCATATTGTTACAGAAAATATTTCAGTACCAGCAGCTCAAAGTGAAATTGTGTTGAGAGAAAATCTGAGAAATTTATATTGAGTTAAATTTTTCATTCAATTGAATTATTCAATGCTAGAAGAATGGTATGTGAGGGTTAACTCGAGAGTAGCTTGTTTTAATTAAAAAATAATTTTTCTATTATTTTAAAAACTAACCAATATAAATAATAATTTACAGTTATAATTTTTCTTTAATTCACAGTTCCTTTTTCCTTTTTTTCAACGTTTTAAGTATGCTAAATACTACCTGTATCATTTTAGACTTATCACTATTACATTCCAAAAATATATCGAATCGCATAAACTTAAATTTTCTATTATGTTAAACTTGTGATGCAAATTATGTCAAATTGGCAGTATTTTAAAATTGTTAAACGTCAAAACTTCACATATTCGATAATTGACACGTATTAGTTTTCATCAGTGATAGAACATAGAAAACAATTTATCACAACCACTTTTTTAGTCTTGCATGATATTGGTGTTATTTTTAATTGTGGTGGTATATGTTTTATAAAATGGCGAATTTAATGAAGATTATTTTAGCTCACCTTTTTATTGAACTAAAGTGCTTAATGGTTGAACTAAGTGCTAACTAACGAATTTGTTTGTTTGTTTAAAATTATTATATTTTTGTTATCGTAGTTGGCACTACAAAATCAATATATATGACAAAAGATAAGTCACTCTGCACATAAAAAAAGTAAAATATGAAAAGCCTGACAATAAATATATAGAAAAAAAAATATAAAAATATTGTCAATAAGTCCTTATTATAATAAATTTAGAAGGAGAAGTAAAAAGTAAGTAGAATTAATTTATTTTCTACAAAATTATTTATATTTTTAACTGAATACTGAGAAATTGTTCTATAATATTATAGTAATTAAGGTTTCAGAAATTGTTCCGAAGTGGTTTTAATAAGAAATTAATAACTTTGAACTGATGTTGTTTAATAAATTAGTTACAGATTACTAAGAAGGTAACCCAATTCTAAATGGGTTCGTCATCTGTTGGTTCTACATCTCAAGGGTAATTTACGGATTTCCTTTGTTCTATTCTATCTTATGCAACTGTCCTCCATTAACTTAATCCAATTTTTCGACAGTTTCCCACGATTTCGTCTATCAGTCATAATCTTCCTGTACCTCTTTCTTTTCAGAAATTGTATACCATTTCATTTCGGCCTGATATATATATAATATCTTGTGAAAGTAGGTATGTCCCCAATATTTAGACATTAAATTTTTCAAGCGTATATTCTACATTGCATACTTGCAGAAATTTTAACGTCGCAAAAAAATCTAACGCTCTATAGTCATTTAGTATATATCAATTATACACATATATATATATTTATATAATTATTTTTTCTTTTTGATAATTAAAAACTTATTTTTTTTTATTTTTTTTAAATATAATTTGATGTTATCGCTTTAAAAAAAAAAAAAAAAATTGCATTAAAATGAGTATCCCCTCTAATTTTTTTTTTGCACAGTTTTTTATACTGTCATTAAAAAAATTTCTGATAATTAAAAATAATCCTAAATTTTAATGAGTCAAAGTAATTGTAGAAAAATGTTATTTTAAATATATAAAGTTAAATATATAAAAAAAACTTTTAGTATATTAATTTAATTTCAAAGAGATCAAAATTATTATAATGCTAAATTTAAATATCTTTTTTAAGTCCAGAAAAAATACAGATAATAATAATTATATCTTATGTATACAATTTTTAATTATTATAACATAAACGATTTTTAATAGAATTTAAACTTAAAATTTAAAATTGAAAAATTTCAATTATGTATATTTAATAATATGTACTTAGATAATGAAATTAAATTGTATTACAGAATTATTTGAGATAGTTTAAAATAAAAAAAATGCTAGACAACCACTGTTTGATTAAGCAAAGCATTGTAGGAAAGTTTTGGTTTTTTATAAAGATTTATTTACTTTAATGTGCATACCGCAAAAGTAGTTTTTATGGATTTTTTTTATTTAAATATTGAAATCTAGAAATTTTTAAGGCACATTTAAAATTATTAAATATGAACAATAATTTCAAAAATCTTGATTTTAAAATTGTTCAAGTAAATAAATTTAAATCAAATTTTAGTTCAATATTTTACTCAAGCAAGAGGTATGGACATCATGACATGTATTTAAATTATACTTAACATTTTTAAAATGAATATTAAATGTAGTTAGAAATTTTTTGTATAAAATAAATTGGTAAAATTGTTTTGTTATAATAAATAATAATAAAAAAAAAAAAAAAAAAAAAAAAAATAGTATTGGATACCCTATAGTTACTGGTTATAAAACCATGTAAAAAAATTAAACGAAATTTAATAAATATTTTTTATAAAAAATAACTGTTCAATACACAAACAAAAAAAAAAACAAATAATACCTTTCGATAAAATTAGAATCATACTAAAATATTGTGCCGCAAATGCTTAGATATTTAAGACAATTTTTATAAACTCTTAATTTATTTTTATTAATCCAGGACCTATTAATCCAGGACGTGATCAATAAAAGAACTTATATTAAATAATAAATAAATAAATTTATACGGGTCTGCTCAAAAGCTCAATAGTCGAAGATTCAGCAGCGTTCTAGATTAGTGGAGTCAACGACGGTTGGCTCTATGACTCTGTTAAACTAAACTATTTTTATAAAGATGATTTCATACCAAATGATACCGTTTCAAGTTGGTTGGTTGTGCATTTAATTACATCGGTCTATCTTCTAACATGATACTATCTTTCATCCCCGTATATTAGTTTACTTTAAGTGCATATAGCAAAAATAAAATTTAAAAGTATGACTTGATTTGGCCTAAAAATAATAACTTTAAATTAAAATGGTGAAAATCAAAATCAACTAAAAAAAAACAAATTGTAATTATGTAATTTTAGTGTTATATAATAATTATGTTGATGTATATATACAAAATTTTTATTTAATTATATTAATTATATTAATTATTTACATAATTTTTTATATAAATAATCTCATAAAACAAAGTAAATTAAATAAAATTAAAAAGAAAGTAACATTTTTTTTTCTGTTTTCTCCAATTCATTAAACGCCCACAGTTTCTTCTGCAAAACAATAAAATAAACAAATTAATTATTGTTTTTTTCGTTTTTTTTTTTTAACAGTTGACAGAAGTATTTCAACAATTATAGCCTGCTGTGACAAGGGTCTTGTTTTGTTTTAGTTTTTTTTTTTTTTAATTTATTTTAAAATACATAGTAGAGATACGATAAGTTTATTATCTCTCATGATCCTTACAATGATCCTTTTTAAATAATAATAACAATAATGAAAGAAGAGAGAGTTGGTAGTAGGATACCAGCATATTTGATTATATTTGAAAAGATTATATTTATATATATATATATATATATATATATATATATATATATATATAGATACATATATATATATATATATATATACATATTTATATATATTATTATATATATATTTATATATACCTATATCTAATATTTATTTTAATAAAGAATTGTAAGATAATACCCTTAGGTTATGAATAAATTAACTCTACTGTAAGAGGAAAAAAAATAAGTAATAACGAAAAAAAAACAACTAATGCAAACTCATTTTAACTCTTTTTTTTACTGTTTTATTATTTTCCTTATACAGAACTCAGAAGAATTAACACAAATAGGAAATAGAAGTTAAAATACAATTCCATCATATATATCCTTTGAAAATAGATTACAAAATAGGTATATATATACATATTATATACATATATACAATTTGATGTGAAAATAACACATCTGATATGAAATATAACAATTTGCTATTTTCAAATATGAAATATTTTCTTCAAATTTAAATTTGAATTGAAAAATGTACAGGGTGGCTTTTATAATGTTACATTATATTTGAAAATAATTTTTAACAATTGCAAAATATATTTTTTGTTTTGTTTTAAATATATTTAAATAACTTTTTGCTTTATTCTCTCATATTTGGTTGTTTCATGCATTTTGGTTATTTTCATGTATTGTTCATGTGTTTTAATATTTTTTGTTAAGTGAAGTTAAATGACATTTGAGTGAAAATAAAAATAAAAGTACATAGTTACGAATTTATGAAAAATATGAATATTTTAAGTGTTGAAACATATTGGAAAAATATTAAAAAAATATAAAATAAAATGTAAAATAAATAATAATTGTTTATTTTTATTAAACAAGTATTAAAATTAATTTGTTGAATCCATTTAGTTTAAGTATTTTTATAACCAAAACAAATAGTCATTTATTAATTTCAAAATGCAAAAATTTGATATTTTTCACACTCATAAAAAGTGACTATCGAAATTGGATTATATTCATTTTTTATGATTATCATAAAATCATTAAAACAAAGAAAATTATCATAAAAGACTGATTAAAATATAAGCCATAATATATAAATATCAAAATTATAGTCACCTATGATAGCAGTGGTGTATAACTCGGAACATGCAGTATAACATTCTTTTGCAGTATTTTATAACATTACTTTGCAGTATAACATTCAACTGTACATACAGCTTACTTTAATCAAATATAAAATATCTGTTTGAATATAGAGGTCAATTATGAAAGTCTAGAATTTTTAGAAAAAAGTCAATTTTTGCTATCATGAAAGTGTAGTGCGTTGTTATAAATCAACTGGGTTGACAATTTCAAGTCAACCACAATTTTGCTGTTAACGTTGAAAAATTAAGAATATTTTTTTTTTTTTTAATTTTAAAAAATTTTGACTTAATTAGATAATTAATAAAACATTTTTAGGAAAATATTTAGCAACAAAAGGCAACTGGAAAAACTAGTCAAAACTTATTATTTAAATATACAAAGTTTAACAAAAAATTTGAAAAAAGCATACACAATTGTGTTTGTGAGGTTAACAAAGTACATATAGTATATAGTAAAGATAATGTCAAAAAATTAATTTTTAAAAATAGATTTTTTAATTTAAAATTAAAAAAAAAAAAAAAAAAAACACAATTTATATTATAATTGAGTTAATAATTATTATAAGTAAAATATCAAATCAACATTCATTATTTTAAAATATAACGAGTTTTCTCAGCAATTTTCCTTCGTTCAATAAACTTCATTCATTTCATTTTGTACAAAGCTAATATGATATCTGATATATATATATTTATTTAATTTCAAAATACCCTGTAAATTTATATAAAACAAAAAAATTATCCACTAACACATTTAATATTCTTCTATTTCATTATTGTTAATCTACTTATGTTTTACTCTCTCATAAGGATATTCCCTGTTGACTTTTTGTATTTATTCAAAAAAAAAAAAAAACCTGAAAAAGGTGACCCAAGAGCTTAAAATTTATTTATGCGGATATCATTGTTTTATATATAGAAAATTTCTATATTCTCTCTAATCTCTATAAATATTTTTTAGTTTTAAGAGGCCAATTGTCCCTAAAGGATATTGAAACAAAAAATTTATTCTAATTTTTTTTTTTTTTTTTTTTTTATTGTTGTATTTTTAAAAATGACAATTCGTTTATTTCATTCAATTTCTAATCATAATGGAATTTCATGTTGGTTATAATAGGCAATTTTTTTTTTTAAATTGAATTCAGCAAAGAATTTATTATCCTATTCTATACATATAGGGATAAAAGAATGGGATATTAATATTATAGGAACACATTTAGAAATTAAGTGGAAATTTTTGTAATAAATTTTAAATTATAGATACTTCAGTACACCACAAATGAATATTTTTCCTTATTAAATGATAAATGATTGGATATTTTCAGTTTTGAACAAATCAGGCCATCATTGTTTTATGTATTTTGAAATTGCTTCATAAATTGAAATTCTCAAAAGTCTAAAATTTGCTTTTATCTTGTGAATAATAGGTATACGTATATTTAGTAAAATAATTTTTCCAGGAATTTTTTTAGCTGTATTCGGGTATATAGAATTTTATTCTATAGGTCTTCAATTCAAACTTAAAATGAAGTTGTACTGAATCAATTATTATTTGTATTATAGTACCTAATGGACTAAACACTTACCAGCACTATTCACTACTTTCATAAAACTTTTATATTGCTAAGTTCAGTCTAAATTAGATAGATACAGGACTAGGACTAATTATATATAAAGTAAAACGATTAAATAATTGATATTTTTGTTTGGTTTGTAAGTCTATTAGGTACATCAACTAATTAAATATGAAAATTGTCTGATATTAACTGGTTTTGTTATTATATGTATTTTTGTATTCATGATTGAAATTTTTAACAATTTTTTTTTTACTGTATATTAAGATTCGATTAAATTTAAACTGCAAATTGATTTCACTGTTTTAATATCCTCTCTGTATAGTTAGATTATAGCTATTGTAACATCCCTATACGTAGTCTTATTCGTATAGTATATTATCCCTACTATAAAACTCATCATCATTGTCTTGTAACCCCATTCGTAGGACATTGAGCGGAAAATACAACTCATATAATTTTATAATGGTATAATTGGCATAGTGTAATGTAATATCTACTCAACGCGATAAAAAACACATGATGATTACACTTTTTTTTAAAAAAAATACATTATAATTTCAAAATAAATGACTGTTGACTCATGTCCAAGGAAGAAAATAAAATCTTGAAAATTATAATTAATATTAATAATTATAATAATTTTGTATTTTATTTAAAACCTTATAATTACAATATTTATATTGTTATAACTAGTTGTGTATATTAATTTATTTACTCACTAATTACTTAAAATTACATAAAATAAACGTAACGAATTATTCGAATATAAAAATAAAAAAATATTTTTATTAAAAATATCCTCTTGAGATGTTTTTGGTAAAAATCATCTCCCATTTAATATTATTAAATACATATGGTTTCTCTTCGGGCCAATATCAAATCAATAATACACACTACATATATGTTAAAATCGTTCTACTACAGTAAACTTACATAAAAATAAAAAAAAATAAAAGGATATACAAAAAATATTTTTGAAATATAAACCGGATACATGCATATAATATGAATAAGTCACTTCACTATACAACACATCACCACCTACATCAATATAATATGCGAATCACATTTTCTATGACTTCATTATTACCATTATGTATTACAACAATACACATATTATGTAGAGTAGAATTTTATTATGAAAATTATTGTGTATGTAAATTGAAATACATGTAATATATACATAATATTATACTCTATCTAATCTGAGGTGAGTACAAAAGATATCCTTAAATTCAGGATATTTAAATGAAAAAAAAAACAAAGTATTTTTCTCTTGATTTGATTCTCAGCCCATATTCTTTGGTCAGAATTAATTTCGTATATAAAAGAAAATAAGACCCAATTGTTTGGTGGTTGTATCTAAGCCTTGTATATGCATAACTGCATATAATATATATATATATACATATACATTATATATATATATATATATGCATGTGTATGTGTGCGTATGCATATGTTCATATAAAATATATACATGCATATAATATAAATGTATATATGTATATGAAAAAATCAATTTTATTTAAAATAACCGCACATTCATTCATAACCAGGATATTCACTTACGAATCCGAACAAACAACAAAATTCCATCATACTGTTACAAAAAATGGAGCAAAAAGAAAATCATCAGTAACCAGTGAAAACGTGGTCAGAATTGTTTTTTTATTTTGTTTTTTTTTATTACTGTTATTTCCTTTACTATTTCACTTCCCTATCACCCGTTTCCTTTCATATCCTTTTATGTTAACCAAAATAGAAAATAAAAAAAAAACATACAATTCCTTCTTTTTTTTCAATTTCATTTCGAAATTGCCCTGACTCGTTTTTATAATAGGAAATGGTGATATAAATGAAGGCCAGTCAGTTACATATTTGAGCTAGTGAGTTACATATATTAATGTACCATTACTATCACTGTATATTTTGGAACTACCAAAAACAAAAAAGTAAAGTAAATTATTTTGTTTATATTTATTGTTTTTGTTGTTTTTACAGATCTGAGTAGAATTGAAATTTAATTTAATTGTTGTACTGCTTTTGTTTTTGTCAGACAAAAATATAGCATAAATGATGAAATATCAAGTCAACCATATGATAACATGTTCCAGTTGATGCAGTAACAAAAAATAAAAAAGTTAGAGATTGAAACATTGGTATTGTAAATTTTATTTTTTTTTTTTTGTACAGAAGTAAAAGCATCAAGCAGAAGCAGCCGTAGTAATTTTATATAAAATTCCTGTGGAATAAACTTTTTACCTCACTGGATTTATTTAAAAAAAAAAAAACAACAAAAAAATAAATCGTTATTTTGATAAAAGTTGTTGTGGAATTTAATTACTTTGCAATTTTAACACGTAACTTTATAGAGTGCTAGCCATCATTGGCCATTACGTAGTTATTGAGAACAACATTTTTTTTTTACTAAAATATAATTATTAAATTTAAATTAATAAAAAGTAATATATTAAAAATTATAATTTTTATTGAAAATACAAATTTGATATAATTCAAAAATAAACTGATTACTTTTTAAAAATGCCTTATAATGATTACCTTTAATTGATTACTTTACCAAATTAACTTTTAATTAATTATGTTAAGCTTGTTTGAATAATATAATGAGTATTTAATATGGGTAAGTACTATCACATATTGTCTGTACTTAATTTGCCGGTTAGTATTTAGATGTATAGTTTATGGGTTCACAACGAAATAACATTAACAATATATTCGCGACATATTTTTACAACGTGGATTGTTAAATTGTGTATCCAAAAAATTCTCGATACACAATACACATATCGAAGAATAATAGAATAAACGCATGTAAATGTCATTAAAAAAATTTGTTTTGAACTTTGTTCTTCAGTACATTTTTTTATTTTTATAAAGGAATGCAATGCAATTTAAGTAAGTTTTAAAAATAAATAACTTTGTATTTTCGATACAATGTGTTTAAACTCATAAATTTTACATTTGTATTATCTTTATATTGTAACGGGTTGTAATATTTTTTCGACATTTCGGTTGTTTCGGAAGAACGATTAGTTAGTGCTTCCAAATTTAATAAGTTTATTTGTATTCAACAATGGGTATGCATAAAAATGATTTATAACAAATATTTTGGAAAAAGAAGTAGAACTTTGATTTTGAATCCAATTCTAAAATTTCTTCTAACTCAGAATCTCGCATATACATTCAAAATATGTAATGTACATTAATTAATAGAAATATTAATATATATATGTATAATATATATCATATCCAGTCAAATGACATACAGTACAGACAAATGAAATAGAGGCAATCGACATACAGGTAAATGAAAATACAGACATATGACATTATCCCACTTATTATTAACATTACAATAATTAAGTTTACATATTATTTATTTAGTATTTTTAGTATTTCTTATTTATTTAGTGCTTTAGTATTAATTAATTACTTGTTATTATTATTATTATTTATCTATGTTATACCATGATGCATATTCACACAAATTTTCTAACAATTTTAGCATCTTTTAGATATTAATAAAATAATCAAACATACTTTTGCTATTGTATTTACACATATGACTTGACTATTCTTAATTATTATTTAGGCTAACTGACTAATTTATTTATTATTTAATTGTAAAACCAAAATTGAATCATACTTAACTAACTACTATTGGTTCGAATTTTTGAATATCGTAATTTTATTTTTTTAATTACCTAAACATTTCTAATTTTTAATTAAACTGTGTGTTAAATTTATGTATACTAACTTTTATATAATAAATTCTATTCTATTCTATTTTTTTTATATTCTTTTATAATTTTCTCTATTATTTCTTTATAATTCTTTTTTTAACAATCTGTTAAATTGCTTAAGTTCTTTGAATGGAGTTGCAGTAGTTATCCTTTGAATGCATACTGTAACAGATTTGCATCATTTCTTTTTTTAGCTTTAGAACCCTTCCAAAGGTTCGATTTGATTTTTAAATACCTTTTGGGGTTCAGGGAGTCTTAATTTACTCTAAAAGGTTTTTTTTTTAATGGAAAAGAAAAAAATCATGCATTTAAGGGTTACATCATTACTTTGGCCTAAATTTTTTTCTTATCTTCTAATGAGTTACATTTAACAAAAAACATTTTCTAACCGATTGATTACCTTTAAACCAATTAATTTTCTTATAAAGTATTTACTAACTCACACCTTATATTGCATCGTAGATGATAGTATTAAAACTGTATGAGTAAATAATTTAGTATGAAAATGTAACCGTTATAAGTAACGACAGTATGAGCAATTATTTAAGTATTTTATTATTAAATTAATTTGCTTCGAAGGAATCACAGATTTTGATAAAATTATAATAGGTTACTATAAACTATCTAACTATAAATATCTACTAACTATCAAACTACAATAGACTCATCACTGAGGCGATGAAAACTTAACCCGCATCATGTCTAAATAAATTTGTGTATTTCTGGAAGATGTGATTTGTGGAAAATTTTGTTATGTTGGTAGCATATAAGCAGAACTGTCGCTATGTTATGAGCCAAACGTGACGTTACGGTGCCTAATTAATAATGACGCGGGTTGATCGCGGCACGATAAAAAAATTGTCTATCTATTCTATAGTAACAAAAAAATCATTTTTATCTCATCCTTTGTAAATATATATTTTTTTTTTTCTTTTACAAAATCTACCAATTTTTACTAAATTTTTTTTTTCCATTTCAGTTAACCAAAAAAATGTAATTTTCATAATATAAAGGAAGTTAAATATAATACACCATTACACACACATACAAATTCCATACTGTACTTAACATAACAATGCAAAAAAAAAAGAATAAAATTACAAATGAAAAATTATTATAATGAAAATTGAACTGCCATGATGGAATAAATGAAGAGAAACAGATGGGATGAAATGATAAACGCTTGTTGCTTTCTCGATATTCTCAACAGAAACAGAATACTATTAGCTATATCTACCATCAGTCAAATATGAATAAATAAAATTATTTCTTTTATAGAAAATGTTAAAAACAGCATTCCATATTTTAAGGTAATTTTTGGTTCAAAGGTAACAACAACAACAACAACAACAAGACATTCTTAAAAATAAATTATTCTCATAAGAATTTTCACGAAAATATAAAATTCTTCAATACTTAAGTGTTTGTTACTTCTCTCTCACTCTATCATTGTTTCTCTTGATTTTTTTTTAATTCCTTATTCTTGGAAATTATTTTTTTTTAATAATTTGGAGTTAGAAAGTATATGTATATCTATGGCAGAAAAGATCAAGGAAAAATTATTTTCATTGAAGGAGATGATTTGAAACATTGAAAAGATTTTCACATTTCGACATATTTTAATTTTGAAAAATTTGAACTCGTTGAAAGGGTGGGTGGGAGATAACAGAAAATATTCATTGAAATATTTCATAATCAAAAGGGAGAGAAATTACTATAAGATTAAAATTTTCAAGATTATAATATAAAACAATAATGACAAGCACAAGAACAAAGACGAACAACAAGTACATAAAAATATGGTAGTTGTTGTGTATTAATAATATAATTTTATTATACAATAGGGATAACGGTATTCATAATAGCTAACTAGATATCTGCTATTTGAAAATATTATAAGAAAAAAAAGTAAACAATAAATGAATTGGGGGACTAAATCATTGGTATTAACAGGATCTGGTTTGTAATAATAGTAATGTTTGATGGAGAAGAGCAGTTCAAAGGCAATCAAAAAAAATTTTGATTTAAATGAGAAAAACAAAATTATTATTAAATTTTAGTAAATATTATGGAGATAGATTTGGTAAAATATTCGCTCTTATGTTGAAAAGCAATACAAAAACAAAAAATGAATGAGTCAAATTGAAATTTATTTTATTTATAACAAAAATAATTTATTAAGTAAGCAATTTTTTTGGATCCTTTAATTTTCTTTGAAACGTTCAAAAAGATAATTTAGGTTTCTACTGTGGGCCAAATTTATATTTTATAGTGGTTTCATGGTTCTTCAAGCTTTTCTACACTGTTTTATTCAAACATTTTTCTAGCTTAGCATCATAATATCATGATATTAATAAATATTATTGCAATCTATAATTATAATTGACAAGCATTTAAGGACCTGCGCAGTAGCCACCTTTTTATTTTATCTCTCTTCTCCATAATGAACCCTTAATATATAATAAGTAAATTGTAGATAAAATAATAATGCGCACACAGTTGAAATTTTTTTAATCATATGGTTTTATTATTCACCAAATACATTAAGAAATAGGTAGAAACGAAACAGAAAATGTGAAGTAAGGTATTTATGTTTTTTAACGAAAACATACTAGTTTCAAAGCTTTTCCTTAAAACATGAGTGTTTTCTGTTTTGTAATGAGAAGTCTATATCAGTCCATGCAAGTCCCTATTCTTTTAAAAACTTCAAATTTGGCTTTAACTTGAATTATAATTACTCAACAGGGGCCCCTAGTATAAATGTAGTACTGTAGTACAATGTTTGTTCATCAAAACAGTCTGATGGCAATTGAGTCAATTATTTTTTTAATTTTTAGTCAAATTAAAAATGGATAAAAATAAAAATAGAGGTAAATTTTAAATGAATTAAATTTTTTAATTCTTCATCACTTGCTGCTGATTACAATTACTTTTTTTATTGTTTTGTAAATTTAAAAATAAATTTTTTTTAATAATTCCATTTTACTCGTCATAATAAATGAAATACTACGTTTCAAATATAAAATATTACTACGTTCATGCCGTAGCAATGCTAAGTTAAATTGACATTTATGGCAACGGCATACACACGGCATTTTTTTAGCACTGCTAACAACACAAATTTTAGCTAGCTACGTAGCTAACTGAGTTAATATAGCACGGTAAAACGCCAAAATTGCTACAGATGTCAAAATAAACGTCAAATTATTTTTATAAACAAAATTTATAAAAGAAAGTAAGTAAGATTTTTTATTATATACAAAAATATATATACCAAATAATTAATATAAAGGCCCACATTTCGAAAGGGAAAAGGACCAGCTATCGGGATATTTTGTTTCTTTTAAATTTTAAATACTTTATTTCGTAAAAACAAACAAAAACATTTTCATTTTGACATTAGTAGTAACAAGCGGTATGAATCTGTGCTAAATTTTTCTGACATTTATTGCATTACTAATTTATCACCGCATATGAATACAACGTTTGTATCTGTCATATTACTTTTGTATCACAATATTAATATTAAGTACATGTTTGTCAATAGTATTAGAAATTTAAAATTTAAGTTTGAGTGCCCATTTTATTTGGTATACGGTTGGCTTTGAAGTGAATTTATCAATCAAATACGATAGCATTTTACAAATCAAATTACTATTCAGTGACAGACCTATTCAATAAAATATCTATAAATCTATAACGTCTGAAACAAAACAACTAACACACTGTATATCTAATTACTTTGCTCAAAAATTGAATAATAAATTAGAAAATTCAATTATGATTTTAATTAAATCAATCTTTATAAAATAATTTTATCAAATTACTACGACTACTAATATAAATATTTAATTATATTGTGAAAATTTTTATTATAAGTAAGAACATATATATATATATATAAAATTATATTAAATTATCCTTAAAATAAACTTTATTCAAAAATTTTGTTCTATTTTTTTTTTTTGTTTTCTTTATTTCCAAATATTTTCAAAAACTAGAAATAGGGATTCATCATATATATATATAAAATTAAATTATATATATAATTAATCTTCTTAAATTAACCTCCCAAAGGACATATTTCATCATCAACAACTATAACAACAACAATAACAACAGTATGACAAACTGAATCAAAAATGAAAATCAATTCTGAAATTTAAACAACCTAAAAACATCATGTAAAACTTGTAACAAGGGTATACATAATATAATATTAAGCGAATTAAAAAATTTATTGTACATAACATATAGAGTAGAGGTGAGGGGAGAATATAAAATAAGAGAATAAATGAGATAATTTGATTTACTTATAAAAAAAAAAAAAATTGGTTTAAATATATTGGCAGGTTACAAATGTGTATGTACTTTGATTTTTTTTTCAAATCAAAAACAATAAAAATATACCTTATTAATATTCCCTTGAAAAGATTTCAGGATTTTTGTTTTTTTTTTCTACTATACACAAAATCTCAGTAAACATTTAGGAAATATTCATCTCATATGAGATTCAAAACATTCAAAAAATTCCATTTCAAAAATCTCTTCTTGTTAAAAAAAAATTCAAATATGAATTGTTTTTGTTCGTATTTGTGTCCCTGCTTTTCTATCTTTGAATTTCATACAAAACAAAAAAATGTCCTTTTTATTTTTTTTATACACAAACATATATGTTTTTTTTGTTAGAAACTCCTGCCGTTTTAGCATTAAACTAATTTTTATGAAATAAAAATATATTTTGATTTGCTTGTTGTTTTCATTTTTTTTTTTTTTTGCCTTTCATCAAATTATTGCCATATCAACCACCAGGGGGTTTTAGACTACTTTACTATTAAATGTTATTACCGTAACAAATAACAAAAAAAAAAAAAAAGGAAACAAGAAAACCCTAGAAAATATAAAAAAATTACCTTAGATCTCAACTGGCAAAAAAAAAACAAAAAATCGCATCTTCATAATAAACAACAATAAAAAGTAGTCCGAAAACTGAATCAAAATGCAGGACATGCTTGTTTTTATTCTACATTTCATATATGGATACCCTTGTTACTGTTATTATTATTATTATTTGTTACAGTTTCGAATTCAGTTATTGTGATATATTTATGTAGATAATATATATATATTGTGTTGTGGTACATACGGGGTGGTATATCGTACTCTTTGTGAAATTAAATAATTTCTCAAGTACGCAGAAGTCTAATTTAATTTGAAAATATGAGATCTTGAAGTACGATTAAATTTTAATGTACATTAATGTAATTTATTTATTTACTTCTTATGTCCGAACAGATGTTAAAGATGTTAAAGGAGTAAGTAAGTGTTACCTTCCAAGACCTTGAAGTATTCTATCCTTTGATACATGATACATTTGGTGTACAATAACAACATATCATGTCAAAAGGATGTGATTTGTATAAAAATAGATTAGATTAGGTATTTTCGAGAGAGGATCTGGCTCTTATACCACCGCAGCACACGAATGGTCTTATTGTGGTTACCCGTATTATCAGAGTCCTTAGGATACCTGATATAGTTATCATATTCAGGATAATCTTCAATGGTATATTGTATGAGATTGATCTGATACGAAGTTTCTCTCTGATGCATTCAGTACTCGATTTGTTCATACACCATTATTTAGTTCATGTGTATCCTTAGACTTAGATTATGTAGGTAGAGTATCTATTTAGAATGAATTTAAGTCATATATTTTATAGTAGTAGGCT
Organism: Argyra leucocephala; assembly: GCA_963942445.1. NCBI lineage: Eukaryota > Metazoa > Arthropoda > Insecta > Diptera > Dolichopodidae > Argyra > Argyra leucocephala. Next base: position 156,619,401 of record OZ012677.1, on the reverse strand, counting down.
CTAGGCGAAACATTTTTTAAAATAAAGATTAAAAACTGTATGTATGTTTCACTAATTTTGTGAAATATCTTAATCGATTTCCGTTATTACATCATCATCAGACGACTGATTAGTACATTACATACCTAGAGTTTTTAGTAGTAAAGTAGTAAATGGATTTGCGGATAATATTTATAAATAATATCTGTTAAGAATCATTATTGAAGTAATGTACAATTGTTTATTTATTTTCCAAATCGAATCGTGTTTCTATTAAAATTTGTAGTTAAGCTTTAGATATAGATAAATTTATTTATTGAAGTAGATATGTCATGAATGTTTGTTTGGTAAACAATCTTGTTATATTTTCAAATCAATGATACAATTTCAATGATATTATAAATTAAAAAGATGGACGCTCTAAAGGATTTAGTAAGCCAAGATTAAATAAAATTGGATAGTACAATTTGATTTCGCTATAAAACCATTTCGGCTCATTCTAAATCAGTTTATTTTCTGACTATTTTGAGCGATTTACAATTGAAAAACCATCAGCTTCATAGTCAAGCCAATTAGATCTGTTCTATTGGGTCTATTCTAAAGTAATTTCGATTCATTTTAAAGCAAACTATATCATAAAATATTATATTGATCATTAAATTTCTATCACTTATGTTTTTTCTTCGAGCGATCTAACAAAAGAGTATACTACAACACCTTGTATATATTGAATCAGAACCGAATAATTTTTTTATTATTTTTTTTTTTTTTAATTTCTTTTTTATCTCAGTGGGTGGTTGGTTGGTTGTATCTTTATTTGTTTATTTATTTTTTTTTCTTATTTACCCTCAAATGAAAATTTATAGATTGTTTCTCTTTTTTTTGCTTTGAAAAAGAAACCACCGAAAGCAGAAATCTTTCAACCAAAAACAAAAAAAAAAACAAAAACAAAATAACAAAAAATAAATAACTATTCAATTTTTAGAAGTTTTATTTTTCCTTGACAGGATAATATACGTATAGTATCATTACATCCGTATATACATATATATATTCATATGTGTTTATGTTCTTAAGATTTTTCGAATACAGGAGAGTCTAGATATGCACAAATTATTTCAATTTAATTGAATATCAATTTTAAATTTAAATTTGGTTTATGTAATACAGAGATGGCCCACATCCTACCTGAAAAAGGGTCCTAAATTTTGACTGTACATTTATGTGCAGTTTAAAAAATTAAATTAAATTTGGTTTTAGATTTTTTTAATTTGATAATTTTAAGTCTATATAATAGGCCTATATTATGGTTGAAGTAAGTCTCCAGGGTGACTGTTACAATTATTTTTTTATTTAATATTAATGTGAAGATTAATATAGTATATTTTATAAATATATATATTATATTTTGTATAGTATATTTTATATATATATATATATATATATATATTAATTTAAGTATAAGAAATAAGCTGTAAATTAATTTTGTATACATTATAACGGATTTTTACTATTTTGTTTTTCTACTCTTTTATATACATTTAATTTTATAAAAATACACTCTGTACGAGCAGTTGAAGATGATGATAAGTTAAAATAAATGAATAAATAATTAAGCCTAATTTATTTAACCTAATAAACTGAATAACATAATATTTAGAATTGTTGAATTGCTGTAATATCAAACATGGGATTAAGTTGAATAAAAAATCAATGGGTATCGCTAAGGTACCAATTTGAATAACTAAAAAAATTTGAACTTATCAAAAATCAAACAGTCGCGTTGAGTTTAAACAATATTGTGTGAAATAATCATTAGCTGATTTATTAAATATTATTATTTGAATTTAAATGATACCTAATTCAACTAAATAGAGTTGATTATTGGATAACAGATTAAATCTAATCAATTAGTTCAAAACACTACTACTAGTATTATTTTATTTTTAACTATTTTTCATACAAATATTGTTAAATTTAAGTTTATGAGTTTATGTGAATTAATTTTAGTTTTACGGGTAATCACAATAAACTTATTTGCCGTGATATAGAGGCCTGATCTCCTCAATCAAATACTTAATCTATACTCTAACTTTAGTTTTCGAATAAATAAAAAAAATATTATTTTATCTACTTAATTATAAATTTTCTTTAGAACAGTATTCATCACCACGTTAGGCTTTATCACGTCCATCAAAGAATTATTATCAAAGACTATTTTGTTTATCTGATCAAATAAATACATATCAAACGCCACGCGTTCTTTTTCACATTGAATTACAATATTTCATGTATGCATAATGAGGCCCTCCTGTAATATTTTCTCATTCAATTTTTCTTTATATTTGTATGTGTGTATCTATTCGAAAAAAAAATCCCAATTTTCTTTATAATGTTTTTTTTTATTATTTTTATTTCTTTTTTTTCTTTTTGTTTTTTTTTTGGCCTGTCAATCAAACTAAATCAAGATCAGATTTCTTTCTCTTATGGTTATTAAATTTGATAATCGAAAAATTGTTGCTGATGGCCATAATAACAATAATATAATAATACCAACAAAAATAATTGTATTTTATATTTTGGTTGGTGATCTACTGAAATGTAAGTACTTTTGACTGAATATGAATGAAAAATTTATAACACAAAACCAAAAAAAAAAATGATGAGCAAAAAAATCAAAGATTCGAGTATATCAAGGATGAATTAAAAAATATTTCCCAAAACATGATTGGTATATTTTAGCATTTATATATTGCATAGAATTTATTTTATTTTTATTTAACTAAGCTGCAGGGTTGTACAGGAATGGTAATTGTACATAAAACATTCCTTAAAGAAAATACAATTAATAACATTGATAATGTATTCCAAAAGTAATACATTTTTGATGCAATCAGAATCAAAATAATAATAATCGTTAAATAAGATTTGATCATAATTTGGTCAGAAAGTAGCTTTGACAGGTTTATGTAAAAATGATAAAGATTTGATCAAAAAATAGCTTTGATAGGCTTATAAAAAATAGCTTTTATTGAGTTATCAAAAATCGATAAAAAATCTGATAAAGTCGATTTTTTAAACAGGATTATCAAGAATCGATAAAAAATCTAATAGATTTTTTAAGCCTACTACAGATTCATGAGTCTCATTGTATCATATAAGTATAAAAAAAAAAACGGAATTATATTTAATATTGACAAAACCCAGATTTGAATAATTATTTATTTAAAGTAACAATTTTATTTTGACATTCCAAAATTAATAGATTCACAACTGGAATAATTTTTATATTTATATAAATATTGTTTTTCATATCAATAATTTTTTTTTATAAAACAAATTGAATATTCATATTATTCCAAAATATCTTTGATACAACTTTTCGATAAAGCAAGTCCCAGCACTATATTTTTGAATTTAATTCTTTTTGACTATTTATTATATTTTTGATTTTTTTTCATATTCTTTTTTATTATTTTTTTTTTTATAAATGATACAAAAAATTTTTTTCAATTTTATATTTTTATTATACAAAAATTGAATTAATATGTTGTGATTTTGACATTATTAAATCAAAATATATACATATAAGTATATATATGAATACACTAGTATATACGACATATACATATTATAGATATTATATTTATAAAGACATTAAAGAAAACACTGCCAGAGGGTAATATCTAAAGGCAGGACTATAATATTTGGTATAAAGTTTTCAAAATCAAATAAATTTCTAAATTTGTATAATTTTTTTTAAAAATATATTTTTTTTGTATAATTTCCAAGTTTGATTTAAGGTTAAAGGAGAACATTTTTTTTTTATTTTATTTGAATAGTAATGTTAGAAATTAAACATGTGGTTTTTAAAAGGACATTTACTATGTATTTAAAATAAATTTAATAATATTTTATATATATACTAATGTCAAACTAAAGTGGGAAAATATAAAATGGAGTTATGCCCTTTTTGTTCTTGCAATTCTGTCGAATATACAGCCTAATAATAATTACTCTCAACTTGGTTCATTTCCTTAAAATAAAAGATTAACAAAGTTATATTTAACAGTAATATTTATATAATAGAGTTAAATCCTTCATCGAATTTAGATGACTGATCTTTGTTAGCGATTCACTTTATATAAATATTTTTAAATTGTTTTAAATTGTTGCTAGGTGAAAAATGGCTTAATTTTATAATAAAAATTTCGGTCAACAAATCTATTAAATAATTTTTGTTAATTAATTTTTAATATAGTTTGGTACTGGACAACTGTAAATTAGGAAAGTTAAAAACACAATAAAAGCTGAGTAATTTCGTCCAATTGCTGCAAGGTGAAATAGTCTAATGGCATAATGATATTAGATCAACATATATATTTTTTTTTCTTAAGTTAAGCCAAACATTAGGTTTTAACCGATACCTTAATGTACAGCTTAAATTAGTATAGGAACATTTTCAATAAATTTGTTAATATGTAGCTATCAAATGATTTTTATTGATTAATTTTGTTTGGTAACTGTTATATTACAATAATATGAACAATTTTAGATTATTTATAATAAATTACAATTAATGAAAAATATTTATAAATTAATTAAGCTATTAGTTAACTAATTACTAACTAGTTGTAGTCTTCTAATGATAAATGACCAATTTATTAATTAAACTCTTTCAATAAGTTTAATTGGCTAGAATTTTTGTTTTTATTATTAAAAATATTTCAACTACAACCTACAGCACATTCTGTAAAATATTTATTAAATTAAAATTCTGAAACAACATATCGGTAGTGATCTGAAAAAACACTCTTTCTGACTAATTTTTCCAAAGCTCTCATTATAATTAAATTTCGTCTTATATTATTTATATTCTGACAGTCGGTAACAACACTATAGTTTGTGTGTATAAATACATAATCATATACGATAGCATAACATATCATCATTTGGGCATTCTCACCATAAAACATTATATAATATAACTTATCTTAGCTATACATATATAACTTTATACCATTTTGTATATATTTTAACTAAGTTCAACATACCTGTAAAATTTGAATTAAATTGTGTCTCCTAATGATTTTTAAAAACACGATTTGTAAAATTTTATTGTTAGTTTTTATTTATTAAAAACAAAATTGCAAGCCAAAACATAAAATAAGTATGAATTCTTTCTGCAATGGCCAAATTTTTGCGCCATCAAGTCTATTCATTTCAGTAAACTTCCACAATTACGTAACCGTTTTTTGTTGACTTAAAATTATTCAATTTAATTTTTGTAGACTTTCATGATTGACCCGATTGATATCTCATCCCACCAACTACCATTAATTTTGGCAGAAGTAGTAAAGTTCATAAATGCTAGTTTCAGCCAGAGAGAGTTCGACACAAACATACCACTCCAGGCATCACAAATGTCTACTAATCTAACAATTTCTATTAAAATTAATTTACTTTTTAAACTTAAAGAAATTCAGTTATGTTTTTTATTTTATTTTTAAGCTTACATAATTTAAATTTCTGTATTAGTATATCTGTGTATGTATATATATATATATATTTTATTACTTCAGATTACATCCATAAATATTTTCAAATATTAGAGAACATATGAATCTAAGTAAATAAATATATATGCACATAATATATAAATAAATAAGTTTATATATATGTAATTAATATATAGAAAACTCACATAATATTCATCTAGGTAGTTCACGTTTAGAGGAGAAGAAGATGACGCTTCGCCACTTACCTGGAAAATAAAAAAAAAAAATATAAATAAATAAAAATTTAGTTACAAAGTAATTTTCTATTTTATTTTTTTTTTTGTTGTAGGTTATTTAAAAAGAAAAATTAAAATTTATTTAAAGTTTTAAGTTTTTCCTTTTATTTAAATTCAAAAACCTGAAAACTAAACAAAACAAAAAGAAATAAAAATAAAAAATGTTTTTTTTTTTAAATATCAGAAATAAAAACAATAAAAAAAAAATAATAAAATTCTGTAAAAAGCACATAGGGTAAAGTTTTTGTTCTTTTTTTTTTATTACAGGAATTTTAGTTTCAAATTAGTTTTTTATTAGAAACTTAGCAGAAAAGAGACAAAAAATTTTGTAAATAGTTACTTTCAAGGTAAAAAGACTCTTTTATAAAACTTTTAAACAATTTTTTTGTTTTTTACTTTTGTTTTAAGTGGTAGATGATACTTTATCCTTTTACCTAACTATAATACCCATTTTCCTCACTGATCTAGTTCCTACATATATTTATATATACTTATATGTTTAAGTATAATTAAGATAATTTTAGGAAATCTTGCAGAAGGCTTCTTTTCTTTATCTTAAGTTATTATTTTTAAGTTTTCTTTTGAATAATAATCAGTCTGTTGAATTGCTTTTTCTTGAGTTGCTTTTTCTTTGATCTCAAATTCAAGAAACAAAATCAAACAGAATTATAGTGAGAGTTTGAGGTCGTATAGTTGTAGGTGGAATATAATTTTAAAATGCAAATTCAAAAAACAGTAATGTCCCGGTAGTTCAGGTTTAGAATATGTTGAATAATCGAAAAAGAGTTATGGAAACTGAATTTTGTCAGAGGTAAAATCAGAAAACTGGAAATAAATTACAAACACGATATGCATACCACAAAACATTTTTTTTGAGGTTATCAAGATAAATAAAATCGACCAATTATTATATTTAAATTGTAAATTAAATAAAGTACAAATATTTCAACCATTTCAAAATCAATTTTCATTATTATTCTTTTAAATGATAGATATTTAAAAGGAAACGTAGCGAAATTAAATATTTTTTTTATTTTCAATTAGAAATTTAAATTAACATTTTAAATCAATGTATAAGTCATTTTAACATACAAAAATTTTGATTTATCAAATTGCCGCAACCACCGCCGATTTAAATTGAATTTTTTTAAATAAATAAATTACATATACGGTTGTTGTCTAAGATAAATCAATCAATAACATAGTCTTCAAGATAAATTGAAATGGTTGAAAACAATATTTATAACGAAATCTAGATTCGACTTTATATCAAATTGCCTCGAATTTCGAGTATAGCAGACGAATACCTAGTTCATACTTAATTTGAAAGCATTATTGCAGAGAAGGATTTGTGACAGAAAATGGTTTGACTGCTCACTCAATATATGTACTAAGGTACATTGAAAACACAATTAGGACCGATTATAAACCTCCAGAAAAGTCTAATAGTCAGATAAAATAAAAAATATATTCAAAATGATGATAAATTGCCCATAACATACCACATATATTTAGGAGAGCTACAAACAGAGAAAAATACTGACAAAATTTTAAAATCGATGATAATATGGAAATGTTTAAGTATCTATATATATTTTTAAAAAAATTTAGTCTTAGGAAGTAAGCAATGGATAAGTATTGGTGGCTGTTCTTGTCTATACTATAAGGAGTAAAATCCTCAAAAAAAAGTATATAAGAATACTATGGGTATAAATATAAGGTAGATTAGGCCAAGTTAGGACATTATTATTTAATATTAGTTATATAACAAGTTAGGGCGATAGTATTTAATATTAGTAACATTAGTATATCATATTGGTAGATTAGGACATTAGTAGGCTAAAATAATGTTTTAGGTAAATACTGATTAAGATAGTTATAAGTGAAATATAATTAGCTGGTAAGTTAGAATAAGTAGTGTAGGATTTTACAAAAACAAAATCATATACTAAAATTTGGTTTTTCATTCAATTTTTTTAAAATTGAATGATTCAAAGAAAGTATGTATAAAGTAATAAAATAATAATAAATGACGAACAGTTGACTAAATAAATTAATAAACTTGAAAAAATACCGTGACATCGAAATTGTAGTGAAAATATGTGCCCTGCAGTTTCAATTTTGTATCGAAACATTGTTTAGATACATAACGACTGCAAAGTAAAAAAACGTTTTGTGTTCAAAACGACTAATTATTGTTATTAACATATTGAAATTATTGTTACCAACACTTATTCAAAAAAAAATTTCACAAAACTTTTTTAGCTGAAAATTCATAATTGCTTAAATATACACTTTTTGACATTATTTTTGGACTTCGCTATATTTGCCAAACTGATTGCAGTAGATTTTCTAAAATGTATACTCAAAATTTTCGCTCCGCAGTGTGGTTTTTTTCACTACGGTATTAAAACAGATATCAAACATTTCTAATTTCAAAACATTGAAAAATTTAAAACATCTTTGATCATAGTACATTGTAGATTTTACATTGTTACAGAATTTTTGATGTCCCGGATATTAAATATTCTTTTTTTTTGTAGAAATATAACAAAAAAGCAATGAAATAAATAGAAATTAAGCACATAAATAAAAAAAAACTAATTTTGTTATATGTTACTAATTTTTATTAATTATTTGATCTGATTTGATTAATATTGATTGGAATAAATTTATTTAATAATAACCAAAAATTAATTAATAAATACGAAAATAATAATTATAATACCTTTAATTATTTATCTGTATAAAAAGATTATTTATATTTTTTGCATTAAAATATAATCTACAATATTTCTAATTATTCTACCTTCAGCTGTTTGATAGTAATTAAATTGATTTGTTTAGCCTAATGAACTATATTCAATCTAATCTCTTTTTTTATAACTAAAACTATACTATAAACGATTTTGTGAATTGTCAAATCCAAATTATAAATTTTTTAATCATAGATAGATAAACAGTAACGATATACACTTATATAAGTTTTTGTAACTTAAGTCAGTCGAACTCATTTACATCGAAAAAAACAGGCAAATTTGTGTAAGTAGTGTCTTTAAGCAGATAAAATATAATAGAAATATTTAATGACATTTAATGGTATTGTTTTGTTAAATTAATTGAATAATATAAAAATATATATCAAAAGTGTTTTTAAAATATAATGCTGTTAAAAGGTTGTTTATGCTTTTAAACGAGATACTCTTAATTGAACTCAACTGTAGTCTACAAAATTCGTAACATGAACTCTTGATTTTATCAACAAATTCAAGCCAAATTCAAGACAATTATAGGTTATAATTTAAAACTTTCCCCTTATTTAAGTTGCCAATATTTGTATTTATATATATAAGTAGCCTTTATTATATATGTGCCACTATAGCTTTTATTACTATCAATATACAATAGTTTAAAACAACTATTTTGATAAGCTGATGGTATCTATATTATGTATTGTTTTAATGAATAATTTATTATTTTTTTATTTTGTATACCAATATGACTAGTCATATACATTATTTTTTCATTTATAATATTTAATCTAGAGTTATTGAATAGTATATAACTATATACTAAATATGACAAATTGTCTAATCTAAATTGTATTGCATTTATATGCATAAATAATATTAAAGAATAAATAACATACACATTATTATAACTACTCTGAAGTAACTAATATCATATTTTTTTCGGTTGAATTTAATACAACTTCTCATTATGACAATAATAGAATAGAATAAAAACTTGACAAAAATAAACTACCACTAGGTACTTACTATCACAATATAAATCACAATATAAAAATATTTCTAGTATGTAATATATTTAAGTTTATTTAAGAACAATCATTACGTCTTAATTATGTCTTAATAAACAAAGTTGATTAACTGTCGTATTTACATTGACTATATGTTTCTTAAATTGATGAAAAACTTCTCATTCATTAACGGCAGCAATCATACAATCTCATACAATATTGTCATTTTTGGTTCCATTCACAGAATACATTCCATTATTCAGAATATAATAAAACTTTCAGTAACTTAAGTTTAAAAAAAATCTCATTTAGTCAGAATGTATACTCTATTATTTTATATAAGTATTCTATATATTTTATATAGTCTATCGGTAGTCTATAGTCTATGTATAGCCTATTTTAATGGATTAATTGCTTGATTTAGCAGATAACAATTTTATATTAAATCAATGGCAAACTACGTGGTTCATCTTATATTTTGCAAATTTTCACCAACCTATCAGAAAAACAACATTTCTGTATACAACATAAATTCCAAAATTTCAATTAATTTGCGAAATTTTATATACTACGGTACCATAATAAAATTTCTTTTGAACAATCCTAACTTAATTACAATATTCTCAAGTTCATTTGATTTTCAAATAAATTTATATTATTATATATTTCATTATGTATTGTTGGTATTGTTGCTACTACTGAATTGTTATTGTAACAGTTTTGTTGCTATTGAAATTTAATTGTCAATTCGACTGTACAATTTACAAAATTTTCACTTTAGATGAGATAAATTTTACAATTTTTGTATTATTTGTGAGCGAACACTGGATTTTAATTTTTGAATTTGCCTCAACAAGTAGTCTCTTAAATTTATATATACACATATGTATATAGTTTTTTTTTTCATTTAAATACTTTCAATTCATCTTCTTCGGCTTTAACCAATACCCCTATATTTTATCTATCTATGTAATTCTATCTCAAACAAAATAAAAAAGAAAAAAAAACAACTAAAGAGAATTTAATTGAACTTGATTGGTTTTGATTAGTCTTTATTAGTTTTGTCCGTTTATCATATAAGTTGATGTTGATGATTATTATGATTGTTGATTTTAATGATTGTTATTATGATATATATTTTTGTTTTCAATGAAATAGAATATTGGTGAGTTGAATAAAATAAAATTTTGTATGTAATATTTTATTTACTGTTATAACTAAACTGTTCTAACTGAACATCAACTAAATATCAACACAAATAGATAAATTTTTGTATAGTCGAAGATAAGTCGATTTACTGAAAAATTTAATTTTTATTTTATTATTTTTATTTTTTTTTATTTTATTGTCTTTAGTTTTAAATTACTTGAATAACAAAATAATGTACCACGATATTATGATGATGTTTTCTAAAACATTTAATTTTTTTTTTCTTCTCATTTAGTATTTCACGTTCTAATTCAAGTACGTAAGTTATTTTGTATAGGATGGGGTGATTCAAATATTAATGATTACATGTATACATTCAAATGTGTATTTATGTTTTTTTTCAGTAAATTATTCAAAATTAAAATAATTTAAATTTGTTTTGTACATTTTTGTTTAGAGAATAGGTCAAATTCATAGGGTTAATTAAATACAATGTGAAAAAAATTAACCCCTTTTGTTATTTTTTAATTGAATTATGGCAATACCTTGTATAAAAGATAAATATGTTCAAGTAATGTGTATACTCATATAATCACAAAAAAAAAATAAAAAAAAAATAAAATAAAAACCTAACCTAATAAAAATTTATTAAAAAATATGATCTAGAATTTAACCTATTTTTAATTAAGATATTAAAAAAAGAAAGTTAATGTAATTAAATTTAAATTATTATTAGTTTTTTGTTTATTTTAAAAATATTTAAAAATTTTCATTTATAAATTAGACATATTTAAAATTAATAATTTCCACACAAGAGAAAGTTATTTTTATTATACGAGTCAAATAATCAGCAATGAATTATGAATGAGGTATGAAATGAAACAAATGTTATGTATTTCCAAAATGCTTGAAAACAGTATAACTATCATTCGAAGAAATAAAAATTGTTTCAGTTAAAACGGTACTCAATATAAACAAATATTTGACAAAACATGAGAAAAACCAGTTGAAATGTAAGAAGAGAAAAATAAGTCGAAATGATTTGATGATTAGCTAAGAACAAGTGACAACTTAAATGACAAGACAATACAAAACAAAGTCATATACAAATAAAAATTCTTCAGAATCAGAAGTGAAGTTGGTGTAATTAGTAGTAATCAGTATTTTTTGATTTTGAAGTTTGAACAGAACAGATTGAAATAATTAAAAAGTTTATCTTTAAAAATTTAAAAAAAAAAAATTTGTCTTTGTACACGTAAAAAATTATGTACTAAAAATTGTATTAAGAACTAAATAAAAATTAATATGTAATTTTAGTTTATAAAAGTTTAATTTTCGTAATTTTATTACTTTTTGTTTGTTCTTTTTTTTTGCAAACAGTTTATTTTGGATTTAAATATATATATATCTATATAGGCATATCTTTTTTTATCAACACTCAAGAATTGTCTATTTTCACTTTTAAATATTTTTTATTAATACATTGTGTACTAAAAAAATTTGGTTTTTTTACAATTTGGGTTTGCTGTACAAAAAATAAAGTAACGAAATTTCATAAACATTTATTTTATACAATTTTTTCTTTTTCTTCTTAAATGTAAACAACCAAAAATAAGTTTAGCATTTTATATTTTTCAAGTCCATTTTCTATAATAGTTTTGGAGTCAAGTCAATTGTTTATTATATTTGTTCTGCATAATTTCACAATCTGCTGTCACATTTAAATCCTGTCTTGTAGACTGAAAGCTTTTTTTATATTGTGCAGTCACTTCTAATATATATGTAAGGTGTTCTACCTTTTATCATTCATTTGATTTATTGCTTAGATATTGGAAACGATTTAGTTTGATCAATAAAAAATGTGAATAAGTTAAATTTTTTTGGTATTTTGAGTAAATTCACATGCTCATACCAAATGCACCACAATCAATTATCACAGATTGGACTAGAGTAAATGTAAATATTATTTTTTTTTTTAAAATCGAATATATTTTCAATTGTCTGTGTTATCGACCATGCTTCAATGCCTATTATTTAAATTATAGTTTTGTACAATATAATTTCAATTTAGTATCAAGATGTAGCTTTTGTTTATCTGGACTATTGTTTCTATTTTACATAATAGTATAAATAATAAATAAAAATTATTAATTAGCCTGAAATAAGTAAAAAGTTGCAATAGTAGCATTTGTTCGAGACAGAGCTTATAATTTTTCATTATTATCTATAGTAATGATATAATATCATTACTATACAGAACAATGATGGTATCCAAAGACTACCTTAAACTTATTTTAATTATTTCGGTGCTGTTTTATCTGATACTAATTTTGCTCTTTAAACATGAGCATGCAGATCAAATTTGTTGTCATTCTTTTGCTGTAGCTTCAAGCATCAAGAAAACTGCTTTTTAAGCAGCAGGTTGAATTTTTGTCTTAGCTTTCAATTTTTATTCCATAAAATTATTATAAAATTTAATTTCAATTTTTTTACAGTTCTTCCGATATTTAAATTTAATTTTTTAAATTTATTTTTAATTTTTTGGCATATCTTTTTTTAAGTATTTCTACTCTCTTTGTATCTCTTTTTTAGTAGTTTTTTCCATCTCAATGTACTCTTGCTATATTTGTTGTAATATGTACTTATTACTCATACAGGGTGATACGCTCCGAGATGAAAATCCTTTAAGGGAGATTGCAGTATTTTTTAGGAAAAAATTGTCTATTTTGGGTTACAGGGGGTTAAAAAAATCTGATGAATTTCAAAAATAATGTTTAACAAATATTTACAACAGCTCCGAATATATTCAAACTAGAACAATACATTCTTCAGAATTTTTATTTTTTCAAATTTACGTCCCCAACTAATGTTTGTAACTCAGATAAAGTTATACCCTAACTTTCAGTAACTTCAATATTTTTAATTAATTTAAACAAATAAAATAATGTTCAACCGTCATTTTTTATTTTTCCTACTAAAATCTCATATGATGAAAGTTATATATGGCAAAGTTGTAGAGGGCGGTCCAATGTTTTAATAAAAATAATTAATAAAAAATAATGTAACATAAGTTTTTCAATATAGAGTAGTCAACGTTTTTCATAAAAAATTCAATTTTTTTATATCAAAAATGTATGTTTGGGGAGCATTTACTCGAAAATGGTAAGTTTGATACCTATACGAACTACTCAATAAGTAGGTATCATTAAGTACTCCAAATAAATTATTAATTGAGACTAACTAACAACTTTTTGTTTTTTTTTTAACCTTTGTTAATTCCTAGTTCAACATACGTTTTCGACCTAGCTTAACAACTTAGTTTGACCTTTACTACTTTTTAAAGTCATTTAAATTAAAGTGTATATAATTATGCACTAACAAATATATTATCTTCCTTGACATCGTAAATGTTTCAACAAAAAGTTGAATACAAAGTCCACATGATCTTAAATGTCTACAAAACCTCACAAAAGCTTGAGACATTGACTAATTGATCAAAATTGTTGTTGATGATGTCTTCGCGACCAGTTGGACAGGTATTTGGGTTTACAAAACTGTTTACAAACCCAATATTGTACAATGTTAATAAAAATTTTCTGTTCATTTTGTTTGATCACAAATAAATTAAAACATAATGTCTCAGAAAACTTTCTTTACCCAATGTTGCCAACTTATTTTACGGATAACATTGACAACTTAATTTTTTTACATTAAACAGATTGAAGACATTTACGATGTCACCACATATCATTTTTTATATTCATCTACTAACAACATGTATCTGGTTTAGTTTATTTTACTAAAATTTAACTAATTACCGGTGACGGTGTTTAATACATTGCACAATCATTATAGCAAGCTTTCGGCGTCTTGTATTTGATGTCTACTGTGCTTGGTCTAAGCATTAATCTGACAGTATAAATACGGTAAAATGCTACAATGTATCATCCCTTTAAGTATTTTTATCTCGTACCACCCTGTATAGAAAATTACAAATAAACCAAAAACAAAAAATTTATTTTTTTTGAAGAAAACTTTTTGAAATTTTATTACTCAATAAAAATAATTTATTTTCATTAAAACTTGCATTATTATATAATAAGTATATAACATTTTACTGTTAAATATATAAAAGAAACTATTTAAAACAAAATTTTGAAAATATCATAAAATAAATGTTTTTTTTTTAAATAAAAATTACTTAGTTTTGAATATACATAAACGTTTTTATATAAAAATTCTACTATCAAAAAAATCCACCCACCATAACCATGCATAAAATTTGTCATTACTGAAAGTAATGTAAAAAAACCGCGTATATTAAAAATTATCGCGAAAAATTCGAAATGTTCATCTTCTCTACTTTTTTGTTTAAAATTATGTTTTTTTTTTAGAAATTTTCAACATTTTCTTTAAAATAGAAAACTCTTTAATTTTTTTTTTAGCACACACATACTTTTGTTGAAGATTTGTTAACCTAATAGGAGCTATTTGTAGCTTACTTTTATTATTACATATACTATTTTTATAAATAAATGAGTTCATCATTGTGACACATGATGATTTTAGTTGATTTATAAATGTATGTTCTATATCTGTCAAATTTATTGTCATCACCCATAATTTTAATATCAAAACACTATATCATCACTATCATCATAATGATGTGGTAATAATGATATTCAAGTTCATCATCATTATCATTATTATTATCATTATCATTATCATCAATAATAAAAGAAAAATAGGTTATATATAGTATGTTTATGCAAATTACAAAATTATGATCACAAATCTCTCTTTTATAGCATTTGAAAGTTAAAGTAATAATTTTCGAAAAGTTGAAAGACTTAAAATGAACGACTTTTTAAAAAGTTAGTTGCAAGATTATTACAATGCAATGCATATGAAAATTATTATATTTTGCCTTAGTTTTATTATTTTTATATAATCATCATCTTCGTTGTCGTCGTCATCATCATCATCATCAAGATACAGGAAAGACTTTATGGAATATTTATAAGGTCATTCATTTCTCGTATACATGTATATATATATATACATTTATGACAATATAAATTTTAAATTTCATTGCAATCATCATCTTTGTATAACGATTGCAATTTTTTACGTTTTTCATTTTATACACCGTGGTGTATTTTGATGGATCATAATTTAAAAAATTCAAATTAAGTATTTTTGATTTTTTTATTATTTTTGTTGTTGTTTTTACATTCTTGGTCAACAATGATTTCATTATTTTGTATTGTAATTTTAAATTTAATTTGAACAATCGAAATTTTAATGAAAAATGTGTGTGTATTTGGAATTAAAAAATTAAAAATAAAGCTTCTTTACGTATATCCAATTGACTTTTGTCGAATTATCAAGTTTTGTAAGTCTACAATAAATGGTAGTTTTGTTTTATTAAATCAGACAATTTGTTTTATACATTTTTTTGTTAAAATATTTTTATCAATTTCGATTATTATACCACTATCTGAATATTTTTTTAAATTTCATAACAAGCTTTGTTTGAAAATATTACAACTACGATTCACAGCGAATTCAGTAATCTAACCTTAAAAGATGGCCTTGGTTGAAATAGTAGCATACTGAGATATTCTTAAAGGCGAATGGCCACTGGGTTTGATTTCTAAAATAATGCTTTATTTAAGATTTTTTTTTTTTTATATCAAATCTGTATTAAAGGCAAAGACATATTTATATAAAGACAGTTTCATTAACAAAATATTGAATTTTATTTGTTAAGTTTTTAGACAGATTTAATAACCACCATAAAGATGCACAAGTTTCATATAAATATTTCGATCATTGTACTTCTAAAGAAAATTGTGGAATCCTACACTTTCCATAGTTGACAAAAAATTTTATCAGCTTTGTTGATTCTGTCAATGATAACTTATTTATATTAATACTAGCAAATACTTAGCAAATGTATGTACTATATTCTATGGACATAAATGCTTGTACTTAACACAAATTCTTATATTTATATGATATTTTTAAATTTGTAATTTTAACTTTGTAAAAGATATTGTATGAAATAAATAAAAATTAATAACTATCTTTATTTTCTTCTACTACCTCTATTGGAACTTATGGTACTGCTGAAATAGCTAAAATATTCAACAGGTACTATTTTTTGTTCATTTATCTTAAAATTGATGCAATTTATTGAATTATTTACTTTTTTATTTTATTTTAATTGCTTTGGTGGGATATTTTTATATTCCATTTTATTTCAAATGTCGTACAAATGTTGTGTAATATATATATATATATATATGTATGTGTATTATAATATTTTTGTCATATCAATGTTTTAGTCTTAACTCATTCTTAGAATTTTATTTTGTTAATGGTATATTTACCAATTTGTACATTAAGTTATTTGACTTAACCTTTCTATATTGAAATATAAATAATTACGTCAAAAAATTTATCCTTACGGTATATGTGCATATATCGATATATAATTTATTGTTTCAAAATGTTATTATAAAACCGTGTAAACTCATTTTATGTCAGTTAATTAAATATTTTTCGAAAAAATTATCTAACTCTCTTCGTTTTTGTCCATAGGGTGGGAAAAACATAAAAAGCATTCTTTCAACTTTCGGATATTCTTATTAAAAAGTGAAGTATATATATATATATATGTATTATATATAACTCTATATATTATATATATATATATATCTACTTAAAACATTCATCTAAATTGAATTTCATTGTAATATATTAAGAATATTTAATTTTTCTTCTTTATTTAATATTGTACAAATAAAATCTTATAATGCGGATTACTATGCTATTAAAATAAAAGAAAAAATAAAAATAAAAAATATAATCAAATAAAATTCAACCAACCATTATTATTTTATTTATCATCTCTTTTTTTACTATCAAAGTACATATCGTTAATAAAAGAAAATTTTATTATTTAAGTTAAGTGTATACGTTAATTGATTACAGTGTTGCACTTTATACTACATGACCCCTTCAAAATTATATTAAAATTTAAAATACACAAATATATATGTACGATATGAATATACTTATATACATATATATGAATTTCATCAAAAAGAAATCATCCTTAATTATAGATCTCTTACAAAAAAACAAAATAAAAAAGTTAAGTTAACAAATTAATTAAAGTTAATATATTTAAGTTAAGTATATAAAATGTCTCTTGATTTCTTATCATCATCATCATCATATTACATCTCTAAGAGGCAGATCAACAAGATGTTCAAAATCACAATCATCATTATAATATTATCATCAATATGTATATACATTATATATAAGTATGTATTTATAAATTTGAATGATTACCCCCAATGAACGAACAACTATCATTCAATAACCTTACAAGAACCGTCATAACTCAATTATCATATAATTTTCATATTCAATTGCTCAACAAATTAACTTAAATTATCTTAAGTTCTTCTATTTTCTTTATTTTTCTCTATTTCTTTCTCTTTTTATTTTCTTTTTTTTATTTCACTTCTATATGATATTTTTTGTTAAAATGGGTCTACAATATATATTGGGAATGTTAAAATAACAATAATAATAAAAAGAAAAGGAAATATAATGAAATAACAATTTGTAGATATGCAATGCCCTTTAATTTGATTAGAGCACCCACTTTAAAAAAAAATTTTTTTTTTTTTTATCTTTTTTCATCTTTTGATCTTCCTAATGAAATCTACGAGATAATTGGCTTACAAAATTCACATCATTCGGTACTGGTATTGATCTCTTCCAGATATTAGGTATGTAGTGTACTTATATATATATATATATAGACTTTGTAAATCTATTAAGAATATTTTTTTTTAATTTTCTGGCTCTCTCTATGTATCCATAACATTCTATGTATATATTGTTGTAGATGTGCACAATATATGAGTGGTAAAATTGAAATGTAAGAGAATTTATCAGAAGGTACTTTTTGTAAATCAGTATTATTGAATTATTTTCAGACGAATAAACCAAAGGCTACTTACTACTTGAATATTGTATAGTAGGTACATACATACAATATGGACGAGAATTTGTAAAAATAAAAAAAAAAACTTAAATAAAAAAATCCAACAGATTTCAATTTTTTGTTTTTACATTTTTTGGTTTCCGTAGAATTTTGCCATCATCAATATTTTATTTTGTTGTTCAATTTTTTTTTAATGCTTCTTAAATGCTTTTCTATATAAATGACTTTAACAAATACTTTAAAATTGTCAATGACAAATTCGTATCTCTTTAAGCTGATGAATTTTACTTCTATATATTATTTAAAGTTGAAAATTTGTTATGGTTTTGAGAATCTGTGATTGTGTCCTGTCATAATAATTTAAATTAGTTACGATATATTTATTTATTTTTTGGTTTTGATGCTCAAATACTTGAACATTTTTGAACAAAAAATTAGAGAAATATTAAAAATTTGAGGTTAGTGATAAATGAATTATATTCCTTTTTTATGAGTTTAAACTTGGGGGGTAGTCACTTTTTATTAATTTAGATAAATTCTAAAAATTTAATTAACTAACCATTTCGTTTTGTAATAAATATGAAGATAAGAGGGAAATTGACATTCTCAAATTTGAACTCATTTATAACATTCAAGTTAAGAGGAGAGTGTATTATTTTCCATACATAAGATGTAGATTTACTTGCAATTTCGCAAATCAAATTTGAAGTTTTAAATAATTGTAGTAACACATAGAACATTGTTTTAAAGCAATAATTGATTCGTTAAAATCTTTTATTTTTGGAACCCTAAAAATTAGTATAAAATGAAAAATATATGAAAAATTATTGTTTCCAAATATTAAAAATAATTGAGGTTCTATTATGCATAAATTATTGGTTAAAATTAAAATTGTTAATATACACTTGTACTATCATCCTACTAAATCTAATGTAATTTTAATTTATAATTTTCGTCATTTATTTCATCTCAATGACAAAACTTTGAAATACATAGATCGAAAATAAAACACATAGAGCATTGTGCTTTCATCAGGCATTAAACCTTGGACATTACGATTAAAAAACAGGTTTTTTATATGGCCCTGCCCCCTACCCAGAGTATTAAAAATAAAAAGAAGAAAATACAAATAAATTAGTTACACATTTCGAAAGCTGAAATATGTAAAAAAAGCATTTAAATAGATTTACCAAAGATTTACCGATTCACAAATGCAATATATTAATCTCGTCCTGTGTTCATAAATGATTTATAATTTTATACATTTGTTTACAGTTCATAAACTACATTGCATCAATCATAATGACACAAAATTCATTAACAAAACAAAGTAAGCTATACGCATTATGAAATTTCATACTGCACAAAATGTTCTCTTCTCAGTTTTGTTTTTTGTTGTTGTTTATAGTTTTGGTTAAATTTTTAAAATGGCTGAGGATGAGGGAAAATATATTATCGAAATAAATTGCTACATTTTTTTTATAGTTATTATTTATTTATTTTAAATTTGCAACAAAATTAATTTGAAATTGTAAACAAAATTGAAACCAATGAAAACTAAATTTTAAAATGCGTGTTCATAAACGTCAATAAATTATTGTAGAGTGAGCGTCATAAACTAAAATTATATGATTATAAGTCAGCCATGTATAATACAATTGTCATGTAATAGTGCGTTTATGAAAAAGCCTTGTAATTTCGTAAAAAATTATAACATATTTCGAAATTTAAAAAAAATAAAAGTAAATATTACATAAGTAATGATGTATAAGTTCAAGAAATTAACATTTAATTCAACACTATTGCAACACAAAAGCGATGCGGTCAGAAAGTAAGAATGATTTAAATAACTAGTTCAGTTTTGTATCACATATAACTAACTCTGAGTAAATGTAAAGCTTATATTGACATTATCAATATTAATCTTTGAATTATAATTCGTTTTCAATTATTTCTGTAAATCTGTAATCAATAACAAAAATTCAATAAATTGTATATTTCATATATTTACTATTTACAAAGCAATTTAATTACATTAGTCTAATTTGTTGTTTTTTGTTTTATTTATAATATATTATCAAAACCATAAACTTTATCTTAATTTTCAATTATCTAATTTTAATGTTAATTTTGCTTTAGTTGCACTTGATTTATGAATTTTTGTTTTTTATTTTACATAATTATAACAATTAGTTTGTATATATAGCCTTCAAGCGAAAGAAATGTCTTAAGGCATTTGATTGTTGTTTGAATAAATAAATAAATAAATAATTATAGACCGTAAGTCTAAGTTGGAGCTAGTACATAGACTGAATAATAAAAAGTATTACTCCATTGGTATTTATACTTAGAAGTTCTTAATCAAGCAAGAAATTTTTTACTATATACAATATTTGTTACCTTGGATAGGGCTCCAGAAAATTTATCTAAACAAGCTTGATATCGTACATAAAAAATGCATAAAAATAGCTCAGGGCCTTTCTATATTACATCCTACTATAATAGTTTGTATACTGAAGAGAATGTCAGCTTATGAAACATTATTTAACTTTTAACAACTGCATTCAAAATTATAAACAATCAAATTAAGCACAGTTTCCCATTAAATTGAAGTGTAAATATCCATAATCATAATACTAGAAATAAAACTAGATTTTATCTGTCTCTTTTTAGACAGTCATCAAACCAATAATTTTCTGTATAATTTGCTTAAAAGTTTATAATGGTTTGCCAGGAGAATTGAAATTAATGATGCTAGATCTCAACTTGTTTAAAACAAAAATTAAAATAATTCTGTTAGGAACTAATAATACCAATTAATAAATTGGATAACAAAAAAAAACATAAAATAAAAAGAAATAACTTTTTAGTTATTTTAACTGTAATAATTAAGGACTAATTCGTTATATTGTAAATCAAATATTAATGTAAATTATAAGACCATACCGCTATATGCTAAATAATTATAATAAAAATATAAATAAAAATAATAAATAAATAATAAATATAATTAAATAAAAAAATAGATAAATAAATAAAATAAAATAATAAGTCAAGAAAATGGTGAGAGCTTGCAATATTTCTATTTACAGGATAAATGCGTACGTTATTTAATCATACAAAATAATTAAGTAATAAGAATGTAATTGTTTTAATCGTAATAGAAAATAGTAAAATTAAAAATGAAATAAAATTTTTTGAATTAACAACATATCCAACTAAACCAACACATTAAATTTAAACAGAAAAATGTTCGTTAAAATAATCCAAACTATCAAGTCAACATAATAAAATTGCGGCAATATTGACTTAACATTAAACGAGTACCGCTAAACCGTGATTACTTTTTGAGAACTCAACCATTTACCTTAATACACAAATAGAACTAAATCATTCGATTGAATTACAGAAATATCAAAATTTATAAAATTAAATCAAATAAAATAAGTAATAACTGTAAAATAAACCTAAAGCTGTACTCACAATAATTTTATAATATTAAAAATAATATTTTAAATATTTTATTTGATTTTCCTTAATTCTAAAAATATAAAATAAAAAATAATTGAATTTAAGTAATATATATTTTCCCTTTTAGTTTTTAAAACAAAACATAATCTTACATAACTTATTTCATTATACGTATTAGAAAAAGAAAAACAAAAACAATAAAAAGAAATAAAATTATAGAATTTTAAAATAATTATTTTTTTTTGTAAATTTAATTTCTGTTTTTTTTTTTTTATTGTAATTTCTTTTGTTTTTCTATTTTATTAATATCTTGCAGCAAAAAAAAAAAAAAATAAATAAAAATCCTTTCTTAATATTTTGTAATGTAAAGAATTTCTCATCAGAGATAATCGTTTAAGGCTATCCTTTTTCATAAAATACTTACTTTTTTTTTATGTAAGACAGAAAGCAGCATATGACAAGTTATCTCCTCTTTTATCTCTTAAGCTTTAAATCATCTGTTTCTGTTTTTTTTTTGTATATATATAAAATATCCTTTCGAATATTATTTAAATATATATATTTTAAATATATGTATGATTTTAGTATCTTTAGTGCATCTATAGAATACATCTTAGAGATTGTATTATATATCTGTATATATAGATGTATAGCTGTTTTTTTAATTTAAATTCCTTCTATATGTATTCTCTTAAAATTATATGTAAGTTATAATCCTTTTGCTGTCTACACTTTTGACAAGAAATAAATTTCATCATCATCAGCATAACTATCATGATCACCATTGAGCATTACTATCATCATCATTTTATATTCATCAACAGTTAAGGATATTTTTTTATAAATTGTTTATACAAAATGTAACGGTATTCTTTGACTTCAACTCGAAATTAGTTTTCGTGTCTTATATTATACCATAATTTATTTTAAATAACTAAATACCGTTATATATTGCAATATAGTACATAAAACTATTTTTATAGTCAAATTCTACTAAAATTCTAGTTAGTCTTGATAGTAAATGACATCAATGACGATAACCGGTGTACTAACAGTCAATTTAATTCAATTTAACTTTATTATTTCAACAGGTAGGATGTGGGCCATCTCTCTATTCATAAAAATCTTCTATCTACTTATTTAATACTAATAGAAGTAAAATACAAATGATTTCAATTTAATATAAATCTAATTTAAATTTAATTATATATTAATAGTTATTATTCAGGTAAACGCGATAGAGGATCTATACTTATAAAATAGAAAGTTTGTTTGTTTGTTTCATTGTTTTACACTTCCACAGTTATAAAAATAGAGTTCTGAAATTTTGAAAAGTTGTTCATGATCAAAAAATAGAATTAACGTGGTACTATAATGCTGTCAGATGACATGTTCGGATAGCTGATGCCACACAACTCAACTTCTGGCATCCATTGGGAATATTTCAAACACTAAACGAGTAACAACCCTGAAACTTTGTACTTTGAAACTTTATCAAAAATGAACAAACATTTATTTTACCTTTTTTTTAAATTCAGTCCGGTTCGGGTAGCTGCCACACAACTCCTAGCACCCATGAAAATTATTTCAAAAACCAAGTGAACTACAGATCTGAAAATTTGTAATTGGATAACCTTTTATAAATAAACAAACCCCTATTTTACAGTTTTTAGAAACTCAAAATAGTTCGGGTTGCTGCAGTAGAACTCCTACCCCCCATGAAAATTACTTCAAAACCCGAAAACACAACAAACCAGAAAATTTGCACTTAGAAACTTTATCAAAAATAAATAACCACTTATTTTATCGTTTTCCCAAATTTGAACTGGTTTGAGTAGAGTTTCCATATACCTTCCAGCACCCATCAAGAATATTATACTAAAACTGAAGGTGTTAGACCTCATTATCCGTAATTACCTCAAAGATGAAATAAAAAACATGATTTCCACTGTGTACCGAATTTTCGACCAATTCTACAGAATTTGTAGTGAAAGTAATTTTTATTAATATTTGTCCTGAACTTACTTTAGCTAGTGAAAAAAGAATTTCTGAAGACTTACAAGTGTGAAATTGCAACGATATAGTCCAAAGAAAATTAAGCTGCTATAAATTTCTAAATTTGTTAGATTTGACAAAGTGTTCACATTTCTGTCTCAGCGATCACAAACAAAACAAAGAGTACAAAAAGTAACAGCTCCAGTTATGCTTGTAAGAATTTCAAGTCAAGTCATTTCAAGACTATACAATTACAGATTAATAATAATAAAATAGAAATATAAAAATATTAAAACCTGAAGCACAAATTTAAACAATACTTAAGCGTGCTATAGGACTTTAAATTAGACCTAAATATCTGTTAAATATCTGAATTTTTAAAATATTTTTTTCATTTTGCTCCATAAATAAAACTTTATTTACATTAATTTTATACATTTTGTGTCGGACCCAGACAATGTTGGATAACTTTGCTAGTAGGTTATAAAATATTTTTGCTCATTATTTTGGTAAATTGAGAAAATAAAGAACTTCGAGAAATTAAATTTAATCAGAGCAGCAAAAAAATAAACTTCACACTCTTCATTAATAAAAATGTTGTAAAATAAGTTGTAAAATTGTTGTAAAATGTTGCAAAATATTGCCAAATTGAAATAAAATTTATAAAAATTTAATTACCCAAAAATTTAATAAACCTGGAGTTATACCATTTTTGATCTTCAAGTTTTATGTGATAAAGTAAATATGCGTATTTTTTTTTCATTTTATAAAATATACTTAAAAATATTTATGTAAGAATGTGTGTTAATTTTGAAATATATACATATTCAAGTAAATAAGAAGCAAATTTATTGGAAAAATTTAATACAATACAAGATGTACAGTATTTATATATATGTATATATATCAATATATATATATATTAAGATAATATTTTATAATTTTGTAAGGATAATAAAGTTTCATTTTAATGGAAATTATTTAGAAATTTTTTTGTTTTATTTTTTTTTTTTATGAAAATGATGACGTTTTGAAAAATTTTCTATTTTTCTTTTATATTTTACTATGTGGAAAATAGAAAGTCGGCAAAACTAAAAACCCAAAATTATATTCATAATTCATAAATTTGCTGTTTTGATGAAGTGTTGTTCTTTCTCTTCAATTATTTTTTTTAGTTATTTTGTTCTTCTTGTTTTTGTAATTTTCTGAAGGATATTTGAGGTCCTATACACACTTTTCTACTAATTTACTACTTTCCATCATAAAGTTTCTTGAATAGTTTTCTTTTATATTTTTGAATTTCTTATTATATAAAAAAGAACAATTTTTTTTTTCTTATTTTGTCTATGATCCTTTTTTGTGTTGTTGTTGTTATTATTATTACTATTATTATTCTTATTATAAAAACAAGGATTTTGTTTTCTTTTCGTGTTAATTTGTTTTCTTTTTTTTTAATATTAATGACATAAACTAGAGAGATGACAGACATAATTTTATTATATATATATAATATATACAATCATATCTTGATTGTTCCTTAGAAGTTATTTTCTATGATGATTGTGATGATGATAAAACTGTTATAATATTCATGTAGTTGCAATTCAAATTAAATTCTGGTTACATGAACAGCATCCTTAAATATTTGTTAAGGGATGCTGTTTAAATAGATCCTTTGGTGTAACAGAAACTAAGAAAAATAAAAATAGTAACAGTGTATGAAATATAGAGAAGAAAAACTATGGGAAGAAAGACAGGGAATAGTGATTAAGCAAATATGGTATTATTAATTTTGTTACATGTTTGTTGGTGTCCTTTTTGGTCCATAGAACTTGTTATCATAATCATAACTAGTTTTTTTTTCATTCATTTTACACGATTTTTGTGCTTTTTTCTTTTTTTTTTTGTATTAATTTTACTTCAGAGAACAGAAAAAAATGGAATGTAAAGGAATATATGAATAAATAAAGGCTTGCAAAATACAAAAAAAAAACACGTTGAATTATTAATATTTAGCTTCGAGTTGTTGAAATGAGATCTTAGGATAAAATTTCATTAGAATATGAAATTAGAAAGAATAATAATTTTGAATTGAAAGAAATAAGTATGAAGGAAAAAAAATATATACAAACTTTTTTCTTAGTATAGTTGTGTTCATTTTTAACACCTGATTTTTTAATTTAAAGTAATTTTAAATTTTCTAATGAATGTCATTAACTCAATATAAACACGAAGTAATTTGTTTGATGTTGCAATATAGATAAAGATTACATCAAGTCAAATAGTCATATTTTGACAAGTAGTATGGTTCACAAATATAATACCAGGTTCGTTATTGTAAAGGTTTTTTTTGAGACAAATGGCTTAGAAACAATAATAAATTGATTTGTAATATCCGACCAGACAGCCTAAGGGCTAGGGTCTTAAAACTTTATTTTTATATTTTAAATTAGCTAGTATATATATTTTATCTTAAACTTAATTTTTATCCGTTATTTATGCTTTTCTATATTAATGTAATTTAATTATGAATTTTACTAATAAATCTGAGCTGAATTTCAAAAATAAATTAAGATTAAAATAATAATTGTATTAATTCACTTTAATAAAGAAAAAAATTCAATGTTAAATATTTTTTCATCTCTTTTAATAAATTTTCTAAAAAATGAAATAGTCAAAAGAATAGTTATTATATATTACAAGACATAATAAATTTCAATAAACTCTTTTGATATAATTATATAAATATTGATATAAGTGATATTTAACTATTCAAGCGAATGATTACAGCTTATATTATTAAAAATATTTATTTATTATTTTTATTTATATTTATATATTTATCATATTTATTCAATTTAATTTATTATTTTTTCTTATATTTTTTTATATTATTTAAATTTTAATTTAATTTATTATTTTTTATTATATTTTTTTATATTTTTTATTTGTTATTATAATTTAATTTTTAATTTTTTTTTTACTTTAGCTTACAACTTCTTTTCTTTCATTATACCAGAATCATAAAAAAATCCTTTTTACAAACTAAATTTTGTTCTAATTTGATATATTACATATAGTGATATGGCGGCAGTTAACGATTGGCTAGAGTGGTGAGTCAACACGAGAACGATTGATTTGAGTCATGTGTTAGCAATATGTTATATTAATGAGCTAAGACTCGATAAAATATAGTGAAATAGTTAGGCTTCCACTCTCATACTAGTTCAAGATCAATCTATTTACCATCAGTCAAAAATAAATTAATTACTTAGACAGACAATTGTCGGACCCTTAGTAGTGTGCAAGTACAATTTCGCATTAAATTTTCAACTTTAATTTTAATATAACTTATTTATTTATTTATTTAAAATGTTATGGAGCACACCCTGTCCATAAGGTATTTGACAATAAAAGTGTAAACTAGTAAAACAACATTTTTTATTCCAAAAATCCAATACAAAAATATTAAAAAAGTAGAAATTAACAATTAATAAAAATAATTGGTTGGTAGGCTAGTTACACAAGTACATATACTCTTTTAAAGATTGGGGTAAATTTTGAGACGACAGAAGTCTTAGGTGCCTATTATGTATTTCGATCGACTTTCATCGAATCGTTCATCGTTATCGTTAGAGTTATTCGATTGTAATCGTAAGTGCCATTATTTATTTCGATAAAAATTTGATCGAAAGTGTTTTAAAATGCTGCCATTGTAAAATTCAAATCTACGATGGAAATGACATATTATGTTTGATTCTTTGACTGTCAGTTTCTGATAGCGCTGAAAAACGCTATCAAATTGAAGAGTTAAAAAACAAGCCAACATATAGTCGGGATTATTCCAATCCACTGGATTTGGAAGATTATACGTATATAATAATACATGAAATTGATGAGTTATTATCTACAAAACTTAATTTTATTAACAGTTTTGATTAAAATTTTCTGTTAAACAACGTTGCTTTTATGGATTTACTAGAAAAATTAGGGTTAAAATTAAAATAGCCAATAAGTAACACGTCGATTCCGGTTTGTACCAAGGAAATGATTTGCAGTGTAGGAAATGATTTTCATGATTAGCATAGCTAATTTTTTTTGTTATGCTTAAGGAAGTTCCACATGAAATTTGCAGTTTATACTTATGTCCAAAATGGATCAAATTCCACACTAGAAGAAAAACGTCAGACAACATTATTTTTATGATTAAAGTAGAATTACTGAAATAATTTATTTACACTAACTTTCATATTGCAATTTATTTGTAACTGGCCTTTCATTCCTTTTAAAATTTATTTTAATACAAAATTATTATGTAGAATAAAGTAAAATACCTACTTTCATTTCAACTTTTAAATTTATTTTTATTTCAAAAAATATCATAAATATAAAACAAAACACCAAGTGTTCAATATTAATAAAATAATATAATGTCCAATATAAATAAAATATATTTGTATCTCTTTTATTTTATCCTTTCAATTCAAAATTGAAATAATTTGTACAAAATCTCTCTTTCGATGTCTCTTTCATCATAAAATTTTACATCGATAAACTTTATCGATTTCGTCGATAATTTCTGAACGACATCGAAATACATAATGGCAATTTTGCATTTTGACACTTCGTTCGATCAAATCGTAATAGTAATCGAAATACATAATAGGCACCTTAGTAAATAGAAAACTAGTGGAATAATTTACTATTAATAATAACTCAATACATAAAATTAAAAAAAAAAAAAAGTAGTTTAATATCAATATTTGATTACCACAACCATTTTTGATATATATAACATTTGATACAACCTTATATACAAATGTAAATAAAACAGAAAAATTGAATTCTTTTTTTCTCAAAAATTTTAATTGTTTTTTAATGCTTTTCACTTTAATTTGATAAAATTAAATAAAAATATTGTAAAAACAAAATTATTTTTAAAGTCATCCTTATTCAAATTTTCATCCTTCCTCTTCCTGTTTTTTTTTTTTTTGCTTTTTCTTATTTAGACATAATCACTTTTGTAAAAACTCATTATAATTTTTTGTTATTGTTGTTGTAAACACAACAAAAAAATAATAAAAATAAAAAAACATACAAAAAAAATTACAAAATTTACTCCCTTTTCAAAAAGGAAAATGAGAGTCCTCAATTTATTAACTATAAAAATTCATAAAAATGTTAACAACAAAATATTAAAAAAAAAATAATAACCCCCACCCAAATCTCCCAAAATATTTTTTTTTTTTTTTTATTAATTTTTATATTTTGTCAAGTGGAAATTATATCCCTTTTTTTGTATTTGGTGCTACTACAATGGTAGTACATCAGAAAGGACATACAAGGATACGAATTTTTTTTTTGGAGGCTTAAAAAACCTTTTTCATCTTATTGGGTATAAAAACTCAATTAAAAACCAAAAAAATGTTTCAACACTTTATGAAATACAACAAGAGTAAACGAAAGAATAAACAAAAAGGACTGACACCAAAAACAGGAATTAATAATAAAAAACAAAAATTTAAATGAAATAAAAATTGAAATAAAGAAAAAAATAAAACAAAAAAGAAGAACTTCCGAAATAAATAAAGGAACTTTAGAGAGGAATGAATGTAAAAAAATGGGATTCCAAATAACATACACAGAGACAACAACATTTGAATTTTACCATATAAACTGTTTGAAATATCAGCTTAAATCTGTTTTAAGATATTGGAGAAATTATCCAAAATGGCATAGGATCCATTTTGAATTATTACTGAATGTGAATTGCATTTAGTTGATATATGGAGGGTTAGAAATGGGTAGAATAAGAGAAAATCTTGTTTTATAATGAAAATTTATTAATTTAAGGTTTTTTTTTTATTATTGTACTTTTCATAAATTTTTTTGTTAATCATTTTTAGTTAATCGAAAATTAATCTCGACTGGTTATAAAATATGTATTGTAATAGTCTGACATATAAAACATAAATTTAATTGCCTGTTAATGTTTTACTTGTAATACCAACTGCTTCAGTTCTTCTTCCCTTTTAGTTAGGGATCTTTTTTAAGTGTTGTGTACGTCGATTAAAAAATAAATACTTTTTAGTTTTAATGCAAATTTATCTATTATAAATCTCTGAAATAGTTTTGCCCCGATATTAATAGTTAAGGTGTGTGCAACTAAATACCATAATTGTTTTGATTATTTTAGTTAAATTTAACTTATAATGCCATACAGCATATGCTAAAGCCTATATACTTCATATTCCACATAATTGTAATAATGTTAAATTATAAGGTAAATGAATATGAATTTAATAAAGAAAAAAAAATGTCTTACAATATAGGGAAAAAAGATAATTTTTATCTGTATTTATATTTTTAAAATACTAAAATACAGTTTTAAAACAAAAATCATCTGTGACATTTAATAACGAATTTAAATTCATTCCTTATAGGGATTAAAAACACAAAGTGTAAATGCAAATTAATATTGATATTGATAAAATTTATATTTTTTAAAGTACAGCGTTACAATATTATTTCTTCGTCAATATATTTAATTTGGTATGTTTGTAATGATGGTTTAGTTCTCCGTATCATAACAGTATCAGATGAAGTAAATTTAAATAATATGTAATTAACATTTACGCAGTTTATCTAAAAATATAATTTAAACTTTCGATCTGGTACCTATAATGAAAATATTATTGTCATCATTTCAATTGTAACTAAAACATATCGTAGCTGATCGGGGGGTTTCCCTCATCAGCTTAAAAACATAAAAATTAGAAGCGAAATATGTTTACTATATGCCAAACTGCTATTTTGTCTGATGCTATTTGGCATTATTTCAAAAATTACAATTTAGCAAAATGACCAGATCACAAAAGGTATTTTTATTAAACAGAACACTTAGCATTGTCAACAAATACTTTCACAACATTCAACTATATAACTAATTAGATTACAGTTACTTCATATACACATATATCTAATGCATTTTGAAAATTGCATTAGATATACTTTTTGCTCCTACTTTTTTCAGAATATATATTTGGGCAATTTTTTTTTTCGTAGTGTTTATGCCAAACGACCCATTACAATATAACTAATTATGCCAAATAAAAAACCAAAATATATTGGGAAAAAATGTCGTGTAAAAGCACTTTAAGATCTAATTAACTGTACACAAACCATAAAAATTAATGTAAAATATAGGAAAAACTGAATAGTTTGTATAGTTTAACACAATATATAGTTAAAACCCAAAGTGTGTTTAGTAGATAACTGTTTTGGGATAAAATATTCGAATTGTATCAATGCTTCCCTAATAAGGAATAACTTTTTTTGATAAATGGATTGGAGATATATCTGGAGCAATAATATGTAATCGCTTAAGTCGACATAAGCAAAAATGACATATTGCTACCATAGTATTTTCAGCCTAAAAATCTATATTCTTCCAAAATCCTGAGGCTTTTATGAATTTTCAAAGTTGAGCAACAATATCAATACAGTATTTGCCTAAATCAGCTACACTGTATATTTCACATTATGTAACAACTTACAGCAACGTCATAATATAATCAATTATTATCTACATGTCAAATATTCTATAAACATCAAATATACGAGCTTATATAGTTTAGCGATTATATTAAAATTTTGTTTTGGTATACCACCTTTCTAAAATTGACTGATATTCAAATTTATTTTGTGATTTTATCTTGCCTAAAAATGAATAAGTGTTCATAATAATTATTGTATTTATTTTTATTTTTTTGTTTGGTTAATTTTGAACTATAATTTATGAATATTATTCAACAAAATATATTTTAAGTTCAATAAAAGTGAATATTACGAACACACATTGGGCTTTATATGTCTTTCCGATTTTTTCACAGAATAATTTTAAAATGGTCATTACGCGATTATACCCACAGATATACATATATCCATTTTATTTATTAACAAACAAAAAAGAAGAATTTCATTTTTAAGAATTCAATTTTCAAACGATTTTTCTGCATACTTCTTAACAAACTTAATTTTAATGACAATTATAACCTTATTTTAATTATACAAAGGACCTTATTAAATTTTTTTAATTTCCGATGTTATTATAACTATATATAGAATCAAAACTAACTTAAAAAATATTTAATTAGTCGACCATTAATTTGTTGGGAGTTATTTCATATTAAGCACATTCAAAAATTGGATATTTATATTAAAAACTTCGAGTGACTGAATTAGAGAGTGATAAAAATTCATTTTGTATACAAAAATTTATGAATCTTTTATTTTTTTTTTTCAAATTGTTTTAACTTTTTAATTATATGCAATATTTCCATTTTGACCTTCTGAGTAGGTTATGAAATGAAATCGCTATCTATTTCATCAAGACAATACTTTGACAATACTACTCATTATTAGTATCAATATCAATATCATAATCAATTCATTTTCATGATTTTCATAATAATAATCTTCATTTCACTATGCTGCTGATGTAACACAACCAACCATCATTATGTTAACAACAAAAACAAAAATAATAACATTATATACACTTAGTTGTTAATACACAAATACAGAGAGGATGAGTTATTATATGTACACACATACGAAAAAAATACATTTTAATATAAAAATGATGAAATGTAAAATGAGAAAAATGTAAGCTTAGCAAGCACGTTTGATCATTAAAATACCGGAAAATGAATACTAAAGGGCCATTCAGGGGCATATTTTTTTTTTAATTTTTTTAATAAAGTCTTAAACATTAGTGGATATCGTGAACGTGTATTACTTGTATTTGGTACGTGCTCTTTCTGTAAAAAAACAAAAAAAAAACAAATTCATAGAAATATATAAAAATATAGTTTATATATAAATGTGTTGGTATGGTTTAATAATATGGGAATATATCCTTTATAGCATATACATATAAGTATTTTAGAAATGATAAAATGAATAATTATTACTGATGCTCAGTTTGGATCTATTATAATATATTTGTATATGTTGGTGGTGTTTTATATCGTACACTTAAGAGAAGAACCGGATTCTATTTTTGTGGAATCTCGAGAATAATATAAATTTTAGCGAAATTATTATTTTGGTATACCACCACCCATCATGGTCATTAACTTAATTTATATTACCTAAAGGTCAAAATTATAATATGTATAACTGTTTTTATGTTTTTAATTTGAAATTAGAGTTGCCAGATGAATAAAATGTTGGAATTAAGATGTAAGGACATAGTTTTGACAGGATAATAAATTTACAGGTTTAGAAATATCGTTATAAGAATAAGAATCGTTTAGAATTACAAATCAATTATTTCGATCTTCTTTTAATTTACAAGGTTGTTGTTGGACTTAAACATATTAAAAAAAAATCAGTTTACCAGTTATAATAGAAAGTATAAATAAAATAAAAATTAAAATTAAAATAAAATTTAAAAAGTAACAACAAAAAAAAACATTTGTCAAAAAAAAAATGTGTAACACATACAAACCTATAGCCCTAGCAGTTACATTTGTTGTAATTTTAATTATGGTAAATAAAGAAATAATAATAATAATAATAATAATAATTTACAAGGTATATAGTCGATCGCGATATTAAATATAGCTAGTATATTTGGGGCTATGCATTTAAGAGATTATTCATGTATTTAGATAAGGAAATAATCAGGGATGGTGTTGTTATATAAAAGCTTGTAACAATTGGCATAATTATGTCATTGCTCAAATGCAGAAGTATTCACCCTATAACATATTGTTGTGTGAGCTTATTATGCAAAAGCTGCTACCTTTTCAACAAAACCTTGAT
This sequence comes from Argyra leucocephala, assembly GCA_963942445.1. Taxonomy (NCBI): domain Eukaryota; kingdom Metazoa; phylum Arthropoda; class Insecta; order Diptera; family Dolichopodidae; genus Argyra; species Argyra leucocephala. Next base: position 156,585,393 of record OZ012677.1, on the reverse strand, counting down.
CGAACAGTCATTTACATAGCTTTCCATTTTGCACAAAAAAATAATGTACTACAAAATATCAGAATTTTATCGCACAAATCTTAATAAATCAAAATAAACAAATTATTAAAATTTCTCTTGGTTTTACAATGTCAATAAATCCAATTATCTATAAATATTTAAATGTTAAATTTTTTATGTCTGTCTGTGTATCTGTTATTTATAGACTCGAAAACTACTCAATCGAATTGGTTGAAATTATCAGTGTGGATTACTGGAATAGCGGGAAAGGTTATAGATCTAAACGTTTTTTTTTAAATTCTGACTGATTTGGGCAGCTGCCACACAACTACCCTCACCATTCACACAGGAATATTTCAAAAATGAAAGATGTTATAAAACTAAAAATTAGAGTTGAGATACACTTTCCTACTCTTTGTATTCCACATATCTCAATAATATCAAGTGATATGCCATTTCAATTCAAAAGCCTGAAATTTGCATTAAGTCTGACTTTTGCTTTCATCATAAATAAATCACAATGTGTATAGAAATTTTGTATATATACCGACAAGCATTATAATAAATTGAAATATTAATGAAAAAACAATAAAAATAATTAATTAAAATAACTGTATACACATATATTAATATCAATTTAAATTTTTTCTTACAATAAAATTAATGAATTAAATTTAATTTGTCTTTAAAAAATTATTTTAAATTAGCTATTTATGTTATATTAGGGGTCTTTGGACCATCTTGGAAATTTGTTACTATTCCGATAAAACAAAACCACACTTTAGTAAAATTAATATCCAAAATTCACATAAAAGATGGCAACTTCAAAATTCAAATATCGTTAATACACATATAATCCTACTTAATACTGAAATAGTAATTTTCTATACTTATTTTGTTTACATACCAACACATTTAAATAAATTTTCTTCCATTTAAATATGTTAGTAGCATTTTCTAACAAAAATTTCAATTTAATGAAATTTTTGCTTCATTTCTCTTTTTAAGTGAAGTCAAAGAAGTTGTGGGATGGTGATGGTTATGTTTTTTTTTTATTTTTTCTTTTAATAATGGCTCTAATGATAATAACTTTCTTTTTTTTTATTTTCTCAGCTCATTTAAATTACAACACCATACTGCTTTGGTATGAAGGAAGAAGAATTAAGGAACCCCCTGTGTATGGTGGACTGATATTGAAAAGATGAATACAAAAAAGTCGTATCACGTTTAAGATATGAGGTTGTTTTTTTTTTGTTATAGATAAGATGGTTTTCTTTGCTGGTCAAAGTTGTACATTTTTTTTCTTCTCAGCTTTTTACAGTTATAAAGAATATTAAAACACGCTCAAATATCCTGTTCAGAGTTCAAAACAGGTTGGTTCTCTATTTCAATATCACTTCGTTAGCAATTTCGAAACAAAAAATTAAATAAGGTGGGTATATTTTAAAAATAGAAACAAGTTCGATTTCTATAATATATATATATATACATAAATATTTACGTGCGAATGTATTCTTTAACATCCTCTCTAAATATAATAAAAATGTCATGTTTGTTTTTGCTTTTTTTATTTTTTTTAATCATTGTTGTTTTTCTTTAATTTTTTTTTTACCGTTGTTTATCTCATTTACAGTTCTCGTTTTTTACATAATAATGACCATCATCACTTCTTTCTCAAAACCAAAAACAAAAACAAAAAACAAAATAAAATAAAAATTTAAACATGTATACTTGGGAATCTCTCCTACTTCAGTTCAGTTCACAGGTTTAGTTCAAAGGTCGATTTAAATTTTTTCATTTTTTATTTTTCGGCTTTTTTCATTTAATTTTCTTATTTTCCACAGTCTATATTCTATACTATCTTAATTTAAAAATCTTTAAGGTATATAACAAAAAACTAAAACAGAAACAAAAACACAAAGACGAAAAAAAAAACAATTTAATTATCAGGATGGACAAATTATGATTATGTTGACTTTTGGAATTATATTTTATGACGGGGTCTATATTTAATGGAAATTGTCTTGTTGTTGTTGTTGTGTATTTGTTAGTTTATTATATTCTTCCTTATTTGTGTTGCCAAAGTACAAAAAGAATTCATAAAAAATAATTTACTTAAGAAAAATAAAATATTATTTACCGTTATAAATATAAGAGTATAAAAAGAAAATGAAACGAAGATAATGAAGTGAAGAACAAAAGAAAAATCAACAGAAAAAAAACCGTTTTCCGATCTTCAAAAAAAAAAAGATGAAAATGCCTTAAAATAAAGGAAGGGAGAGAACCATAAGAATTTCAATGAGCTTTTCTTCTTCTCTTTCTTTATTGTATTTTATTAATTATTAATGGAAATTTTCATTTGATGTGAAATAATCTTAATAGAAAATTATTTAACTGTAAAATCTTTAAGGATTTTAATTCAAGGACATTTTTAATAATAGGTAAAAAAGTAAGGTGACTAATTAATATTAAAAAAAAAATTAAAATTAAAATTTTAAGTTTTATGAATAATTTCAGAATTTCGTTCTTAGTTGCTGTCAACTCAGATGGTTATTCATAGAAAATTATTTTTATAATGGAATATACAGCAAGATAAATATTTCAATCATTTCAGTTTATTTTATTTAGTTTTTTAAATTGAAAGAACCTCTACCGCTCACTATGTGAACGTGAAATATATTCATTACATATTATTCACATATGTTTATTCAAGTTTGAAATGGAGCGAAATCACTCATATTCTGCTTTTTTAGCTGCATATCCACTACTTGATGTCTGCTTCGACATTTCTAAAGCCCTATCTAATCCTGCGCTGCGTGCATTAGCCTTCCCTCCCCTTATTTTAAGGCCCTCCCATTGCCTAATTTTTCATAGGCTTGACATTTGTTTTTTGTCACTACGTATTTATCCTTCAATTTTTTCTTACAGAATTAGTTGTAGAATATGATATTTTGTCATTTCGCATCATAGATGATCCAGATAAGTTGTTTTTCTACGTTTGATTGTCAATAACAACTTACGGTCTCTTTACCTTTTCTACTTAGAACATAACTCTTGTTCACTCGATCTACCCATGATAGCTTCAGTATTCTACGGTATACCCACTTTTTTCAAATGCTTCAAGTTTATTCATGGTCTTCATTTCGTTGTCCACGTTTTCATACCATTAGAGGAGTATTGACGACATGTACCATTTAACGAACCAGATTTTTGTTTCGGGATTGATATAAAACGCTTTGAAAATTCGAAATTTATACGAATCGCTCATATAGAGTGTATTATTTCAAAGTATTTAATTTAATATTTAATATTTTTGATGATTTGACAATTTAAAGTAAATTAAGGCGAAATAACAAATTATTAAAGCAAATTAAAATATAAAAATCAATATTTTATTTAATAATGAAGCAAGATAATATTAAAGGATGATTAAAATGTTTATAAATATAAAATTTAAGATTTGAATAAAAAAAAAAATTTATATGCAATACAAACAAATGACACAAAAATATAATCGCGTGTACCGACTGAGAAAATTAAAGTTTTCATTTATCAAAAAAAAATTAATTGCTACCTCTGGGAATAAAATGTTCACTGTGTCGATGACAGTATATATCAGTATACTTCTCATTATTTTCACTTTTTTCAATTTTCATAAAACTCTCAAATCAAATTTTGTAGACTGATAAAGTATGATTGTGGTCTTCAACAGTTAGCTATGTTGCATGTCCTTTCAAAATTTTGTTTTTATAAAACTGTTAAATTGATGTGTATAGTGGTTCTTAATTGATTTGATTGAAAGCTTTATTTGTAGTTAATCGTAATAATTTATATTCGGAGACAGTTACAATACAGACAGAATATATTCGTTAACAGTAATAATATATTCATCGACAATTTTCATACTTTTTTTATTCATTTATTTCCAAATAGTTAGTATTTATTCGGGCTTTAGCGATATGTCTCGTAAGAATTTATGCCATTTTGCACTCCTTTTTTCCATACTTCCCCTAATTTTGAGATTTTGTTAAATTGTAATGTGCAATTGAAAAATATTTACTAATATTTTAACTACATCATGACATCGTCCGCTTAAAAAATTTCATAGTCATTGTCCTGTAATACCATCTATTGACATGGTAGTAGTGACTGTCGACAGTACATAGACACACTCAGACCAGTAAGATTCATTGTGATAAAGTCACGGAAAATTTCCTTGCATTAGATTCTACTCGTCTCTACTCGACTTTTTGGTTATAGGACGGAAATAAAATATTTCTATCGTTTCCTATGTGCGACTAACCTCTTCAATTGTGGCTCCGTTCTTTGTTGCATACTTGCTTCCACTAAGACTGTAGTTCTCCATTCGACAGAGTATGACCGATTCAATTTTAAGATAATTCAATTCTAAAGATTATTAAAGTTTTTGTAGAATTTTACATTTAATACGGTTGGTTTACTTAATCGAGTTTTATCTTTTACCCAATAGTAAGAAGAGAAGGAAATATGCGTTACATAACAGATGTCAGTGATATCGGTTAAATAATTCCTTTAATAGTGATAAATTGAATAGAAAAATTAAATACTGCAGTGATGATCAAAGCTGATTTACATGTTTGTATTTTTTTTGTTGGGCTTTATTATGTAAGCATTAATATTTCATAGACAACATACTTCCTTAATCAGTACTTCTGACTAACTACATATATTTTACTTTTTTAATATAACCAACTTTTTCAATCACACAGGATGGATCTAGTATACTAAGTTTCTAAGGCGTATGATCTCCTAAAACAATCAACAAGAAGAAATAGGTAGAATAATGGCATCAAATCTTTTCCAGTTTTTCCAGAAGCGACTAAAATGGTTTTTTCTACCTAGCTAGTAGCTAACTACTGTATTTTTAATTCATTAATCGAATTTTGATTTGTAGTGATAATTTAAATTAAATAATTTAATTGTTGTCAGGTTTCCGTTCCGTTACTATTTGATTGCAAATATCGACATTTTTATTGACGCAACAATTTTTCATTTTCTTTTTGTTATTATTGTTTCATTTACTGTTGATAGAAAAGTTAACAAATTTCAAACATACATATGCAAACATCTATAATATTATATTATATTACAGACGGAAGCAACATACTTGCCATATAGGTGCTTGTGACTAACTAATTTTATTAATTCTATTTATTTATTTATTTATTTAACAGTGGACCTACAGATGAATCTGCTTAATCTTTTTAACTATTTTTTACCCCTTTCATATCCTAATTTCTAATAGTTACATGCTTTATTAAATAACGGTGAGTATCCATTTCCCAAATCTTCTTTTTTTTATACATACCCAAAACACTAGGTGGGGACCTTTTATACCGATTGGTACGTTTGGCTAGGGTGGGAAAGGAAAATTAGGAAAGGAGGATGGTAAAAGAGAAGGAGGACAATTACGAACGAGGTGTTAATGCTCGTCTTGAATTTATTTAGGTCATAAATATAGAATTTGTCATGTTTTGGGAACACATAAGACGGAATTTGTTTCCACATTCGGGATTTTGAAGTTAAAAACGAATTTCCATAACTTGTCTTTTGCCATCTAGGGATTTTAATGGTGCAGGGATGAGCACATGTCACCCTTCGTGTTTCGTGGGGAAAACTCTTAAGTTTAATTCCACCGAGCTTGTGCCAATGCCTACGAGATATCTATAAAAAAGTGAGAGAGCTCCGACTATACGACGATTTCCAAGAGGAACAAGATGAGCTGTCACATTTGGGTCATTGATTAGACGAATAGCCCATTTTTCGAATAGCACTAACTATTAGCCCATATGTGAGAATTGTACTCCATTTTAGGTCGTATGAAAGCTTTATAGATTTTCAAGAGGTCACAGAGGGAAAAGTAAGCCTTGCAGCGGTTAAGAAAATGTCTAATTTGCTTAATTTTTGTACCTTTTTTATCAATTTTATGATGTTCTTCAGTTATATGTTTAGCAATTGCCTATACCTAAAAATAGCTGCACATCTTAGTCTTGCTAATTCGGCTTCCCTTAAATGTTTTTGGAATTTCGTTGTAATTCGTTTTTTTATTGTTCTATAATACTACTTACTAGAGCCAAAAATCTAGAGCCAACAAAAATTGGCAATTGATTTGCTTAACTTTCTAATAAGCAGATTTTATTACCCTCATAAAACTCTCAAAAGCTTTCCATTAATTTATATAAAAAAATAATAATCCTTGCTGACATAATCCTTGCTGACTTCTTGTCTGAACAATGTCAAAAACTATATCAACTCTCTTAAAGCAAATAAATTCAAAATCACTTTAAATTCTCAAATTTCAATACAAATTTTTTCAAATTTCTATTTTTGTCAATCTTTCTTTATATTCACCATCACCTTCTTCTTCTTCCATTACAATTTACCTATTTTGCCGTTCCTAATTTTTTTTCACCTGTCAAATTTTAAATAATATTCAAAGAAAAATTTTTATAATAAAATTTTCATATTTAATAGAAAAGAAAAACATTTATAATAAAAAAAAAAATATAACATGAAAAACTTTCATTATTATAATTTCTTTTTTAACTTTGGTTCAAAAAAGAAAATCATAAGAACAATAAAAAGAAAAATTAAAAAAACAATACAAAATAAAAAGAAAAGAAATGAGACTGAAAAAGTTTTTCTTCTATTATAGAAATGTAGAATAACATTAAAAATTATTTTAATAAAATAAAACAAACAAAGTGTAAAAGACGATCAGGAGAGGGTTTAAGGTTATAATAAAATATGAATACATATATAATAAATATATATATATACAAGATATTTATATATTTGAAATACAAAAGAAATCTAAAGAATTCGATTTGAATTTGATGAAAGAAATGAAGAAAATTAAAAAAAAAGAAATAATAAAAAAGAAAATCCAAAATGAAAAATTGAAGTTCTAACGGTTTAACAAAGAAACAAAAAGAGAAAAGAAAAACAAAACAAAAAAATTTGTTTTTCATTTACTTTATCGCGAATTTCTGTTCCTTTTTTTTCTTCCCTTTATCAAAATTGACAATTTCTTTTTAAAGACTTTAACTTCGACACGCCTGTCATATTTTAAACAATTAACGATTGAAAACTTATTTAAGAAAAAAAAAAAAAAACAATTCCTTAAAAATAAAGAAATTTTCTTATACCTTATAATCATAGTAAATTTTATTTAAAACATTTTTTTTTTAATTATTTCACATCAGCAGTTACAAAATAGAATTAAAGTGTACATGTCTTCATTTTCACTAAAAAACTTCAAATGTTCATAAATTGAGGTTTGAAATATGTAAAATTTTTAGCGATGACGACTTAGAAATTCAGAAGTAGTGTTTTTGTAGTACTTAAAATGTGAAATCCAAATAAGAGGAAAATACATAGAATGCCATTGACGCCATTTTGACGGTGTACAGGTCTAATTGCAGGATATAATATATTATATACGTTAATAATGTCTATAAAAACTTTCGATCTCGGTGTCTGAAAGCAATTAGCAATGACAGGAACCCAAAAATTTAAATTTTAAGTTTTTTCAAAATATTACCGCAAAAATGACCGATTAAGAAATAAAAATTACTAATTTTTGTGCCCATCTTTCAAATAAATCATTTATAGAAAAACAAATCCAAGTTCTAAGCCCATTATAGAAAAATTGTATATTTATAACAAGAAGCAAATAGCGAAACATTATAAAATCAATAAAATATGATATCTTTATGTTATCTATTTATTTTTCAAATCAGAAATATTTTTTAAAGTCATCAAAAACAATTGAAATTACCCAAAAAATAAAGTACCTATTAACAAATTTGTAAATTTCCCTGGTTTGTGTCTTTGAATTAGCCACCTCGAAATATTTCAAAATTGATCAATACAGGCACATCTTCAAGATCAAAGGAATATTTATTTTGTAAACCAAAATATTGGCAAGCGATAAAAAAATATTCCTATTTTTGTCATGGTGGGTAAATCTTGCTTCATCACATTTAAAAATTCCATAGATTTGCTAAAAATTCTTCTTATAGGAAAAACTTCAGAGTTTTTTATAGAGAACATATTATCAAGGGCAGTAGATATTGAATATATCTTCAATTGATGCTGAAATTACAAACCTATCATCTTCTTCACCCGCATATGGTTTCTTCGTTGCATGTAAAAGAAAATGTTAAACCAGACGGACTGGTGTAAATCGATGACTCTTATTAAATCAGCACTAAAGCTGCACTTACATTTTTGACATATATAGATTTGATTATTGTCATCAGTTGTCAAATTGATATTTTTATTTTTTATTTAAGGAGTTAAACAAAACATAAGTTTTGAATTTAAACAGTTAACAACGAAATAAAAAATTAAAAAAAAAAAAACAATGTTGTCTGCGATTTGAACTGTAAGTTGTAACAAGTACTGCCATTGCAAATAATCGAAAATGACAGATAAAAATCAACACTTAAGTTTTAATTAAAAATCTTAATTTTTTTGTAGTGGAGTTTTCCTAATTGTTGAATTATACTTAGGGTCAGTTTTCAGGTGAGTACTTAAGTTACACTTAAGTTTAAATATCATCCGACACTTAAGCTCCACTTAAAAAAAAAATTAGTTTTCTAGTTAAAACTTAAGTGTTGATTTTCAGCTGTCATTTTCGGTTATTTGCAATGGCAGCACTTGTTAAAATGCAATATAAGTGACAAATAAAGTGTAAATGTCAGAAAGATGTGTAAGAAAGATTATCAAAATATTTAAATTTTAAGTGTAGCTTAAGCGGTCATTTTACCAAGCTTAAGTGTCACTTAAGTATTGTTTTAAGCAACAACTGAAAAATACAATTTTTGATTTAAGTGTAGCTTAAGTTTGATTCGATACTTAAGTGTTCACCTGAAAACTGGCCCTTAAACAACTTAAGTGTAGCTTAAGTACTCAACTGAAAACTGCGACTTAGCCTAAAACTCAAAATCAAAAAATGTTTGATAAAGATTTATGATGAAGATAAAATTCAAAAATTTTAAAAAAATTATTTATATATTTTCAAATGATAATAACTTAATGATGAAAAAATTGTTAATTTGACCTAATCTATGGTTGTAGATAAACCTACACCTTAATTCCATTTTATATATTTAAAAATTATATTCGATAATAATTGGTGAAGTAAAACTTATTGGCAAACAGCTTTCGAAAGCTCGATGTGGGTTACAGTACGATGTTATTGAAAAAAAACAATAAAATCAATCTGCAACTTCAGCTTTGAATCGAGTGACAAAAAATACCGAAATTCGATGTTTCGCTCCAACTTTAAAATTCAATCAATTTGAATCAAAGGTTTCTTTTCTCAAATTCTATTATAAAATTTCTTATGACTGTAAATTTATCACTAATAAATCTAATAAAAGACAAGATCAAAAAACAAAATGGCTGACATACAGTGAAGTAGGAAAACATTTATATCACAATGAACAAGCCTTTGAGTGGCACTCTTCTAGGACTCGATATGTAGCGAAAAAACATGAAATACAATAATCTTAGCTCATATTAATAGATCAAAACATGAAAAAATATTTGATCGTAGATCAAACAAATTGAAAAGAGTTTGCTTCTCCCCACACCCAACAAGGGTTAAATAAAATAAAAAAAATAAGTAATTTTAAATTTTCTAGTATACAGTATTTTTTTTTTCTTTTCTGAATTTAAACAAAAACAAAATGAAGACATAAACCGGTAAAAGCATTAAAATATTTTTATACCATAATTGTACCTAAATTATTTTTTTATTTAATTAACAGTTAATTTATAACAGAGGACAATATTCAAATTTTTTCCAAAGTACTAAATTTCAATTACATTTCTTATACTTATTTTTTTTTTTTTTGCTTTTCTTGAAATTGATTCTTTGTTTCGCTTCATTTCGCTTCACTTCACTTCGTTTTTTATATATCCTTATTTACACAGACTTTACTGCTTCCTAAACCCATCTTACAATAAAATTATCTTTAAATAACAAAAATTAAAATACTATAATTTTACATTTATGTTAAAAAAAAAATATATATATATATACAGTTATATAAAAAAGAAATTTACGATCCGATTCTATTTGTTACACAAATAACGGTATTTTTATTAACCGTTTTATTGAATTCTCTTCCTCTATTATTTATTGTTTTCCTTTTTTTTTATTAAAATTTTTGGTTGTGTTGTTTTTTTTTTTTTGTTTTTAGGTCTTAGAAGTAATTTTTGTAAAATATTCTTTTCAAAATTCATTATTGTTTCTGTGTTCTGTGTTTCACAGGTTAAAAAAGCAAAAAATAGCGATAACAAAAAAAAAATTGAAGAATTGTTTTGGTACAATAAATCCTGTTATACTTAAAATATGTTTTGTTTTGATATTATATTCTGGTTTTTAATAACAAAACGTTTTTTTTTCTCTGAAATTTTAATAGTACTCCACTTTTTTGTATATTGTTCCTAATTTTAGGTTCACACGATATTACAGTGAAATATTTCAGGTAGTTTGATATATTTTATTTTTGATTTGTAATACCAAATTATTTTATTACAGACCAATTAATAAAAAGAGAAATTTGTTTCTTGATTCTCTTATACGTCTTGTAGTCTTGGCGGCAGAAACCGTATATGTTTTCTTTGCTTTAAACCAAAAAAAATGTCTGTAGATTGAAAATGGTAGTTAACATAACCGACTGAGAGTAATGAAAAAATATAATCTAACTGACGCAGTATTAACTGGCTACTACTAACTGGCCGCACATTTCCAGTAAAATTAACCAGAGAAGTATTTTTTACTATAACAAATTGTTAAATTATAAATGTGCAATGATTGGTGTAATAAGTCATTTCGACTTAAGTGACACCAGTATTCATCAAAACATATGGTATAGAAAATTAATATATTCCTAAACCTAGAACCCCTAATCATCCGCAGAAAACAATAAAGTTCATTTGAGTCTTAAAAAAAAAGATAATCTAGTTCCAATTAAAATGTCAGATTACTATATAATCTGACATTCAACTTAGAGACTATATATGTCAAAATGATTAGTATAGTTACGACTAATATTGACAATAATTGTTTGTTTACAATTTTCATAAATTTTGTTTTGCTAATTTTATTAAATTTTAAATATTTTAAATGTGCAAAACGTATTTTAAGTTTGTGTTTTATTTTTATTTTGTTCATTGCATTATTATGAATTTTATTAATGTATATTATGTTGTCCGATATAGATTCTGTAAGTGTGTAATTGTTTAATTAAAATTGTAATTGTTTATTATAAAAGTTAAGGCATGTGACCATTTTAATTTATTGTTTTCACAGTGTTATTTATAAATTAATAATTTTTATATAAATTAAGTGTTTCTATAATTTAATTATAATCTATTTCATTATTTTATAGTAAATTGCTATTTCAAGTTAACATTTTCATACAAATATTATAAACTGTAACTTAGATTTGTAGTGATTTTCAACTTGCATGATGAATGTTGAAAAGTATGAAAACACAGTAATTTGTATCCAATGCATTGCAATTATAACTGGTGAAGTTAGTTTTTACAAGAAATATTAAATGTAATTCGATTGGGACCAATTTTGTATCATCAATGACATGGTTTTATAACCATTGTCAATTCTTTTTTGATAGAAAAGAGATAATCTAGAAAAAATAGTGTGAGAGCGAACACACTGAAGGCCATCTATGTGAATAAATAAAATGAAAATAAATTTAGAGCTGTATATAATTTTCTCATGAATTAATTTAATAATTTTTTTGGGTAAAAAAAGCCAACTATTCACTACCAAAATATTTGAATTTGTAAAAGAAATCTATTTGTTTATAATTTTTAACACAATATTAATATAATAATTTCAATTTACCATAAAAATAAATTTTGAGAAAATGAGGATGCAAATAATCAACCGGAAGAAGTTGGGATTGATACTTCCCGAAATAACACTTACCAGTTACCAGCTAATAAGAACAATAAATGAGCGTCACAAAGTTATCTTTAACTTTAACCTAGCCTAATTTAATTTGGTATTATTTGATGAATCTATAAAATTGATTTAAAAATATATATTTTTTATATGCATTTGTTTATGAACAATTAATTTGTTATAATTATTTCATACGGTCTTATCTGATGAGTCTGTTAAATAGATTTGATTTATTTCAAGTTTATTTTTATATTATAGTCAATATTTTGTATTCTAATGGATATACATTGAAATTCTATGATATGCAAGTATCTGAAAGATGTAATAGTTTGTAAAACTACTTTATTAAATATCTATTTTGAATATCTAAAATCACTGATTTGTTCTCGGAAATGTTTACTCCAGGAAACGTTCAATAATTTGATAATGAAATACGAATAACTTATTTGAAATAAGTAAGCAAATAATTTTTATTGCATACTTTTAGGTTGAAAAACGATAAATAACTATATTGGGTTTTTCACATAACTCGCAGCGCTCAAGAAGTTGTATTTATAACAATGAATAAGTAATTTTTTTGCTTCAATATTTTTTTATTAAAAAATGATATATAAATAATCAAATCTCATTGTATAGGATTTTTCACATAATTCGCAGCGCTCAGAAGGTTGTGCTGATAACAGTTAATTCTTTTGAATGCAATTCTTTAATTTAAGAGCATCTCTAAGTCTCTGTTCATGTTTGAGAATTAATAAACTTCACTAACTATCACCGATCATCAGTTACCATTCAAACTTTATTTAACTTTATATACAAAGCACTTTTTGCTTCACCTACACCCCTAAAGTATACTCGATCAACTGTAGGGAACTTCTTTCTCTCACAAATTATATATACAATTATCCATTTATGTTTCAAATTTAAATTTTAAGGACATTTTTCAATAAACAAAATCAAACAGTTATAATAACTTATTACACAGTTATATAAATGTATACATCGATTTTACGAGCATAATAAAGCTAAAAAGGAAACTAAGTACCTTTCCAAGAAATTTAATAAATAGAGAGAGATAGAAATATTTAAATTTTTCTTCTTGTTTTTTGAATTAAAAAAAAAATTTATATTTTCATTTTTTAATTTTCATTCGACTCTTTTATAATCTCATTATGAAAACTTTTTACAAAGAAACAGAAAAGAAAATGAAATTTTTAAATATTGTATTTTGAATAGTGAAATAAACATTATTTAAAGAACTGAAAATAAATAATAAGTAGCCTTAAAAAATCATATTTCACTTAATAATAACAATAGAAAGAAAGTTTTTGTGAAAACTTATATTTTTTTATATATATATATTTTTATAGTTGTATAGCATAAAATGGTGGAAAACAGTTAATTTTTGTTTTTTAGCTTTGAAATTAAATAAAAGGAACCAGCCATTCATTAATTATAAAAAACAAAAAATAAAAAAATCAGAACTTCAAAAATAATTTAATGAATAATTTTGGAAATTTTCAAATAAGTTGGTTGGATGGTTCTTAAATGGTTTTAGCAGTAAAAATATATTTATTTTTAATTTATTTAACTAAGTTTATTATAAAGTACAATATATTAAGAATAAAGAAGTTTTGGTAAGTTCATGTAAGCTGATATCAATTAGTTTTACTAATTCACTCACACATACACAATACAATTTTTAAGAGATTAGTTTTAGAAATTATAGTAAGAAAAAAATGATCGATTTTTTTTGTATCTGAGCCAAAAGACCTGATTAGCCATACTTAAATTAAATTAATACTTTTAGTCCAACTGACATGAAAACTTAAAGCTACTTAATGTTAGCTAGCTAAGTTAAGCTCCAAATAGTAAAATTTCATTTGATTAGAACTTAATTCAAATAATGAAATTAACATCCACAACCTTTTCTTTTATTTATATTGATGATTTTTATCCACAAATCGAATGTCATTTGATTCAAACATCATTTTACTTAAATATAACCTACACTGAATCGTAGCAGTTAAGTTGAACGAAAAGTAATTTTTTTAACGAAACTGAAACTTAAGTCAACTTAAGTATGGCTAGTTGATTATATGCAAAACACATAAGAGCGTACATGAGTGTGACATTTACTTAAGTTAATTTAAGTACAGCTGTTACGCCTAATGCGGGAGAAAATCACGACGGCGGGAGATGTCAAAAAATGTTGAAATTATATCAAATTGATGAGAGTAGGCAATTCAAGTCAAGTTATCTCCAGGGTAAAATGTTTGGATGATATTAAAATTATAAACAATATGTAACAACTTAGCACAAATTGGTGATCCCGACATGATGTAACGTGACCCTTACTATTACAACAAACAGCAAATGTTCTGAGTTTTATTTTTAGCTTTACAATCTGTGCTTGTAAAACGAGCATATATACACATATATATATATATAATTGTTAGTAAATTAAAATTATTATAACTGTTTGATTTTGATTATTCAAAAATGTCCTTTAAATTTAAATTTGAAACATAAATGGATAATTGTATAAAAAATCAAGTATTAAGAACATAATTAATTTCTATGAAACTTCCGGAAAATAAATTTAGCATTAAGAGGTTAAATGGCTCTTCTGAAGGAGATGGTGTACACGGGTATACCTGCTGTTGCATACCTGCTGGTGCATCTTATCCTTTAAGGACGGAAAGGACATTTGAAAGTATACTTGTTGTTTTGATGTTTTTGCATATAAACCGTTATTTATCTTGATCGTTTTCGACCGAATACTAGCCGAATACATATATTTGTCTTATACAACAACAGATACAGTCTTAAAACAACAAGGATATTACCAAATGTCCTTTTCGTCCTTAAGAGACTAAATGCATTATTAAGGATACACTATTTTAAAAAAGCGGTATCACCAATTATATTTGAGATACAGTGAATTGGTCATACGCTGATCTAACATTTACTTAAACTGCAATTTTTTTTTAATAAATGCTTATATCTTCTAAACTATTCGATATTAACATAAAATATGTATGTGTAGGTTATAAAACAAACGATACCTTTGCAACAGTGTATAAATATTAGGGTAAATATTATAGTAAAATCTTTAGGTATTTGGTTTTTCAAGAAAGGAAATAAAGATTGTTTTTCATGCGTCATTAAAGACATAAATTTTTGGAAAGCTAGGAACAAGGTATCTTTGGAATATAGTCCTACGCGAGTATACCATCTCCGTCAGACTCTCCGGTTAAATTATCAGTTTAAAAAACTGTTATGTAGGTATGTTGAATTAAATGTTTAAATTACTCCTACTATTAATACTTTTCGAACTAGTATTATAGTATTAGATCAAAAGAACTTTTCAAGTTCGAATCATTCAATTTTTCATATTAGATACCCGAATTACTTTCATAACATGAAATTATTACTATTTGGTTGCACTAATGACTAACGAAGGTTGTTGTTATACAATATTTACTGTGTATATATTCTTATTTCAAATATAGTGGGAAAAATTTTACTATTAATTTTGAAACTGATTGAAAAAGAGTCATTTTTTTCTATAATTTTAAAATTTTAGTTAATTGAACTTTGTTTTTTTTTGTAATTTTGCAACTGTTTGTTATTTGAATTGGTATAACCTAAATATAGACACTGTATCAATATATAATACATATTTTATATATTATATTGCATTATTGTTATGTTGTGTTGCTTTCGAAATATCGTTTGCATACTCTTTTTTGGTAACAACAGATTTCTTAAATCAATTTTTTTCTTGAAAAATAGATAATTAGCCTCTAAATTATGTATTTCGGGACACCGATCGTCTGACAATAATTGTTCGACGATTGCATCTATCAACAGATTGCAATCCATGCTTATCATACTGTTAAATTATGATTTTGTAGCACTTCTGCCGATTAGGCTATAAAAAAATAGTGCAATAATCTATATCAATATGTATTTTAATAATATTGAATTGAATTGGATTTGAAACCACACTCTAGATAATCTCTTTTCCAGTACTACTTACTACTAAAAATATATTAATCATGTATTGAAATCTTTATCTTAAATTAATTTCAGAGATTACTACAAAACTGTGAAATGATATTCAAATAACGAGATAACCAACACTCTTTAAAGATTAATTCATTCAAAATTACTTAATATAATATTAATTACGTCAACCATGTACTTCAGAGTACCAGACAAAGTCATTTTTTCTACTTGCAAATAAAATTAAAAATATCTTTTTTTTTATTTTGCTTTGTTTAACTTGAATTCAAATTTGATACTCTACTCTTTCTAAGTGCAATACATTTGCAATTTTTTTTATATTTCTTTTTTTTTTAATTATCTTTTAAAAAAAACTAAAAATAAAATAAAAAAATTATTTCTTTTTTACTCAAAAAATTGTTTGTGCATTTAATGAGAAACTCAAAGTCTCATATTTTTTTTCACTATAAAAGTGAGAATTGAGTATCTCAAATTTACAACTGCTCCATTAGTTAAGAGGATTTTTTTTTTATATTTTTCCTTGTGATCTGAAATTAAATTTAATATTGTATATGTAGATGATAGCAAATATATGAGTGTGTGTGTGTGTGTGTGTGTAACTGCGTATAAAAAGACGAGAATAATTTGAAGAAGTAACGACTATCAAATTACTCTCAGGAAAAACAAATAATTTCCACCATTGTGAAAGGAGCTGCAAAGTGAATTAATTTTGAAAAGAAAACAAAATGTTTTTTTTTTTTTGTTGTTGGTTTACAAAAAATATAAACTTTGAAAAGGAAAAACTAAATAATAAAAATAAGAAAAGAATAAAAATGTCATTAAGCTTCATTAAATTTTGTCTTGTCCGTTTTAATTATAACTGTTAAATGTTATATGAAATATAACAAAAAAATAAAAACAAAAAGCAATATAAACGTCCATTGCCTACAGAAAAATCTATAATAATACATAATATATATGTATATATAGGCATAGATAAATATATATGTACAGGATGTATCAAAAATACATAACATATAATATATATATATATATATATATATATATTTAGGCCTCGATAAAGGATGTATGAAAACTACATAATATATATATATATATATATGTACAGGATGTATCAAAAATTGATGAAGTGATAGTTGATCTGTACAATTCTAATGAGTGAGTTAATAAGTAGTAAGTAGTTTTGATTAGTAGTAAGTAGATTTGACAACGAATCTATGCATATAATACAGATGATTGAGTAAGTCAGAGAGATTTGGTGAATATGTCATAATACAATAAAGCACAGTTGTTTCAAATTACATATTGATTGGGATAGAACTCGATATGATTAATATAGATTTATATTTCTATTTCGGTTTTTTAATTAGCATCCCTAAAGATAGTGAGGTAGGTAAAAGTGACTATCGAACACATAGATAATAATTCAATAACCTCTATATTATGATGTATTAGTTGTCAACAATTCACCTCATAGTTATACAATAGAAATTCTATTCACCAAAAATAAGGGAAAATAAAAAAATTAAAAAAATAAATTACCACAATATCTTATTTACAAATATCAAGAGAGTGCATATGAGCAAAAATAAAATAAACTGTATTCTACATTATGAGGTAAATTTAATGTAGGTAAGGTAGATAAAAACACATATTAAGTTTACTTAAAATTTTCTTGGATCATTGGCTTAAATTTATTCTGCTACTTGCTTCTCCTAAAAAAATGTTTGCTTACTTTTCTAAAATTTTAACTTTATTTTTTAAACTTTCCTACTCATAGAACACAATATCTTGATTTGTACAATCGGGTTTAAAATAACTTATAGTTAGGAGTATGAATAAAAAACAAATAAAACGGACTAATACGAGTTTTAAATTAATTTTCATTAATTCAAAATTGCTTCCGTAACGATGAATTATGTTGATCAAATTGCATTGACATAGAGAATTTCTGTTCAGTCTCTCTGTCATTCATTCATTCGTTTATTCGATTGAATACGCGATTTTCTGAGGTACACAATTTTTACATAAAAGCTAATACTTAACTTGAATCATAATTACTCAACAGGGGCCCCTAGTAGTTTTATATTTTTATATTGTACACAAAAATAAATGACAAGTGCCAACCTCTAAAATTCGAAAAATCATTCATATTTAAAATGACTTAAATCTAAATTGCTTTTCATTCAACGCATTCCAAAAGGAGGACAGATTAAGTCCTTCTAAATAAGTTTGATTTATAGTTTTATTTACAAAATAAAAAATTTAAAGTGATTTGAAGTGATTCTATACTTTCTCTTTTGTCAAAAACTTCTTTTCTCTCTAACGCATGCTATGAAAGTATTAAAGGTTTTAACCTAAACTCTGTCTACTTATTTCTAAAAAATCAACAAAAAATATGTTCATATAGTCATATTTAACTAGCCTCAAGAGACACGTTCAAATTGACCAGACTAACAATTTTCTATTTTCTTATTTCTTAGTACTTTTCAAAAACTTTTCTAATAATTTTCAGTTAATTTCAGAAATGAGAGATCAAACAAGATGAAAATTGTGTTTATGTCTTTAAAAGCTTGATGGTTTTGAAGACATTTTAATTATTTTCTTTCTGTTTATTTATTTCAATTATATAACTCACTGGGTTCTTTTACCCAACTAACATACAAATATACACATTTATAAATATCATTATTTTTTTTTATTATTTTTTTTTTTTTTTTTTTGTTTATTTAGGAACATTGTTTTAATTATTTGAAATTGAAATAAAGTAAAATAAAATAACAAAAGAAAACTTAATCGAAAATGAAATGAGAATAAATTATAACAAAAACAAAAACAACAACTAAACAACGAAAATAAAAATATAAACAAAAAAATAAAAGAGTAACAATTGATAGATCACAATAAAAAATAAAAACAAATAAATATAAAAAAAATAAAAGAGAGTGAAGGAAAACTTAAAGTACAGAGAATTGTTGTTTGATAAGGTTTCACTCTTATTATTATGTTGTAACTGTAACTTGTATTGAAGCTCTTGTTTGAAAACAGTTCTTTTGATTAGTATGAAATAAATCAAATAACATAATATTATAATTTGTTTTTATTTTGTTAATTATACATATAATTAAGTAGTTAGAAGATTTTTGTAAATATTTGATTGTTTACCATCACAATCAACAATGAACCCATCGTGTTTCTAACCGTAAATATCTGCCGTTGTTATCTCGATGAAAGCTGGACGACAAGTAAAATGTAGAATGGCAAAAAGTTTCTTTGCAAAATATAAAAATGTACTGTCTAATCGAGAAGTTAACATCAAACTTAGATTACGGTACTTAAATGGTATATCTAGTTTGCACTGTGATATACGGAGTAGAATCATGGATGTGTTGAAAGTAGCTGCACTAAACAAATTCGAAATGTGGTGTTATCGTAGAATGCTGAAAATTTCTTACACAGACATAGTCACGAATCTAGAAGCTCTTAGAAGATTGAAAATAAACATAAAACTACATCTAATTGTCAAACGTAGAAATGGAGCTAATTTGGTAACATGATATGAGGCCTCAAGTACGAACTACTTCAATTGATTCATGATTGATAACAAATGTCATGACTTAGCCACATTCGAAATTGTATTGACAGGTATTGGACCCGTCGGAGAACTGGTTCACAGCGCAAGATGTAGAGAAGAGTAAGCAACATCGTAGCATTTAGTGCTTATAGTGATGAATTGAGTGATCGCTTAACAACCAGTAGTGGCTGGATTAGCAACATAAGAAGAAGAACATTGATGTGTATGTAATATTAAACGATATCAAGGGAATTTCTTAAGGGAAATAGAATTATTATTATTTATAGATGTAAAAATATTCTTCAGATTTCTAAATGTTATGTTATGTGAAAGGCAATATGAATGGAAGAACAATCCAGACCTATATATATTCCATAGATTTATTTCCATTTATTCTATTTCTATAATTCTATTAATTTATATCAAAATTCAGTAAAACCATAAAATTTACAATGTATATTAAAACACTCTGTACACTATTCCAAAATGTTTAAAATACGTAGTGGTAAAAGTATAACTGTAAAATTTACAATGTAGTATCTTCCAAAATGTATATCAAAAGCATTTGACTTTGTACACTATTCTAAAATGTTTAAAATACGTAGTGGAAATGTCAAATAAGAACATAATGTGTAGCGAAAAAATTTAGAATTCATTCATTTTTAATACATGTCATCGAAAAAGTTAACAGAATTAATTAAATGCTGAACTATTTTTATTTATTGCCAAATTGTGTAGCAAAACATATTAATGAAATATATTACTGACCTTGGGACGAAATTATATACGGACCTAACTGGCAATATTAATTTTCATGTAACGAAAGATAAACAAAACGTCAGATTATTTCCGATTTATATTACAAAAACACAAAATTATAATTTCAGCATCAAAATGTATGTGTGTATTTATATTGTCAAAACAGTATTCCAAAATGTAGCAGGATATTCCAAAAAAAAGGTTATAAAAGCTGTATAAACTTTAGTACAAATATTTAAACTTGATTTTAATAAAGAGTACGATGTGTTTTACTTAAATTAGCCTTAAAAAAACAATGACTACAATTAAAATACATTTTGTACTTGAATGTTTGCACATTACACCCTTAAGTCTTTTAGATGAAAAATCTAAGATTCTTGGACTCTTAAATTTCTATTGTATAGACAAATTCCAACAATTTGACCTTTCTTAGAACAATTTAATTGAAATTAAATTGAAGTTGTCAAAATTATTTTAATATCTAGGGTAAAATGAACAATTTCTATTATAGTTGAAATTCAGGAATTATCTCGCTGCTTAATCCGTATAATAAAAATGATAGCGAAAAATTGGATTGATTCCAGTACTGTAAATGAGTTAGCTTATTTTCAGACCAACTCATTCGCTCATCTCAAATCAGCCTCATGCTTTAAATCAGTTCACGTTGACTACCTTGATCACCAGTGGGATAGACAAATTTTGCATATTTTGGCTACAAACACATCACATGTGAACATTCCGATGATCATCGTCAGGTATCATGATCACCAAAATGCAGAAATTTTCTCCGTCCCACGTACAAATGTATCACTAGTAAACAAAATCAATTTTTTTAGTTTTGGAAATTTTTTGTAATGAAATTAATGGAATTATAAATTTGTACATGGGAGAAGAAAAATTTGTCTATCACTGGTGATCACGGTACTTAGGATTGAAAATAGAAATTTTGACTGATGATACATCGTTAGACAACGTGTTGATATCAGTCCACTTTTTCAGTTGCATGTTGAGCCAACTCAAGGTATGAGCATACTTCAAATTTAATTTGAGAAATTTTGTACAAAACAAAGATATTTTTAGAATATTAGCCCAATTAGCTCCATGTTTAGTAACAGTATTTAATAATTGGATTGCGAGGACTGTGATGATCAATTACTCTTAATTTTTCTTCTACTCTCTCCTATTACATTGTAGTTTCAGTTAATGTCGAAACATTTAATTTTAATCATAATTTTTTATTTCTAATGTAATTTGTAATTTATATTATATACCCTAATGAATTAATTTATATCCCATTTTGATTGAAATTAAATCATAATTCAAACTAAATTTACTTTTATAAATAACGTAAAAAATATATTATATACTTATTATATTTAATAAATATTTTATTTTAAAAACTGAATTCATAATGGAAAATTATATTTTTTTTCTGATATCAATTATTTATAAGTGTATTTATGTTTGTATAAATGTTATATAGGTATATATAGTTAGTTATTAATTTATTATATATCAAATGGGCATCATGTTGAGAAAATTTGCAACCTGAATTGCTTTAAGGGTATTTCATTACTGAAAATGTATAATACAAATTCTATAAAAGAATTAATTCAATATATAGTAACAACAACAATAACTACAAGAATAACAGCAACAAAATACAAATAAATAAATAAATAAATGATGTCAAATGGGTACTAACTAATAAATTCATACATTATTGGCATATCCAGGGTGTGTGTATTGAAATATCCTTATAAAATTCAAGTATTTCAAGAGAAAATTATTTATTAATAATAATTATTATTATTATAAACATATATATTGAATACAATAAGAATAACAGAAAAAGATATTTGATCCTTTTTAATATATTCACCAATATGAGTACTGTGAGAAAATGAACAGAAAGTTAGTATAATACTAGAAATTGATTTTAATGTTTTACTTATATCTTATTATTGTCTATAATTAAATAATTTCATACACAAACTTTGTCTTTTGTTTTTTGTTTTTTTGAATTATTCCTTGAGGGAGATTTTTCAGATTTTACTACCAATATTGCTGCTGTGATTTTACGAGCGAAAAACAATGATAACAAGATATCATGGTAATGTTAAATTTTAATAGTATAGACTTACTGGTAAACTTTACAATTGTAATTTGATGACTTTTCAGTTCTAGTCTCTGTAGAGAGTTAAGCATGGAAAACTAATGTTATGTTCTAATTGTGAAACCGTGCACATCTAACCTTAATATGATTTTAACTAATTGACGTTAAGTAGTCACAAAATAATATAGTTTTTTTTATTAAATTGCATAATTATAGGATATAGAATGTTGTTGATGATATTGTTTCTGTTTTACATCCTGCTGATATCGATTTTCTAAGATAGTAAATAATAAATTTTAATTTTCGATATATTCGTGAATGAGTGCCTAAAAAATCTATATATTTATAGTATATGAAATCGAATTCTAAATAATAGAAACTACTATAAAATTGATCCATACTTTGTTTGTATTTTAAATCCATTTCAGTACTTTCATAATGATTTCTCATTTTATTCTCTTTTTTCCATAAAACCTCAGTAGGTGCGATATAAAATTAAATCTTTTATAGATAGTCATTATCATTACATACACAACATTTTTTATTGTGATGATAAGTTTAAAAGTGGGCCAACATTTTTTGTAATAGGATGGTACCTATGTTTTCATGAAGGCCAAAGTATTTCATATTATTTAAAACAATAGATTTTAATTTGGTAATAGGATTTTAACTTAATTCTAGATATTGGATATTTACAAATACAATATTGATAGATAAGAGTTTTTCATATACTGTAAAAGCAAAACAATACAGAAATGGTAATATATACATACTCTGCATTACTATAAGCCTAATTAAATTAAATTTATTTAACTATACTTACTTAAAAAAATATAAAACTAGTGTAGCTGTAGTGGTGCTGCACTTCAACCTATAATTTTGCACTTTTTATATAAAGTTAGCAATGTTTTTGAACAAACTTATAGCTTACAACTGTCCTATATGAACAAAATGCTTTTTGCAGTGTCTGTTATATTCAAGAAGTTAAAATAGGCTGTTATATCAAGAAGTTTGAGGCTTATCAAATTTGAGCAAATTTAATCAATTTCATTATCAAGTAGCTTATTATTGACTATTTTTATTGTTATTTGAAATAAATTTATTATATAACTTAAATAATAATGTTTAAATCTTAGACTATAACGAATCCAAACACGAGGTACAAGACGTCGGAGCAGACCGAAACCATTGTTTGAAATACAAAATATCGGAAGCCGTAAAACAATTGTATATCTTCAACTGCAGAAAATCTGCCCGTGACCGACAAAAATGAATGATGATTCAGCCCCAAGACCTAAATGCTCTGTTGGCCATCTAAGTAAATAAATAGTAATAGTGTTTAACAAATATTTTATACTCTAGCTAAAAACTTAATTTTAAAATTTTTGAAATTGATTTCATCATCACAAATAATATTTCAGAAATGCGAAAAACACCAATAAAAACTGATTTTTTATTCAATAGTACTGTAACATCACAAATGAAATGAACATCGGAAGTGGATTTTTTTTTAAAAATCGGAACCTCTTCGTATACCCGAAATTCGTTTATATATTTAATATTAGAATTTATTTAAAAATTACTTTAAAATTTCAATAGGTTTGCATTATCATTATTATTCCGTATGTATTCCAAAAACTAAATTTGTTTAAATCAAAGTCATAATGAAAATACTTTTGCTGCATATAACTATCTATATATTACACATATATATTATTATTATTATTATTATACAGAGTAATAATAATAATTTTAAAAATATTTTCATTATATATATACATATAATAATACATATATATGTAAGGTAAACTAATGCAATTTTACTAATGATTTTGTTCTATTTCTATTTTCAAAATTTAGCTTAATTTTGGCTTAATAAATAATATTTTATTTCATAATAATTTCAATTTTCAAATTTACCTACCTACCTACTTAATTTTTTCTATGATTAAAGAACTTTGGAAAAATTCCAAAAAAAGATTTTTCTATATATACAAATTTATGAAACTAGGTAGGTAACTATAGAATTTTATATTTTAAATCTCTGTAATGTTAATTCAATTCAAAAATAAAATTATAAAATTTTCATACTGAAATAATTTATTGAAGTAATCAAGATATTAGATTCTATTTGAACTCAAAAGTTGTTAATTTTATTTATTAGTTTTTATTTTAATTATAATTTGTTCAATATAACTATAATTGTGTTAACTTAATTCTAAAATAATTTTAAAATAAAATTTTATTATTATTATTATTATTATTTTTAAATTTATAACTATTTATTGCAATCAAATGCTTTTAAATTATTTAATAAAATAAACATTTATCTGACATTGATTTGTTTTTATTATGAAATATGCCTTAATGGCTAAAGTTTTTGAAATTAAGAAATTAAGATTTTAATGAATTGTTATTTATTTTGATATGAAAATAAGTCCTAACAATATTTATTCAAATTAAAATAATGTGAAGAGAATTGGAAATTCATATAATTTCAGTAGTTATTATGTGTATAATATCAAAATATGGTAGTTATTTTCTACACAATTTTAAAACACTTTCAGCTACTGTTTTTGATAATATTATAAAGTGAGCAGAGAATTGTGTAGAGTTGTAAAAATACAGTTTTTAATTGTGTGTATTACTTTCGAAATATCGATATTTGCAATTAGATATTTGAATAATTATTAGAAATCCGAAATCTGACAGTAAATAAATTATTTGATACAGTTTTTAGTATTTCAGAGCTAGTGTATAGTTATATAATAATTTATTAGAACTACAAGAGAAGGTCTTGTTTACACATACGATTTTTTCATTTTAATTTATATGACAAATCAATTAATTTAACAGTGTAAACTTAATCTAAATGATGTCTCCAAAAACTCAAATAATTAATTAATTTGTTATTTTTTTCCATTTACTTCATTTTAAATTTTTTGCGTTACATTTTCCTTTACTTTATTACTTTAATATTTAATTTTTATTTTTGTATTCTTGTAACTGTATTACTTTTAAGTTTAAAATGTTCACCTAATATTGTTGTATTATATAATTTTATTATTTCTACCCTTGTTATTTAAATTCATCATATATTCTCAAGAATAACAAAACTATTTTACATTTATCAAATTTTAGCATTACTATTTTACACATTTTTTAATTTACTTATGATAATGTACTAAAGTATGAAACATAGTATAGTAAATAAATTAATTGTAAAAACTTAAACATCACTATTTTGGAGTAATTTCACCAATAATATTATAAATACATTATTATTTTATTATATTTTTATTTTACCTTATTTTTTGATTTTTATTATTTTTACTTTAATATTTTATTGTCGATTTACTATTTTATTTTAGCGACAAATAAATTGTGTTTCAAACTGCTTAGTGTACATATTACAGTTTCCAGTTTCAACTACTACCGTTAACTAACACTCTTAATTATTATTTTTATTATTTTCAAGTTTATTTTTAAGTTTATTTACTTCAAGATATAACATTTACACTATATTTGTGTTTTTTTACATTTATAAAGAGTTCAAATTTGGTTTTTTAATATTTTAATATTCAAACTTTCAAAACCCATGTTAATTTTATTTTTATTAAAATTTTTACCTAATTAGTATCTAAGCTTGTCTAATTAATAACATGAACATAACGCTAAGCATATGAAGAAACTTGAATTCATTAAAGAAGAAACGGTCAAATATAGCCTCAGAAAATTTAATTGGCAACCTTTTTTGGCAAATTACGAATCTAAGTGTCTTCTTGAAGATATTATTTCTCTTAAAGTACGGCGTATATCACCTCATATGACGTTTCGTCAGCCAAAATTGATTGTACATTTATTCTTAGACAATATACAATTATACTTAGAACAATTTATGCACCAACTTCAGAAACAGAAGATTCTTATATAATACTACACATAAGACTAATTATGCTTTTATTGAGCCATATTAGTAAATTTTTAACGCTTGTTTAATTGATGCAATTCGGCGTTATTCGGTTATTGTATATCCAGTGTTTGTGTGTGTGTAACCAATGTTGTTCGGTGATTGACTTAAATTTTATTACAATTATTTTTAACAATCACTAATTTTCTAAAAATTAAAACAATAATAATCCTTGTTAAGTTTTTTTTTTATTATATTTTTCTTTTAATTTGATTTAGTGTAAATGTCAAATCTGTAACGGTATATCCGAGTATATTGATGAAATAAATAAATAAATAAATATATTTACGTAGCTGATTAAAAAAATAAATATTACTTAGGGTATGCATTTGCAATCTTATTCATTGTCACTGTCGGACTTGGAAAAATATGAATATAATAAGATTAAACCCCGTGAATCGCTTTAACGCATACTTAATGCCAAATTTTGAATTCTATATGTAACTATTCTAACTTTTTGTAATAGAGAATATATCGGCGAGGGTAATTAGAAATATAATTAACTTCCTTCAACCTTACAGTTTCGTTCTAGAATCGAATTTTAGTTTTGAATTCTCTTAATAACAAAATATTACAATAACCAATAGATTATTTATTTTTATTTTGTAATTTATTAAACTGATTTTTATTGTTAATGACAATTTAAAAATAATTGAATTGTTGCCAGATTTCCATTCACTAATAATTTGTAATATATAACTTTAGTTAATCACAAGCATTGATGAAGGAAGTATGTTGCTTCCAAAATATCGATATTTGCACTTAAATATTAAATAATTATTAGTGAATGGAAACCTGGCAACAATTAAATTATTTAATTTAGATTATACATATATAGACGCCTTTTTAAATACATTATTATTGGTGTAATTTTCATGAACGCTATAATAAAAATGTGCAACTATTTCTTCTATAACTTCTATTAAATCTTTCTATAACTTTCATAAGTCCTTTATAACAGCTATTTGATTATTTCGAAATAATTGCGTAATTTTTATAGAATACAAGAAAAATTTTAATATCATTTTGTATACCATATTTGTACATCTATCATATTAATCCATCTTAATACATTGCAAATGTTCTTTTTGATTTTAAATTTTAATTCTGTTTCATTTTTTTTTTCTTGTTTTATTTGGTTTTTCATATTTATATATATATTAAATTTTCCATATGAAAATTTTTTATTTACTTTGTTTCGCGTTCATTCATTCTTCGATGATTATTAATAAATTTTGTTTCTTTTATATTTATTTTTTATATTATCCCCATACACATATTATATACTCAATCATTCAATGACAACAGACAGACAGGCAGACAGACAAACAATGAAAATAAAATAAAAAGTTTTACTGAAGTGTGATCAACAATTGAATTCGAAATTGACATTAAATAAACGATAATAAGTGTTCTTTTTTGTATTTTCTATTTCTTTTTTTTTTTGTGAATTATTATAAAAATAATATTATGTATATTATTGATAATCATTATGATGATGATGATGATGATGATGATGATGATAATGATAATAATAACAATGATAATGGCGACATAGGTTGGTCTATCTATCATCATATAATAGAGAATATTTATAATATTATATATAAAAAATTATAAAATTTGTATTGGAATGAAAATTATTTATTTATAATAATCATTATAATCAATATCAATAACATTATTATTACTATCATTGCTGAACAATTTAACAATAATAATAAGAAAACTAAAGTAAAAATAGAAAAAAGTTTATTTACATTGAAAATTAAGTCTATTGTTTCAATTTAGCTAGATGTCTGTGTAGCAAAATATTTGTTTTTAACATGAGAATCCTTACAAAAACATAATTATATGTACATATATAATATAAACATATAAAATAACTTAGAAAATATTATTAAATAATAACTACGTATGAAAAAAATTATAGACGGGTTTTAATAATTAATTCTTGTACAAAGTTTAAATTTTAATTAACAAATTTATAAAAAAATTATTTAAGTATTGATTCATAAAATTAAATTCAATCATTATTTATCTTTAAAAATTGAATTACTTCTTTTTTTTAATTTGCAATTTGACATTCAATAAGGAACATCTAAACCTCTCTTAAATAATGAGATTACTAGTATTCACCCGCTTTTCAAAATTCAAGTGATAAAAAAAATTATATTCATTATGGATTTATTGTTTTCCATCATTTCAATTTTATACTTGGTATTCTGTATATATATATTTTTTATTGATTTATCTTAGACAACAACCGCATACGTAATAATTTATTTATTTAAAAAAAAAAATTAAATTTAAATTTAATTTTGACGAAGAAAAGAAGAAACTCTGTGTTTTTATGAATTTATTTTGTGAGCTCTGGTGAATTTGATTATTGTATTTATTAAATTTCTAAATGTAAACCTTCGAAAAAAAATCATTTATTTTCGCAACATCTCTTTATATCTATCATTTAACAGAATAAAAATGAAAATCGGTTGTGAAATGGTTCAGATATTTGTTCAGAACTTTTTACAATTTACAGATCAAATATAAAGCAGTATTCGCCCGCTTCTCGAACTCGAGGTAATTTAATAAAAAATCGTACTAAATATTTCGTTATGAATTGTTTTCCATCGTTTCAATTTAATTCCATAATTTCAATTTAATAGTTTATTTAAAATAACAAAAATTAAATTTAAATCGTAGGTGTTGTTGTGGCATTCTGATAAGTTAAAATTTTTGTAGGATAAAATGATTTATATATGGGGTAAAATATTAAATTTGAATTTCTAATTGAAAATTGAAAATTAAAAAAATTTTAAAAAATATTTATATTCGCTACGTCTCTTTTCAAATATTTATCATTCAAAATAATAATGAAAATCAGTTATGACATGGTTAAAATATTTCTACCATACTTTTTTCAAATGAAATATAATGATGATGATAGTATTATATGCCTTAGATTTGATATACGGTATACGGTAAATATAATGATGATAATGATAATAAATTTAAAATAGTTTCACTGTATAAAGCAAATTCAGATTTACCAATCATGGTAATCGACTAAAATAACCTAACAATAAATTAACCCAAAAATATCTGGGCATAATTTTTTTTTTATGTTTTTGACAGTAACTTAGATAGAATCACTTTTTTGTGCTTAATTAAGTACGGTACAAATTTATAACGTCTCACGATTTATTTAATTTTATTATATTTTAATAATTTCTTATCATAAATCAATTATTTTATTTATTTACATTTATCAAAGTTCAACTTCGGTATCTTCGGTAAATTATAATCGGCTTATCAATTTTTTTTTATTTTAATTTTAAATTTACTTTCAATTCATTTTTTTTTTGTCACTCATTCTATATTAAATATTTCTTACCACCCTTATATTTTTAAAACAGACTGTAAGTCTACATAATAATCAGACAGACGTCAAAGTTATTGCGTTAAGTGCTTTTTCTTTTTAATAAATTGGAAAATTCTTATGAGTACACCCATTATTACAAAACAAAACAACTGGGAAATCTTCTCATAAATACTACAATAATAAAACAAAGAAGAGAGGAGAGAGAACTTTCATAACAAAACAGCTATATATAATAAAAGAGCATCAGATTCAGAAAGTACTTTTTGGTTTCATATCAATTACATGAAACAAACACACATTCAAACATATTTTATAATCAACACAAATATTAAATGATGTGTAATTAAAAATTACTTCAAAATATTAAAGACAAAGGATTATAAGTACAAAAAAAAAAAAAAAAAAACTAAAGAGATCTTTAATAATAATGCAGACATTTGTTAAAATAAAATGCATTGAACACTTTTACAAAAAAAAAAAAAAATGTTTTTTAAAAACGCTTAAAAAAATTTACACCGAATGCACGAATTCTGTTCTTTAAATGAAAATACAGATAATAAGAACAAAAAATTTAAAGATTGAATAAATGAATGTGTGTGTATATGTTTCAAGAAATACATCATATTATAATCAAAAAAATAACGAAAAAACAAATATAATTAATTATTTTTTTTTAGAACTGAAATATGAAATAAAAATCAGAGTATGGATGATGTGATAATGATGATTGAATTGAACAAATAAGAGACAACTCAAAGTAATATTAAAAAGGGCAAAAGTTGAAAGTTTAAATATACATTTTGTTGTTATTGTTGTTGGTGTTGTTGGTGTTGTTGTCGTGGTTGATGGTTTTGTTATTATCACTGCTGCTGTTATTCTCATAAAAAGGATAATAGATATTAACGCATTTATCCATGTACACTCGCGTATATGTATACAATTATAAGAGTATTGAGTGTGGAGTGGGTGTTGATATGTATAAGAATGTTACTAATGACCAGCCCATATAACAGAGTTTTAATTAATAAAAACTATAATTAAGAACGGATAAAATATCATTTTAAAAGTAAAAGTATGTAATAAAAAAAAATTAATAACTATTTTTGGGCTAGATTAACTTTTGATTTTTGTTTGAAAATACTAAGTTTAAATAGAATATTTTTGTTTTGTATTTTGTTGTCAAAGTCATAAAAATCTTATTTTGAATAGTAGTAATTTTCCACATTTAACGAGTTGTGACAAGCCAGAAGTTTGATAAATAAAAACTCGAACTTCATTGAAGTCAAATATTGTGGTATAAAACTGACGGTACCGTACTTAATTAAGCACGAAAATTTAATTCTACCTAAACTATTGTCAGGAGCAAAAACAACAGTATATTGTTTGTATGCAATGCTTCTATAGTTCTAGCCAAGGTTTGCGAAGATTTTTCTGGAATTTTCCTAATTACCATTTTATTTTAAATTTGGTTTTGATGATAAAAATAAAATTGTAATTAAATATATAAACAAACACAGATTAGCTTTACTACAAGATTTTTGTATGCGAGCGAAAAAATAATAGACAATAACAATTTACACGCGGTTTTAATTTCATCTTAAAAATGCTACTGTATCCAATCCTCAAGTGTATCTATTTAAAAAGTATTATTTTATTTTAGTGTTCATTATAATTTGATATAAGTAGGTTTTAGGTCCGTAATTAAATTTTTTTTTTAAATTGAAAATTACAAATGAAAATGTTTTCGTATTTTTGTAAATTACCAATTTTGGTAAATAATATTGAATATTTTTTGAAAAATAAGATAATATCCTAATGATAGGTTAACTTTGTAGAAAAAAAGGGGTCGCTATACAAAAAATAAAATTTATATGAAAATAATTTCCCATTGTTAAACTTGATTTTAGTCAGTCTAGGCTGGTAGTATAGAGGCATTTTTATATGTATATTATTTTTTTTTATAACAATTAAGTCTCACATACGATGCACAGGACATTTTGTTGAAATTTGTTGACAGAAATTTTTTAAGAATTATATTTTTTATATTCGGAAATTCACTTCAACGTCATCATTTCGATCTACAAGTAAAGTTTTATATGTTTTCAAGCATTTGTAGTTTAGCATCAAAGCCTGACGAATAATACTGAGCCTGATGAACAATAATTAGCTTGATGAAGGATTCAAAATATGGCTTTAATTAAAATAAAATTAAAATATCTCTAAAAGTAAATCAAATAAAAAAAAACTATAGTTAAGTAAATTTCTAAATTTGATCTAGTTTTGAAAGGAAAGAATTAAAAAAAAGGACAAAAAGCACAAAAATTTCGCCTTGTTAGAAAATTCATTTTTTTTAACGCATTCTCAAATCATTTTTATGCTTATCAGACTTTAATATTGTTTTATTATTTTTCGTGTAATCGATGCTTCAATTTCAAGTCTTTTTGTCACATCTTAATGATGTAGAGAATAGAGATTTCAGACCTACTAAAGTCTCTTTTATTTGAAATATATGTATATAAACTTTAATTTGCAAGTAGGCAATGACTACGACGAAGATAATCAATAAAGTTGAAATAATGTTGGAGCTCGCAATCCCAAGAAGCTGAATTTTTTTTATACAGAGATCCTACGTCAAGAAAGTTGAACAATTTGCAATAATAAAAAAGTTAAATTATGATGCTGCAATAAGAGACAAAGACCAGTAGACTAGTAGAGCGAAAATGAGATCACAAAAATATGAATTGATAATACTCAAAATTAACCGGTTAAGGTAAAATTGGGTAGTAAGTAGAACACATATCTTTCTACTGAAATACTCCAGATTCGGTTCCTAATGTAAACAAAACGTTTAAATGGTTTTTCACGACCTCATCCAGTACAATTTGTCATTGGGATAACAAAATGTAGAAGTTATGAGCCCAGAAAAATGTTTGGAGGAAAACATTGGGGAAAAAATGTAGGAAAAATAAATTACAATTACAAAAAAGAAAGGAAACGGGGCCTGAAAGATTGCTGAATATTAATATGCAGATAAATTGAGAAATAAATAAATAAATATCTGTCCACTACTTATATTATTTGTTATTCACACTATTATTAAAATAATCACAATAAAAAGCAAAAAATTTACCGTCCTACATTATAATTATTGGAACAATTTAAAATTGATATATAATTAATATATTTCTCTCAAATAAATAAATACCCTATATACAATGTAATGTACATTATATACATCACCATATATTTATTTATTTTTATATGGAAAAACATATTTAATATTTAGACATTTTCAATATCAAAAGGGCGTCAGAATTACTTTCATATCCTAGAGCTATTAATATACAGCTATTTATGATAAGTTCTACGCAAAAGTTTTTTAATATTCATTATTGTACATACATTTATATATATTTGGATACTGATGTATATATAGTAAATATAATATCCAATTTAATATTACGAACGCACATTAGACACCCATTAGTATACATACATATGTAAGCTAATAAGTATGTATATACATTTAAATTTTATAAACGAATAGATAGTTATATATATATAATAATAATTGCATATAACATTTTAGCTTCCAAAATATAAATAGTAATTTACCATATAAACTTTAACCCGTATTCAAATATTTTATTTTGAGAAGTTTTCATATGCACACACATGTATATCTTAAAATTTGTAAATTCATTAGAAACGTTTTTGGTTTTTTTTGTTTGTTTTATTATGCCTCATATTATAACTATGTATGTATGTTTACAATACAAAGCAGAAAATATTAAAGCTAGAGAAATTGTGATGAAATCATTTTTAGAATTTAAATGAAAATACGGGATCATCTTGAAGAAACTGGGATCTTTTTTGTGTTCTAATTTATAGTTTTTTTCGAATTATATTCAGATTTGTTAATAAAAAATAAAAAAAATTCTAATATTACCGCCTAATGTCCCATGAATATGGTTATAGGACAGTGTTATAATGATGATAATGAATTTTTAGATATTGAATAGTTGTTATGTAATTATTTCCTAATTTTTCCAACTTATCCAAATAGCTTTAATTTCTTTAATGATAGCATTTACGCACAATTTATAGATGCAATTTAAAAGCTGACTTTTGCAACAGATTTCTTTGATTGCAATTACCGTACGATAAGTTAATTATTTCTTTTATCATAGGGTTAGCTAGAGTCAAGAAATATTTTTTGAAAAAAATTAATTTGAATTAAATATTATTTAAATAAATTAAACCGTGTGTAAGCATGGGACGTTCGACTAGTAATTATGCAAAAATTGTTTATGTAAGGTTTTTATCATTTTCCATGCTAATTTAGAATTGAGTCAAATATACCAAATGACTATGTTTCAGTTACAATGGTAAATAGAAATACAAAATATCTAATATCTGTACAACCTATTGTCAAAAACAATTATGTAAAATGTTAAGATTATAAATAAATGAATTATCATACATATGACATTATTAATTATTGTTACATTAAGCAGTGTCAGTTACCATTACATACGAATATGTATCAATGTTATCATCGATATTAGGTTGATGTGACAATATCTTATAGATGTTTAATCACATTGAAAAAAAATACGAAAATTAACACAGGTAAAATATTTGAATTTTATCTAAATTTCTATATTAAAACGCCAAGTCATTTGACTTAAAACAAATACTTTTTTATAGTATTTCAAGAACTTTTATTCGAATACTACCCAACTCTGATACCAGTACACTAAGTAAATAGGTGTATTTATTTCTTCAAACTGGATTAGGTTTAAGTACACTCTTTTCTTGCTGACCTACTTCAAGCAACCTTCAATCCAATTTATACTTTTCAGATAATAATACTCTGGTAGCAGCCTTTGCCTATATTAGTCATAGATGACAAATATCGGTTAATATGTTTAACGATGATTCCGTTTTAGGCATGCGCATGAATCAAACAATGATCTTCGGAACTTATTGATATCTATTACATCATTTTTACAACCCAAGGTGGAATAAAATTCACACATTTGGGCTAGCTCTTCCCTTTCAGTTTCGAGCTACCTTGACCGCGACGAAAATCGCACAATTCGTCTAATCGGCGATCCAACTGTAAATTTGTCCTTATACATCGTATTATAGTAGACTAGAGTATTGTTTTATAGATACTTGGTAGCATTTGTCCACGCTAATTAAAAATCAAAGAACTACTTCTTACTCTTAAACAATTCCTACACAATAGAAATACATAGATGGAATAAATTAGATTCAAAATATTCGTTCATAGTTCGGACTTCACGAATGTGGAATCTTCTATTCCTTCTGCTTTGTTTCGACATTCAAACAACACAAAAAATATAAAAACAAACAAAAAACAAACAGAATTTTTATACAATCTCCAAAAATTGATTTTTGATCGCATATCCTTTTTAAATAAGGCTTGTATTTACGATATAAAAAAAAACAATAAAAAACTATTTACATCAAAATAGTATGTATCGCATTACTGTAATTTGTTGCTATTTTTGAATTTTTGTTTTTTTTTTTAGTTATATTTTTCATTATGAAATATATTTATAAATATCCTTATTATATAATATACATATATATTTATGGATATATAACATGTATATATTTATTCTTTACACAATAAAATACATTTAAAATAGATTTTTGTTTTCAGTTTTACAAACAACAAATACAAAACCTAAAGCAACAACAACAAAAACAAAATATAGCAAAGAAAGAATATAAAAAGAAATTAATTTTTTTTTCCCTCTCTTTCCATCACTCTGTATAAAACGTTTAATAATGCGCTGAAGAACAACACATCACACCAAGTGTCAACAAAAACTTTTTATTATACATCATTATGAACAATGACAAGCACAGCATTACCACCAAGGATAAACGCGTAAAAAAGGAAAATTTCGTTACAGAAAAATAAAAAATTAAAACAAACATAAAAGAAAATAATTCTGTTGTAAATACATTGTTGGAAACACAATAGGAAATAAAAAGAAGCTTATAAGTGCCTTTAATCATACCTATATACATACATACCTCCGCATATATCGCAACAACAGTGTAAATTGCAACAACAGACTGTAACATAACACAATGTTTTAAAGAATAATATAAAACAACAACAACAACAATCATTGTGTGCTATGTACTCTGAAAAGTTCTTCTTTATTCAACTTTTGGTAAACAATTTGCGGGCCGGGCTAAATATACACCTCACATACACAAAGAATATCTATACGTAAATCATTTTACGAATAATGTATTAAAGTTTTTCTTATATAAAATAAAAAATAATGACATATAAATAAAAATAAAATAAAGATTTTCTGGTAAAGAAGAATATGTGTTGTGCAAAAAAAAAAAAACATAATAAAAAAAATATCAGAAAAATCAAAAAGAATTAACACCGTTTGTTTTCTTAACAATAATTATCACTGCACATCTATTTTTGATTCTCACAACACCAATCATAATCATACCAATAAAATGGTCTAAATGGAAGTGAGTAATAGTACACACTTTAAAGATGGAAGAAGAGCCAATATTTTTGCCCAGTAAATACTATAGATTCAGACCCAGGACCTACATGGTCTTCGGCGTAAACTAAGCAATAACTATACTAATTCAAAATCGATATTAAATTATGTAAAATGTAAAAATAAAACTACTATTTTGAAATGATTATTACTATTTTTTATTTAGTTGGCCAACAGACCATGTAAATAGGTCCTAAACTTAACTCATCAATTTATTCCATTTTTGTCAGCAACGAGCGGTGTCCGAGCCACTGTGTTCTCTTTATTAAATAGCTCATACATTACTTATATCTTCTCCTTCAGACCCCATCATAATTTTCACGACCATATATCCGATTATAATTGATTAATATTACAAGAAATAAAAGTACATATTATTACAAATTAAAAACATAAAACAACAAAAAAAAATTGATTATTTATGAATAATTAAGATTTTAACTGTTTTTTTGTAATTACTATACATATTCGCTTAAATTATTTTTCAATTTTGGTTTTGCATAACCAGCAGTAGCC
Source organism: Argyra leucocephala (assembly GCA_963942445.1). NCBI lineage: Eukaryota > Metazoa > Arthropoda > Insecta > Diptera > Dolichopodidae > Argyra > Argyra leucocephala. The sequence continues at coordinate 156,548,486 of OZ012677.1, read as the reverse complement.
CTTAATTGACAGAAGCTAGGAAAAGTTTGGTGGAATAGAGGCCCACGGTCGATACCAGATCAACGTCGTTTATTTCGGTCATTTTTCCATAATATAAATGTCTCAATCGGTCAAAAAGAAGCACGATACACAATGATTAGCTTAAATATTGAAAAAATTAACTGGATTGATCAATGAAGATATTAAATAAATATAACAGATTAAAATAATTAAATAGTAAAAATAGCTGGAAGCTCATTTCTGTATAAAATTGAAAATTAATATTTTTGATTTCTTTGAGATTTGCCAGAATAGCTGGAATGAAATGAAATTTTAATTTGACAATATAATCAAATTTGGTAAATAACTAAAATAGAGATCAACCCACACACTTAGCTTATATCGAACAATAGGTAGATACCACATGACTAAATATGAGCGCACAATAATCCCATTTGCAGTTGTGATGATATAGGGGGCATATTCCTTCCCGAAAAATTACACAATCTACCATCAACAGATATGAGAGCACGAAAAATATGAATTGATAATACTCAAAATTACTTGCGTAAGATTAAATTGGCTGATTAGCAAATAATGGCGATATACCCAATCGAATAAAGGTGAATTGTGAATAAAGTTAGATGTTAGATCGGCATTATTTGGTTTTCAAAGTCAGCGATAATTTTTTAATAAAAATTAGGAGGTAAAAATTAAAATGAAAACAACAATTTCGCAAGTTAGCAAATTAAATTCTATTATACTTGTATAACAGTTTTATAAAATAAAATACACACATATTACATACTATAACATTATATAGTTAATAATTGCTTATATTGTTGAAATTGTAACAAATTTCTATCAATAATTTATTGTTTTTTCAGATGAAAATTTGCAATTTCCCTGTCCCTTGCCACTTAAAGTAACACTGATATTTGTAAATTGACTGAAAATCGAATCTCACAATTTAGTTAATATTGCGTAAATGTAAAACAAATTTACATTGTAATATAACGAAAATATGTTCGATTCCTAACGAATTAATAAAGTATGTTTAAATAAAGACCAACGGGTGATAAAATTAGTACATACATTTTTTTAAATATGACAGCCATCACTTTTTTTTGCAAAGCGTATAGAAATTTTTAAAATTTATTATTAAAATAATGAATATATACGGCCTACGTCTCGCACGTTAAGTTAATGCGTTACCTTGTATAAGTCGATTAGTATCGACAATAATATTTGTTAGTTACAAAAGGCTAAACTAGCATGAACTGATAATTTAAATGCATTGCCAATTTTCTATTCCAACTTTCACAACATGCTCTAATTCTATTTTAACTCAAAAAATATCCATTGATCGATCTCTGTTCATTTGTCTTATAAATTTTAACGTTTAAAAATATGTTTTAATTTTGAAATTTTACTCCCTCGTTAAAAAACTAATTTTATGTATTTTATCGAATGTCAAGCTTATGTACTAGTTAACTATACCTAGTAATAACCGTTTTCAATTAGTTTGTAAATTAAAATATTTCTGGAAATGATTAGGTACATCATATGATAATAAATCAACACGACTGTTTTAAATATGACAGACGAAATGACAATGACAGTTTAGAATTTTCCTTTTTTTATTTTTGTTTGCCTGTAAACTAAACAATAAAACAATAACAATTGAAAACAAAAAACTAAACTGAAAATGGTTATAATGATGAAAAAATGATGGTAACATACTAATTTTGGATTTTACATTAAAATGAAACATATACCTATACATTTGTATTACCTACACACAAACTATATTTATCTCATTTATTCTTTAAAAAAAATTTTTTTTATCTTAATGTTAGTTAAAACGGAATTTTCTTTTTTAATATAGATTTTCTTTCTTAAGGATATGTACTTTAACTTTATTTATATTTGTTTGTTTTCTTTTTGTTATTGTTTTGATTCCGTTTTTTATTTTCTTGATATTTTTTTTTTGTTTATTTATTTTGTATTTTGTACACTTTATGAATCTATTATTATTTTGCTAATAATGTATTTGAATATGATGTATATTATTTACATTAACTCATATATATTTCATTTATACTTTGTTTTTTTTTTGTTTTTTATATCCGATAGGTGTTTACAAACTTAGATATAAAAGTATCTATATATTATGTACTACTGTTTAGAATAAAAGTTAATAGCTGTGAAAATTGTATAGAAATATTTTTTTTTTTTTTTTCGTTTTTTTACTACAAAGGATTTTGAGGAGAACCTGTTTTTAGTTTTTTTGTTTTATTTTCATAGTAAATTATTTAATTATGGTATTTTAATTTAATAACTGTGCTAAATATTATATGAATGTGTATATATGAATGTATAATGTATTTGAATAGGAAATTTAATTGCAAGATTTATGAAATGAAATTATTAAAATGTCATGAAATATTTTGCCAGCAGTGGGAAATTAATTAAATGTTTTTTTTTTTTTTATTTTTGTTTAAATGAATGGGTAAATAAAGTTATTAAATATAAAAATAGTTTAGTGAAATTGTAAGATTTTTTTGTTTTTTAATTTGGAATAATGAGGAAAAAAATGAATCAAAATGAATAGTTATAAGTGTGTTTACATTTTAGAAAATTAGAAATAGTACTGGAAATTTGAAATATGAATAGAATAAATAAAATATGGAAAATTAAATCTAATTTAACGGACCATTTTCTTCAAAAACTAAATGATAGTATACTTATCATATATTTACACTACGATTTTGCGGATTAAACTACAGAGGATATTAGTTACAAAATTATTTGTAACTAAATATAAACGTTGAAAAAAATATAAAAATAAATTGTCAAATACAACCATATTTTTTAATAGTCATAGTCTTAAACATAATTGCGACATTTTACACATCAATTAAATTCTGTACTCAAACTTATTTAGTTTTCTGATTGATTTTTGAAAGTCACTGTTTCAAAAATAAAATACTTAATTTGGATCCCGTTCAATTAAAGTCTGAAAATATTTTTCCAATTTACTGAATTTAAAAACAATGCACAAAAAAATTATGTATTATGCTAACAGAGGCAGGTATTGAACATTTAAAAGCTTTGACCAGGATCAAAAGATTAAGAAAATATAAATATTTAGCAGAGCTAAATAAAACTATGTTTTGTGTGTTTGAGGTAAAAAAAAACAGAAAAAGGAAGAAATTTATTAGCAAGTTTGCCATTACAATAATCTGACATTTACAAACAGTGTTAGGACATGTAATAGTATTATGTAGTAGAAGTTTGTCACATATTTCAACAATGACATTTTAACCCCATTCCTAACAATACATTATGATTTTGAGGTATATTTGAATTTTTATCAAATTTCCATCCATCATTGTATTCACAATATTTAAAGATTAATAATTAACTTTTATTAAATTGTTTAAAAATTGGACTAGTCATCATGTGTACATGTATTTATTTTTCAAAAATGATTACATATTATAGATACTAATAATATATTTCATAATGAAAAAAGCTTAAACAGTTATATATATATATATATATATTAGTATAATGCTATTGCTAATCTAGTAAATTTTGGGAGCAGTTTAAAAAAGTATGCACATTACTACTCAAAACAACAACAACAATGTAAAGTAAATATGTATCATCTCTCATCATACTGTATTAATATTTCTCACTACATTCTACCTACTTCTACAATACATTAAAACAAAAATTGATTTATTCTCTCATTTCTCATTCTTTCATTCATAAATGTTTTTCCAAAAACTGATTTTTCATTATTATTATTGTTGTTGTTATCAAAGGCTTCAGACAAAAACAAAATTTGTAGAAAAATTCCGCTATTCAAAATGTAAATTAAAACCCAGCAAATTCCATAAATTACCCTGTCTATATCTAAATGGTTTATCTTTTTACAGATGTTGTTGCCACAAGAATATTTTTATTCGGGATTTTATTTAGCAGAATTTTCAAAATTGAAATTGGCTCTTTTCGGAAACCCATGACACAACCACTTAAAATTTATAAATTTGATTTTTTGTTCCACAACCTATTTTTTTATTTTATTCTAACTTAACTTAAGAATTTTTCACTACTTTAATCATGCAAAATTTACATTAAACTTCATGTTCCAAAACTCAAAATTTCCCTATCTGATCCCGATAATCCGATAAAAATATTTTCAATTTAACTCTAAAAAATTTTAGAAGACATATTGTAACTACATAAAAAATTATTTTCTGTGCAAACAACAAAAAAATAAAACTCTTGACAAGAATTTAACAAAATTATATAATTTTTAGTGATTGCTTCTTCTGATGTTAAACTTGTATCAAGTGTCACTATATTTTATTGTTTTTGTAATTGGAAACTTTTAATTTTAATTCCAGTTAAAACCGCTTTTTTTTCTTCTTTAAAATCTGATTTTATGTAGTTGAATTTTTCTCAAAAAAAATAAAAAATAAAATAAATGTTTTTCTTTTTTTTTTTTTAACAATTTACAAGTTAAGAGATTTACATTTTTATTCCCTCTGCTAATCCTATCCTCTAATAAGAGTAAATTGTTTTTATGGAATTTTTCATTTCCTAGTTTTTTATTGTATATTTATTTTTTTTATTCTTCTCTTATATTCTATTCTTTTTTTTTTTTTGTTTTAAATTTGTGTTAACTGCTCGATTGCACACAAAAATATCATATAAATTTTAAAATAAGAAAAGATTTTTTTTGACCTTCTATAACAGTAGTAGTAGAATTATTATTGTATTATCTAGTAATGGTAAAAAGAAGCAAGCAAGCAACAGTAAATAGCAACAGTAAAAATAGCAAAGACAATACAAAAGTCACAACACCGCACGTAATCGTGAGTCATTTTCTCTCTTAGGAATGTTGACATTTAAATTAAATTTTTTTCTATTTTATTTGTTTTTTGTTTTGTTTGTTTTGTCTTTTTTCTGATAAATTATACATAAATCTACAGTGATGTTTGAAATAAAAAAGATATCTATCTACTTTTTTTTATATTTTTTTTTATTTGTTCTTGTTTTTAATTAAAAAAAACGAAATAATTTGTTTGAATGTTTCTTTGTAGTCTAAAGTCAAGATCTCGTAGATTGTATATATGCAAATTTTTCAGTCCGCTAGAAAATTCAACAAACTTAAGATTTTAAAACTAAATAATATTGTGACGTCGAAGTCATCAATTATGCAAGCAGTAATGAAAATATTAGTCGCATTTTTTAATACAGAGAGAATTTATGAGAGAGAATTTTTTATACAATTAAAAATACTCATAAGAGTCATAAGCATCTCAGAACTTCTGAGTAGTTTATAAAGGAAGTGAATACAATTCAATTTTGAACAAAATATAGGCTCAGACACTGCTGGTTATTAAAAAGCCAAAGCATAAAATAATCTGCTCAAATATGCTCAATTTTGTTCAATCGTATCTCTTTTTTATTTCTCTCTATGCTCTTGATTGAAAAAAGCCAGCAATGGCTCAGATATTATAAAATCTCTAGTGGATAATTCTTGCATAAGATCGCGCTCATTCAACTCATAACTTCGCAAATACAAAGCGTTGTGTAGTTTTGTGTAAACTTAAGTAGTTTGTTCAGCCCAACTAATATTTACGAACTCAATTGAATTGTGTTTATACTCAAATATAAAAATTTAATTAATTTGGAGAAGCTTTCATTAAAAGTAGTAGTTCAAAAACCTTGTTTGTCGTTATACAATTTTTCTCAATCAATATCTATCATAGCACAATCAAGTCAACTATACAAATAAAGTATTATAATTTTGAACATAACTGTATTATATATATACATACATATATACCTATATTTATACGTATGTTTCTTAATTTCAATTTTAGAATTGGAATTTTTCCTTCTGTCTTATACGAATTACTCTTTGAACCAAAATACCTTAAAAATACATGTATATGACAAAAAAAAAAATATATATAAAGCAAATAGAAAGGATGACAAAAAATTAGTCCTTTTTTTCAATTTGAGAAGAAACTCAATGAAGAACAAAATAAAAATACAGAGAAATTTTCCAAAACAACAAAAATTGACATTTGAAAATTAAAATACAGCGTGAAAATGAAAAATAGTGATAAAAAAAATATTACGTAAGTCGTAGGAATGAGTAACAACAATAACAACAACAACGATGGACGAAAACAACAGTTAAAATTCAAAATACTGTCAAGAAAACTTAGTTTAATTTTTAAGGATATTTCGAAGGATTAACAACATGATTTTCAAATGTTTTTAAGGCAATTTTGAAAATATAATACTAAGAAACTTATTTCACACACACACACCCACACAAACAAAAAATAAAAATAATTTTCGAAACTGTCATGACAGTATACAATAATATTTCTTTAAGTTTGTTTTGAAATTAAATTCTAGTGACAGGCAAAATAAAAAACTAAAAAAAAAAGAAAAAAAAAAAAGAAAATTTGAAAAGAAAAAATAGAGTTAACAATTTTGTAAATGAAAAATATTTTTTTGAATTTCAAATTAAATTTTTAAGAAATATATACATATACATTTTTTTTTGTGTTTAATCATACTTTCAGTTAAATTTCACAATTTAATTTAATAGTCTCTGGATAATAATTTAAGTTCAGGAAGGTGAAAATATTATCCAGAATGTTAAAAATTTTTACAATGTTTGAGAACGAGGTATAAGTATTACATATATATATATATGTATAATGTATATATATGATATTATATTATCTAAATTATATGTTGTATGATCTCTGCAAATAGTAAAATTACTACAAATGGAGGACTACTAAGATCGACATGGAAAATTGGTTAAAACTATAGCCAGAATGGGTTTTGGAAGCCTTTTTTTTTGCAATTAAGTGATGTGGCAATACATTGGAACGCTGTGAATACGCTAGAAGCACTGAACTACGAATATATGATGCCTGCGATATTGTATGACATCAGCGAACTATGGCTAATAAACAAAAATTATTTAAGAAAAATTCAAGTCTTCGTTAACAAATGCTTGCGAATAATATGAAAAATATTCTGGCCCAGAATAATTAGAAGCTAAAAACTGTGGAAAGTGGCCAAACAAAAACCAATGTACTGAAAAAAGAAGATAAAACGAAGATGGATAGACCACATCATCAGAGATCTACGAATAATTAGGAAGAAAATTTGTAGTTATTACGGCAATTTTAATTTTATTGTCCCTTCCTGTATTAGCATCAGGAGCTGTCACAAAACTATACCCGTAAATATTGGCAGATGCAGGTAAGTCTACCAAAGCATTATTACCAAGCTTTAGATTATGATGAAATTAGATTTGGATAAACTTAGATTCAAACACCTTGGTCCATTTCAATACAACAAATGAAGTTTATTCTATTATAACATAACGCGATAATAACAATATCATTAGCATAGGAAAAAAGTGTCAAATTAACATTTATAAAATACACAGTTATGCTAATTTAGATTGTGTTATATGAATGAAAATGTAACATATCAGAATCCGTAGGGCAAAAGTGGAATAGCTAGATATCGCGGGAAACATGAAGCAGATCAGTCCGTAAGGAAATAGAAAATAAGAAAAGAATATGAAGTGAAATTAAACCACTAGCGCAAAACACAGTCAGATGGAAGAGCTTTGTGGAAGGAAGTTATCTCTCCCAACGAATTTAAAGGACCAAAAGTAAGTAAGTGAATGAATTTAAAATATACTTCAATGATTAGAATCCCAATTATAGTTGCGAATTACGGTATTTTGGGGGAAAATTTTTTTTAAATTGAAATCTAAATTCTATAGATTAGATTATTATATTTGAAAACTAGGAACTCGAATACTAAAAGGGAACCATATTTTAATTGATTTAATTGAAAATTCAATATTTCTGTTGAGTATAGTTCTGTTCATATGCTGTTATAAATGTTGAAATTTTGCATGAATGGATATTGATGAGGAAAATTTTATTTTTAAATGTTTATAATTGAAATTGTTATGTTCTGACTTCAACTTCAAGTTGAGTAAAACAAAACAGTATTCTTCGTATTGCAGAAATATTCTCATACTTAAAAATATTGCAGGATACATTATTAGAGTATTACTATTATGTATAGTAAGCTATATATGAGTATTACTATTATTAGCAAGCTATATATTTTTAATGTGTTCAAGTGCATAAGAAGTAAATGGAAAGCTTTATAATGAGTCACATGTCCCATATATAGCTGAACAACAAATAGCTAAAATAATATGCAATAAAATGCCTTAAATGATGGTAACATAAGCCAAGCTAGCCAGCAAAAGTTAGACTTAATGGAAATTTAGACTTAAACCTAATACAACAGGAATAAATAACATTTTACTAACTTTTTTTCCAACCTTTTTTATATTTTATTTATTTATATTATTATTTAATTTATAAAAAAAGTTTAACTCATATCCAGTTATCGCAAATTTTACATAAAATTATTTTCAAAACTTTACCCTTTTTGCTTTTACAAAAATTATATATTTTTCTTTTAATACAATTTTTGTCATCTGATTGTTATAATTTCAAGCTTTGAGAACTTACCTGAAATAGAAAAAAAAAATTAAGTTAAATAAATTTAATTAAAAATTATTTTTATGTATTTAATAAATGAAATTATAAAAACGTAAAAATGTTGACGCAATCAATTTTTTGTTTTTAATTTTTAAGATAACAAAAAACATTCACTCAAATTTATTTATTATTTAAATCAATAAATGTACATCAGATTATGAGTCTCTATAATCATGTAAAATTTTATAACATTTTTAGTTTGCTTGATTTTTTAAACCATCGTTTTTGGACAACTCTAACATCATGGAATCCAAATTTGAACAAAAAAATTGTCAATAATGGCTTAGAATTGAAGATCTATTAAATAATGAATTCATATTGTTTTAACAGGGACCGCAACGAAATTAACTCTCTTAAAATCACGTTTTTCAAAATTTATATTTTTTTTAATATCGTTTTAATTCCAGAATATTTTCAGAAACAAAAATGGTGTATCTCCTTTTTCCAGAAATTTTATAAAATTTAGGAAAAGCTAAGATTATTTTTCTTGTTTTTTAAAGAAAAGCGATATTTTGTTCAAACGGTATTCTGAAAATTTACAAAAATTTCAAATCCGAACCGACCCGTTTTCAAATTTCTTAAATTACTAAAATTATTTTTTAGAAATTACTGAATCTCATTCATAAAAAATTTTTATTTTATCGTTTGTTTGCAGAAATTCTGAATCTTGCTTTTTTTTTATTTTTAATATTATAAATTTTATTTTTATGTTTTTGTTTTTCTGCTTATTAAAAATTTGTTTATTACTTTTTTAAAACAAAAATCTATTTTTGGTTTAATTTGGAATATTTCTAATTAAAAATCTCTGCATATTCAATGATTATCAAAATCATATAAAAATAATTTGCTAATGATGTTCTAAACAACAACAAAAACACAACAAGAAAAACAAAACAAAAATTAAAATTATTAGGCCTAGAAAACAATTTTTTTTTTCATTTTACTTTTCTGTCTCTCACATTTTCTGTAATGTCCATTTTCATTTATTAATATACTGTAAAATTTTTGTATTTTTATATTATTCTAGTTAAATTTATATTTTCAATCATTTTAATTTATTAAAATTTATTTTTTAATAATTAAGGAGGACAAAGCAATTAAACATTGTTTGAAATGCCAGCCAAGAGATACGAAGCGACACTCTTAAAAAGTCTGAAACTCTCTACAACAACAAACAAATACAAATATCAAGTACATAATATGGGTATTTAGATATATGTATGTAAATTCAGTGGACCGATAATACAAGTAGTTATATCTTGTATCTATAACACATCATAAAGATCTTATCTAAAATGTACATATAGAAATAGTGCTGGGAGCTGTTCATTATACGTTCATTATATTTATTTGATTTTATTCTTATTGGCAGCAAAAATTTAAAAAATATATATATAATATTTCTATTGGTAAATTTTGTTGTTGCCGATGGTATTTTTATTTTTTTTTTTTTTTGTTCTGAAATGACCAAATTATGAATAAAAAAAATTATTTTTAATAAAACAAGTTTTCCTGTTAGTTATGCCATTATTTTACAATAGACAGCTGTTTATGTTCCTAAATATGATTTGAAATATTTTAAATATACTCGTATAGGATTGTAAAGGTATATAATAATGTACATAATAATGTTTAGTATATTTACAGTTAACTCTAGGATTAAGTGGTTAGTAAGTAATTTATAATATTTTAAAATTAAAAATTTAAATGAATTCAATGGGAATTAACAATCTGATATCGGTGTTTATTGTAGTGAAGATGTATAAAATTAGGTAGAAAGATGAATATGACCCTAGATAGAACACACACACAGACAAGAAAATATTATTGGTTGTACAAGTTGGATTTGTACAAGTTTATTTCTGTCGTATGTTCTAACAGAAGTTATATAGTACTAAAAGAGAGGTAAGTAATAGAAAATATTTAAATATATAAATATTAAATTTTGATTGAGCTTAGATGAAGCAGAGAAGTTGATGTTAGCATTTTTTGCACAATTTTTAACATTGTTTTTTGATGTATTTTGACACAAGAAATTTTACCTAGAAATATAAAATTTTCTAAACAGTTTTTCTTTGTTTAAATTTTACTTATAGGTTGTTAAAAATTAAACAAAACATTTTAAATTTATAAATTTGAGTTTAATATTACATCAAGTGGTTGAAATTATTTCCATTTGTATTTGTAATTCATCTTTTAATGTGCATTGTCTAAATAATTAGAAAACTAAATGTTTATATATTTAACTAGGCGTAGGTAGGTAAGTGAAACTGAACATGGCTGGGTAGGTGGAAGTGAACATATATATAACTAGAAAAATTGCAAGTGCAAGGTGCAAGTGAACATTTCATTTGCTTTGGTCTTCCAGAAGATTAGCACTTATATATTTAGAACCTTTTTGATGTCCCTTCTCCATAACTGACCCATTTGTTTGTTGAGCTCAGTAATCCCAAGAAAACTACAACAAACATATAATAAAAAATATATCCACACAATGAATGTGTATATATGCAAAGAATGTATACAAATGCTGTTCTAATAGTTTTGTAAATGACTGTATATATATATTATGAATATGAATTCAAAAATGAATTGTCAAAATTAAATTATTAAAAATTTTAATTTTTATATTTTCATAATTTTGTTTTTCTTCTTTTTTTTGTTTTTGTTGGCAATTATTCATATATTTTGTGACGATTCGCTAAAAACTATGTTGACAAAAACAACACATAAAGTGAAGCATTGTATGTTATATGATTTATAAAGAGCAATAAGTAATAAACATTGTAATCATATTTGCCTTTAAAAAAAATATTTTACAGTTTAATATAATAATTTTTTATTTTTTTTTTAATAAATTAAATCGAATTGTATTTTAAGTTGAGTCCAATAGTTAGTCAGATCTTTGAGACTTCTTTTAGAGCTTATCTTTTAGAACTCTAAGTCTAAATCAATTATTCTAACTAAAACTATGCATGACATGTTCTATGTTAACAAGTTTAATTGTCACATTTCGTTGTTCACAGACGAAGGGTTTTAAATTATTATCACTTTGGTTCTTAAAAATTACATGGATATAACTGGACAGCTTACACTATTTTATTTTGATTATTCAATGAATGTTTAACCGTATTTGAGTTCTATAAAATTGTTAGGTTTGCGATTGCATTCATATTCCTTCAAGTCTCTTTGATCATTCAATAAATCTTTAGTTATTGTATTTATTCAGTTAATAGAAATGCGATTGCATAGATTTTCATTTATAGTACTATTACTAACTATAGTACTATAGTACTATTTTTTCATCTATAGTACTATTTAATTTGGTTTTGCATAATAATGTGGAAACAGTTATTTTCTATTTGTTTGTTTGTCTAAACATTTTTTCTGACTATTCATTAGTTCATGTTATTTCTTCTATCATAAAATTCTTAGCATTTGATTGTATTTCATTTATATAATTTGATTGTATTTCACATATATAATTTACTTTTAATAATTTAGATCATTATTTTAATTAATTTTAGCTTCTGGCGCTCTATTAGATATAATTTTTTTGTATTTGCAATTTTTAGTATTCATTTAGATTTAGAACAAATAATGATCATTCAAAATTTACACTTTATAAATAGTCCTAATATTTTCAATGTGAACAAATAACAGATCCTGACTTATTGTTGTAATTCTAATCTTAGTAACATTAATTTTTGTATGCTATACATCCGTTGACGTTTTATTTTGCAAATAGTATTCCATTTCAACTGATTTGCATTGAAATTATATCACAAGTGTCTTTGTCTTGTGGTGTCATCAAATCATCGCTGTTCAATTTTTCCTTTTTTGGACGATAACTTAACGTTTTCATTAAAGCAAGAAAAAATCCATCCAATTTCATAAATTTTCAAAACTAAACAAAATACAAATCCTAAAGTCTACACAATATAATCGGACTGTCGCACCTATTAAATATAATTTGAAATAATATTTTAATAATGCATTTATTTTCACGATTAAATTGTATTCAAATTGAATTAATTTCGAAAAAAAAAAATTTAAGTAGAAAATTATAAAAAAAAATATAAAAATTATTCAGATTTTATCGGTGTGCTAAAATTCACTTTAACATTTTTTTTTTATGGTGGCAATTAAAATATTTTCTTTTAAAAAAAAAATATTAATATAAAATAAAATTATTAAAATAAAAAAATATTAAAATAAAAAAAAAAAAAAGTTATTAAAATAAAAAAATATTAAAATAAATAAAAAATATTTTTTTGTGTGCAAAAAATAATTCTAGGAAATTCTTTTTTATGAAATCTATTATTGAAAATGGAGATCATAAGTGCATAGATCTATAGTTAAAGAAAAAAAAAACAACAAAAGTCATTTTTAATAGTGCAAATCTTACATATGGAACTGTACAATAATATCAGAAATTTATTTATTAAATAATTGCAATATAACGTACATATATCTATAGTCAGTCTTTTTGATATAGTTTAATGGATGGGGTACCTTCTTCCTTGATAGTTTGATAATTTGAATTGTATCATTTAAATTTTGTATGAAACAAAATGAAATTTTATTTTAGTAATGAGCTCGGTAATTTTCGGTAAACTAGAATGAACACGATCGTTTCGATAATAATTATTTTTTGGATGTCTCGCTTCAGTGATGTTATCCACACTATAATTGAAAAACGAATTTAGGTCCCATTTATAATGTTCAGGGTTATTAACCCATTTTTAAAAACAAAAATTTTTTTTGAAATTTTTTGATTTTTAATTAATATTTATAACGGTAAATAACTTGCCATCCGTCAACCAATATAATTTTTTGGTTTTAACCCAATTTTTTGGTTTAATTTAGTGCAGACATGTGTTTTTTCATTTTGTATTTTTTGAGTTAATTATTTTTTATTATTATTATAGCTCCAAACTGATTTTACAAATTTTAAAAATAGTTTTTATCATTGAGATAAAATGGATTCAATCTTACTGTAAAAGCTATTAGCAATCCAAATTATACAGTAAGATTGAATATGATAAATATAACAAAAAAAAAATCCGGAAGAAAATTTCAAGTTAAATAGGATTAGGGCTATCCAGAAGATCTCCGTTACATATACTTATTACAAAAAAAATAAAATAATTTGATTTATCCAAGAATGCACCTATGAATTGAACTCAAGCCGCAAAAAAAAAAAATCAAACGTCTATTATAAACGAAATATTGCATCATATTGTTAAGCGATGCGATTTTCATTCGCATCGAGGTTAGTACCCATCATCGTTTGTAATTAATATTAGTTAGAGATAAAAATAAATAGGCAACATGCTGTAGTTAGTAGAATGTTAAAAGTATAATTTCAAATACAAAAAGAAAGTAGAAAAAGACTAAATATCAATTCCAATAACTATTTATGAATTATACAGGTTTAATTTTAAGCTTCTTTTACTAAGGTTATTATCGTTTCTCTCGAGTTAGATTCACGTAACATTCTAGACACAGGTTCAAATTTACCATATTATTACCGGACTATCTCTAAAACTTATTAAATCCTTAATTTTAGATGCCAGGATATTCCCAGTTATAATTTGGTGGATCAACGCCACAAATCGACGTTGTTGGCGAGATTTTAGGTCTATCAAAAGCAACCTATCTTCGTAAGGAGGAAGTTGAAAAGGATCAGACTCATGAAGGATCAGAGGTCATGAGTCAACTCAGAACGGTTTCGCAAGATGGTAAACAAACTCAATAAAGGTCTATTAAGCTTCCTACTAAAGTTAACAACCAGACATTTAGAGATATTTAATTCAAGGTTGTTGATGGAGTACCATTCGGCAAAATTGTTAAGATCATTTTGAAGTAGGGTATACAATCATCAACAGACATAACGGTTTTGCTAACTTCTGGAGTCATCAGCAAAACAACTTAACTTAGTTGATACCATAAATTATGAAGCATCATTGGTTGCAATAATAAAGAAATCACCAAAGTGGTTCACCGTACCCCAGGTGAGGTAACAAAGGGAGGAACGGAAGCAGATCTGATATTTTCTATTAGATTAATATAACCGATCATTCAAGACTGTGATCAGAAAAACCTACTGCTTTATTTTAAGTTAATATTTAACTTCATATTACGCTCCACATACACCTCCTAACCATAATTTATAAATTTTCATTTCAAATAACAATTCTATTTAAAAAAGACAACAAAAACTAAAAGCAAAAATCCAACAACTTACTTAAAATATCCTAAAGATACTATTTTATTGTTGTGTACATCGATATTTTAGAAGAAAAAAAACCCATCGAATGAAAATCCACCATTATGTTTCATATTTCTTTTTATTTCTTATTCCTCTCATAAACCTGCCATTTTATTAATATTTCAAGACAGTTTTTATTAAGTGTTTGACACTTAAAAAAAAAAAATAAAAATAAAAAAAACAACAACAAAAATATTAAAAATTTCTTTATAATTTGATTTTAAACTCAATTTACTTGCTTTCAGAAATACATATACATATACATATGTATACAATAAACGTGGTGAGAGAACAAATGACAGAGAACAGAATGTACTTCTACTTCTACATAAATTTTTAGTTTTTATATTTTTTTTTATATAATTTTTTCTTACATCAAAATCTAAAAGTCGGGTCATGTCATTTTGCCTGTAAAACCACTTTATTTCAAAAACATCAACACTTCTGTGGATATTTGCTTTCAATGAATTTTTTAATAAGAGAGCAAAAAATAAAAAAAAAATAAAAAAAAAAAATAAAAGCAAAATAATCAAATAAAATCCATTAAAAAATGACATCTTCTTATAAATACACACCACCACTACATCTATACATTAAGAACTATAATATTATATCGAAGTTCGCATAATAAAATTTTATACTTTATTTTCTTTCCTACTTATTTTCACAAGCAGAGAACGAAAAAAAGAAATTATAGTAATGATCGTGAAGAAAAAAAAAATATTTTCTCCTATATCACGTAAAATATTAGTTATAAGTTTCTTCATCAATGGTAACACACACACACACACATGCATTCATTAAATTATCAAAACTTTAAAAAAAATGGTTTAACTTCCTTTTCGTTTGTTGTTTAGCACGTTCTTCTGCAACATAATACAAACATGCAATATGCATTTTAAAGTTAACTTCTTGTGTTGAATCTGTCTATTTCTCTCTCCCTCTCTCTATCATTCTATTACCAAATATATGTTAGCTACTCCCTGAAACATGGATCTTAAAGAACTGAACTCCTATAAAGAACTTGTATCAAAAAATTATGATAAAAATTGCAATAAAAATGTTTTTGGAGGCAAGGAGGCAAATTAAATTGGCAAATAAATGAAAATGAAAATTGAAAGGAGAGAGAGAGAGAGAGAAAGCGAGAAATGAAGGTAAAAGAATGTGTCCACAAATATTTCAAACTTTAAAATTTACATTGTCGTTTTCAACTTTTTAATGTTGTAATAAAGTTCCAACTAAAATGCTACATAATTTAATGATATCATCACATTCCATCTTTGTACATTTTTTTGTTCTTAAAATCTTAAAATTTTCTTTTATGTCAACCAAACAAAAATTCAATACCACCCATTTTTTTTTTTATTCATTATATTTACCATGGGTTCTGATTTTTCTGTTCACCACTGCCACCATCAATGAATACGAAAAAACACCGTAAAAATAAAAACAAACAATTATACCAGAAAACTATTTTGTTTTTGTTTTTATTGTTTTTGTTCTTGGTATGCGTAACTATGGAACCTTTATAGCAGTAGCATCTAAAAATTTAGTGTATCAGACAACACAGGAACAGAAAAAAATAAAAAGGAAGAACTTTTAATAAAAAAAAAAAAAAAAAATTACAAAAAAAAAAAATTACAAAAAAAAAAAAAATTAAAAACAAAATGAAACATGCACCTTCAAATAAAATTTAATAATTTTTTTGTACACCTTCACAGCAGAAACTGGAAGGCAAAAAAAAATTATTTCACTTCCAACCAACCATCAACTATTGGTTACATTCGGCATTATTTTTCTTCAGTAGGTAATTGCTAAATAAATCGAAGAAGTACGAACAAAACCAAACTAACATTCTAAAATATTTCATTAACAGTATAAAAACTTTAGTCTTTTGGATAACCTCCCACTAACTTTAAAAAAATATTATTTTAGATATTTACCCTAAACACTAGAGACAGTGAAAAGAAACGATGTAATGCCGAATTCTATGATATGATTTGCATCTGTAAAACAAACATGGGTAGAAGAGATTCTACGACTTCAAAATTTTACGGTATGATCCTGAAAATGACAATGAGGTCTGGAGGAAAAAATATAATGCCGAATTCTATGATATGATCCTGACAACGACGATGGGGTATCGAGGAGAAGACATAGTACCGAACTCTATAACAAAGTGGATGGAGTCAGAAAAATTATAATCAAGAAACTACTTAAAAGCCCTAGAACGAAAAAAATAGAAATTGTTCCAGTCAAGAGAATATTCGAATCGAGACCAGAAGGAATATGATGTTGGGCATACCAAATATTTGTTGATTAAATATAGCTAGACATGAAACTTTTTCCTATGTTCAACTATAGAAAAACCACCCATGATCAGCAAAAATGGAGGACGTTGATGTGTTACGTATATGAAGGCTATTTAAGCAAGAATTATTGTTGGCTGGCTAAGTAAGTAAATTATTACAAATGCATGAACCCATTTTACCATATTGAAATCAATGAACTGAAAATACGGTTGTACCTCAAAAAATGTAGAAGTTTGCACTGATTGTTATGCTTTTTTTGTGAAATTCATTGGTTCAAGTGTAAATAATTTTTGAGCTGAACTTTGGAATAATTAGTTCGTAAGACAAAAATACTGAACAATTAATTACATCATAGGTAAGTATACTAAATTTAATAAATGATGTAGTTTTACTCAATTAACATATCAGAACATTTTTATAATAGCTGTAAAATGTGTTGTATTTAATGTGCTCATAAAATTTAATTGGTGCATTTAGAAATTAATCGAACTAATGACGACCTCAAATATGATCTCAGTTATCTCAAAACTATAACTTCAAATTAAACCTCAAATAACAATAAAATAATTGTACAAATCACATTCAAATCAATCGTACAGTTCGGACAACTTAAGTAAGCATAGATAGACGATTTTGAGCACTCATCGTAACTGTTAAACAACGTAAGCATACTCGAACCGTTTTATTAATACAATGTAAAACTGTCAACAAAAGATTTATAAAATAAAATGTACAGTTAGAAAGCTAGAGTATTTAGCATAATCTACGTTTACGTTAGTTTTCCAAGTCCAATAGTATTTTTTGCCATTATGAACGGTAAAAGTTATGCCTAGCAACCAAAAATGATAAATATATTCAAAGTCTTTTTGTCAGTATGAATAGAATGGAATCGGTTAAAGAAAAAAAATATTAAAAATGGAATAAAAAAAAAATTAAAATAAAATTCATTACCATGGTAGTGAAGTTTTTACAAACTGATACCTATGGTAACAATAATCGAAAAATATTGAAAGTTAAAAAGTTTTCTTTGGATTTTCTTTTGTTATTGTTTTTTTTTTTTTTTCGAAATTTTTTTATGAAAAATCGAAGTTATATTCTTTTTTATTTTCATTTTTATTTTGTTATTGTTTGTTTTTTTTTTTTTACTTTTTTTCGTTGTTTTTTAGACACTAACTTAAGTTGATTAGATATTCAAAAAAAAAAAAAATAAATAAAAGAAAATGATGGAAAAACTTTCGAATTAAGAACCAAAAATGAAAATATAAACAAAAAAATTAGTTTTTAATTTTCCAAATGCAATAGAAATAGCTTTTTTCTATTGATAAAGAAAAACAAAAAAAAATATTATAAAATTAAATAAAAGAAAAACCACAAATTTTATTCGATTTGAAAACTGCTCTACAAATTATGTTTAAATTTCTAAAATTATTTTGTAAGAATTTTAATTTTTAATTTTAGAAGTTTTTATGCTTTTTAACGTCGAACAAAGCGAGTTAAAATACAGGGTATTATAATAATCAAAAATTATCATAATTAGTAATCAAAAGTTTTTATTTCGTCGAATTTCTCAATAGCACAAGGTGGTGCTAGTACTCAGTTTCTTGCGAGAGTTATAGCCTGAAACAAACAACAACAAAATAAGTCAATCGAGCTGGGATATGTAAATATAACCATTTTATTTCAAGTCGTGCTATCTAAACGTCAGGACCAGCCTGGAAGGTCACTCCACTTGACTACTAAGTCTTTAATTTTTTTAACAAAGTTCTTCCAATTTTTTTTGTCTATTGCAGTTAATTATAATGTACTATCTAGATCTACTCTTAAAACAAAAACAAAAAAAGTATAATCTATATAAATTGTTTTTATGTATAGAACAATATGCTAAATAAATAGTCATTTTATATCTGATTGATGGTATTTGCTAGTTTGTTGGTTTCACTAGACCTGAACAATCACAGACATAAACTTAGTGTACTTTTGAGAGGGAAACACACTCACAGATTTGACAGTTGTCATTTCTTACAATCCATATTTTATTCGACGTATTGTCAAAATGGGGTTTGCTAAAATTATTCTAAGCTGATTTGATTCTAAGCTATGTTATAGAAATTTGTTTCAATACTCATTACCTATCGTAATAATTTATAAATATTTAATTTTATTTAATTTTGTATTGTACTTTCAATTATTAGTGTTTTTAATTTAATTATTAAATCTTACTGATTCCAAACTCTATTCATTTTAGTCTACAGATTCTTTGATTATATTGGAAGCATTGTGTTAGTAGAACAATTACACATAAACAAGATAAACAAGAAATATGTATTGGCTAGTAGTTAACAGATTTGAACTACCTACGATCCAAGCTATATACAACAGTATAATTAAGCCCATCAGAACTAAGGACAGCCAGTTTGGCGCTACACTAAGAACTATATCTTGCTAATTATACAGCGTTGTCAAAATAAGTTTCTAACAATCGTGACTAGTACTACGATTCAAATGAGGATATCCGGAGAGATCTTAAAGTAAAAACATTACTATAATGAGACATGAAGGCAGACTGATTCAACACAGCAATTTAGAGGCGACGAAGATCAGATAACATATTTATAATTGCATTGTTAATAAAATCAAAACCCCATGATTTGGAGTGGAATAACTACAAATATAGGGAATCAGAAATATTGCTTCCTGTAAGGTCACACGGGTCTTGCTTTTTCAGTTCAATTTAAATTTAGTAATAATTTATTCAAATATGTAATAAGGTTGTGCATATAACTGTTAAAACCTAAAGATTATAAAAACAAAGAGAATACTGCTCGGCTGCAATTTTTAGACTGGTTCACTACTTAGTACTATATGTTAGGTTGATTTCACAATCTTGATTAATATTTTTGGTTGAGCTTAAAATTTGTTTTATTTACAAAAATATATTTTTAGGAGGTAATTACTTTAAAAAGGTTATCTAGTACGTTCAAGAAGACCATTAAAACACGAATTCGATAGCCAATACTGAAATTGAGTTGTATTCAAAATAAAATTACCTAACATTCAAAGAGGTGTGTTTACATAAAATCTCTAGGTTAGAGATTTAGAGCCTCTTCAAGTTTTATTTTGTAGTAATGAAGCACAATTAACGAATTTTGAACACATTTTCAATCATTTTCACTCATATACATATATACTCATTCTATACTAACCAGAGGGTGTGTCATCATTACAATTTTAAAAATACTTTCAAGTTTTTGTTAAGCACATGAAATCGGTTATTCCAATTACTTCTGGAAAGTGATTAACCACTGGTTATTAGATGTTACTTATTTGTCACATCGAAAAATAAAGATGTTGAGACAAACCAAACCTTCGTTGGAAAGATGAAATATAGGCAGGTATGAAACAATTTCGTATCTTGTTGGCCAACAGACAAGCAAAATAAGTAAAGTAGGTCTCTTGGCTACCTAAGTAAGTAAAATAGGTGGCCAACAGATCATGTAGGTTCTGGGCCGGACTCATCAACTTTCTCCATTTTTGTCGATAACGGTCCGTTTCTCCCAGATTGAAGATACGAAATTGTTCCAATGTTTCATGTCTTCCAATATTTCGTCTCTCCAACTAAGATCTTTATTTTTCGATGTTACAAAATTTTAAAATCGAATTAAAAAATAATTATTTGAACAATAACAGTTAAATGTTATAACGAATAAAAAAAAGAAAAACATAAAAAAAAGAAACGTAAAAAATGAAGTTTCAAAAAATAAAAACAGTTAGCTTTTTTCTTCTAAACTTATTTTAAAATTTTTTTTTCCACTTTCAAAAAGGATTTAATTTCTTTTGTTTTTCTCCAATTGTATTTTTATATTTTTTATTCATAAAATTATTAAGAAACTATCATTTAATAAAGACATGAAAAAACAATATAAATTCAATTGCAATTTTTAATATTATAAAACAATCGAAAAAAAAACAACAACAACAACAAATGAAATCAAAATAAAGAACAAATATGGAGGAAAAGTGAATTGAAATTGAATAAAAATATTTTTAATGCTCAATGTTTATTTTTTATGTTTTAAAATTATTATTCTTTAAAATGAAATAACAAAATTTAGGTATTCTACTGAGTTATTGTTAGCATATTTTTTTTTTTGTTTAATATAAAAAAAAAAATATAAGATTTTATATTTCATTTATTTTCATTACCTATACTGGCTGAATAAAATATTTTTTGAAATGCAAATTGAATTTTTTAAAAAGAAATAAAAATTATATAAAATATAAAATTATATAAACGAAAATCATATAAAATAAAAACTTAATTTATTAATAGTAAATAGAATGAAGGTATAAAATTATATTTTTTTTTATTTTTTGTGTAAGAAAACAATTTTTAAAATATAATTTTCAAAAATAAAGTTTTTCAATGAGAATTATTTTATTTATTTAATATTTTTGATATTAACAAAAAATATTTATTTTATAATTAGATTGTAAATTACAACACTAAGTTTACAGTAAAATTTTTTTGGTTTTTTCGCGTATTTCTATGTAGACACGATCTTTTCAGATATCTTGTAATTCCCTGTTTGATTTCTTAAATTTGCCGGTCTATGTCCTTGGTAAACACTATTGCTGCGTTAAAGTCAATTTCAGAGTTAAACTAATTTGCATAGTAGTTGTAAAAAAGTTTTCATTTAAAATTTTACAACATGTATAAAATTTAACAGTAGATACAACAATATACTTTCAGCACTCACTAGTTCTTGAATACCACTGTTATTAATTTAAAAAAAAAATCACCTAGGTCTCACAGCATATTCGATTATCAAAATTGCAAATAAAGCAAAACTAGCTGTATTTTATCTAAAAAATGTTCAAGAAATATAAGTCAGCCTTCTGATGATGGTATACAACAGACATCAATCAACATATGAATTACACTTAGTAAAACATTCCTTACAGTAATATAACAGATTTTACGTTAAGATGATGGTCTGTTTTTATAACTCACAGATGTATTCAACTAAATTATAAAATCAATCAAAACAAAAATCAGGAGTTGTATGGGGTAGTCTATCACTATACAAATACCTACTGATGAGTTCAAGTAGTGTTGTGATGAACAAAAAAAGTCCTAAAACCTAAATTGTTATTATGCCTTATAGAATTTCTAATTTTAATTATAGTATTGTATTTCCACTCTATATTATTATTTAGACAAATATCTAGGTACTTGAATAATTTCCGGCATGACTTCTTGAAATAAAATATCTTGTAAAAACGTGCAGGGCCGTTCTTAAAATAAGAAAAGGTAATTCTATCTAGGTTAATGTCAAGAACGTCAAAAAAAAATATTTTTTGTCCAAATCTTTTAAAATTTTCTATTTGTAAATGATAATTCACCATAATTCACGTCCGAATGTCCAGATTAACATTTTATACTGTTTTGCACACTGTACAGTATTATTTTTGTCTTTATTGAAATTTGTATTACTTCACCAACCTGAACTAAATTTTTAACTGTTTATTTCTTTTAAGTCGAAAATTTTTCTTATATTAATCGCCGGTCCAATTGCAATCCAGTATACTTTACCGATAAATAATTAAATTACTCTTTTATTTTTATGTTATTACATAATTCATATTAAATAATCGAAACAATTGATTTCAAATTTAAATATAAAAAAAAACATATTTTTAAAAATTATTTTTTTTGTTGGTAGAAAATTTGAACTCATTAATTGATTTTAAATTTTTCCATCTTCAATAAAATAATTTAGTTAAGTAGGTATTATATATATATATATATATATATATATATATTATATATATATATATATATATATATATATATTATATATATATATATATTATAATATTCCTACATAATTTTTGTGTTTATCTTAAATTTGATATTTGATGAATTTTAGAATAGAATAGAAAATTAGAAAGATGAAATCCATATGGAAATTTTATTCAAAATTTTAATTTTAAAAATAACATTTTTTTTAATTACATATAAATATAATTGTAATCCAAAAATAGAAAATTCTACTAACGAAAAATTTCTAATTGAAGCAAGACAAAAAAAAAAAAACAAGAACAACAACAAAAGAATAGAAAAAATTCAACAAAAACCATTTGTAAATATTAATTTATTTATTTAATAGAACATTTTCATTTACATTAATTGCGATCTGAAATTGTAAATAATTTTTGTTTTATTTTCAGTTAAAAATTTTTTAAAATATTGAAATTCATATTGGAATCTATTAAATTTTCTAGACCACTGTAAATATTCTAAACAATTTTTTTTATTCACGTAATTAAATTGAGGTTTTTGTTTTTATTTTTTGAAGTTTCGTGATACTTTGGGTATCTGTTTCTTATGTACGAAATGATATTAATCTAATGGCCCACAATTAATTTAATAGAATAGAATAGAAATAATTCTATATAAAATTTATTATTTAAGTTTTCTGAAATTATTAATAAAAATGTTTTTGTTTTGATAGTCATTTTTTTTTTGTGAAGTTTTTTAATACCATTTTTTATTTTTGAGTTTTTTATTTTAATTAAATATGGAAATTTAATTTTTTTTCAAATATTTTATAAAGTATGTACACATAAATGTTATTTTGTTAGTTAAGGTTATTTTTTTAGTCTGTTGAAACATTGTGGGAGTAGATCGGTAGAATTGACCATTCCTGTTGCTTCTGGAAAAACCAATTCACGTTTAATTGTGACTTCTATCACAGCTCGATGACCATTTAGACCCACCCTATACAATTTAGAAAATCGATTTGATCACCAATTTTGTTTTCCACAATAATTAGACTCGTAAAGACCTTTATTATTATAATAATACTATTGAAGAAATAATATGACGCTCAATATGACGTTGCAGCAGAAATCTGACAAAAAAGAGTAAATTAATCGTCAGTCTTTTTAATTGGATTTATTTCAGCTATTTCAATCAAATATTAATTTTCACAACAGCTTGAAATATTCTACTTATAATACTGTATAGCCCCACCGTCTCCACTACGAAAGAAATTCATTTGCTGATGAATCTAATCTGGATAACACAATTACTAATGGAAATAATTGTTATGAAATCAATGTTACTGATGTGTTAGAGATTTTTTATTATTAGTTAAAATTGTGCGAGATTATTAGTTAATTTTTAATTCTAGTGACTAAAATTTTAATAAACATATTTTCATTAAATTATGTTAAAACGTCTACGTATCAGAAACGAGATTTATCTAATTTATAAATATATTATGTATTCGATCTGGTAAAAGGCTATATTGATTAATCGTTAGATAATGAGTGTTTCAATACTTTATTTTGACATTTTGTTAAATATTTTTCAAAATTATCATCATCATCATCGTCATCTATTGGTTCTACCACTCGCAATGAGCCTTAACCTCGTTTACAATTTTCCTCAATTCTTTAGTTAATTTTCATTTACATTTTTTACATTTTTTCGTACTTAGTGCGTGAACGCTTTTCGATGTAAAAATGATATAATTTGACACTTTGTCATTTTTATTGATTGCAAATAAAACAACGTTAGTTTATTATTTTACGGTTTATGCAGTTTACACTAAAACAAGTTAGTTTTAGCAAATTAAAATATTTATATCAAATAAATCAATGTATATTAATAAAATCAAAATAAAAAGTACAATTAAAAATGCTATTGTCTTTATATTTGTTATAACATAACCAATTAAATATTAATTTTTTTGACGTTTAAATTGCAAGTTTTTAATCCGACAACAAAAAAAATGTATAAAAGTGTATCAGAACATAATAGTGTAAGAGTATAAAAGTGTAATCAGAACAGGTACATTGTGTCACGTGACATATACAGATTTTTAATTTTTCAGTACATGAACGTTTTTCGGCGAAAGAATTAACAAACGATGACATCGTAAATGTTTAAAAAAAACTTTAAAAAAACTTCAACCTGATAAAATGTAAAAAAAAAACTGAGTTGGCAATGTTATCCGTGAAATAAGTTGGCAATATTGTGTAATGAGAGCTTTCTGTGACATTCTGTTTCATTCGTGATCAAGCAAAATAAACAGAGGCAACACTGTAAAACATTGGATTTTGAAAAATGTTTGTAAGCCTAAATACCTATCAAACCGGTCGCGAAGACATCGTCAACAACAATTGTGATCAGAGAGTCAATGTCTCAAGCTTTTGTGAGCTTTTGTAGAAATTGAAGATCGTGTGGACGTTGTATTCAATTTTTTGTTGAGACAGTTGCGATGTCAAGGAAGATTTGTTATATTTTATAAAATTTTATATTTTTCTTTGTACGTACAATTTTTATTATTTAAAAATATTTTACCTTAGGCTTAAACCATATGCGATAAAACCGATTTTTATGCAATAGTATAAGAAATTAAAATTATGAAATGTAAAATATTAAAATTGAAAAATGTATTTATCCCAGCAATAAACAAAATTAAATTAAAATTGATTTAATTATTAAAATATTTATAATTTATTTCTAACTGCGACCTGAGTTCGAAAATAAGAAATTTTTCGTAAATTAATTTTAGAAAACAAAAGAAAAATTTTTATTTTTAAATAATTTTAATTTTGTATTTTAAACATCAGTTCAAAAAAAAATTAAAATCATTTCATTTCTCTTAATTTGATTTATTATTATAATTGAATATTAATTTATTCTTAAGTTATTCTCCTTCCCATATAATAATTTTTAATTTATTAGTTTTATAAATGTGCCTGTTGATAAGTTTTGTTAATTGTTGAATTAAAATAGAATCTTTGATCGTAGTACCTACTACAACATTACCAGCCAGCAGTGGCCTTTTGTGATGAAAGTGAAGAAAGCATTGTGAATGATCATAATTCATTTTAATTTTTTTTTTTTAAATTCATAACAAAAAATTATAATTTTCAAACAAAATGAAACAATTTTTTTTTTAATTTTTTTGCTATCATTTATTTTTCACATCCAGTATGAGAAATTCAAAGATGTGAGGGTAAACAAAAATGAAATTTTCTTTTATATAATTTTTTTTTTTTTGTTTACAATTTATATTAAAAAAAAAAACGAAAATTCAAATTATTATTATTTTTATGTTTAGGTTTAAATTTATGGATGAAAAAAAATAAGATTATTAAAACAAAACAAAAGTTTTTTTAATATTTTGAAAATATTTTCTCATTATGTTTTTTTAACTAATTTTAAATAAAATAAATTGTGAAAATTTTTTTTGTTTAATTTT
Organism: Argyra leucocephala; assembly: GCA_963942445.1. Lineage (NCBI taxonomy): Eukaryota > Metazoa > Arthropoda > Insecta > Diptera > Dolichopodidae > Argyra > Argyra leucocephala. The sequence continues at coordinate 156,521,995 of OZ012677.1, read as the reverse complement.
TTTTTTTTTAGAAAATTTATTTGAATTGTTCCACTTACTCTAAATACTATAATTTGAAAGAATTAAATACTGAATAGTAAATATTTAAGCAAAATTGCTAATTTATTGTTAATTTATTTAAAAAAAAAAGAAAAAACAAAAAGAAATTAGTTTTTCAATGAATATTAATCGTGTTACCATGTTGTAGGATCAAGTCTAAATATGTGAAAACACTATAATGTATGGGTATTTTAAATTGCAATCAAATTTGTAGTTTTGATTATCAAAAGTGAGTTAAAAGCGCAGTTGAATTAATTTCGTTATTTTTTTGCTGTTTGGAAGAAATTTGGCCTATTTTTATAAGGTAAAATTTTTATATTATATTTGAAGTCATATTCACCAGCATTTAAAAAGTCATAGAGAAAATTAATAATTTTTTAAAATTCCAGTGAAAACGAAAAAAAACATTAAACCCGAAATGGATAATGTAAATAAATGAATTAAGTACAGAAATAAACAAAAGCCAGAATATAAATACTATAAACTAGATAAATACAAAAGAAAATTTAAATCTTGGTTCTACACCAGGTTCTAAATTCTGCTAAGCTATAAAAAAAATGTTCTTGTGTTTTTGCCGTTTATTTATGTGAAAGTTAACTATTTAAAAAAATTCATATAAATTTAGCTGGTACATTTATTTATAATTTACCCCCTCGTTTAACTTAAAAAAAATTATATAAATACTTAATACCAAAAACCTATTGTTCACTGTTTTGTTTTTAAATAAATAGGTATGTGAACCAAATTCTCGGTAAAATTAATTGGCCGTAATTAAAATATCCAGCTGTAAAAATGACTATAAACTGTCAATCAAATAATTTAATGATTTCTTTGACGATCAATTTGATAATACCGAGCCATGGTTTAATATAACATCTTTACTCATATTAGTGTCAATCGACAATTTTACAACTTACAATGTTTATGCCATAAAATTAAAAATGGAGTACTAGAGTTTTAACAATAATATTGTATATTAATTCTGAGATGTTTATATATTCTGCTTCTTTCTGCGTAGTTCAGTCGTTATAAAAACATTTTTGTTGAAAATGGGAACAAAAAATGTGGGCAGAATACGAACCTGATTACTAGTCACTGTCAAATAGAAGATATCAAAATCAAATACTGATCAAAATCAATGGGGCAAACTAAATATTGATCATTACCATCAGTGTGTTCAAGTTGAAAAAAACAACTTAATACATCTTATGTGAAAAAAGGCGTTAGCAAAGAGAAGATTTTCAGAAGGACTTAATTAACCAGAAAAATAATTTCCAATTTACGTATAAGTCTCTCAAGATTCGTAGAGAGATCGATAGAAACGCAGACTAAAATCATGGAGAGATATTACTATAGGTTTAATAACGACCTCTCTGATTTTGTGACTTTAACTTATTTGAGATCAACGTCAAATTTATTTACAAAATATTTAATTTAATTTTGTACGTAATCTAAGATTTGAAATAAATATTGAAATATATTAAAATTAAAAAGAAACTAGTATTCGCTTGCTCATCGGAAATGAGCAAGTTTGATAAAAAAATCATATTCAATTTCATTATGAATTGTTTTCCATCATTTCCATTTATACTTATTTTACACTATATTTTTTCTTTTTATGGATTTATCTCAGACAACAACCGAATACGTGATAATTTATTTAAAAAAATTCAATTTAAATTTAATTCTAATTGTGGTAATTTGATAAATTAAATTTTTTTTAAGTTAAGATGTATGTCTATATATGGCATGGTGTAAAATTTCAAATTGAAATTTCTAATTGAAAATTTAAAAAAAAAATTACAAAAATATTTAATTTCGCTACGTGTAGTTTACAGAATAATAATCAAAATCGATTGTAACACGATTCAAATATTTGTACCGTACTTTTTTCAATTTATAGATTAAAATATTAACATCAAATACACTTCTTATTATGGTTTTTTTATATTAAATCAAATCTGAGCCCTAAAAGGATTAACTACAAAAAAAATTAAAAACAAATTTGAAAAAAATAATTTAAAGTTTTAAAAATTTTTTACCGGATTTATTATAAATCCTTTTATAATTAATATATTATATCCTTAATAAAATATTTAATTTGATATTTCACATTTTAATTTTTTTATTGTTTGTTAATTTAAAATTTTAAATTATATTCTCCTAAATTATATTCTCATACCCTAACACAATAATGATATCCAGATGCTAATTAGTTTTTAAATCACTTTAAAAAATTGTTGATAAATTATTCAGTCAATTAAAATTAACAAACAACTACTTTAAAAATAAAATTAAAAATATAATAATTAAAAATTATTTTAATTAAATTATGAGTAAATTCCATTAAAAGCAAAAAAAAAAAAAATCACAATATAAAAATCAATCACTAATTAGAAACACCATTAAAACAAATTAAAAAACAAACAAAAAAAAAACAAAAACAAAATCAAACAATCCCTTTAAGCTAAATTGAAAGGAAACAAACATAACAATTAGCATGATTTATTTAATCTAATAAATAAATACATAGATATATGCATTATATATAAAGTTATAAAAAATTGGTTTATAATAGATTTGCAAGGATGTCACTTTATATGAGATTATCTGTAGTGTAAATTTTATTATTAAACTAGGTAATTAAATATTTGTCGGATCAGAAACATTTGTTTGTTTGTATGTGTTATTGGGTTTTTTTTTATTGTAATAAATTTGTATTTTTAAAAATAAGTCAAATTATATATATATGTATATTATCTTTTTAAAAATTGTTTAAATATTAATACTTATCCTGAACAGAACTCTGATGAAAATATGATGATGATCTTATCAACATAAGATGAATGTCAACACAGGATTATCAACGTTAGATGTAACAAACAGTCTATAGCACAAAAATAGTTAAACGATTAGAATAGAAGACTCAGAAGAGGACAAGAAATTGGAGAAGAGTGGGTTATATGAGCTTGAAGATATCAATCAGTTTAAAAAAGTGACGTTATGTATAAAAATTAAAATTTATATGTCAAATAAAAGCCAGGTGGAAAATCAAAGTCATTGCACAGAATCTGAAAATTGGTAGTAGATGCATGCAGTTTTGGTTATGTTCCAAAAAGAACTATAGAAATTAGTAATAGTAGAACTCAAATACTTCCTGATATTAATAAAAATATTTTTGTAAGATTTATTATTTACCACACAGAGTGTACGGAAAGTAACGAATTATGGAATAAGATATGATTGAGAGGTTGAAATAAAATTATTTATGATCACTTTTGATTGTCTTAAAGTGTCACAAATAATATAAAGATATATGTACATATATCATCAGAATACATATTTTAATGCTAAGCCAAGAGACATAACACTCCTCCAATAATATGAAAAATATATGGTCGAGAGGAATCAAGCTGAATAGCTAAAATTCTTTTCAACTTAAAATTTAAAAAATCTTCTAAAATCTAGAAAAAATTGTATCTGACAAAGTTGCTTATGATTGCTTATGATTTGTACACTTCTTGTCGTATGCTTATGACTTAACGAATGATTTTGCAAAGAAAACGAATGACGGCATATTATTATTATTATAGTTGGTTAAATTAAATGTCATGTTGGCGTACAAAATCACATGATATCATATGATAACTTAATATGACTATATTACAGTTAGGGATTATGATATCGTTATATGAATAAAAAAATAAATATCTATGAGATTTTTTACTCTAAAACCTAAAAATAATCAAATCTTATTAAAATTCAATTCAATTTTTTTCTCTCACTTTCACTGCAACCTTTTAAAAAACCTCAAAAAAAATATTGATAATATTTCAATCACTAAAATAATGTAGTATAAATACTACATTTTTATAATAAAGAAATTATATTCTAATTGAAAGTCATTACATTATTTTTCGTATCACATACATTTACACAAGAAAAGGTAGAAAAGGAAATAGACAATAAAATTTAAAAAAAATTATTTTTTTAACAAAATTGAAAGCAATTAATCACTAAAATTAGGCTCGAAGCCAATTCTGACGTACGTACGTTTAAACATTTGTTTTATTTTTTTTTTTATTTTCTCTTTCTCCTATATTTTCTCTATAATATATAGATAATATAAATAGATATATGTATGTCAACATTATTAAGTAATAAATTTTAAATAGTAAAGGGAAATATATAATTTAAAATTAAATAAACAATATGATGAATTTAAAATGTAGTTAAAATGTTAGAAAGAGATAGATATAACAAAAATAAAATGCATTAGTTATTCTCATCATTTCATTTCTGCAAAAAAAAAAAAAAAAAAAAAATGAGATTTCCTTTAACAATTGAGACATCATTTTTAATTTATTTGTTATTTAACAAAAAGAAAAACAGAAAACCAAAATAATAAAAATCGCCTTTTCGATTGTCAAGTGCAACACAAAAAGAAAAATAAAAATAAATTTTAAAGTAGAAAAATCAGGTTAATAGATTTGAATTAAAATGAGATAAAGAGGTTATTAACGTTGATGATACATACTAAGATATAAAAAAAAAAACAATTTTGAACATTTTTTTGTATTGTTTACTTTAGATTGCAATTTTCATTTGATGGGAAATTTTAGGGGAAAATTCGAATATTCGCGAAAATGTATGAAGAAATAACTGTACTGTTGATTGATATAAATAAAATTATTTAAAATTGATAAATAACTAAATTGATAATAACTAAATTGTAATAGACTTTAGTTAAGCTTTAATCCAACTTATGAGTCCTTTTCCCTTTCGAAATTATTAAATAGAAAAAAATCAAACATATTATCAAACAAGGTGATTTCCATCGAGCACTTCAGCGCTCACAAACATGTTTGAATAGTTCAAACAGTTAATGTGCTCACGAACTGTTTGTCTGTGTTTGTATTATTGCAATCAATCAAGCGTAAACAATAATGTGTTCAAACAAATAATTTCAAACTTGACTGAACATGCTGAGTTGGAGCTCAAAGTCCGTTACGTCATTTTTGTGATTACAAACCTTCGGATCACGATCAGGGTTTTGATTGATTTTGAATTACTTTTTTCTTTCATTATTCATAAAAAAATGTACACGAACTAATTTCAACCATTTAATGTTGAACTTAATTTTCAAAATAATTAATATTAAACAGAACACAGTACATATTAACAACGTACCATACCATACAAAATTAAAAACTTTTAAAATCAATATTTGGTACTAAAATTGTAATTGTCAATGGCAGAACAGCTATGATAGAGAACCTGTCTGACAACTGCTTAAAGTTTTTATTCATAAAACGAAAATTTGGTTATCTATTCGGTTGCGTTATCTGGTGCACAAATCAACTAAAAGGGGTTGTGAATCATAATAGGACCCTTAGTTCTACATTATTATACCTATACTGATTAGTTCCAGTAGTGTTGGTGAACGAAATACTGTTTTAAATTTTTAATGAATTTATTTTTCACATTATGTATACCAATTTTACGAATTGTACAAAAAGGTCTACCTAAATAAACTATACTAACAAGAACATAAAATAAAAATTAAATGAACATCACATAGTATAATAATGTGTTCACTGTTCGTCGAATAAATTTGCTTTTTAACAGATTGGGTTGATGTTTCATATTTGCTACCAACCTTTTTATGTTCTCTATTACACTTAACATTGTTACTATTTGACAAATATACAATAAAACATATATTATTAATTAAATTAAATCTTGTTAGCACTTTTAAGTAATAAACAAATAAATAAATGAAACAAAATTATATAAACTTCAGGATATGTATGTAATATATATTGAAAGTATCTATTTCTAATCAAAGATGGCGATGTTTTACTAACCCTACCCTACTGGTTTATATGATTGCACAATCAAATGTAGCAAGCTTTCATCTAGCACACAGATGTCTAATGTGCTTGTTCTAGGAATTAAGCTGATAGTATTAAATTTCTTATCAAATCCATGAATGACTGGAGATCAAACTGAAGTCACAATCGAATTGTAATAAGAATTAAGAAGGTTTGTAGAGGCCACCAAACCTCTTAAACTACTCACACTAATAAATTAGAAAGGAAAAAATTTATATACAAAATAATTCATTCAATTTAGAATTTTTTACTAAAATTCATAGAAAATATTGTTTACGTCAGGCACAACCAGACAAAAACCAAATATATACAAAACAACAAAACAAAAACAAAAACAAAAAACTAAAATTGCTGTGAAGATAATTAAAAATTCATTAATTTTGTTCTCCGTATATATTTTTAACATTTTCGCTTTTTAATGCTATTAAAGCAAAATAATAAAAATAACAAAGAAAATCTAACAAAAAAAAAAAAGGTATTAAAAATTACAGTCATCTTACTTAAAAATCGCCTTACTACACCGACCGAACACAAACAACACCACCACCTACCATCGTCATCATATCTATTCTGATACATAAAATATACACTTTGGTTCCATTACAAAATTTTTTTATTTTTGTTTTTCTTGTTTTTATCTTAAGATCGGAAATACTGAAAAGACCACCAGAAATAAACGACGAAAATGAAAAAAGAAACGAAAATTTTGCAAAAAAAAAAGAAAAACAACGGTTTATTAAGGCATAAAATTACAATAAAAGACGGCGACGTGCAATGAATTTTCTGCCTGACATATAATCAGGCGAAATAGCAAAACAAAGAGTACAAAATATAATAGAAAGAGATGAGAATAAAGGAAATTAAAATAAAAAAAAATAAAAGAACAAGACAAAAATAAGAATAAAAAAAAGACTAGAATTTTCTTTGCTATTTTCATTACAGTCAGTAAATACAGGGAGTAACAATACACCTCAACTATATGTACAAGCTTGAATTTTGTTCAATTTCGAAAATGTATAGATTGAATTTCAGTAAGGTTAAAAAAAATGTTGTTAAAACTTGCAAGACCTCATCGTTACATTATAAAGCTCTTCAAATTATTCTAAAGTGAAGGTATAGTCCTTCTGAGTTTATACGCCAAAAACATAGTCTGACAAATGTGAGATGTGATTGGCCAAATCTGTATATCTCGCACTCAGTGAAAGAATTGTTGCCAAGTGAGAGAGTACAGAAACCTAAAACATACGGGGAAGTTGCCAGGGACTTGACAAGGACAAACTCAATATTCATCGAATAAATCTGGTAATCAAGAGACTGAATTGTCAGAACAATGACATGGTTTATCACAAATCATGGTCCATTTAACAAACATCTGTTCAAGATTGGTATAGATTGAACACAGACAGATACAAATTCTGTCATTAAACATTTCTTCCAAGAATACAAACACCCAATTCTGTAGTGGACATCAAAGCAAAAATAGCGTAGACATAGGACTGTAATTATATATCGTTTACATAGAATTTCCCATGAGCATAAAAGTCAAATAACATCGATAGCTTTCCTGCAAAGATAGTATTTCAAACCTTATTATTCTACGACCACTACGTCAGAGCAGATTAAATTTTCATTGGAGCTACAAAATACCGTAAAAGTAAATAAATTAAACAGGGGGTTTGTAAGTATTATGCTTAATTTGCATTAACCTGTTGTTTATTCTAATAAAAATTACTGAATTGTTAATATTAACTGTTACTGTTTTTTAAATGTGTATTAACTGTTTCTTATTGCAGGAACATTTTTATTAAATACTGGTATTGTATCCAATTTCATATTCAGAATTTAAAGCAATTGATCAACATTGTAATTTTCAAAAAACATTCTATAGGTTGTCACTTCCCTTCATTTAAAAATACCTGAAACAAAAACCAAAAACATCGCAGTAAAGGTTTTTAGTAAACTAAAATGTCATATTATGTGTTACTGCATACAAAGTGGGTACAGCTATATGAGTCATGGACCGACAATTACTTTTTCAATCACTATTCGAACACCCTTTTATACTTATCTATATATTTTACCATACAATCAAGTACAAAATTACTGTTCGAAAAAGAAAGCAATATAATTTTAAAAAAACTTGAATTTGTGAGTCTGTGTGTGTGTGTGTGCGGTACTAAATCGATTCATTTTTTTTTATAAAGTTTTCTTCGTTTTGTTGTCGTTGTTTTTTTTTTTTGTGTTCTCTTAAGTTTAAAAATTTAACCCTAAACGCAATTTGTTACGATTATCATCATCATTATCATCATAATCATCATTAAATCATCATCATCATCATCATCATGATTTCACCTGTTTGTGACGATTACGTAATCAAATTAATTCTATTTGTGTCCTTATACCACTTTTTTTCTGTTTCTGCATTCAATGAAATTTTAATGTAGTAAATAAACTACATTTATAAGTATGTAGTACAATCTACTACATATTTTTTATATGATATCGCGTTTTTTTTCTCATTTTCATACAATGTTGTTTTTTTTTTTGTTCTTTTTTGTTGCAGTTAACCTTATTTAGAGCCAACTAAATCAAAGGTGTATTCATTTATTATTCTATATATAAACTATTATAATACACCAGGCAGTAGTGTTTTTGTTTTTGTAGTTGGCGTTGTTGCATTAGAATTTAAAGGTATAACAAGGTATAAAAATAGAAAAAAAAATTTGTTTTTTTTTTTGTTTTGGTTTAAATTTATCTTTTTGAAAAAGTTGTTTCTAAATAATGAAAAACAAAATGAAACAAAGAGATGAAGCGATGTTGATTCTATATGGGTTGGTTTGTTGTTTATATATATATATTTTTTTGCATAAAATGTTATGGGTGGTGATAGGGATGGTGATGGTAATTCATACTTGAGATCTCATTATGTTATTTTAATCTAGTTGAAATTCATTGCAAATTCTAAGTTACAAAAAAAAAAAAAACAAAAAAAAAACAGAAATTATAGTAAGTAATGATTATAACAAAATGTAGCGGCGCATTCTTTCTATACACGTACATTTTTTATTTTTATACTTTAAAGAATATATAGGGTAACAGAAATAGTTAGTGTCATGTAGAGATATATAATATTGTATATGCAAAGTTATTTTTTTATATTTAGCTGATATTTATTATATATGCAAAGTTTTTTTTTTGCATAAAGCTTTCGATTAAATTAATTTTATTCGAATATTTGTTTGACTTACATGATTTATTATTATTTTTGTTTTAATGTAGTTAAACTAAATTGAAAACATTGTATTGCATAAAATAATAATATAAGTATGTAATAATTTAAGTCACTATAGGTTGATATGTATATGTTTATTGCATTGCAAAATATTATTTTAATTAAAATTTAAAAAAATTTAAAATGCCTATTGTAATTGTTTCACTGATAAAAATACTTATTGGGGATGACGTTGCTGAAAATTCTATTCGGTTGCATTTGGTATATGCTGGTAAATACAGCCAAATTTCGATTGATACAACAGAATTGATGCAAATGCAACAAATGCTTTTATGATTGTAGAAACTTCGTTCGAAAATGTTCATTCCCTCAAGTAATAATTTATATACAGTTGTTGCTGGAACCGAATAAGTTTCGTCCTTACAAATGTATTTCGGTTATAACAACTATCTGGGTTGTTGCAGCAAAGAAATGTTTTGTTGTAACAACTAAAACTGTTGTATTAACTATGCGGATTGAATCATACTGTTAGTAATACGATACCCTTTTGTCAATTGTCTTAAACCGAATTGAAATTAGCATTCGATTCTTATAACAGAAATGGACAATTTATTAAATTATTTTAATATTATGTTGCCGTACAAAATCATTCGGTTCTCACAATCTCATTTCATTTAATAAACACAATTTTAAATTATTAACACGAATTATAAAAATGGAAAAAACTGGACTTACCATTACTTAATAACATATAACAGAAAATCTAGGACATCAAAAATCTACTATATATCTAATAAACAGTTCTCAATAGGTTATTTAACAGATTGATAAATTATTTGGTGTACTTATTTTTATACCATAAGGTATATAGGATATAACAGAAATAGTTATTGTATATGTTTATAAGTATTTTATGGTTCCGAATTTGTCCACTGTCAATTATTTGACAATTTACCCTTATAAAACAGTATTATTTCAGAAACATATGTAGGTAAATGAAATCGTGATTTTAAAATCGCAATGGTACTTTTCTTAATGTGTTTACGAGCTAAATTTAAAATAATATCGTTTGCTTGTATAACCTACATACTTACTATAATTATACAGTACGTAATTTCTACGTCTAATGTAATGTATCCTTTTATTGGAAATAAAACAACACTAGACGAATTATAACATTTCAGATCAGAAATTAATAATTGGGTTTAATATCCTAGTTTAAAATTTCTCGTCATGTCAATGGGCCTTTTAACATGAATTAACATGACTATGCTTTTGATGATTTTTATTTGGTATTATATATATGTTTTTGCTTGTGATGATCTCTCTTTCATGAATAGAGAAAATTCCTTCTCCAAAGTGTGTTTGTAGGTAAGAGGTAATGAAACGTATACTAAAGCCGTGAAAACAGATTCGTGAAAACAGTCCCAATGTCATTATATACACTTTTGTTTTTTTTTTTTAATATAAATTTTATTTTTTTCCACTATTTTTTCATTCTTACAGTAGTCTAGCCTACAAAAATTTACAAAAAACTTTCTATGATTTAAAAACTTTTTGGACTTTTACCTAGATTAATATGGATTGCATAACCGCATTTTACTACCGACATGGCATTATATAGTTTCCATATTTTTTTCTATTCAAAATTACTAACACTTTAAGTTCAGACCAATATGGGACACCGAATATGTATTTAGAATCCCCCACGTATATATTTACAACTTCTTATATTTTTCTTCTATTCAAAATTACTTACACTATAAATTCAGACCCTAATTGGACTCCAACAATGTTCTACCGATTTTTCCAATCTCAATGACGACTATGTACGAGTATAGAAAATAGAGAAAACACTTCGATACATGTACACATGTATAAATTTCATCAAATAATAAATTAAAAATGTTAAAACTAAAGTTTAAGTAAATCTAATGCCAATATTTTGTGAGTTGAGCTCGTTGAAAATATTAAATTTCATTTCATAAAAGAAATTTTTATTTAATATGGAATTTTAAAATTCAAAGCACGTTTGTTTTTATATCTCCCTAATTGTCCAATCTAATACAAATTAACTAAATTAAGATATAAAAAGAATAGAAACAATTTATATATCTATATATATATACATATATATATATATATCCAAGATAGGAGTACAAGGAGGTAAATCAGAGGTCTTCTATTTCAAAAATAGAAAGGAATATTTTCTAAAAATCATAAAACCGGAACCACAAAAAATGTTTCTCTCTCTATACATGTATTTTGTAGCATTGAGAGGCGCAGTACAAAACTAATTTAGAAAAAAAAACAAACAAAAAATTAAAGCAAAAATAAAAGTGAATTCTTGCTTGATATAATTACAAATTAAAAATAAATGTATCAGGAGAGAGAGACCAAGGCGTGTGAGCGAGATAGAAATGAAAAAAATTAAAAATTCTAATCTTGTCTTAAATTTTTTGTTTTTTAAATATAAAACAAAAACCTTTCATTTTTGTTTCTAAATAATGAATTAAAAATCTCTCTGATGTTCTGATGAAATTGTTTTGTAGGAAAAATTTTGGGGGCGGGGAAGGGTAAAAAAAAAAGTTTTACTTCAAAAATAACGAAGAGTATTTGTAAAATAATGAAAAATTCAAATAAATTATAAAATGCAAATTTTATTCTATTTCTATCTCTTTTACGCATATTAATTTGCAAATTAAAAAGAATATGCAAATAAAAAATAACAACAACAGCATATTTAAATTTAAAATGATTTTTTTTTTTTTAATTTATATTAAAATTAGCTTCTCATCAACAAACACACTTCTATTGTAAATGTTTATTCATAAGTTAAATTTTGTGTTTCAATCTTTTGTTATGACAACAAAACACGAGAGGCAAGCAGGCATAGTTGTCACGTTCGTTAAAAAACATGTATCAACACTTTTGGTAATCAACGTGACGTTAATTTGCTTCCGTAAATAGAAAATTTACGGTTTTTTCGGTACCAATGGCAAAATTATGCAATTGAAAAAAAGTATGTGCAAAAAATAGTGAAACGAGGGGTAATTTAAAACGGGAAAAATTTAAAAGTTAAAATAAAGCAAAGAGAAAGTAAAAACATACTATTGAAAAAAATCAAAATTAATATTTTTTTTATGTAATCAATAAGTAAGCAGGCAATGAAATTATATATGTAAAAAAAATGTAAATTGTAGTCGATAAGATTATTTAATCTATGCTCTAAATTAATATATAAGTCGATTGTGTCAGTATGTGTAAGCTACATTTTGAAAAGAATAAAATTAATAATAATATTTAGTTATATTTATCAGCCAGATTTTTTCCACATATATCTACCAGATGCGTCAGATTTAATGAATTATTATTATTGTTTATCTTTTATTTGAAATTATAATTAATTTTTTTATCACAAACTCCCAGTGCTATCGGCTTTGTATTTTGTCTTAAATTAAATTACAATATTATATATTTAGATCCAATATTACATTGGTATTATGATATGTTATTTAAAGTACCTACAGCCATGATTACCTTAGAATTTAATTTGCCAAAACACATTAGAAATTTTAAACTCATATCATTAAGCATATTTTTGTTTTCTATTAGTGTGTGTAAAAACCACTTTAAAGCTCAAAATGATTAGATAAGTTTTTCGAGCTACAAGATGAACACAAATTTTTGCTAGATCGTGCTCTGATCCGATTTACTTTATAAAAACGCCCACTATAACCTAAATATAATTAATTTTACAAGACTAATAATACTTATACAAGACAAGGTCTAATAGACTAATATTATTAAAAAATTATCTGTCCCAGGTTTTAACTTTTCGTCAAAAAATCGAATTATAACTTATAATAGATTTAAATTATTGTGAACAGAGCACATTTCATATATTGTTCATCCAATTTTTTGAGGAAGGGAAAATTAAACTATTATAGGGTAGACAAATTCACAGATACACCAATTAAATTCACTAATGGCATCAATTATATGTTTTGAATTAAACACTATACGTATAATGTAAGCAAAAACACTTCCTTTTTCTATTCAAGTGACATGTGGGATGAATGAATTTTCATTTAATAGCAACGTCATAAGTCCTTCGGAAAATTTTTCATTCTTAAAACTGATATAATTCAAAAAGCTATACTTCAGGATTATTAGTTCTATTACCTACTATTATTTATCCGTTTATACGATAGGCCAAAATTGTATGTGCGCAAAACCAAGCCTCTCAGATTGAAGGTTGGCTTTAGGTTAACTATACCTAATCCATAAAAACAATGTATAGTTATGAAAGACTTAAAATAAGCCTCGGATATGGATGGATTAATTGGAAATAGACCCGGAACTCGTAAGAATTTTTATTTTACAATTTTTGCTTTATTGAAACAAGCTCATATTATATTTTACAAAAATAGTTTTGCTTTGTAATTTTAGCCTTAGCTGTTTTATGATATATATTGATATATTTAATACTAGTTAATACTAAATTAATATTAAACTAAGCTTTACAATGTATATAATTTTTTAATCTTATTTTATATATCAAATAAACAATAGATATGTATATTATACATACAAAATATATATAATGCAATACAAACAGTTATGACTATCATCCCCTAATAAACTACATAGTTGCTGTACATTTTAATATATAATATTGTTTTAAAATAAAATGTAAAGTGAAGTAAACCACTTTCAAAACCTGCATAAGTGATGTCAAAATACAATTTCATTAAAAACTCCCCATAACAAAGCAAATATAAATGTTTTAGACTCTAGGGTCTATAATCTGAAAAAAAAAATATATATTTTTTTAAATACGACACCATATTAAAAGATAAAAGTTATTCAACCTCATCTCACTATATTCCAAAGTAAATATACATAAATCTATGTTAGCAAACTGTTGGCTGTCGTAAATTACGATTATATTTATTTTATTTATTTTTTGTCTTCAATTCATCAATTTAGCCGAAAAATTTAAAAATTTTGCCGCAGTCAATAATTTCAATTTAAACAAATAAAAAACAAACAAAAAAATAATCAACTAACAAGGCTCTTCTCTTTTTCTCTTATAACTACACATGAAATGTTTTAAATAAAATTATCTGATACACATCTCATGCACCACGAATGTCTCAATCTAAACACCTAATCAAGTTTAGTAAACAAAAAAAAATTAACAAAAAAAAAAATTTTCCATTTTTTGTAAATAAAATTATGAAAAAAAATAACAAAAAAAACTTACTAAAAGAAAATTAGATCCTTCGAAAAAGAAAATTTTTTGTTTTTATTTAATTTACAGCTAAATAATAAAGTGTGGTTAACGAAATAAAAAGAAAATTCAATCTTAAGTACTATTTACACTCTCTCAAGTTTTTTAATGCAATATTCAAAATTTTTGTTGTTGTTTTTGTTGTTGTTTTATGTTTTAATGAAATAATTTTATTTTTTTTTGTTTTTTAAATAATGATGGTTCTTTGAACTGTTATGTATGTGTACTATGTATTATGGCAAAATGAATATCATCCCCTCATCTTGGGTATAATGAACTTATATATTTTTTTTTATTTTGTATTAAGAACAAATTTTGAAGAAATGGAATGAGATAATATCTCTATATGATATCTAAAAATCTTACTTGTAAAAATGTTTTGTAACTTCAATATTTTTTTTTTTTTGGTTTTGGTACGCATTTTTTTTGTAGTTAAATTTTTTATTTTATTTTAAATGTACCATCATATCTAATAAATAATTTTATTATTAAAAAGCCGCAATACTTTTATATTTTCAAAGTCTGCTGGAGACTGTAGAGCTATATAGAAAACGACTACATCACATAAAAAAAAAATTATGACTTACAGTGTGCAAATTAGGTTATGTGTTCTTGAAGTTATTGTCAATAAAACGAAAATTATTCAATTGTGTTAAAATTTTATTATGAAAGAAAATAAATTTAAAAAATTCATAATATTGAAGGATATTTTTACAAAAAAAAAAAAGATAATTTTTATTTAAGCAAGTAGTTAAATAGATAATATAGTTGGGGTATGTGCTTCGTTGTTAGCACAGTTGTTATAAAAGAATATTCTCAAGTCTTATGTACAATCAAAAAATGTTATAAAAATAAAATAATAAATAAAAAATGTATATATATAATATATATATATTATGTATATTACATATTATGTAAACTTCAAATAATTTCCGTGAATTGGTATTTGTCAAGTATAATCATGTATAATTTTATTTCAAATTAATTTTAAATACACCAACGACTCAATTCAATATAAAATAAAATAAAAACGAAATAAAAAATTAATTTACATAAATTGTGTTGAGAATAAACGGAAAAAAATAATTGATGCTAGTAGTTAATAAGACATACTTAATGAACCTATTTAATTTTAACCAGTATTCATACAGATACGCAAACCATATATAATACGCTCACACAGTTTAAGAATACAACGCAGATTGACGTTTCTAGAATCTTCTTTTAATACAGAAATAATAAATGGCTTCTTCTAAAAATAGGAGAAATGGCCTAACATGTAGGTACAGATTAAACAAAAACGATGGAATTGGATGGAATTTCATCTGTAGTGAAATCTTTAGTGAAATCTGTAGTGAGTCGAAGAGAAAAATGATGAAAAAATATTTGAAAGGGTCTTCGGATCATTAAATGATCTTTTCAAATAATTTTGGGGTTCCTGGATAGCCATCAGTCTTACATTTATTATTGATAAGTTAATTAAATCTTTTCGGATCACAGAAAATGCATGATTTCATACTGACAAGGTAAGAGTACAAAATTCCAACATTGGAAGACGAACAAGATTCCAAAAAAAAATCCCCAGAGACAAAATTTTCTAATAAGACAAAATTCCAACATACAAAATCCCCGGAGTCAAAATTCCGGAAATTTTGTTTTGCGTAGCCGCTCCTCAAAATAATACCGGGCAAGTTAATACACTGTATCAAATTACCCCGACAATATATTATCAATTTACCCCATCAGTAATACTTTTATTATATATATATTTTTTGTTATTTTAAATCAAAAACAACACATTATTTTCTAAATAAAACAAAAATTTAAATAAATTGATTAATCATAATTATTTAAATAAAAAATTTTCATAGAGAGCAAAAACTTACTTCTTCGATCCAAAAACTGAATTAATTGCAATAACCTAATAAACAAAATTACATGAAATTTGTCGGGAATAGGTATGCAAAAAATATTTACTTTTAAATAAATATGGAATAATGCGCTTAATACTTAGTATGATATTTAGTTTAATATTTAGCATGTATCAATGTACGTGTATCAAACTATCCCCTACTGAGTACAGAAAATGCTTTGATTGCATATACCTCAAAATGCAATAATTGTTTTGTAAATAATTAAATAAAATAAATTAAATGAACAACAAATCTAACATCCAACAAATTGAATTAATATTATTTTCTGTATTCCCACTACACCCCAATCGAATTTAGTTTTAAAGCTTTTTCTATGATAAACGCATAAATGCGTTTATTTATTGCCTGCATTTATTGACGATGACTGATGCGTAGTGTGAACACCGGGATTGAATACTGCATACTAATATAATAAATCGACCCTAATACTACTTCTTTATCATCTATCTATCACTAACATAACATAACTAATAAAGTATCATAAAACAAATGTCTTCCCAAAATAAAATACATTAACTTTAATTAGATAAGAAAAAATGTTCCTATCAAAAATATTCCCGTTCCAACTCTTTTAATAAAATTTGCTTTACAATATTCTAAAAATGTTTACACAAATTAATTTCAAGAACATTTACTGTATTGCAAAAACAAAATACAAAAATCACAAACAAAGTATTAGAATTATCTAAAATAACATATCAATTATATTCACCATCATAGTTACATTTCCGACATGAAAAAAAAAATAAAAGCACAACACGAACCTAACCACAAAAATTACAAACAAATAAATTTTAAAAAAAAACATAAAAGTTTTCTCTTTTACTTTTCTTATCTCATACCATTTTGTGTTCTTATTATTTACCCATAAAATTATCTCAATTTCTATCATTTTATCTCATTTTTTTGTTTTCTAAACAGAAATCTTTTAATTTAAAGGTATTTTAATTCAAAACACCGAACCTAAAAAATACAAACAAAAACAAAAAAAATTTAAATAAAAATTACCTAGCATTATCCTTTTTTTTATATCCTGTAGAAGTAAGTAGCAAAACAAAACAACAAAAAGTTAATCATATCCCACTTTACAAAAACAAATTTTGTTATTACTATTATTGTTGTTGTTTTTTTTTTGTATATGCTTTCTTTAAAATTAGTTACAATTCGTGTTAAGAAATTTTTCTTTAAGGAAATGAAACAAAACAAATATAAAGTCCCAAGATATTTGGTTAGACCTATTATTTTTACTTTACTATAGTAAAAAAAAATTGAATTTTCCATAATAAAATATTTAAAAAAAAAAAAAACTTAAAAGCAAAAAGCAAGATAAAATATAAAAATTTTAATACACATACAATTTTTGTTAACTGAGTCTATTTTGTTCTAAACGCCATTTTTTTTAATTTCGAAAATACTTCTTCAGTGTATTGTATTCGACTTGACTGCGGAGAGAAATCTGTAATTGACTTATTTATTTTTACTGAAAAGGCAGTAAATTGACCTTTTTGAGCTTGTTGGTTGTTTAATTAGCAATGATCTAAAACAGGTGGAGGGTTGGGTTTTCTTGTGTTATTGTATTGTTCATCAACGTAAGAGTGACTTGTAGGAGTGGTCATATTAATTCTATTACACTTTACTATTAATTTATACAATGAATAATACCCATTGTCTTGGTATATATTCAGAAGTCAGCCATTTTTAGTTTTATACATTTTGATGTTAATTCAGTTGAGTCTAGTCTCTTCGAATCTCTTATGTCATTACTATATGTCTTTATACTCTTATGCCATAATAGTGTCTTCTTTGGAAATACTATATGACTCTCTTATAGATGACATGTTCTATTATTATTATTATAGTTCGTTTGTATTAGTGAGGAGTTTGAACACTCAACATCTCAGTTTGTTATTTCTGACTTTTAAACAGTTATGTTAGAGAATAGTCAATTTTCTTTTAAATTAACTAAAATGTAAGCATATTTGGATACTAAACAGTCTTTTACTATATAGTTCAACTATCTAAGCACAGTTAGAGTTCATTCAATGTGATTTATAGATAATTTTAAAAAGTTTCTTTATTTTTTTTTACACTCTTGACTTAGGTAAAATCACATTTTCGTGCTTAATTAACTACGGTACTGCAATTTTTTGTATTTCCACATTATAACAGTTACATATGTTCGTATGTATACATATATATATTATTTTGGTATTTTTGTTTTTGACATACAGAATGCATTTTGTGTTCGCTACTGCTCGATTCTACGAATTCAAATTTGCCTTAAACATATTTCGATTAATTAGAAAGACACAAGCCTAACCATTTTTTGAAAACAAATTTGTAAAATTGTAAAACAATTTTGTTTGTATTCAAAGTACTCAATAAATATAAAATACATATATACAATGTTGCATTTTAAACAAAAACAGTAATTCAAAAATGTTTTTTTTAACTTTTGCCTTAAATACAAAATACTCCTTAAAATTTGGCCTCGCCACTGAATTCAATTTTGTTAATGTTATTAAACAAAAAAAAAAAAAAACAAACAAACTTAAAAAAGTTATTTCGTGTGATTTTTATCTTTTGAAAAACATTCTTTCATTCTTGCTATATCTTTCTCTTTCACTCTCACTTATTTCGATTAGTCTTCAGTATATTCAAATTTAACGGAACAAAACAAAAACAACTTCCATTTCTGTAAATTATTTCTTTTTTTTTCTTTTCTTGTTTTTGGCGATATGGTTATGGTGTATCATAGAACAGAAACCAGAACTAATATACAAATAACAAACAAAAAAAAAGGATATAAGAAAAGAAAAACTCCTTTAGGAAAAACAAATTTCCCTACCATGTTGCCTATTATTATGCACAATCAGAATTTAAAAAATTTCAAAAAAAAAAGAATAAAAAAAATAGAACAGAAAATAGTAGGATATAAATAGGAGTAAAATACTTAAAGGAATTTGCATATATTAAAAAAATAGAGAGAGGGTGTTACAAAATATGTTGTTTGCATTTTTGCAGTTTTATATTATGGAAGTTCAAATTTAACTGTTAAATGCAGTACTAGTAAATAATAGAAAAATTTGTGAAATTAAATCTGAATCCACCATCATCGATAAGGCCATTTATGGAAAATAATATTTTCACAAATAATTCATCAAATAATATTGAAGAAAAATTAAATAATTGTTTTTATTTTAAATTAAAGCTTATCCACGATTAAAAAGTAAAGAACTCTTTGAATATAGATTTATATACCCAAACCTAGTCAACCATAAGCTTGATTAAAAACGTTTGTACATAGTCTGTATTTCAATATAATAATTTAAAGCCAATAGCCCCGCAGCTAGTGCCTATAAAGCACTATTGTACATAATTCAAATTATATTCAATAAAAAATAAAATTAATATAATATAATAATTTCAAATTTCAACTTTTAATACAAAATATGCAAAATTGGTCGAATTGTTGGTATTTAAAATAATATTCCCTCCAATAGAACAAAATATAATCAACAAAGCCACCATTATTAATTTATAATGATGTAAACATTAAATTCCAAAAATTTGTTTGTTTGTCCGTTGCTATGTTTGGGAGTACTTTATAAATGAAAACATTAAATAAATTGGAAGCTTTTGAAATATGGTGTTAATAAAATGGGTGGATAAAATTTAATTTTTTTTTTATTTATTCAATCCGTCTCAAAATGAGCTTAGTAGCTCGTGTAAAATGTATATAATAATTCATTTCTTATTCTAATAATCAACGTATAAAATCAAAATGTAAAGTACAGTTAAACTTCAAACAGATACAAATTCAAGATAAAATATTACAAAAATAATATAATGTGAAATTTGTTTAATTAGCGGACAGGAATGACACTTGGGGGAATGTCATAGTAGACAAATAATCCTATGGAAAGTTTTAAACTTACTTTTAATTTACCATACAATTTTAATACCACTCTGTTTATAATTTTATTGTATTACAAATTGTAATACTACTACTAAGTCTCCTAAAAATTTAATACTCCCTTCTATCAACAATATCATATATATATATATATATATATATATATACATATAAATAGAAGGCGTATTAGAAAATATGTTAAACTAGTTCAGTTATTTTTAACTTAAAAAAATAGCATGAAAGAAATAAAATAAAATAACGGGGAAAAAAGTCCTGAAAAATTCCAGAAAATCATGAAATAACAGTTGTTCAATTGTTCAAATTTTTCTTCATATTGCTTAATTTTTGTTTTTTTTTCTTTTATTACGTACGAAACGCATATATTTTTTTTGGGTGGTGCAAAATTTTCGTTAACTATGGTCGTGGTGGGTGGGTGGATAATATTAATGTTGGTTGGGTGGTGAATGGTGTTTATGTCAACGATGAAGTTAAAATTTATAAAATTTACAAGAAATTTTTTTACATAAACAGGTGAAATAAAATAATAAAAAAATTTTTTTGTAAAATTGTATCTACATAATAAATACGTATTTTATTTGTATTTTGTTATTTTTAGAAACTGATTTTTTTTTCATATTCTTAAATCAAAGGGGAAAAGCTTTGAAAAGTAGTTGAAATTGTTCTTCATTCTTTTATTTAATTTGCTTTTTTTGTTCTTTTTTTTTTGTTATGCTACTTAACTTTCTTTTTTAAAATTAGATTTTCGAGAAAAGAATTGAAATAAAATTGAAAATAATATACGTATTTTTCTTATATATATATATATAGAAATTATATTTTTTCAAGCTAATATAAATCCTTCAAGTTGTTTTCTTGTTGCTTCTTCAGATTTTGAAAAATTGTTAAAACGGAAAATAAAACAAAAAAAAAATTCTACTTGTAAGGTCGACCTAAATTTTTCTAAAAATTCTTATATATATATATATTATTGTGTGCGTATTAGTTTGTATAAAAATTTAATATCAAAATACATTTTGATAAAGAATTTAGAAAATAATAAAAAAAAAACAAAAATCAAATCAGATTTGTTCTTTTCACCAATACCACAGTCATTTCACGATTTATCTTTAGATATCTAATACTATATTATATATATATATATACTCAAATCCCATCTTCTCAATTTTAGAAGATCTTTCGTTTCACAATGGTGTAAAATTATTTTTTATTTTCTTTTATTAGGGTAAATCTGAACTGTTTCAAAGGATATTCAGTTACAAAAAGAAAATTTACTCTCGCTCTATATATGTATATATATATATAAAATTTATACATTAAATGTATGTGATGAAAAGTGATACGACAAAGTGATTTATGAGGATAATTCAACTGTTGAAATTCCTTTACGAAAAATTTATTTGTATCATTCGCAATTTTAAATAAAATAAAAAATAAAAACTAAAAACAGAATACAGAATATAAAACGGAATTCCTTTCAGAAGAAGGATAATAATTTGTTTTTTTTTTTTGTTTTGTTTTTCAAGAACTGAAATGTTGAAATGTACTGTATTTAAGTTTTTAAACACATGAGTTATTTTTAAATTTATAATATTTATATATATATATATAAAATAAAATAAAAAAAACACAATAACATATATTAACCTGATGTGAAATATTTCATAGGTACAGTGACCGTTGAAATTATATGAAGAAATTATATAAGTATAATATTGTCGAAAAATTTATTGTATTCAAATTTAACACTATGTATTAGAACTAACGAAATTAGTAAATATAAAATTGATCCATCCCAAAACAGGAATGCCTTTGATATATTTTCTGGAATGAAAAAGGAATATGAAAATGTTATCAATAATTTTTGATTTGCATTAAATCAGTTCATTAAATCAGGACCGACAGTATCAATGATGAATCAAGAACGAAGCAGAAGATGAATAGCGTAATTAATTCAAATTGAAAACTAAATCTGGGACTGAAGAGTTACAGGGAAGAAAGCTGAATTGAATTTTTTAATTTTTTTTTTCTATAAATAAAAATCATCAAAAGAAAAGCACAATTATGACATTTTACCATACAATAGTCAAGACAATTTTCAACTGTTCTCTTACATTTACAACACACTGTATCTGTATCTGTACCTAAAAATTTTCTTATTTAATTCGTATGCTACTATCATTTGATTTTCATTTGTTTCTGATTTTTCTCACTTTTTCATTTATTTTTTTGTTTTTATTTATTTTTTTTTTAATAAAAAATTAAATAAAATAAACATGTGTCTAAGATGATGAGAAATATTTATTTTCATTTTTTTTTGTGTGTAAGAGATGGAAAATATTTTTTTTTTTCTGAGATTGAAAAAGACCGGCAGCAACAATATATTGTTTTTCTTTTTTGATTTTTGTTTTCTAAATAGGATGAACAATTTCAAATATAGGCCTAAATATCTTATGATATAATAATATATATATATATTATGTATTTAAAAAGAGAAGAAAAATATATATATTAAGATAACATTTAGATTGTTAGTGGAATTTTGTAAATTCGTAAATTCGTTCCAATGAAAGGTGTTAGTTAAATTTAACGGTTTATTTATTATTATATACCGTTAGATCTATATTAAAAGATATTCTTAAAACAAAAAAAAAGGGAATACGAAAAAAGAAGAGAAAATTATTTATTTCTACATAAATTTGATAGAATTTTGCCAGTTAGTAAACACAGGTAAATATCAATTGAGAGTGGAGTGAATTCGCCGTCATCATTATTACACTTTATTATTCTGTGGGGGGGATTATTTTGATTTCGGTCCAAGATTATATAATCGATTTACATTCTTGTTGGATAATGTTTTCTTGTTCTTGTTGGAATTAGTTCCAACCAAAAGCGGTTCTGGCAATTTTTTGTCAATTTTTTGTCATCTTGTCAATTTGGAACTGTCAAATTTGCAGTTAACAGAATAGATTATTTTATTACTCATACAACATGTCTAAAAGAATATGGCTTATTTTTTACGTAAATGTCAAAACTGTCGTGTGTGTAATTTTTATTAAACTTTTCATACAACATGACAGCTATTTTTTATAAATCCAAAATTTGTAATCGATGCAACATCACATTATTTTCAGTTGTTTGTTAAGCAAGTTAAATATATAAATGAATTAAAGATTTAAGTAAGGATTAATATGTATACAATTTTTCATTAATTTGTTTGCATATTTATAAAAATATTGTGGTTTTGAAAGAAAAGACCTTAAATCTAATTACTGTCGGACATTTATGTATTATAATTTTTATATCTATTATGCACTACTGACTATACTATTATTCAAAAATAGTATAAGTTAGTTTTGTTTATATACCAGTAATTTTTTTGACAATAAAAAAAGTGGTCAGTACTACCAAATTTTTTAATACCAGCTTACAGCGTCTAACAGATATACATATTCAGCTAGATGGGACGTGTTTAAGAAAATATTTAATGATCAGTGATGTGTTTAAGAAAATATGGGTGAATAAAATAAATTGAGGATGTATAATCGATAAATAATTATTTTAATTGATATATTTGGTCTTTTTCTTCTCGTTAAATAAAAAGACCAATATATTCATTTATTTAACGAGAAGAAAAAGACCAAATATATTAATTAAAATAACTATTTATCGATTATACATCCTCAATTTATTTTATTCACCCATATTTTACAGTCACAGCTTTTTATCTATTATATTTTCATCCATTACAAGCATTAGTTACTGACGGTGATGGCTACTAACTCAATGGACATGATGCAAGCTTTTGTCTATAATAGACGTCTGATTTGCTTGCTCTCAACAACATCTGACGGTATATTTAATTGGAATTGAAAAGTGTTAAAACACATTTTCGGCTTTGAGTCTTGTTGAGTATTGCATATCAAATAAAGTAAACGAATGTGTATATAAAATATAATTTTTAAATATTAACATAAATGTATTAAATTTATCGTCTTATGATGAGTACGCAGCAACCAAAAGTTATCCACATACATTTGGTGGAATATAAATACCTAAAGTGTATAATTGTATTATTGTAATATATGTTTCACCTGTATTTCACAACTAACCCAATAAAATATATGTATGTTTTTAGAATATTAAATAAATATTAATTATAGTTTACTAAATTTAATTTAAAAAATATTTCAAAATCTCGACAGACATTTTTTTTCACTCCAACCTAATTATTAACAAAAAATTATTCGAATTTCATTATCAAAAAGGATGTATTCAAGTTCAAAATAGGGTATATAAAAAAAATATTTCTTTAAATAAAATTTATTATCGTTTAATATTTCTGATTTAGACAAAACAAAAAAAAAACAATAAAATTATTTTTTAAGGAAACATATTTATTTTTCCAAATCATTTTGCGAATTTAGCCTTTTTTATTTCTTGATAAAAATATATAGAAATAAAAATTTTAAATTCTGTTATCTGTTTTTATTCATTTCTGTAGAACTGATGATAACAACACGCGTA
Source organism: Argyra leucocephala (assembly GCA_963942445.1). NCBI lineage: Eukaryota > Metazoa > Arthropoda > Insecta > Diptera > Dolichopodidae > Argyra > Argyra leucocephala. The sequence goes on along the minus strand of OZ012677.1, from coordinate 156,497,139 downwards.
AAAAGACTTACAACTCTGTACTTGTTCTCTTATTTATTTTATATAATAATATATATAACATATGATATCCATATTCATTTATGGATGTGATTGTTTTAGTTATATAATATGTATTTTTGTATTTAATATATCTAAAGAACACAAATTTATATTCCTTATTATTTAACAAAAATAAAAAAAATAAAACAAAAATAAATAAATAAAACCGACGTTGTTATTAGGTAAAAAAAAATAATAATAATACAAAAAAACAAATTTTCCAAGATTGAAATTTAATTTAAAAAGAATTTTCTTCTTATTTTTCATGAATAAAGAAAATTGATTTCTCAGGATAAATATATGTATACACAATACACATACATAAATCACTATAGATATAATATATTTATTATTATTTTATTTTAGGTTTTTCTTTGATTTGACAACTTAATTGTTTAAAAATTACCTGAATCTTACATATATTTATACCTTTATATAACCAGGTGTTGCGAATGTTCCGATATATTATTATATAATTTTTTTTTATTAGATTTAAAATCTATATAAGTTAAAATTGAGCGGATAGTTATGGCCTATACCTATAACATAGTTTTGATGTATAATCAAATAATGAAGCCAGTCTGAAAATACGGTATATAAATATGAACATGTGCTAAACAAATTCAAATTCAAAGCATTGGATCGTTCCAAAATATTATTATTATAATTTAATTGTGTATAACCAATAGTGGTTTACAAAGCACCAGCTGCCAGGGTTATCGGCTCTTTTGACACATTATTCTTGTTCGATTCCAAAATCAGATATTGTACAACATAAAAAAAATTTTTTAACAGTTATCCATTATGGTATATTGGCAATTTCGATATATATATATGTGCATATAAATATATATATATATGAAATGATATATATGATATAGATATGATACGATATATAGCAATACAATATATTCATATCACCTTTGGGACATAATATGTGTATTAAGAAGTTATAGTAAGATATAAGTGATATATATAGATACAATTTTGGCAACAAATTTGTTGATTTATTTTTGTACAAATAATCACAGATAAAGACAGTTTGTACAAAGAGCCAAAGATCGGTAAAAATTAGTATATGTATTTCTATACTGTTATGGAACTGATACACAAGGTTAGAAAGCGAAATTGGAATTAGCTGGGTTTAAAATCATATTTTTCATTCCTCTACGTAATTTCTTCCAATTTGTGAACACTTCTATTAACAAAGTTTGTTTTTCAAACTAAAAATTTCAACTGTTTGAAAATTAGGCCCCTCTACAGTTTAAAAATATACTTTTAGAACCTGTATTTTTCAACTAAGTTGCTTTTGATAACGCTTTTTTCGTCAGTTATAAGCTTGATCGTTGCTTTTTTTTGTCAGTTATTTAAGCCTGAGTAATTTCAAAATATACAAATGAAGTTAACATTATACTCGTTCTCGAGACACCCTGTATTCATATTTAAATACGTAAATAAAATAAATAAAATAAGATAAAATTCTAATCAATTTTTGATAAAACAAAAACAAAAAACAACAATAAGAACCAGACAGAGATAGAGATATTTTAATAAACATGAAGAAGAAATATGTTTTTAATTAATATGAAAAATTAGGGTTCAAATTTTAGGGATTCATTTTCTAAAAAAAAATACAAAAAAAAAAATAAAACAGAAAACAAATAGTAATAAATGATAAGAGGAAAAATATAATAATAATAAAACTGAATAAATAAATTAAATTTAAATTTATTATTTAAAATTATTTATTTATTAAAAAAAAAAATCTTATTTTGATTTAAATTGAAAATTACATGATAGTAAATTAATGTTTACATTTTATTATTTAAATAGTGATGTATGTATACATAACCATTGAGGGTATACTTAAGTGTTTCAAGTATTATATTTTCATATAGGAGTTAAATATATTTTTATTTCAAAAATTTAATCCAATCATCCTAGTGTTTTAACAGACAGTTTCAAAATAGAAATGTTTTCTTTTGGAACTTTTACAATTGTAGAATTAAAAAAATACAACATTTTACACCTTTATTCTAACGTAGATCTCGAATTAAAGACAACCGGCCTGACATTTATATCAATGAAAAGCAACTAATGTTAAAATAGACCTAGGTTCTGATCTGTAGAATCAATTTTGAAATATTATCACCGATCATCACATTAGAAGCTCATCGATAAGGGCTATGGATTTTAACTCCAGAATTCAACTAAACTGAAAAAAATGCTAGCGCTAAGAATTTTAATTTGCTTTTTCTGCTTCCTTGAAAAACATAGGACAGCTATGAAATTTCTATAATATTGATTGTGAGTCTGAGACAGTGCTCAGTGTTCTGAATTGTAAAATTTGACATTAAGTAATTACATTGAACTTAATTGTTATTTTCACAGCGATTTTTTTTTCTTCGGTCTAAGATTTTTTTATCGATTCGTATTCTTGTAGAGTTCGGTTGTGACGTTTTCTATCTCTAACCCTATTGCCTCGTGGGTTCCAATCAAAAGCAATTCTAATTTCATATTTAAAGTTTGATATTTTAAAATATTTTACTTAATTTTAATATTTCTCTAGTCTTACATTCAAATTAACTTTTTGTTGAATTTTAAGTGACAAATTGACTTATTATAGCTCTCTATTATGACTTTATAAGGTTTCAATTAGCTAAATAAGACTTTAATTAGCTATATAAAGCTTCAATTTTATGAATGATGCAGTCGGAATAAAAATTTGCAATTAATTAATATTGTACTGTTCCGAATAAGCAATATTTAAAATTTTGTAATTTAAAATTTTCTCGTTGAACGAACCAATTCGAATAATCTCAGGATCACTGAGATGTTCCACATTCCATTTGACAAACATTTTAAAGAATATGACAAATTTGAGACTAGAATACTACATGAAGTAAATTCTGATTCCTGCCACGTAAAGCGTTGTGACAGTTAAAAGTAGACTACGTAATAATGTACGCAATGCTAACTAGCTAAATGATCTAGTCCATTGGTTAGTTTTTTTGTTTTCGTTTTTCTTTCAATTTTTAATAACCAGTATTAACTTAGTCTTTTAATATATTTTAAATTTTTGTAATCTACTAACAGTGTATTCTATCTGTTTTATTTTGTATTCTATCTACTCTATAAATAGCATGTCTTTTATTTTTTTTATTTCACGATATCGGGTTATACTAGATTATATTTTGAATTTCGGGAGGGAATCTGTCCCCTATATCACAGCAGTCGCAAATGTACTTATTGTAACAATCGGATTCTACTAACATCACTGAAGGATGATCAATTTTTACACAAAATTATAGCAAGCTTCTATATTTCGTAATATAAATACATCAAGCGTCTCTAACAGACGTACTTAAATTTTAAAGAAAAATAACGTACTTAAATTTTAAAATTGAATATCTCACTCTGAGATATTTATTATAAATTTCATAATATAATTTTACAATAGTCGACTTTTAATAAAATTTAATTAGGTCTTGTTTTTTTCTTTTTAAGTGCTTCATTGCCATTAATAAATTTCTAAATAAAAAATATACAAAAAAAAAATGTTTAAATAGAAAACTTTAAATGCATTAAAAAAACATCAAAAATATGTATTTAAATAATTTCATTTCTAAATTTCTAAAAAATTTTAAAAATTATTTTAAGAAAGAAAGAAATTACAAGAACATATTTTTTTTTCATTTTAATTGAAATTGAAGTTCACAAATTATTTTAATAGCACAGAACAGCAATTCAAGTGCCATCCACTTAAACAAATATTTTACATCAAGTGTGTATATCAAACACTTTAATTATATCAGAAAATAAAATTTATACTTAGATTAAAATCCACTTCATCCGTATTATACAATCATGTCAAATTGAATATTGTTGTTGAACAAAAAATTGATTGACGTCTTCATATAAAACGTTTTACCGCTTAAAGACACTTACCTGTAAAAAGAGAAAAAAAAATTAAATTAGTAAAAACTAAATTTTTGTAAATATGTAATTGTATATCAATTTTTCTTTAATATATAATTTTAATTTTTATAGTATGTATGTAACTTTACAAAAAAACTCATTTTATTTTATAATAGAAAATTTTTGATAATTTAATTTATTATCTATTTTTTTTTATACATACTGATAAAATGTTGCGCAATATTGTGTAAACATTCATTCACTATATGATAATACATAAATTTTGAATTGACAAGAATAATCAAAGATTTTATTAGATAATAATAAATAATAAATAAATAATATAAAATTACATGCTATAATTAAAATTATAAAATGAGGGGTAGGTATATAAATTCATAAAGAGGAATAATCGAAATTAAAAAAATGTAGGTACATACGTTCGTTAACAAAGTTCATATCTCGTTATTTTTTTTTGTTTTTTAATAAAATCGCTTTAAAAAATATTTTGTTAATAAAAATCTTTAATAATATTTGATATTAGGGTCAATTTACAATGTTACAAATTCGCAATAATAGCTGAAAATCGTTTGAAAGAAATCTTAACTAAGCTTTATATTTTTACTAAGCTCGATATTTTTGTATCTCATTTTATAAATGAAACTTTAAAAACAAAATTTGAGGTCCTTAAATTCTAAAGAACTGAAAATACCTATCCTTGCCATTTATCTAAGTCAGGAATTCATTAAATGTCACCTGGCAATTTTTTAATTGATGATGTAAATTTGTAAAATGTGAGGCAGCAAATATCTCAGTATGAAAACAAGAAAAAAATATTTTAGAAAATAATTAGAAAAGATTGCCAACCATTTCTGATTCTATATTCGTCATTATAAAATTGATCAAAATTTCTCCACTTAAGTTTGAAATTAACTGATAATTAAAAAAAAATAATAAATTTTAGAATATTTAGAATAATTGGTTTATTTAATATAGTTGTTGTATATATTTTTCGAGATAAAACTTCATGAACATATGAATAATAAATTTTACTTTTCTTAAATCTCTCATATTTATAATAACCCATATTGATCCATCACCCATAATCAGTGATGAAAAATTTGACCCGTGTCCACGTCTAAATAAATTTGAATTTCTGAGAGTTGTGAAAAATTTCGTTATGTTGGTTACTATGGGTGAATATCTCATTTTCATAACTGATATATTAAATACATTAACTCCATTCAAACTTATCTAGATTTTTCAATGCTTTGTTTTAAATTACCTGCAGCTCGTGCATTTTTTGTTTAATGACTGTTCCCCATAATATTAATACCATAACTAAGGTGACTGCGGAATTGCGAGTAATAAGTAAGTAATTTATTTTTATTGATTTCGGTAATAGATCACGGAATGTGTTGAATAGTACCTACTGCAATTCTTCATGAAAGTTGTGCAGTTGCATAGACCGCTTGATAAATAAGATATTAATATATCACTATACAAAATAACTTTAACTGACAGAAAAAAAATAAAATTCTCAGTCTTGATTGACATACACAATTTCTAAAAATGTCATTTATTGTTTGTGTTGTTGTGTATTCTTTAAAAAGAGTTTGTACAAGCTTTGTCTAATTCTGAAAGTTAATTTTGGAGCCGTGTTATGCAAAATTTTAAAATTATAATCTTATGAAAATAGTCGGTAGTGGAAAAATGGCTTGCAGCTAATTAATCTTTACTTGAAGCAATTTTTCAAAACTGTACAGAGTGTCATATCGCATAGGGTCTGCCCTAAATTGAGAATAATTTGTTAGTAAGAAGCGAATTATGAATATTCCATTTCGATTGTGTGTCGATCCAGAAACTTAGATACTAAGCTATAGAGCCCTATATTGAATAAGTATATATGCATACTATACAAAAAAACATAAATTCGAATCAAGTACAACTTCTAATTTCTAATTTCTTTCTTTCTTTAACTTTTTCTAATATTTTTGATTTAATAATTTATTTAATTCTGTTTTTTACTTTATAATTAAATTTTATAATTTTATAAGAAGATATGTGATGTTATTAAACTCATCTAATTTTTAAAGGGTTTATGGGTCACATATTAAAATAATTAAAATAATAAAAACTTCTTTAATATTAATTAAAATTAAAAAAAAAAATATTTTTGTGTGAACACGTTTATGAGCTCTGTTTATTGACTTATCGTCATTGTCACACTTTATTAACATGGATTTTTGTTCTTTTTACAAACAATATTTTTATTTCTATGACATCTATCTTATAAAATATCATATATTTTTTATTTCTATTTCATATAAATGTAAACCTATAACATATATATACATATATTGACCTATACCATATATATACGTAAACGTATAATATTAAAACCTATAACATAAGTCACATAAAATACCTACACCAATGTTATATCTGTACATTAATTGTCTGCCCTGATGAATGTGTTCTAAAACGTCAAAAACATGATGATGATCAAAACTAAAAACTCATAAACGTTTTTGACAAGTCAGTCATAAATTCTAAAATTCGTTGATTGTCAAAAATCTCTGCAACAAAGCATTAGTTTTATTGTTACTTCAACGAACGTCAAATTTTATTATTGTTTAATTTCTGATTTAAATGGCTGAATGACAGTGGAGAACAGCGTAAATATCTTTTATATTATTGTTTAGTTAAAATTTATAATTTTATAATTTTTTTTAGCGTTTAAAATCGTGTACAATTTCCAGTTAAAGTTATTTATTAGCACTAGTTTTAAAATACGACGAAGAATGTTTAATGAATTTAAATGTATTATTTTGCTTGCATTTAAATGTATTATTTCAGTACGACTTAACAACTTTTAAATTATTGGATATTTTATCCTTTTTTTATTTTTTAAAATTGTTTAACAATGCATTATTCCAATATAATATTTAGTAAATTTGTGGCATCATGTATTTCCAAATTTACATATTGTTTTTTTCCTTATATAAATGTTCAATATAACTACTACTACTCAGTTCAAAACTAATAATTATTAATAAGCCCAATAAACTCCATTGTGATATAATAACTTTTAACTTACACCACAAAATTGTTTCACAGTAATCTAATTGTATCTAACGATAGACAGAAATCTACTATTTTATTTTATTTCTTCTAAAAATTAATATACACTGTGGTGCAATAAAAAATAACATATAAAAAACTAAGAAACTAACAACGCCTTTTGCACCTATTAACAAACTCAAAATTACAATAAAAAAAAATCTAATTAAAATTTCTCATACTACATTTTCTTCTATTTTGTCATTTGCAATTAATTCTAGGGCTATAGTAATTAACATTTCTAACAAAATCTTAAAAACTAACAAAAAATTCGTAAAACAAAAATTAAAAGGATAATCATAATATGTGTATATATATAGATAGAGATAATTTTTATCAAATATTTTAGAATAAAATTAATTTTAAAATATTTTGAAATATTCCCTTTATGATCTAATAATAATAATAAAAAAACACCACATAAAAAAATTAGAAACGCCTCGTCGTATCTCTCCATTTTAAATGAATATTATATAAAGTTAATGAATTTCCAGGAAAAATCTATTACAAAAGTTGTTGAAACGTATACCTGAGAAATTTTCCTAATAATAAACAATTTTTTAGTTTCGTCCTTTTTTTTTTGTTGTTCCTAAAAAACTAGCCTTCTTTTTTTTGTTTACATAATCTTTAATTACAAAATATAAAAGAGAAAACAAAAAACATGATCAATTACACACCTTTTAAAAAGTGTATCATAAAAATATTATGCGGTTTATTTTTTTCTGAAAACTATACTTTTATTATATTAATTCTCATATCCTTTATACAAATATTATGGTAAGGTGTATCCTTTTTTTGTAATTTGTTGTTTTTTTTTTTTTTTTAATTTTACAGTATTTAAATTTTTGGGTACTAAGTTTATAAATATAATGTATATGTGTGCATGTATGTAAAGGTATATTAAGTATTAAATTTCAATATTTAAATTTAACCCCCTTACTACCCAATAGTTAATTTAAAACAAAAAAAAATTAGTTTTTTTGCAATTTTATGATAATTTTGTTAAAAATTTAACCTTTTATGGATTTTTTGTATAGGGCTATTATAACGTCAATATATCCTTAGAAGGATTAACAAAATGGATTTTGTTTTGAATATAGAAAATTTTGAAATTAGTTAATCTTTTCTAAATATTTAAATTAATATTAGTTTAATTAAAATCGAAAGAGAAAATTGTGTTATAAAAGTAGAATAATTTAAAAAACAAATGTTTACATATTTGACAACATCACATGAAATTTTTTAATTGGGTTTGTAGGTATGTATATCAACAAACGAATTTAAAAGGTGTGTAAAGTAAATTTAGTTTAATTTTTTTTTGTTTTTAAAAAATAATGACAAAATGTTTTTTTATGCTTTAGAAATTGTCTAATTTAAAAAAAAGGGTAGCTTTGTAACAAATCTTGCGTTCTGTATAGTCTTATGCTCGTCTCGTCAATTTATAATCATTGCGTTCGGTATTGTAAACTGCAAAATTATTTATTTATTTATTTACAGGCTTAATTCAAGCGAGTTGTTTTATTACCTTTATTTATGTGAATTCAAACAAATTCTAAAATTAATAATATATAAATATCAAAATATTAAAACTAATTGCAAAAAAATTCAAATAATTTCCATTCGGCATTGTTACAGTCATAAAATTGATAATCATAATTTTATATAATAAATAGTTAATAATTGAATTGCCTTTTATTTCCATTTAAAATAAAAATTCTTACAAGTGAGCCTAATTTTCAAACCGCTGGTAGACAGGTTTCACTGTAAATCAATATACAAAAAAATATACAATTGAATAACTAAGATTTTTGCCTAAAATGCGGACCTAATGACATTCGGCAACGTACTCCAAAGTTCATACTGCTAGGTGATCTGTCAATAGTAATTTTGTCACTCAAATATAAAGTACCAGGTTTACAGATTATTTTTCTCATGTATGAAACACATCCAAAATCTAGGAAATTAGTAAAGGTAAAGTCTAGTATTGTTTTAGCAACATCACTCGTCCTATAAAATTTTATTTTGCCGATTAGTAAAAAAAAACCAGTACATGCATTGAATATAACATTAATTCTGTTAAGATCACTCATCACAGCTAAAATTACATTACAATTGCCTAAAAAGCTTTTTCTTTATACATTTTCATTAATATAAGAAGAGAACTTAAATAGCTTACGAAGTACAGAAATCTGAAAAACACATTTTCAGACACACTCGTTTGGTGCTCCGTTTTAATACAAAAGTTGAAATATATTCGTTTTTCAATAGTTGCAAGTGTTGCAACTGTATTTGAATGAAAGTAAAGTCTATATTGTTACATTATACCGTTGCTTTGTACTCGCTCTCTCAGAATTATAATTATTAGTGTATTGATTTCATTATATCATTACATAATAGTGTAAATTTTAATTAGATCTAAGTTTAGTTTTTAAGAAGTACTCAATAAATAAAGTCATAATAAAGCAAGAGCCTTTTATTATATTATTATATGCATATTTATTTTCTATAGTTTACTTCACTGAACGACATTGTATTCTGTCGTGTGATGTGCTCATCACATGCCCAAAATATTCATTTTTTCTACAAATTTCTAATAAATACCCCTACAAAATTGGTGAATTATCAGAACAATAATCCAACAATGACATTGATATAGCTGCAAATGTAAGGGCTTATCAAGGACTTAATTTTCAATAAAAAAAAATTTTAAACGAAAATTCTTAAATTTTTTTGATTTATATTTTTTACAATAATTTAACAAAACGAAAACAAATATCTAGAAATTTAACTACCGTAAAATATAAGATCGTTAGGAAAAAGTTAAAAACCTTTTTTTTTTTTTAAATAAAAAAGAAAATTGTAATTCTCTTGAAAAATGGAACAAAAAAAAAATGTCTTGAATATTTTTCCATTTGAATAAATCCTTTTTAGTTTTCTTTCATTAACTTATTGTTTTTTTTTTCTGATTACAGAGTGTACATAAAATCAACCACTCCAAATATTTATTTAGAAAGTTCATGCAATAAAACAAAAAATTCAAAGAAAACATTACAAAAAAAAAATATATTTCATTTTATTGTAACGAAACAATAGATTGTGTTATTGCATTAAAATGTAAATTTTATTTTATTTTTGTCCTTTTTTTTGTCCTTGGTTCTGATGCCAGAATTTTTATTTTCTTTTATAATAGAACAAATGTAATTTTAAATAACTTTAAAATTCTTTTTGTGAAAAAAAAAAATAGCAAAAAATAAAAATCCCATCTCTCTCATCACAACATCCTTTTTTTCTATATGCATGAATCCTTTCAATTTCCTAATACAATAACAGAAAAAAGAAAACAAATAAAAAATTACTATAACAACAACAACAATTGGAAATTTCAAATTTTTTGGACCATCAGCTACGCTACAAAATACAACAACTAAGATTTGGAATTTTGTTTTATTGTTTTTTTTTTTTGTAATGCATAAATTGGGAGTTTTCGTTGGTAATGGCATTACCAATCAAACAAAATAGGAAAAAAAAATAAATAATTTTTTTTTCTTATAATAAAAACAATAAATTAAATTCTGTATTGGAGATTCCAACTTTTATTTTTTTTATAAAAATAGAATATTTCATATTTCTACATATTCATACACACATATCAATATGTTTAGTATTCAGAATATATGTATGTACAATTTAAATAAAAATTCCTACATCTATACGGATATAGAATTTGTTGGTGATCGAAAACAATTCATTTTTGAGTATGTCACGTCTAGACAGTGAATGAAAAAATTTATTATTTTTATTTTATTGTCGTTTTTCTTGTGTTGGTTCCTTCCCTCTCAATTTGTACTCCTAGCAACTTTCTATTGGTTTTTCACCAATTTTCTAAACATTTCTCATTTGCATTTTATATTTTCATTGAAATATAACCAATACGTAATAAATGTATAGATACACCACAAATATACATATAGTATTTATAACTATATATGTATATATATAACATGTATGAATACAATAAATAAGATAAAAAAGAAATATAAAATAATCCGACTTTAAAAACTTTTTAACAAGTTCATAAATGTTCATCGAACATAAATATGCACATACATACATATTTATGTATTATGATGACATACTTACATATTTTGATTTAAAAATGTGTTAGAAAGATTTAATTTTTTATATAATTTAATTTGACATTTTTATTAATTAAATAAAGAGAAAATTTGAATTTGAAGCTTGTGAAATCAAACAATTTTGTACCTGTATTGTGTAAACTTAAATAAAGTTAGAAAAAAATTAAACAATTTTGAACAAATTGAATGTAATGATATAAAATGGTTTTATGTATTTATTATAATTATTTCTTTCTGAATTCACTCCCTCGGAACGTTAATGCTTCGACTTCGTTTTTGAAATATTGTATTATTGCTCTGACGTTGTCTCCTATTATGTTGTTGTCACAGTTTAATGTGTTTTCAATCAACTAAATTTGAATCAAATTTAATTTTATTCGATTTCAAACCAAGTTTGAATCAAATTTGATTTCATTACCTAAATTTAAAACAATAAATTTAAAAATTAATCATTATATTTAATCTGTATAAATGGAAAAAAGTACGGTACAAATATCTGAATCATTTTATAACCGATTTTCATTATTATACACATGATAAATGTTTAAAAGGAGACGTAGCGAAATTAAATAGTTTTTCAATATTTTCAAGTAGAAGCTTTAATTTCAAATTTTACCTCCGCATGAATAAGTCACATTTTAAACAGACACAAATTTTAATTTATTAAATTGTCGCAACTCACCCATCGCCAGAATTAAATTCAAATCTAATTTTTTTTTTTTTAAATAAATTATTATATATGCGGTTGTTGTCTAAGATAAATTAATAAAATGAAAATTCTACAACAAGTACCAACATGTGAACATAAATTGAAATCATGGATAACAAAAATTGAGTAGAATTTTTTATCAAACGATCGGACGATTTTAGTAGTAGTCTAGTATCTAGTACGAACGAAGTAGTAATTAGAAAATTTAATAAATAAAAATTTAACTATCTGAAAATTTATTTTTTTAAAGCTATTATGAAATAGTCTAGATAGTATTTTAATTTCAGTTTAATTGACAAAGTACTAATATTTAAAAGTTTTGTTCTGATAGTTGTTTTTATTGCTTTTGCTTCTGATCATAACCCAACCTATATTATATAGGTATATATATGGGATAGTAAAAATCCTTATGAGTCAAGATCAATAAATAATACACAATTCACATACATTTGTTTGTCAAATTTGTTTTTCAAATCCGATATCATATAAATGAGCATCATTGTTGTTGAATTTTTGAACTCCACAAAAAGCAACAAAAATTAATAAAAGCAGTAAAAAAAAGCTTATTTTAAACTATTAATGTCACTACAACATAACAAGATCATAATTTAGCTCCTTTAAAGACTTTTGCTATTCCTGAATTTTAATTTTTATAAATGCTCCGGCATATTTACTCCTCTTCCTGCTCATTCATTTCATTCTCTTTTATTAAAATTCTCTTAAAGTTATTCGAAAAAATTATTTTCTTATAATACGACTCAATTCCATTTTTTTGAAATTTAAAAATGTTTATAATTTTCTTCTATTTTTTTTTTTTTATAAATAACGGAACAATATTTACCAAAACAAAATGAAAAACATAAAACACAAAAACAGAATAAATATCCTAGACCTAGACATATAAATGTTTTACCAGTTTGGAGCACATACAGTATATATATATATATATATATATATATATATAATTATAGTGTGATGTCTACTATTAAAATATACACCCAAAATTATTCATAAATTTGTGATGGAGAAAAATAACAAATTTAAAAAAGACAAAACAAAAAGAAAAAAAATAAAAAATATATTTTAGAAAATAAATGTTTTCCGAGTAAAATTAAAGCAAAAATAAAATGAATTTAAAAATTTGAAAACAAAAATTATGAAAATCAGTACAAATTTTAGAGTTTATAAACTTTGTCGTTTTATTTTTATTAAGATTGTAAAATATAAGTTTTACAACAAGAGTTAGATTTTTAGAATTAAAAAAAAATTATATTCAATTTTAGAGTGATCCTTTGATATTGCAAATGTTTATAAAAAAAACAAAATCGATTTGAAATGAATTTGTCAATGGTACGAGATTCAGACGTTTCTGAAATTATAGAAAAAAATTATATGTTCAAGGATAAGACTTATTATTGTCAACACCCTTTTGATTTTGTTTTATCAAATTGCCGCAGCTCATCCATTGCCAGGATTAAACTAAATTTAATTTTTTTTTTTCAAATAAATTATTACGTATGCGGTTGTTGTCCAAGATAAAAAATTTCCTTTAAAATTTTATAAATAACTGAAAGTTTATAAGAATCACATGGTTCTCGTTTTGATGTGAAAACTCCCTATAACTAAATCCTATTTTCACAAGAATTAGTTTAACATTGTATAAAAATATGGGTAGTCAAAAGCGTATACATGATAACTCGCTTAGTCGAATTTTTATTAATTTATAAGCTATTGATTTCAAAAAATATTTTAGTCAATTTCCACGCTCCATGTTTTCTTAGAATGAAAACTAGCTAACGTGAATTGCAAAAAAATAACTTAGTGAGTTTTTACAGAACGACGTCAAAATAATGTTTAGCATAAATCGATGACTAAAACAATATTTTGGCGTGTCTTATAACATATATTATATATCATATCGTTATATACTATCAAAGCCAATCTATATTTTATATTATTATAAACTTTATTTTAATTCATCCTACCATATCATTTTTATAATTGGTATTCCAACAATAATCTTCAGTTCAATGCTAACAAATGTGCTTTTATTAATTTTTAAACACCGATTATGTCCAATTTCTTATCCATATTCTTTTAATAGCCAATTCCACAAGTTACATTAATTAAAGACTTAAGAGGTACATTTCGATAGTAAGCTTCATCTTCATTACTCTAATATATTAAACAAAGCTAATCTTATGCTCGATATTATTAAATATTGCACAAGAGAATTATTGTATTAAAATCTCTTTATACTTGATCAAACCTAATTTAAAATATGTCAATCAAGTATGGTGTCCTTTTTTTGTTATTTATTTAACAATCCTTAAGTGAGTCCAACTACTCGTATACAAAGTGTATTGAATATAATCAAATATATCAGTATAAAACTGAATTTCCAAATATGCAATTTATATAATTCAATGTAAACAGTGTAGGATAATAAAAAACCACAAAACTATAACAGTACCAGCAAGATTCACTTATTATAAATTAATTAAACATTGTAATAATAAAACAAAGATAAGATATATCACTATAACTAAACGTACTGTACATACTTGTCCGTCTTATTATAAAGACTTAAATATAATTAATTTAATAATATATACAGTATTCTTGTAGATAGAATCGAATCGGTTAAAAAAAAATTCTTAGATTTGCTCCTTATAAACATAGAATAAACTTATTACATTTCAATACTCCTGAAAATGTAGTAAAGAGGCTGATATTGTGTTTCTAATTGAATTACGTATATGTAAAGGCAACATTTTGTCTCTTCAACTGTTTGCTATACTTAAATTTATCTGCTAAAATATTTAATTTTCAGTTGGATCGAATTAATTATGGTGAATATTAATCAATTAATACGATAATGTGTCTCTGTAATCTCTGTAATACATATAAGCCCAACATTTTTTTTGTTCTTTATTTTTTTAAACTATTACTTAAAAACTAACTAAGAACATGCTTTATATTAAATTATTTAAATAAAAAAGATTTTAACAAATTTCTAATGTAATAATTAACATATTTAAAAATTAAGACCTAGCATTAACTTTTCCATAACTAAGCTATCATTAAAAAATAATCTGTAATTGTGATAAATCTTCTGATTGATCTTTGACCTGGCTTCTAAATTGAAGTTATTTTCATTGACAGTAAACATACCAATATACAGAGGCACATTGTCAGGTACTAGGACCTCTTAAATAGCATAATTCAACTTTATTGTGTCTATACTAAACATAGCTCTAAACAATATTATATACATATTAAAATAATAATAAAGAAAAAATAAAAAAAAAAAACTTCAATGAAACGTCCATCTTCTGATCAAAACTCAAACCATTAACCTCATAATTAGTATTCAGATGACAAAACCATATCTATATCGACTATTAATTTATAACATAAATTATACAAAACATTTTGAAATTCTAAATACTAAGATTTACCCATTTTTTTATTAAAATCACTTTTTTTGATTTATTCAGGTATTTTCTGGTTAAACGCTTTAACTGTAATTCGCTGTAGTAGCAATACATTCAAACTCGCATTAAAATAAAATCCTATATAAAAGATATCATACCATATTTCTTTAATAACAGTTGAACGTTATAACTTTGTATACGTCATGGTATACTCAAATATTAGAGCTTTAAAATTCAAATTGAGTTCTATACTAGGATTTAAAATGTTTAGTTTTTTTTGTTTTTTGTTTCTAGAATATAAAAATAAGCATAAAGTTTGAAATTTTGAATATTGCTCACTTTTCATTTTTTTTTTACTTAATATTTTACCGTTATTTTGTTAGGAATAAAATATTCAAAAATTTTATTTTTTGTTTTTAACTTTTTTGAAAAAAATAATAAATATAACAACAATAACAACAAAAAATCGGTTATTAAGTTATATGCAATTTTTAAAAAATATATATATATATGTATATTTCGCCATTTTATCTCTTTCTTCTAAAGCCACCACCTTAATTTCACTATCTCTTTCTTACTTACATAGTAGACAAATTTTTTTTTGAACACAGTACATTATAACGATGGGTACATATATCATAATATCGGTAAACATTCATGTATATTTAAAAAAAAAAAAATGATAAATAAAATATAAAACCCAACAACAACATCAAATAATAAAAACAATAAAAAGAAAAGCAAGCAAAAAAACAGAACAATAAAGTTAAGGATACAAATAACATTTAAAGGTAAAGGATTTACTCAAGAGTCATGAAGGATAATAAATGTCAAATAGGATTTTGCCTTTGGTATTAAAATGACAAAGGAACATTATGTATTAAAAAAAAACAACAACAAATTTGCCATCGGTTTTCTTTTTCTCATTGAATTTTTTCGTCCTTTTTTTTATTGTTATTATTTCTGTTGTTACTGTGTATTAAAATATGTAAAAATCCTTCCTTTTTCTTTATCGAAACAAGGAAAATGACTTAACAACCATTTCTAGGTGTATACATATATATATTGAGAAAAATTGCAAGAATTTGCATATGTTTGTAGTCTAGTGTTATTTATCTATTAATAAAATGGGCGAGTATACATTTCTAAGATGCAGTATGTTTCGTTAAATATATATATATACATCTATTTATATATGTACATAAAAAAAATGTATGTAAGAACTTATGAAAGTTATGTACACATATACTAATGTGTATATGTATTTTTTTTTATAGTTTTTAATAATATGAAAATAAAAAAGAATTTCCATTGTTGTCACAATTGATAGACAGAATGTTAAAGAGTTTATATTAAATTAAAAAAAAAAAATGTCTGTAAGTCTGAGGATTCTGATATGAGTACAATTCATACATACTTATATATGTGCAATGTACATATAAAATGTGTTAATTTTTTCTGAGGTAAAATATTTACAAGAAAACTTGTCGTACACAATTAAATAAAGTTCAGTTTTAATATTTTTCTCTATAAAAAAAATTGTTTATAACTTCATTTCAGTCAGATGTCATAAAATCAAAAAAATATTACCAAGAGAAATTTTTGATAGTTATTTAGAGAGCATCATTCTGTTTATATATTAAAAAATTTTGACTGAAAAATAAAACGATTACCGTTAACACGTTCAGAATCAGATTGGTTGCCGTTTGATATAGAATTTTATGATGAGTCCATATCAACCTCCTGGGTTTTGACGGCGTTTGATATGATTTGATATTATAGGCACGATACGATCAGTATTCTATTGGATGTTCTATATTGGATCAAAAAAACTTATTTGAAGAGGATCCAGCAAACAAATATAATAAAACTAACAAAAGAATATCAAAATATGTAAAAAACAAAATCTCATTCCTTTCATGTGATCAGTACCACAGAAACAAAATGTAATCAGATTTGAAAATGTTTTTTTAAGTTAATTTTAATAAGTTTTTCACATTAAAATTAGTTAAAATACTAAGAAAAAAAAACATACTAGTATATTCGATCGGTAAAAAATCGTACTCACTTTCATTATGAGCTGTTTTCCATCATTTCAATTTATTTATTTATTTATCAATGGACCTGTAGATAAGTCCGGGCCTACTTCACTACTACTACCTACTTCATTTCAGGCCTACCATTTCAATTTATACTTGGTTAATTTTTTATTTATTTATCTTGGACAACAGCCATTGGACAAAGTGTAGCACGATGGATTAATCAATAAAATACAACAAAAGCTATCAGTTGAGTCTCATCTACTACTAAATTCGTATATATAACCAATAGACGCTTCAGAGTTACATTGAAATCCTATATGTAACAGAAGAACATGAAATCAATGCCGGGGTCCCACAAGACAGTGTAGCAGGATACCTAATATATACATCTGATATATTGGAAAACAGGAACACAACACATTAACATCCACCTTTTCAGACAATACTGTAATTTTAAGCTACCATTCAAATTTACTTACATCATCTACAAATTTGCAAGAATATTTGCACCAGATACAAGAATAGCTTTATGAGAATAAAACTGTATCTACATGTAACTTTCTCGTTAAAGACTAGGACCTTCCAACTTGTTAGATTTGAATAAACCAAAAGATAGACTATTGTTATAAATTATTGTCATTTTTGTTTGTCAAGATTCAATAAATTCAGTTGAGAGGGGAAAATCTTAGACAACATCCAGATACGTATAATTTATTTAAAAAAAAATATTAAATTTAAATTTAATTCTGGTCATAGATGAAATGCGGCAATTTGATTAATTTAAATTTTTGTATGTTAAAATGACTTATACATTGGTTGCAAATTTAAATTTCTAATTGAAAATTTAAAAATTTTTTAAGAAATATTCAATTTCGCTACGTCTTCTTTTAAATACATAACTATAGCTATTATTTAAAAGAATAATAACGAAAATCAGTTTTGAAATGGTTCAGATATTTGTACCGTACTTTTTTTAATTTACAGATTAAATATAATGATTATAAATTTTATTAATGTTCGCGAACTGTACTTGAGACAATATGGTATAAAACTGCTAGATACTTGCTGTACATTTCACTCTAACTTTGGACTTGGACTTTTATTGTTAGGAAATGAATATTAATAGGAAGGTCAAACCAATTGAGATATATTTCAAAAATTATGTAATGGAAAATTAAGTAATTTTACACTTCATCATGTCGAAGAAGGACGAATAAATTGAAAATTATCTATATTATAAAAGCAATTGATTCAAAATTAACAGAATTGTGTTCTTTACCACATGTTATGATTCATTTACATCCTTACATCACCCACTGCAAAATCAAAAAAATGTTTCGTTAACAATATTGTGATGCTCTCTCAAACCAACTTAATGCTAATTACCACTATATACAATGTTGACTATTTAGAACTGTTGAAGATACAATAAAAAAATGTTAATGAACTGTTTTCACATTTCGGGAATATGCAAAATACTAAAAATCATCGAATTTTTAAACGAAAAATCTCGATATTTTTTATGTAAAAGAAATTACAAACAAAAAAACAAGAACATAATTATTTTTAACCATCACAAAACGAAAAACAGAATTATGAATCATTGCAGTACAGTATTTAATATACTAAAAGTTAATTCTATCTAAGTTACTGACAATAAAATACAAAATAAAATCCAAAACCTATACTCTTCTTATTTTTCTATGGTAGAAAACAGGATTATTAACCATGAGAAAAATTTTAAAACATAGTTTGTAGTCAATAATAACCAGGATCATTCAGTACTTAATACTTTCTAACATGATTTATTTTAAATTTTCATATAAATATTTCCCAAATTATCTACAAGAATTCAACTACAAATTCCATTCTGATATATTTTTTTTTTAATAAAAATTTTAAGTAAAAATGTTTTTACTTTATAAATTTAACTCTTTACAAAATCTTACTTATATGAATTGTGGAAATTTAATGACAAATTATTTTATCAGTTTATTTTATTATTATAAATGAGTTTATAGCTTCAAGCAATTAGCACTATACAAACAAACACATGTATATTATAATATATAATACATTATGACATTTTAGTTAAGAAAATAAACTTTATTTCCTATTTATATATATATATCACATTAATGTTTTGGTATACAAACAGCTCTAATGTTATTTTTATTGAATTTAATATACTTTGATGTTGAACAGAGAGTATCTACTTTTTTTTCCAAATAAATCAACAAAGAAGAAACCATTAACAATAATAAAAGTTCAATATAATATAATAAAAGTTTGCCTAAAAAACTTTTAATATATATATATATATATATTAAATATAGAATTGTACAAAAGAACAATACAATAGGTACGAATACATTTAAAAATAAAAATAAAATATCTTCTAATAGAGTTGTTTTTTTGTTTTTTTTTTGTTTTTCTTTTCTTTTCAAATATGAATTGAATAATGGAGAATGAACATGATAATAATAGAATTTAATCGATTTCTTATTAGTTAACAAAAAAAAAAACAAAAAAACTTACTAACAAATATAAGTATATATAGCTAATAGATCCTTAAATTATCCTTACTATAAATGTACTCCAATATCCTGTATTTATATACATATATATAAGAATCTATCATAATATTATTATTATTTTGATTGTAAGCTAGAGGTATGGTTTTGTTGTTGTTGTAAAGAAAATGAATGAATCAGTACAAATATAAAATTATATATTTTATAGATATATGTATATTTTATATATATACAATCATGATGTACATTCAATATTACATTCAATATAACTAACAAACTAACTGTATTTTGCAGATTGATTTTGAAAATTTAGTTTGTCGAAATTGAATTAAGTTCTTTTTTCTTGTTTGTTTTTTTTTACGGAACAGGAATACAACAGTAGGATCTAATGTATCTCTAAGTTTTCCTGTTTTATTTGCTTTTTTTTTTTTTGTTTTTCGTAAGAGAGGAAGCATTAATATTTCGATTTTCTGTTTTTTCTAGTGCGACTAAGAAATGAAATGAGAATGTATATGTATGGATATCAAATGAGCATTTATAATATGTATGTGTAGATTTTATATCAATATCATAATCAATAATGTATCAATCAATATCTGTAATTTTTTTTTGTACCGGAGATAATTATGTTTTTTTTTGGAGCAGGGAGGGGTTTTTTTTATTTAATTTGTTTTGGGTTTATTTATAAAGTTGATTTAAATTGGAATTTAGGTGCCGATGTGATGTTTTGAAGTATAGTTGTGTCATTTGATTATCATTTGAAATTCAGCTCAGGGCATAGATGGTTAATTATATTTTTCTTTTATTCAAAATATTCCTAAAATAATGATTTTTATCAAATTCGTTGAAAATATTATTTTGGTAATAACCTGAATGCTGATTTTGAATGCTGTTTGGTAATAACAATGGAAATATACTATTTGAGAAGGTCTATTTGGTGATATTAGTATAGTATAGTTTTCCACATTTAATACGTAATCTTTCTAAAATAGTAAATTTCACTGGAAGTCAAACACACATTTTCAATACAAAACGTCATACGGTTATGTCCGAAATGGCTTAAATAAAAATGTTACTGTTTTCGTACGATATGGCGAAATATGTATTAATTAATTGAAGCAGAAAATTGACGTATACATTAAATATTCCATATTATGCAGTAAAAATTGCAGTATCATACTTAGTATTCTAATTTCTATTAATTTCGATTTTTCATTATGATTCCATATAACACAAAATTGGTATTTACTGTCCATTAATTGTATATTATACAAGTTGGGATCACTAGTCGTTGTTTTTTAATTTTGTGTATGGAATAATATAGCAGCAATACATTAAACAGGTATAGTATTACTTCCAACAAACAATAAGCAATTTCGCTAGCTTAATATAAAATTTGATCTGATCGAAAATGGATCTGAGATAGACTAAAGCTTAATACAATCCAAAATAGCACAATTTTAAATTTCGGTTAAATTATATTTGCCTATAAAATAAGACAAGTTTGACAGTGATATCATTTTTTCTATAAATCGTAATAAACGCGCTCTGCTCCTGACAAAATATCATAGTCGGTATTATGTTTAATTCGAATCGAAATCATGTTTCACAACTTTTAAAATACTTATTCCTTTTTTTTTTTGTTATTCTCTTTTTTTCATTGATTCATTTTATTTAACAAAAAAATATACAATATATATATGCATATATATATAGTTATATATTATATGGTTAAAAATCTCCAGATAGTATACAAGTAAATTACTAACTTTTTAACACCATTACAAAAACCTATCATCAACTAAATAACAAAAACAAAAAAATAAACAAAAATAAAATTTGAAAAAGTTTTGTAGTACCAGCTTTTCTTCAATGTATATAAAAAAAAAATTAAATGTATTTATAGATTTCAATAAGAATGCGTTCACTATGTATATATGAACGTGTGTGTATCTTTCCAACACTATTCAATACTTTAGTTTAGGTATCTGTCCTTTTTATTATTTTTGTTTTTTTATTTTATTTTTTTTTTATTTAATATGACGAAAAATGTATTATAGAAGTCTTAAGTAGCTTCTAAATTTCTATAGAAAAACAAAAACAATAAAATAAGAACAAAAAAATAGTATTAGAAAATTTTTTTTTTAACTTTTTCCAAAAATTAAATTACAAGAAACATCAAAAGTTCCGATGATATTTTCAAAAAGTTTTTTTTTTTATATTAAAATAATTGGGAAAAGAAGAAAATAATGGCAAAAACATATAGAAGAGACACCAAAAATACATTTATGCTTCAATTGAATCATCATTTAACTTTTAACTTTATATTTTTCGATTTTTATTTTATTATTTTTTTGTTTTGAAAAATAAACTTTAAATAATATAAAAATTCAGCATACAATTTGAATTGCTTTGTATTTATGTAAATACGGATTGCCTTCAATATTACTGATTTCATACTATCAAAGAACATTAATAAAAAGAATCCCATAAAAATTTTTAAAATATTATTTATATCTAGCGGGTCGCCACATTACAACCCCCTTTCTCAATTATTTGCAAAAAAAATTTGCTGTTTAAACGAATTATCTACATACGAATATAATATGAATACCTACATAACTAAATAATAATTAAATATCAAAATATCAATGTAGGTCCTATTGAATGGATTGAAATAAGTATGTGGTTAACATATTATATATTATTCGATACTATATTATAAACAAAATAAAAAAATATCTGCATAAACTGGGCAAATTACAGACCCATATCATTTACTGAATCTAATAGTAAAATAAAATAATTTCTAGAAGACTAGAATAAAAGAAAAATTGGTCGATCTAAGAACACTTGAAAAACAACAATAGAGATCTTGTGAGACACAAATAAATAGATTAGTACAAAATAGAATTCGTGATTAAGGCTGCCAAAAGGATTAGAAAAACCATAAAAATATAAATGGCCATAATAATCCCTATTTCATCAACTGATTTCGAGAACAAAGTTTTATTTAAATAAATTGAAAAATAAATTATTTGCGTGCCATATCGTATTTTAAAACGTGCCAGAAATACATAATATAATACTGTGTTGAGATATGGCAATAATCGCTCGCATCACCTTTATAAATATTATTATTTAATTTATCATTTTCATTGGGAACATTTCCACTACAATAGAAAAATTCTTACGTAAGACCAAGCCACAAAAAAGATACCAACAATTTAATAACAAACTTTGGACTCATGCAAGATGAGATATATAGACCGGTATAATATTCACAATCGAAGATAAATCTTCTGTTAAATTTTATCAACGTTGTTTTTTTTGTTTTTGTTAACAATACCTGAAATCCTTCTCGTCCAAGTAATCATTTGAACTCACTTATAATATTACAAAAACGTTACGATCAATGCACGAAATTAGAATCCCAATTTCTACCAGCAACATTTTCAAATATCCAAAATAAAAAATTTGGTACCAATGCAAAAAAAAAAATTAATTTTCAATAAATTAAATTTTTAATTAAATCCTACTAAAAATCCTGCTTCTTCACTTTACACATTCCATGAATGCATCATTTAAAGATGAAAAGATAAAACTGATGAATACAAAATGCAAAAAGAAAAAAAGAGTTAACAACAATATGGTGACGAAACGAAATAATAATAAAAACTGTTATTGTATACAAAAAGTTCACAACATAAATAAAAATATTTTTAACCTCTTTGAAGTACCGTTAAATTGACCGATTATATAACGGTCGTTTAAAGTTATTTATTTAATATATTTTTTTTTGCTGTTGTATTTCCTCTTCTTCTGTTCATTCTTCTTTCGTTAATTTCATGGTGTGTGTGTGTGTTTTGGTTGAAATTTATATTTAAACGAATACGCAAAGTAGGTAGGTATCGAATTGATTATTGTTGATACTTAGGAATGAACGTTTTATAACAAGAGAAGAGGTAAGCAAATAATGAGTGTAAAATTTTATGAACGCGTAGCTAGCAGCACACATAAACAATCAAACTGACTAAATAGATAATAAACAGAATTACAATAACGTAAATAACAATAACAAAGAAATGCTTTGATTATTTTACGGCTTTTGTTTATTACACGTGAAACTATAAAACTTAAATACAAGTGCGAAGCAGAAAGAAAGAGATAAAGAATATTTATGATTTAAAAAAAAAAGTAAGTATATTAATTAAAGTTGATCGTTTGACTATGTATGTAGTAAATTTACTCCAATTTGAATTTGTATGCAATTAAGACTGTAAGAAAATTTTAATAAATTAAATTAAAATATTTTTAATATTAGCAATCATAAAAATAAAATATTGTTTTATATTATATAGTCATGTAATTCAACAAATCTTGTATCAATTAATTAATACAAGAACTAAATATAAGAATATAAGAATTAAAATTCTATCTCTGTAGTCGAATCGGTAAAGGGACAGAAATCAATTCAATTGAACGATGTTATGACAACTAAAAATCTGGTAAACACAGGTTCAATACAATTTAATTGGCAAATAAAAATTATAAATTCGACTAGACGATAGGTTTTATAACAACACTAAGTTGAATAACAAAAGTAGGATAAGTCAACTTAAAAGTTTCAAAAACAAAATGAATCAGAGACATATAAAAGTCAAATACAATTAAGACGTTTGGGTCTAATTAAATTTAAAAATTAAACTTAACTTTAAAAAATCAGTAAAGTTTATTTTGCATATTCTTGAGTTAGACGTGGGTTACTAATTTTATTAATTTATATATGTATTTATTATTGGTTAGGTCGCCACAGCCCTATTTGTTTCCATATCGTCTTTAAATGTAGTTGTAAAACAGTTCCTCTAACATTTCTGCAGTGCACCTGGTTGTCGGTTATTTTGTGGTTTGCTGTCGTGTTCTATAAGCTGGTCTTAAATCATTCATCCCTGACAGGTCATTTAATGTTCTTTTTCTATTTTAGATGTAAAATTTAACTGCAATAAAAATATTCCATTTTACTGAATTTCTTTATAATCTCTGATTTATCACTAATCTTGTCTTTAATATTTTGATTAGTTAAATTTTAACTAAATTTTAATTATATTTTCAACTACACGATTTAAATATACGGTTTTAAATTCACAAATAATTTTATTTGATTATAAATATCGATATTTAAGAAGCAACATACTTTTTTCATCATTAACTACGACTAAATAATATTTGGTGAATACACATTATAAACAACATATATTTTTATTTAGTGTTGAATTCAATTTGTTTCTTTACGACATTGCTATGGTTTGGACAAGACTCTACGTTAATCATATTTAATCCTGAATAGTATTATTTATCGTATTTCAAATGACTTTGAATACCTAACAAACCGAATATTATATTTTCAATATTAAATAAAAATTATAATCTAGGTTTTATTTTTATTAACTTTTAACTTTTTAACTTCTTTTAAATATTCCAATCACATGCATTTGTTTATGAAAATGTATTTTTACTTCAATAACTTAAATAAAATTACTCTATATACAATTTACTACAATTTTGTAGTAAATAAGTATATTAAATTATCAATATAAACCATATTTAAAATAAAATACATTACGAGTGTATGAGCAGAAAAAAAAACAAAACAGAAACACTATTAATTAATAATAATTGTAAGTTAATAGTAGAAGTATAATAATATGGGTGTATCAATATCAGTTGAAAATTAATTAAACAACAAATTTATAAATTAAGTTATAGTAATAACAATAACAATAATAATATTATTACTATTATTATTACATATTATTATGTACATAATTTTAAATAGTCTAGCCTAAAAAATATAAACAAGGAAAGAATATATTAATAGTTTACTATAGTAATACGTAAAAAATTGGCATTTAGGATTGCCAGCTTGAGTTTTTTAAATATACACACAATTAAATAAAAAATATTTTCGGTATTTTTTTTACAATAAAAATTTAAATACTACGAAAAATACCTGTACCGAGTTTATTTATTCACTACTGATTTATTTATTTATTCTGAGCTTAAATCATTTTACTTTACAATTTATGTTTTTATTCTATGTTGCAAATATGACTATTTTTTATTTATATTACATGACTTAATTTTATTTGACTTAATAATACTTACTTACAATATCTTAATTTTGACCAAATTAAGTAGAATTTACATTTTCATCTTATTCTCATTTTTTATCGTGTTTTTCTAAATAATTCGTTACTTCGCTAAATACTATATTACAATAGGAAACAAGTTTTTAAAATGGGTATTAGATTTGCATCTATATATATATATTATATAGTATATCTATATATGAATATTAACTTATATCATTCATTTATAATCTATAGGGAATATAATCTATAGGAATATTTACATTTAAAATCTTATATAATTAATATAGAGATCAGCGCAAAATATTTGAGACATACTTTATCACAATAGATAACGTATAGATCAATATATAGAGACTTTGGGATAAGGAAATCGGAGTTGCTCAAGATCGATAAATTTAGAGAAATATAGTGAAGAAAGATTACATTAACCTGTAGTGCTACAAGATGATGAGGACTTAATGTGACTATATAATTTGTATCAAATATGCGACACATATCACTTAAGCAATAATTTAAGAACATTTTTTATTTCTTTTTATACAAAACGGTATAGTTATATTAAATTTTTATTTTAATAATTTTTTCTAATATTTTCGTAAATGACATTAACATCCATAAATTCTACCCTATGGCACCAAAACATGATGTAAAAAACATATTTTTTTCAATCAAAATTTCTCGAAAACTGGCATTAAAATGGAAAATATAGAGCTCATTTTTTTTTTTTAATAATCTGGAAATCTCAATTCATACAATCTTTTATACACGAAAATGTAGACTGTTACAAATCTAAAGGAAAAAAAAATATATATATATATAACAAGATATAAAATGAAATGAGGAATTAAATTACAAACCAAAATCTTATTAGTATGGTGGTGGTATTATTGTATATCTTTTACTTCTTTATAACTGTGGTTTAGACTGTTGTAGTAATGGTAAATAGATAGTTGCGGTTTCTTAGCTAGAAATTAAATCTAATTCATAACAATATTTAGTGGTTTTATTTTGCACAGCCATCCTATACAAATAGATTGAAGAATAATATCTCCTTGTTTATTATTATTATTTAATGTAATAAAAATTATAACAGTAAATTTATTTTAATAAGAATTATGACGTAATAACTATTGTGTAATAATAGAGGAGTTTTCTTTCTTTTCTTTTGTTTTAGATCTTAACTTATATATTATTATTATTATTTTCAATTGATTATTATCGAATTACTATCCACTTAATTGAAATTAGAAATACAATTTCAAGTAGTTTTAAAAGGAGTTAAATTGAAATAATATTGTGGCGGTGAATTATTTCATAATTTTTGAGATTAAAAGAAAAAAAAAATATTAAATTATAACTAATTTATTATTATTTTTTTAATTTATTAATGCGATTTTTTTTTTCAATAAATTTTTTTTAATTCATTTATAATATAAAAACAAAATTTGAAAATAAGTGTTTAAATTAAAAATAGGTTCTTCTATTATTAATTTATAACTACTTTTTTATTTTTAGTAAAAAAAAATTCGGTTGTAAAAGTTAGAAAGTACAAACGTAAGGGCTTATTAAATTATTTGGTGAAAAAGCTTACAGCAATATAACAAGGAAATTCATTAAATTTTCTTAAATCAATGCCAATATTTTGGATTCAAAAATATTACATTGTGGTACAGAGTGAACGCAATTTGAAAACTCCATTTAACTTTGAAGTTAATAAAACTAATCATTATAACGGTACATTTTTCGATTTTCAATAAATTTTCACCATATATTTTATTTTATAATCCATGGCATAATGGTAAGCTAAATTAAATATCGATGACATTTATAGAATACTAATCTAAGTGTTTTGTGAGAATATTTTAAATTACACAAGGATACGTACACAAGGATGACTTACAAAATTAAGTACAAAAAGTTTTAATACAGTTTAAATATTGTTATACTACCGGATAAAGCTTTTATAATCACTTCATTTCAAAATATATAATACAAATTTGCTACATTTTGTAAAACCATTTTGACAATATAAATACATACATACATTTTGACGTTTAAATTATAATTTTATGTTTTTGTAATATAAATTGGTAATAAACTGACTTTTGGTTTATATTTCGTTACATGAAAATTAATATTGCCAGATCTTCTTTCAATAGGTCAGCACATATTTTCGGCGGAAAAATATATTTCATTCAAATATCTTGTAACAATTTTAATAATTTAATTAGTTCTGGTAACTTTATCTTATCTATGACATATTATATGCAAAATGTAGTCTTAAGTTTTTTCGCTACACATTATGCTCTTATTTTACGTTTCACCTACGTATTTTAAACATTTTCGAATAGTGTACATATTTAACAACTATTGATATACGTTTTGGATGATGCTACATTGTAAATGTTACGGTTTCACTGCATTTTGGAAGTTACGGATACTTTCATTAAATTTTTAACTTGTATTTGTGGAAAAAAAACTTCTTTGAATCACTCTGTTAAAGTACATTTACTGTTTCATACATTTTACGAACTGTTTCAATAAGGAAATTTTATAAGATTTATCTTAAATTCTAAATAGCTTTAATTAATATTACTTGAACTTATCTTCTAAAATTTAAAATCTGCAAAAATCTTTAAATGTCTACAAATTGAATCGGAACCATTGCATTTTATAAATATTTAGATTATCTACTACGTATTTTAGATAAAAATAAATTATCAAAATAAATATGATTTAAATCTCTTTCTCTCTCTCTCTTTTTTCAATTGATAGTTTTCTTCTACTCAATCAACTGTCAGATTAAACAAACAAAAAAATTTTTTATTTAATAAAAATAAAAATATATAAAAAAAAAACATTCTAATTATATAATTATGGACATATCATACAATCAATTACTAATAGCTACCGGTATTAACAAAAAAAAAAACACAGAAATTTACTATTAGCATTATTACTGTTATTAATCCGTATATTAATTATCTTTTTTTTTTGTTTGTACAATTACGATAACATTTTTGACAACAATTTATTATTAATCATATTTATTAATTTAAAGAAGCCATTTATAAAATATATATACATTTTTTTTTTTGGTCAATCAAATTATACAGCTGTCATCTTACATAATTAGAGTAACTATGTATGAATTAAAATTAACTTAAAATATGTATGATTTTTAAATTAACTTGTTTGCAAGAGAATTTAATAAAAATTGACAATATTTAATAGATTTAAATATAAAATTGAATAAATGTAGTATAGGTCAAATTTTGGTGTCTCAATTTAGTTTGAAAATGGTTTCACTTTTAGAAATGTTCTAGTATTCAAATTATTATTTGGGAGTTGTGTGCGTAGAATATATATTACGTTTGCAGGAAAAAAGAAATAAAGAAAATAAGATATAGTTATTAATATATTAAAATCTAATATTTTTTTCGATATAAAACTGAGAAAATCTTTGAAAATATAATTTTTTTCGTAAGTCATAATAATAAATAAATAAAAGTTAATTTTTATGGTAATTTTAATATACAAATTTCAAAAAAGTCATTAAACTCAATACAAATAATTAAATTTCAAAAATTAAATACGTTTGAAAGATAAAATGTCCAAGATGTTGTTTATTTCAGAATTTATAATAATGAAAATAATTTTTTGCATTTTGCAAAACTAGATTCAAATGCAAGATGAAATAATTCCAAATTTTATTGAACTTAATGAGTGATGTTAATATCATCCAAAAAATTGTTAATTAAATTGAATTTTGAATAACGTAAATAATAAAAATTTTTCTACAACCCTTGCAATTTAATTAATTGAATAAAGCCAAAGTTAATACAACTTAAAAATGAATAGCAAAATAAAAATTAATTTAAATTCATAGCATCCATTTTCTTGTCTCTGTTTGCTCTAATCCTATATTTCTTGCTATTTTTTGTAGTTTTATTTTAAATTTTGTTTGTTTATTGTCAAATATTTTTTTTAATTGCGAAACAATATGTTTATAATTTTGCAAATAAACTTACAAATTCTAAAAATTATTTAATTATTTATATTTATTTAATTTTTAATCTTCTAATAATAACTACTTGTTTAATTCTTTGAAATAAGCTATGATTATGCTGGCTATATGATACCCAGAAATTTGTTTATTTTTAAACTTTAAAAGCTGGGCATTCACTCTGAAAAGAAAATATGGATGAATATTTTTTGACAATGAAATCAGTTACGATAAGGGATCCTAAACAATATATTTGTTTATTTATAATTTTTTGAAGGCAGAGAAAATAAATAATGTGGATTTATATTTCTTAGTGTTTACCAAACAATTTACATTAACTTATTTGTAGTTTTTCTGTTTTAAAAAGGTGTTCGTTTAGAAGTACCGGGTACGGTTTCGAACCAAATTAAAAATTTTACAAATTAATTAATTAAATTAAATAACTAGAACTATTATAAAATAAAATGTAAATAATTAAAAGTGAATAATAGTTTTATAACTGCACCACTACACTTTAAATTGAAAAATTAAAAATCATAAAATCCCCAAATCCGGACTTAAAATTTTTTTGGTTTTTTCCTAAAAAAAAAAAAAAAAAAAAACAAGAATTTCAAGTTCACGAATATTTTTTCATCTTAAAATCCAAATAATACAATAATTGTATTAAATTTTAACACATTTTATATTCGTCGTGTGTTCAGAATTTATAAAAGGTTTGAAAATTAAAAAAAATTTAAATTAGCATAAAGAATTTTAACTGGTTTTGTTTTGGGGATTAGTTATCGTTTAAATTACAAAAAAAAAAAAACAAAACGTTTAAAAGTCTT
The DNA here is from genome assembly GCA_963942445.1 of Argyra leucocephala. NCBI lineage: Eukaryota > Metazoa > Arthropoda > Insecta > Diptera > Dolichopodidae > Argyra > Argyra leucocephala. The sequence continues at coordinate 156,466,216 of OZ012677.1, read as the reverse complement.
TAATTTAAAACTAATAATAATAATAATAATACAAACAAAAACAAAAAAATAAATTAAAACCATGAATAATTTTGAAAATTTTAAAAGTAAACATCTGAGATTTAAAAAAATTAAAAATGGAAGATTTAAAATGGCTTTTTTGCCATGCCATATCATATTGGCAATAATAAATTTGCAGAAATCAATCAACATTAAATGTTTCAAAATATATTTTTTGTAAATTTTATAAATTAAGCAATTAATGATTTTAAAATAAATATTTTTGTTATTAAGTTATTTTATATTAAATTTAGTGATAATATTTCATTTCACTTTTTAAATTAAACAATTTTAGTAAATTTAATAAAAAAAATAATTTTAATAAATTGAATAGTCGTAATTTTAATGAAAATAAAAATGACTTAATGAGTGGTCAGATAGTTTCAACATAGTATTAAATATATTTATTTTGATTTCAATATCATCTTTGAATATACATGTTGATTGACATTGGGACTAATTCTGAAAATTGAATTTTGCGATAGGTAAAAAAACATTATATTTGGTATTCTGGGAAGAGAAAAAGGGATTACTATCGGTTTTTTTTTCCAACGGTTTTATTTTGAGGGTATTCTCAGAACCGATTTTTTATGTAGTTGTCGTAAAAAATGATAAATTTACCACAAAGAAATTTTTTTGAAGGATAACGAATGAGAATGAATCAGTTTATAGTTAATTTTTTTTATTGCATATTATAACCTATTATATCAGGTGCTGAAAATTTTCATTTTAAATTTAACAACTTGATTTCGAAAAATGTCTATTATTATTTAAAAAAAAAATAGTCGACCGAATTTGTTAGCTCATCATAATTGATAAAACAAACACCCAAATACCTAACATATTGACAAAATATTTCTATTAACTCAACAGTTCATGCTTGGCCTGATCTAATAGAAAAAGACCGAGAAAATTTAATTACATTACAGTTAACATTATTATATTAAATAAGTATAGATATGTTTTAATACAAGATAAGTATAATATTTTATTTATTAATATTTATTTAACAATAAATTAATAATTTATAAAGGTCTGATAAAGCCGGTATGGTGTTATCGAATCCAACCAATTCTAATATTGAAATATTGCAGCAATTTCAGTCAAAAATATTAAGACTAATAGCACGCACAACATGGTTCGTAAGCAAGATTAATCTCGTATCCAAACATGTCCTAGATCAAAACCAAACAAAAATATCCATCTAATCCAAATACTTGTTGGTTTCAAATGATGCTATAGTCGACTTAAATGTAATAATATTCTACAACTAACGTACTAAGAGAATGTCATAAATGATTTACCATTGTTCGCTCGTAAAATTAAAACAAAGAATTATACAAACTATTTAATCCATTAGAGACACATTTTACAGTTTACAAGGGACATACAAATAGTTTATATGGCCAATTTCATTATACAATTTTTCTTATATCTAATTTACATTATTAAGAGCTTATATACTAATGTATTTACACTTATAAGTTGTACATATTTTAATGTTAATTCTAAAATTCTAAATTGTATATTATAGTTGTATGACTATTGAAAGATAATTTGGAATAGTTGCAGGAATTAAAATTATGCATGTTTATGATAAAATATGAAAAATAAACTTCTTTCCTTTTTTTCACAGGCTTAAATATATTTTTTTATTTTATTAACTTTATAATAACAATTTAAATTAATAATTAATAAAAAGTACTGTCTGCTGATAGAGGCTAATGAATTATCAGTTTAGACTTAAATTATTTCAATTATCTCTAGTGCACAAATGCACAATTGACCACTACCCCACCACTACCCCTGATTTTTAACCCTTTATACCCTTTATATTTTAATCAAAATATTCGAGAATTAAAATCTAAGATGTTAAAATTTATAATATTGAAATTCGTATCAATCATGGTCAACATAAATCCAAGTAATATACCCCATAGAGGGATTGCTTTGTATATACGAAATGATGTAGCTTATAAGACACTTCAAAATTTTGAGTGCTCCAACCCAATTTATCAATATAATTGGATGAAAATACACGTCGATAAGCGCATCATTCACTTCTGTTTTATTTACAGATCGCCTCAAGCGAACCAGCTAGAAACTGATATGCTTATAGAAAGTCTATCTAATCAGATAAACTCAGTTCTGGAAACCACTCCCGAATCTGAGATTGTTTTGGCGGGAGACTTTAATATTCATAACAGGGACTGGCTTCACTTTTCTAGTCACAACAGTCCCGAAGGCAAACAAGTTGAACTTTTTTCCAACTTTTTCAACCTTTCTCAACTTGTCAAAAGCCCTACGAGGATACCAGACCGACGCGACCAGAACGGACATCTCCTGGATTTATTCCTAACTACCCATCCAGAGAAATATGCAATATCTGTTAACTCTCCGCTAGGTGGTTCCGACCACTGTCTTGTAAGCACAAGCTTCGAAGTAGGCACAACAACCAGTTCTTCTAAGTCTCCCAAAAGACTAGTCTGGCATTATCACCAAGCTGACTGGGAAGGCTTCAACAACTTTTTAAATGCATCGAACTGGTCGTTGTGTTTCCAATATAAAAATGTCAACTTTGCTGCAGAGGTGATTACCAAAAGGATTCTATTAGGAATGAAAACCTTCATTCCAAATAGCCTTAAAAGTATAAAACGAAATCCCTCAGCTTGGTTTAATGATATCTGCAGCAAAGCTCTGAAATCCAAAGAAGAAGCCTATAAAAAATACAAGAATAATAAAACTGTCAACACATATGAGAGTTATAAAGTGGTTAGGAATAAATGTAAAAAAAATTATCAATCAGCAAAAATTCCTGCACAACCAAAGGTTGAGACGAGAAATCTTTAATCTCCCTAACAACAGCAGGTCCTTCTGGACGTTTGCTAAAAGCGTTGGGCAAAATTTTTGCCAATCTTCATTTCCACCTATGATTGATAATAGTACAATTATATCAGATTCTGTTGGAAAAGCTAACCTTTTTGCAAAATTATTTGCAGCCAATTCCACACTCCCTAATACAGCCCAAGTTCCGCCAACAATCCCTGTTGTTAATTCTTCGCTTGGAAGGATATACTTTAGAACAAGAGCTGTAGTAAAAGTCTTGAAGAATCTTGATATAAAAAAATCTACCGGTCCCGATGGTATACCTGCGATTGTGCTGCGACACATTGCCCTCGCCATTTCTAAACCTCTGCGCAACTTATTCTATTTGTCCTTTTCTTCAGGAACTTACCCGTCCAATTGGAAAGTTGCCCAAGTTTATCCTATTCCTAAAAAAGGTGACAAAAGCAATCCTTCGAACTATAGGCCCATAGCTATTACTTCCATTACTTCCAAAACGATGGAAATCTTAGTCAATCAAAAGTTGAAGAAATATCTTGATAGTAGAGGTATAATTCATGATAGTCAATACGGCTTTCGAGCTCAGCGTTCCACCGGTGATCTCATGACATGCCTCTGCGAAAAGCTTAACACCAGTCTTCATCAATCTGGTGAAGCTGCTGTTGTAGCTCTGGATATATCTAAGGCTTTTGATCGAGTCTGGCATTCTGCTCTTATAGCAAAATGCAATGCTGTAGGCCTCGGTCCAACCTTTTCTAAATGGATTGAAAGCTTTCTCCTAAATCGATCTATCATAGTTTCAGTTGACGGTAGTTTTTCCGACCAACTTCAAATCAATGCTGGTGTTCCACAAGGCTCCGTCCTTTCACCCACCCTATTTCTCATTTTCATTAATGACCTTCTCAAATTAACTTTCAATCCAATCCATAGTTTTGCTGATGACAGCACTCTAGTAGCATCATATGATTTTCTTAAAACAAATAATGCTACAACTTCAGCAGTCAACTCCAAAAGAACAATGATGGCTGGTGCACTCAATCACGACCTAGCCAAAATTGTCGACTGGGGTAGAGCAAACAGAGTCGAGTTTAACACTTCAAAAACTCAAAGCTGTCTTGTTAGTAACAAGCTAACAACATTCGAACCAATTCTCCGACTTCAAAATGAAGTTATTCAGCGACTCAAAGACTTGAACATTCTCGGGATGCGAGTGAATCAAAATATGCACTGGAATGAGCATATTTTCGATATTGCGAAAAGCGCCGCCAAATGTTTGGGCTTTTTAAGTCGCTGCAAAGCTTATTTTTCATCTCCAGACCTCTTAAAAATCTATAAAGCATATATACGACCCAAGCTCGAGTATAACTCACATTTATGGGCAGGTGCACCAAAAGCTGCTTTAAATTTTTTGGACAAAGTTCAAAACCGCGCCATTCGTCTTATAGGCGACATAAATGTGACCTCATCCCTTATACCACTTGGTCATCGTCGTATTGTTGGAGCACTTTCTCTATTTTATAGATATCTACTTGGTGTTGGCACTTGTTCCGAGGAACTAAAGTCACTTCTTCCTCCTCTCAAGCAATTCTGTCGCATAACACGAGAGGCATCAAGTGCACACCCTTTCACAGTGGAAATTCCGAGATGGTTTAAGTCCGGCTATGGAAATTCTTTTATAGTAAGAACATCTCGATTGTGGAATCGCGTCCCAATCGAAGCATTCCCAATGAGAGAAGGATTTTTTATTTATGATTTACAGAAATTTAAGACGAATATTAACAACATTGTTCGCTCTTTCCCACAAAACTATTCTTCTTCCTTTTTCTTTCCTTTCCTTTAGCTATCCTTTCCTTTTTCAAATGGTCAACGGTACGCAAGTACTAAAAGGTTCAAAACCTAAGTTTTGGCTATAATATAAAAAAAAAAAAAAAAAAAAAAAAAGTAAAAATTAAATTAAATTTACTGTTATTATGTAGATATATATACCAACATTAAATATCATATTCTTCTTTTTCTGAACTCTTTGACCACAAATACATATGTACCTAAACGTGGTAAATAACTAGGGTTTATTAAACCTACTAAATATCAAGTGACATCAAAATTCAAAATGCATCACTTTTTTTCTTTGCAGTAAAAATAAAAAAACAAAAAATAAAAAAATAAAAAAAATTAAAAAAAAAAACAAAAAGCATAAACAAAAACCAGTTCTTTTCGTTTTGTTGCAGTTCTTAGAATTACCGTAATCTTTAAAAATTACCGTTTTATTTTACTTAACAATCTTTTATTTATACGTACATTATTTTCCTTATTGTTGTTGTTGTTGTTATTATTATTGTATATTGCAATAACCAGAAGAAAATTAATTTATATTCGATGCATTCTCTTCCTTATATTATTATTGCTTCTTTTATTTTCTCAATAAAGAATCTTCCTACCTAGGCCATACCCGAACACAAATTCAAGATTTTCTTTAGTACATAATAAGAAAATGTAAAATCCAATTTAGAAAATAATAACAAAAAAACTTAAACAATATAAAACGAGTAAGCAATAAATAAAAAAACAAAAACATGGTCACTTCAATGATATAAGACAAGGTTTGATACATTACATATTCTACTCTGCTGTACGGCTGTATATATACCTATATATACCTATACCTTTAACTTGACTCATAACCATGATAATACATTACCTTCCCAGTACCAGTATTAGGTAACTCATTCTGTATAGTAGGTTTTTTTTTATACTGGCATCATATTGCACTGTCATATATTGGGATTGTATATATACCAACAACATCAGGAATTTTGTTTAAGAGAAGATAAAATTCAGGCAAAAAAATGTTATATTATATGTTCTTTAACTTCAAAAATTAGTGTGGCCGTATTTAATTTTAAAGGGTAACAAATAAAATGTATATGTTATAAAGCTATTTTATTTCATTTGTATTGTTGAAAAAAACATGTCTATACCATAATTTTTACTATAATATATGAGCTTGGAATAATCGTCATTGATGGATGACACGAGACGACTGTAACAGAAGAAAAACAAGAAATGTGTCGTAAATCAATTCTTTTCATTTGAAATGAGTTAAATATGAATTTTTTTTTTCTTTCTTTTTATTTGTTTGATATCATTTAGGTGTCATTTTAAGTTAACATCAATATTCCATCTGTAACAAAATATTATGGCGATATTTTCCTTGTATGGTCCGAGTACAAAAAAAAAAAAAAAAAAAAACTGACAGTAAAAAAAATACAACAAACTAAAGAACAAAGATTCTTCCTATATAACGGTATATTTTCCAGAATATTTTATATAGAATCAGAAAAAAACAGCATAACTCAAAATAGGGTTGATTTTGAGTTTAAAAAAATTTTTTTTTTGAGAATTTACATATTAATATTAACTAAATATGATCAACCTTTATACCAAGCTCACAAAGTGTTTTTAATATACTATAGGATACCCATAATAGGTTAAAAAAATTAGGTTAATAACCCTTATACAAATAAAACACAAAATGTTGAATATAATCTTGTTTACAAGCTTAAGTTATACCTCTTAGAGCTCCAACTAAACATATTCAATAAAAAAAGTTTGAACTTACATATTTTTTTGAACACATAGTTTTTTTTATTAAATAAATTTATTTATTTGTAAAGGGCTTGTCACCACAGTAGGGTTCATCAAACCAGTGAACACATTATTGGAAGTCACAATATTTGTAAATCACAATATGTATATGAATTGTATTTGCTTACTATCATAATTTCATTAGGTAGCATGTTATGATTTAAAATAATAAACGAATCTAATACTCTAATATTGTCTGCCAAACTTCAGTGAATTAAAATAAAAAGCAGTGACACGAACCCAAAATTTAAATGCGAAACTTTTTCAAAATATTACCGCAAAAATTACCGATTCAGAAATAAAACAAAATTAAAAAGTACTAATTTTTGTTACCATCTTTCAAATAAATCATTTATAGAAAAATATATCCAAGCTCTAAACCCTTCATACAGTGAGAATAAAATATAAGTCGAATGTTACGACTCGAATAGCTAGTTTAAATTAATTTAAAAAACAGCTTTTATGTAATAAAGTAATTCCCACAATGTAAATATGGAACAATTAATAATTTACTCGTTTCTGTTCTATTGGATTCCTTTATGCAGAAGTCCAGTGGCGCTTTAGAATATTTTAAAATGGCATTCTAAATATTTATTATTTTAAACTATTTTAACAGTGTGTTAATTCAATGAGTTAAAATTAATTTTTGCAGTGTAATGTAATTGCAATAAATACGTAAATTTACATATCCGTCTATATTTTTGAATTCAATACTTTGTAAAATAAGAAAAAATGTGTACATACACCCTGTAACAACCTCTTAGATATTTTGTTTTATAATGAGTTATCTCTTGAAATAAATGAATTAAATAAATTTTTTAGATATGTATAGGAAATAGCAAATTATAAAAAAATGATTAAGCATAAATGAAAGTCAGTAACAATCACCAGCCGTATATGCCCCACGGATGGAGTTACAGGACAATGATGATGAATTATGAGTTACTACGGAAAATTTTTATAAAAATATAATACAAATTTCTCATTATCAATAGCAAAACTAATAAATCGGAGTTACAACAATCTCTCATTACATCACAGATATCTTGTTAATAGCTTTAAAAATTATAAAAATAACAAAAAAGTAACAACAACAAAATTCAAACATAAAAGTAAAAGAATAAATAAATAAATTCTTTTTGTCTTTTTTTTTATTCTATCTAGATTATTATATCTATCTCTCTCTATCACAATGCGGTAATTGAACTCTCTTTATTCGGTAAATTTATATATATTTTTTTGTACAAAGTTGACAAACACAGAATAAAATGCATGATATTTTACGATGAGATGTGCTGTGCTGTTACATACAATGTTTTGGTCGGGTGAAGATGGACAAAAAAAAAAAACGAATCAAATAAGAATAAAAGGGAGAAAAAAACTGATTATATTTTTTTCTACTCCATCTTATGTTTAACACCAAAATATACAAAAAAAAAAGAAGCATAATAAAAATATACTTTAGGGTCAGTGACCGTTAATAGCATTTGAATAAAAATCAACAGAAAACAAAAAAAAAATATCACATCTCAATCTCATCTCTTAAAAAGAAAGAATAAGAGAATAAAAGAAGAGTTCCAGTTAAGAGTTAAGTGGTGCCTAATTAATTTTAATTAAATATAATTTGTATTAGAAGAGACCATTTTTGGTTGGTGGGATTTTAAACTTTTTTTTTATTATAAATTTTTTTTTTGTTTTTTAAGACTTTTAGGTGTTTGTCAAATATTTGTGGAAAAATAAAAATAAATAAAAAAATTAAGAAAAAAATGTTCAAGTCATCTTACATTAAATATAAAGAGAAATTTTTGTAACGAAAATTTTGAATATTTTTTAACAATGATGTGAAATATTTTAGAAAAATTGAGCTGGAAAGTGTTATGCAAAGTTTATCTTAAACAATGGCCGAACCGTATAATGTCAATGTGAAAAAGTATATAATAACGCTGGTTTTATTGTTTTTTTTTTGTGTTAGCAAATTGACCTTTACGATAGTAATTATGATGTGTAAGTAATGAAATTAAAATACCAAAATTTAATAATAACCTCGTATGAACTTCTTATATAATAAATTTACGTACCAAAATTTAAAAAAATTGTTTAGTTTGATATTGTTCAAATAATAAGATGAAAATTTTTATTGTATTTTCATTGTTAGTAATTAATATAAAAAATATTTTAAGCCCTTTGTGTCCTAAGTATTACCAATTAGTAATATTCTATGAATTGGTTCATAACGTTGCCATAATTGGTCCTATGGAAACTAAATGTTAAGAAGCTTTGAATATGTATATAGAAATTGATTATCTAAATCAAATAATTACAAAAATCTTTGTGTTATATTTTTGTAAGTTACTGTTCTACATTACAAGAAACAAAATTTAACAAATAATCGATTGATTACTATACCATCAACACCGAAAAAAAGCATCAATTTAAATTAATTTAAATATAGCTTTAAAAACAAACAAAAAATAAACAATAAATTAATTTGAATTAATTTAACTCACATATACACTTTAAAAATATTTTGCATAATTACTTGAAGTTAATTAAAATCAACAATCTACAAATAATTTAAATTCAGTTCTTTTACTTAAATTATAAAACTCAAAAATTTTCATTAGGTACTTTAATTATTTATTTATGAACCTGTATTTACTTATATCTATACATATACTTATTCATATAATTATACATAATATTCTTCACTTTTCATTTTAAGTTTTATTATATTTTTTTCATTTTTCTTTTTTGCTAATTTTCCACACTTTAATTATAAATTCATAATTTTCATTTCACCGGACAATATTCAAATTAAACCAATAAATAATTCATAAAGAAAATAAACAAGAACAAAAACAAAAATATTATTATAAGCTCTTCAAAATCCTGATAGTATCCTGTTGTTATAATAATATATTAATTTAATACAAAAATATCTACTTATATGTGTACATATGTAAATAAAATTATGTGTACCCTGTTGTACCTACAAGAATTAAAAAAAATTTTTTTTTTTAAACAAAGGGTGTCTTAAATAATTACATCTAGAATTTTCAATTTAATTCAAATTCAATATTTTAGGTCCTTTTTTTTAAAATATAAGCAAAATATTTTGAATTAAAGGATCAAATTATTGCTAGGTAGTAGGTGGTGTAGATAAGTGGTAAATAATCTGTGACAAAGTATAAAAATATAAAAAAGAAAGAAGTTGGAATTGATTGGGACTTGTAATTAGAAACAGACAAAATTGGAAAATCTAAAAATTTAACTGGAGAATAAAAACAACTAAATTTTGATTATTAAAGTTGTACAAATTTTTGTTAAAACCCGAAAAAATATTTCTATAATTCAATGTAGTACATTCATAACATTTGTGTTGTATACAATATAGTAGATTCATAACAACGTTAAAATGAATCAATTTAGAATCTAAATAATATGTGCAAATATTCCTATCACGGCACATATCTTAGCAGAATCATTTTTAATATTGTTTTAAAAAAAATGCAATATCTTACTTTGATCCATTGTTCATATGTGAAATCATAAATTAACACATCGATGAATAAACATAGGTATACCTACGTCCAATTCTCTTTTTTCATTTTCTTATTTTTAAATTCTAAAAAACAGAATAAGGATGATGTTACTATTATATGACACTATTCATTTATGCTTAACTATAATAATGCATAGAATTGTGTATGGTCATATATTTAGTTAAAATGTATTACATATGCTATTACATTATGCCAATATTACATAATTGATAGACATTTAGAATACATTTTGAAGATCCTATTTAAATATTTTTACCCTAATTATAATGATTTGTGATTTGGATATATTCAATATTTAATTCTATATGTAAGTAATAATATTTAGTATTGTTAATTAGTAATAATGATTTTTGTAATGTAAAATTTATATTTTAATTAGTAGATTTTTAGAAATTATTTTTATACAAATAAGAAGAAATCTTGGAAATAAAATTAATTATTAACTTACACTAAATAAGAGCGCTTCTTGTTATTAATTCACATAATATATATGAGAGCATATAATCCTGCATTCATATATATTATGAATGACATATAAAAATATTTAATAAATAAATGGCACATATAATTCTGTATCATATATAATGAATGAATATTATTGGTTAGAGATAGATATGAAAAGACAATGAATTCTATGAACTTTACTTTGGATCAATTTTCAAGAATAAAAAAATATATAAAAATATTTTGGTCAAGGAAATTAAAAATATTGAATTAAAAAAATTTAAATCCAACATCAATCAAGATAACAACCAGGATTAGTTTAAAGAAAAAATTGCAGCCCACAAAGACTAAAAAACAGTTATACTACCGATAATGATGGTTATAATGACAAAGAAATTTTGATGCAAATTTGATACACCATCATAACTGCCAAATAATTTACCTTTTTTTAATAATTAATGTATTTTACCACCCTGTACCTATATTATTATCAACATAATAAGTTAACAAAACAATTTGTAACCTTTTATTATTACTTTTATCATACCACATCCGTTTTGATATTTTTATAATAAATATCAAAAATTACAACATATTCTCATCATACAATTTTAAATATACATATACATAAATAGTTGATATCTCCTTTGATAATAAATATACTCATTCTATTCAACATAGTCTACCTGTGTCCCACCTATTCTCACTTGATCTTAAAACTATATGATAAACAATATTAAATCACGAAATGTTACAAAAAAAAAAAATCATATTTACTAAATTATGATTTTTAGCCCTTTTCTCAATTTATTTAAAATTCTTAATATGAAAAAAAGTAACAAAATACAACCAATCCTCTTCACCACCCTTCATTAATTTTCGAATTACTGAATTTATCTTGTGCATTATATTTTATATTATACATATACTGTTTTTTATTATTATTCCATTATTATCCTGGAATCTCAAAATTTTTATTTTATTTTTAATGTATGCGTGCACGTATTTTTTTATTTTTTAATAAAAATAACAAAAAAAAAATTTAAATTTTTAAAAGAAAACAAAAACAAAAATAATTCTGAATTGAACCATAAAGGTGCGGGGTGGGTGGGTAATATTTACGGGGGTTTGTGTAACAAAATTGAAATTAACGGATGAAAGGATTTCCAACAATATGAAAATTGAAAAACACATGATGCGTATTATGATGTATCGGTTGTTTTATTTCACTTCATGATTCGTCTCGTTTGTTACTCTTCTTCACTCTTTCTTATCAAAAATTCAATATTCAGTTCTAAAACAATTCATAATAGGTATATAAAATAAAACAATGATAATGATAATGATGATTATATTTATTATGATGTATATTTCGTTTGAACATTAAATTCTATAACGGTATTATAAAAATAATTCACTTGATAATACTTAATTCCTTTTTTCAAGTTAGTGAAATATTTAAAAACAAAATAAAACATAAAAAATTAAAAACAAAAGAAAAACAACCCGTTATTATTATTTTTTTTACTTTATTCCTCTTATTTTGTTTGTTTTGTAATGCCTTATAACCTCTATGACTTTTAAAATGGTGATTAAAAAAGATGGGGGTGAAATTTTATTATTTTATATGTATGCATACATATTATGTATATTATATATATAGATCCATAAATATACGTGTTAATTATGATGGGTGGTAGTTGGGTTATATATAGGTATATTATATATATTGGTATATATAGTAGGTATTATTTAGTTAAATAAAATAGGTGGAGTATTTTTGATAACTGAACTGAATTCGAAAGGGTTCATATTATTATTATCTAATAATAATTTATTTATTAAAATTTACTATATATATATATGTATATAAACGTGTGTGTATATAACAGTTTTAAATTGTTTTATATATACAAACATATCTAAAGGTTATTTGCATAATTTAAATAACAGGTTTTCAACAATAATATTTATAAACGTACGTATGTATATGGATTCAAAGGATATTACTTAAAATGTGAATGAGTGTAGGAAAATAAAACAAAAAAAAGTGTGTAGAAAAAAATGTTTTTATATCCCATAAAAAATCATACAGGTGTTGATAAATAAATATCTTTTAGATAATACCATCTTGTATAGCATATATAATATATTATTATAAAATATGTATCTTATAAATATCAAAATGTATTATGATTATATTTTTATTATTTTTAATAAAATTAGATAAATGTATTTTATTAAACATATAGTCCTATTTTTGTTTGTATAACCAATTTTAACAAATGAAATTCTAATCAATTTTAGAACTAGCTGCCTTCGTGCAATATATTTATACCATAATATCCATCAGAAACATTATAGAGAATTTTTATTTTTTAATATTCTATTTTGATTGAGAGTTACCATAATGTTATTCAAAAATTAGTATATATATTGTATTTGTTGCTGATATGTGCTATGAAGTCAACACCTGAGTACTATAATTGAATAAAGCTTTAGTTTTAGTTGGAGTACTGTAATCAAATAAAGCTGTAGTTGTAGTTTTAGTACTGTAATTAAATAAATTGTAATGCTGTGCAGCTATGTTAGCATACACAAAGAGACGGTCTTATGCATTTTGTGATCTATATATTTATAAATAACTGACTGGTAAAATTTATGTTTTCAAAATGCTTTCAAAATTCATTGGTAGCTTCGAATACTTTAAGCTATATATAAAAAACGTCTTATTTATATTTACTTACATTAATATATGAGTTTAAAAACTTACATATTAATATCAGTACCATTATGAGAACTGGAAATGGCAATATATACTTAAAATTAATTTTTAACACGATTTAAATATGGATTAGTTACAATTCCAATTTTTTTAACAAACACAAAATAAATGTGAAATAAAATTTAAATTGATAATTAATTGTTTTTGTATTTAATTAGAATTTATAAAAACGCTTACGTTGTTGTACGATGTTAATATTAATAAAAAAAATTTTGTAACAATCGCTTAAATGCTTTGTCATCATCTCTTTCTTCTCTTACCATTTAACCTATTCAGAATGTATTATTTTTTTTAAAACGTCAGATTTTGTGCGTGCTGCTTCCAAGTTGTACTGAATTGTATCACATGTATTGATTATATGGTGGCTAAGTCACTAGAATTAAATACCACAAAGATGGTAACTCTGACTTAATATAAAATAATAAATACAGACACCTAAGTTTTAATAAAGGTAACAAACAATCATAAAAGAACAAAAACATTAGAAAAAAAACCATAAACAAAAAGAAAAATGCGTATTTAAAAAGTTTAAAGAGAAAAAGTTTTCATAAATATCACATAAAAATCACATCTTGTTATTGACAAAATTAAATGTCAATTTAAATTTTCCAACAAAAATATACAATATAAAATGGCGGTTTTTATGAAGAAAGTTTTTGGTTTTTCTTCTTTTTTTCTTTTGTATTCATTATTTAAAAAAAAACTTTTCAAATTTTCATAAACATTTTTATTATATTGAAATTTATTAACCTGTAAACAAAAATTAAATTGACTTTAAGGTTTGAATTTAAATAATATTTGTTTTTTTGTTTTATTATTATTATTTTTGTTAAAATTTTAAATAATAGAAAAAGTAACACATGCTATGATTTTACTTTTTATTTAAGGGATCATTTGTCAATAGGCCTATATTTAAGAATTGGAAAACATGAATTTATGTATTTTTTGTTAATTTATATATGTTTATATATACATATATATATATATATATACATATAATATACATATACCTATAAATAAATTTAAGATATAAAATTGTAAAATACCGACAGAAATGAAGTAGTGAAATAATATAAAAAGTGTTTTTGATATTTAAGAAAAATTAAATAAATAAATTGTATTAAAAGCATTGATTAATAATACTATAGTATTATAATAGTATTATTAATCAATCATTAAAAGTTAATTTTTTGTTTGTATTTAAATTGTACTAAAAATATTTTGAATAAATAATATAAATATTTTATATATTGTTAATAATTTGAATTTAGTCAATTATGTTTTTTTACTCATAAATGTTTAAAACAGTGTTTCGCTTATCAAAAAATCTGCATATTTATTTATTTATTTCGTCTAGCTCAAACAAAATACATTAAATTAATTTATGTAAATTTAAAATTTAACAGGATGAAAAAATATATTATAAAAATTATATAAGAATAAAGTATAATAAGAAAAATAAACAAAATTTAAAATAAATAATTTACAACACAAATTTACAGTATTGAAAACTAAAAAATAGAAAAATGAAAGAAAGCAAAAATATCTAATAGAAATAAAATTAGTAAAATTAGAAGATGTTAATGCAAATAATTTATTGGTTTAACGAAATTAAATAAAAGAGTTCTGGTTGCATTGGTATAGTCACGTCTAGCTGATTGGGCCACTATCATCATTCTATGAATAAGCTCATTCATATACCACAATTAGTTCCATCAAATGAAATAATAAAAACTTGAAGTGCCCGGAGTCGAGTGTTGTTGCATACCCGGCAGTGTTAGAAATATAGAAGGGATGGAATGTTCCACTTGACTACTTGGAGGATAAAAGAACGTTGTAAACCACGCATCTGGTTTTTAATATGGATAAATGCAATAGATTTAATCTATGTTCATATAGTAGCAAAACACGAAAGGTTGGACCAAGGAAGGTGGCTTAATTAATATCTTACAAAAGCATGATACAAGAAGTTCAATCTTGCCCTTTTTACTCCACTTTGTAAGTACAGAGTTTTAACATAAAATCCTAAAATTCATATTAGATATCTAGTTATGTAATTCTATATCTACCACAAAAAATGTAATTAAGGTCTTAAATAGTAAATAATAACCAAACTATAATATAAAATAAATTCCAATTATACTATTTCAGAATAGTTAATAATTTTTTGCTTAATTTGAAGCTTTAACCAACCTAATTCTGATACCAGTTATTTACTTCATACACCTTCAAATTTAAAATTGCTTTAGGACTGAATTTCATAAACCGAATATAATAGTTATACTTAACTATAAAAGTTAAAATCAAATTTTATCAAAATGGTAATAAAGTTTTCAACATTTAACAAACTGTAAATAAATAAAAAACACACATTTATATACATATATATTTTTGCATATTATGTATATGAATTTTTGTTAGTTATTGCCTTGTTTCAATTATAAAAAAAATTATAAAAAATAAAATCCATAACGACTTTTATCCTTTATAATATTTAAGTAGGATATCCTTTTATAGTTTCTAACGGTTTTTCTTATATATTCATTCACAACTGTACAGCTCAACTCGTAACTCGTTATTTGTATAAAAACACTTATTATTACGAAAAAGTTTTTTTTTGTTTTGTTTTTTTTTTTGTTTTGTTTTTTTTTTTTGTTATTTTATAAACGCGTAGCATCCTAACAATTTCCCATCTATTTAATTTCCATAATTACAAAAACAAAAACAAAAAACAAGTAAAAGCAAGAGAATGAAAAAGAGTGAAAGATAGAACGATAGAACGGACATCCAGCATTTTTCACAGTAGAAAATAATAATTTAAATTTTAATTACTTTTCTGAATACTATAAATATACACACACACACACATATGCATAATTATAAAATAAAGATTTAAAATAAAATTTTGTAGAATTTTTTACAATTAACTTATGATAACAAATTTTCACAAAGAACAGAATATATCTATATATGTATATATATATTTAAAAATGTAAATAAGGACACATATATGTATTTAAATTTAGAATAATTATTTTTTTGGAAAATTGAAAATTATTCAAGTGTATAAAAAAATAGACAATTTGTTCCTATGACTGTGCTAACAAAAAATAAAACACTTGAAAATATCGAATTTTAAATTAACAAAAGAGTGTGCACTTAACAATTTCAATAGAGAATTCTAAATTTTAAAATCATTTACATTCGATATTAAGAAATAGTATATATACTTGCAGTTAAAAGTTAATTGAGTTATAAATCACATTTATTTGAAATATATTTCAGTTTCTTTTAATTAAAAATCATAGAAAATTCTAAATACACACATAAGTGTGCCTCTAGAACCCATATAAGAACTGAGAAAAAAAAAAAAAAAAAAATTAAAGGGAATGGAGTGGTTAACACTCATATTTTTTCTACTTTATTTTATACTGGTTTTAAAAATAATATCATAACAGTAAATCAAATATAATAATATGTATGTACTTAAATATTTGAATACAAAATAAATGCAGTGAAACAGAAGAAATTACACCCATGTAAATTCTATTTTAGCACCATAACTTTATTAAAAATCACTTCGATAGAAGAATTTTAAATTTGAATAAATGTATTTTTATATTATTATTTTTAGAATAGGATTTATTTTATTATTAAATTATAGTGTGTTGTTATTTATATATAAATAGCTGTTAAAATCAAAATAATTGCAGGTTACATATTAGACCATAATTATATTTTGTTTATTAAAATCTCACCAATAATTTCGGAAGCTGTGGAAAGTTATTATCGAAATATTATGATATACGATGTAAAAACAATATTTAATGTAATTCAAAAACGATATTCCGAATGTTATAATTGACATTGTAGAATATCAAAAATTAAAATCAAGATTTGATTAATTAATCTGTATATAAATTTTAATGAACCGTTTGAATATTTCTTACTTATGAATAAATTTTTGTAACGATTGGGTTTTAATCTGAATTCGTAATTGCAGCTACAAACTATTTTATTGTGATCTAACATATCTTAAATATAAATTGCTCAAAGATACCTAAATTATTGAATAAACTTAGGACATTTTTCAATGGTATTTTGAACTGCTCCTATTCCATTATTTGGAGAATGATAAAGATAGTGACGTTCATTTCGACTGAGACCCTTGAATTCACATTTATATAATACTATTATATATTATGTATTATGTATTATGTATTATATATTATGTATTATGTATTATGTATTATGTATTATGTATTATGTATTATGTATTATGTATTATGTATTATGTATTATGTATTATGTATTATGTATAATGTATTATGTATTATGTATTATGTATTATGTATTATGTATTATGTATTATGTATTATGTATTATGTATTATGTATTATGTATTATGTATTATGTATTATGTATTATGTATTATGTATTATGTATTATGTATTTTGTAAATTTACACTACTCCATTTAATGTACGAAAAAGAGTAATTGTATTTAGTTACTAGTAATTGCATAAAGAGTTAATAAAGAGTTACAGACAATATCATAAAAACAATTAGAAAAGTGTTCAATGAACTGTTCTTCAATTTTAAATATTTTTCGCAGTTTGTTTTCGGCCATCCCAATCCATCGGCCATCCCAATCCAACGGCTATCCCAATTATATAGTTTACAGTTTATAGGACTGGATCGTATCCTATTATTGTCCCTATACCATATTAGTTCATATATGTGTTATCTGCCACACTTATATTATGTGCACTTATGTATCTATGTGTTTATTAACTCCTAAAAGTTATAAAGTTATAAACTTAGCATGTTATAAATATAATTCAGATATTCTCATTCTTCAAACACTATTTATATCTAGTGGTTACTTCAAAATAATTCGTTGATTTATATGCGTATACATAACTGTAAATTAAATTTATCTAAAACACATATTTCTTATACTTTCATTAATCTCTTAGTTTTCACTTAATTTAAACAAAATTATGAAAATTTCAAATGTACCTACATAATATACTTCAAAATTAACAACAAACACTTAAAATTAAACTAAATTCTAAATAAAAGTTTTATCAGTAGTTAACATTCAACAAAAATAAAAAACAAAAACAACAGCATAAATAAATTCACAATTCAAAAAGTTGAATCCTTGCATCGCTATTTAAATACCAAAAACTCTCGAAATTAATTTGTAAGATTTTGATTCGAAAATAATAACAAAAAAACATACTAAAATTAACCTCTTTCTCACTCCATCAACATCCAACCATTTTTTTCGTATAAAATTCAGTGCTGATTCTTAATTGTTTCATATCATTCATTCTGCATTAATTCATATGAAGAGAATCGGAAGTGAAAAAAAAGTGTTTTCGCTCATTCAAAAACAAAATACCGTAAGCTTTTCAACAACAAACAACAAGTAATTTAAATGAATTTAGTACCTATGTATATTATGTACTTCTATATATGAAAAAACATAAAAAATCATAATTACATAAAAGAGATAGGTAAAAAGGATTAAAAAAGTGTGTGTGAGAGAGAAGGAGAGGAAAAAATTAAAATTAGAATGTTTTAAACTCTGATGTTAACCTTTCTGTTATTTGAAGGGGTTAAAAGAGCACAACGTTTAAAATTACACTACCAAATACTAAAAAATAAATACGAACAAGAAAAAATACGAAATAAGGAACTCCTGCTCCTGCTGCTTCAATTATTGTCGGAATGAGAATTTTCTTGTATTCATTCAATATGCGTAGGGTTGTTTTTGAATGAAAAGTAATTTTAAAGTATTATAAATATGTATATATATGTATTTAAATAGGTGCTTAAAAAGTACTATACATATAGAAGAATTGAAATTTGTTCTTTTCTCTTTCTATCTCTTTTCTTCTTTAATCACTATTATTTATAAGTATGCATCCTTGTTGGTTGGGAACGAACGTGATTATTTTCATGTTAATAATAAAAAACAAAAAATTATGATATTTTGATTGATACTATGATTATATTATGATGAATTTTAATGATAATGATAATAATGATAGTAGTAATGATGATGATTTTCTCTCATCAACACCATGTTCTGCATATAAGTTTTTCCGTTTTAGTTCTTTTTTTTTACTTAATAAAAAATTCAAAAAATTATTTTAAATGAGAATCGAAAGTCAAGTTTATAACGAACAAACTCTTAAAAAATAAACAAAAAAAGAAACCTCAACTCATTTTTACCGTTTTGTATGTTTTATTTACATATATACATTATAAACCCCTTTTTTATGTTATTCAGAGTAGTATAGATACATTTTCATGTTGTACAAAATATTTAATATGAAAAAAAAGGATATGTGAATGATACAAAATAACATAAAAAGGATATGAAAAAAACGAAAAAAAAATAACAGAAGTAGAAAAGAAGGTCCTTGTATAAAACTAATGCAAATGACACTTATTAAATATTATATATGTATATTGACTTGTGTGTGTGTGTGCTTGTGTAGTGTTAAAACTCTTCAAATTTAATGATCATTTAAGATTTGAAGTTTTTTCCGTTCTTATTTGTATTTTGTTGTAATATTTGATTGTTTTTCTTTTGTTGTTGTTGTTGTTGTTTTTTAAAACTTTTATATAAATTTTATTTAAAAGCCAAGTACTTTAAAATTGTTTTTTAGTGGATTTTTATTGAGTATATGTGATTCTCAATTTGATATTATTGAAAAAAAGAAAAAAAAAAACGTTTTTGTGATTTAAATGAAAATCTTTTTTTTGTATTGTTAATAAAGTCAATAACTGTAAATTTTTATATCTAAAGATAATCATCAAAATAATTTTAAGGATATTATATTAGATGTGAACGATTATATTTTCATTAATTTTTTTTTTTGTTATGTTTTTAGACAAAATAGTGTTGGCATGTGCATGTAGTTTTTAGTACAGTATTTTAAAGTAGAATTAAAATTTATATGGTTTAAATTAACACAGTTGTTATCTGATGAATAAAACTTTCAATAAATTAATTAATTGTTGAAAGTGAAATCTGTATTCAATATTTTTTTTG
The DNA here is from genome assembly GCA_963942445.1 of Argyra leucocephala. Classification (NCBI taxonomy): domain Eukaryota; kingdom Metazoa; phylum Arthropoda; class Insecta; order Diptera; family Dolichopodidae; genus Argyra; species Argyra leucocephala. The sequence continues at coordinate 156,445,825 of OZ012677.1, read as the reverse complement.
TTTATTTATTTATTTTTATTAGTTCCTCTCAAGTGAGCTTATAAGCTCTTACAGAGTGTATATGCAATAAAAATATATTTTTAAACAGGATTACGAGATGGCTCTTGGGTTTTATTTATAGATAAATCGAAGTACTATTAGATACTACTAATAAGACTATCTAAATTAAATCTTACAACATATCAACTTGCCTTCTTTAAATCTTAACTTCAGAACCATACACAAATGATTAGAATAAACAATGTTCTTAGTAACGGAAACATTAATTGTAATGTAAACTATAAGACCATACAACTATATCTAGGGTCATGAATAAAATAAAAATAAATAAATAAAAAAAGACTAATAATTAAGCTTTATAATAGATACAGATAATAATTAGGTTAATAATAGATTTTTGTAATTAGATTAATAGTCATCACTTTAATAATTGATGTGATATACCTGATACTGTTTAGACTAAATTTAAATATATATTTTCGCTTATTAATTTGGTTTGCTAAAATATTCATCATTATTTCGCAAAATTCAATTCTATATAAATGCAATGACGATATCTTTAAAATAATTTTGCATAAGTTTGCAAATGCAATACAAATTTATTTATAATTTTTATTATTGGCGTCTATTTAAGTGTACCATTTTTTGAAATTAATATTTTACATATAATCTAATATTGAAGAGTATATTACGTGTTCTGAATATTGTATGCCAGTTATTTATAGGTGCTACAATAAGTAAATACCTATTTCACAGGAAAATATAATAAATAAGTTCAAGAATTCATATTTGTCACATATAGATCAATTGACGTGTATTGAATTATTTCTTTAAGGTAAAATTAAATATACAGTACAGTCTGGATAACTTTGTATCATTCAAAAAACTAAGGTTAGTTTCGAATCGAAAAAAAACTACATGTATGTAAAGAAAGTAAAAATAAAATTGTTCTATCAAGAAATTAATTTTTAATTTTTAATTAACCTTTTTTTTTAAATTTTACTGGGGAATCAATTTTGACCATGTCATCTATTGATGTAAAATTAATACATATTAGTAAATAAATAAATGAAATATGAGATATTGTTCTACTAATACAGAATATGGTCCGTATTCTGATAGTATAGTCATCTCATAAAAATGTGAATAACGAATTTCATATAATTTTAATGACCTTTTCTGATTCCAATAGTGGCAAAAAATTTGATTGTAATAAACTGGCAACACTTTATTATTTTCTCATATTTTTTTTATTATTTTCATATATTGTTCATGTGTTTTAATATTTTTTTTTTAGTAAATGGTATTTCAGTCAATGCGATTTTTCAGTCATGACAAAGTAAATATAAATTGGTGAAAAAAAAAGTGAATAGTTATGAATTAGTGAAAAATATAAACATTTTGAAAGTTAAAAAAATATTAGAAAAATGTTGAAATGTTGAATATAAAATCAAATGTAAAATAAATAAAAATTGTTTTCCAATAAACTAGTATTCAAATTAATTTGTTGAATCCATTTTTTAATCAAGTATTTTATAACCAAAATGAATAGTCAGTTAACAGTTTCAAAATGACAATAATTTGATTTTATATAGTGCGTATAGCTATATTTTATTTATTTTTAATAATCTTTAATATGGTCGACGCCGCAACCTGATGTTTACACCTGATAATATATTTTATATTCTATTTATCATAATAATTATGATAATTATGATAAATTTTGAGTGTAATATTCTGAGTGTGAAGTATAGAGATTCCAACGAGAATATAATAACACTCACTATTTGGCAATTGGAAATCTACTTTTGTATGCCAAATGCACTACACATTTTTCCGAGTATACTCATAAAAATCGGATTATTTTTATTTTTATGATTATTGCTATTTTTTATGAATATCAAATTCGAAAAATTTGTGTTTCATAAAAAATTACAGTGAAATGACTATCAACTATCAACATATGGGCTATGATGTTCAATGATTCACAGAAATGCAAATTATTCACTGACATCAATTCGAGTTACGTTATAATAAAATAATGTTCACCTATAAGATTACCTTCTTAAATATGAAAATTTGTAATAGTAACTATTACTAGAACTTGGATTTAAATATATTTTTAATTATATGTTTATAATTAAAGTAAGTAAGAATCATCATTTATTTTTTAATCTTGTATTTTTGTGGTCTTACCGTTTTGGGGTAGTTTTTAATTCATATAGGTATTCAGTAAAGGCTTGAGTTGTTTTTTAAATAAACAAAACGAGCATCAACATTGCTCCGATTCAAATTGCTTCTGATTTCAAAGTAGTTAATATATAACCATTTATATACTATCTATATTCTATAGTGTCTTCAACATCACTCATATGGTCTAATTTTTTATCTCCCACAGGATATTTCAAATCATATTGTTGATTTACATTTTTGTCTACGCTCCTACCTAATAACAAATACTGCCTATTGTACTTATTACAAAAATAAAAAATTTTAATTTAATATTTTGAATAACAATACAAATTAAAAACAAAAAAATTATTTTTTTCATTTCTTAAAGCAATTAAAACAATTAAATTAAAATAAAAAATCTGTATTTGAATAAATTTAAATTGATATAAAGAAAATAAATAATTCAAAATTAACAATTCAAATTTGAAAATAAAAAAACACAGTTGCACTTTGAATGTGCATTTAAGCATTTGAAAAAAAAACTATATATATATTTGGAAAACTAATATTAAAAAATAAAAAAAAAAAAATTATAATATTGAATTTCTGCCTTTTTTTATCTTTCTTGTTTTGGTTTTGGTTTCTGCTTCTTTAATTTTCTATTTGTTCTTTTTATTAAATTTTTTATTTAACTTTATTCTACAAACTCTGTTTTAGTATTTATGTTTTTTTTTTATTCTATTTTCTTTCATCATATTTCCATATTTTAATCCTAGATAATTAATTCAGATTTTTTTATTTTTGTTTTTCTTACATTTTAACACTTTAATTTTAAACGTTTATTCAATTAATTTTTATATTGTATACTTGATGTTTGAATTTAATCAGGTTTTTTTTCTTTTGCTTATTTTTTTTTATGTAGTTTTCCTCTCAGTTTCTGTACATCTTTTTTTTTATTATATCCTTACGATTTTGTTTACAGTAAACTCTTTTTTAAGTATTTTATATAGGAAATATTAGAATTTTTAAAATGGGGTAACAAATGTTAAGGGTAACATCGATATCAAATCAAAATCTGATAAAAATGAGAATCTGACGTGTAAACTGAATTTGACATCATGAATTTGAGATGCAATCTGATGAAAAAAATAGAAACTTGTTCGACTGTTATCCGATTATACGACAGTTTTATGGAATAAAAATGCGAAAAATATTTTTTAAAAAATTTCAGGACAATTACCATTGTTTTTTTTTTTCTACTTTTGATTAATATGTTCAAATAATTATTATGTCATAATAATTATTTATATAACGAATTATCTTTCAAAAATTTTAATTTATTTATGATTGCTTTTTTAATCATCATTTACTAATCTCAAAATACAGAAACTAAAAACAACAGTTCAGAGCTACATATTGATATGTATATGGTGAGTATTTTTTATTTTATTTAAATACATTTAAAAACAATATTTTATCAGATCGTGTAAATCATCATCAGATTTTTTTTTTTATTAAATTTTTAATTATATAATTTTTAATCTTAGATTTTGTCTGATGTATAAATGGTGTCTAATATAATGAAAAAACAATGTTAATGCAATAAAAAGGTTTATAAAAACACATATAAATAAAATGCGACGTACTGAAGTCAACTAATTTATGTACAACAAAAAAAGAACAAAATAATTTTTCTTTTACTTCAACCTAAGCTAATTAGATACATCTAGTTTTACCTAAAATAAGTTTAGGCAAAACTATCTCTATCCAGATAAATCAATCTAACCACTTTTCAGTTAATTTTTCATTTATTTAAATCTAAATAAAAACAAACCAATTAAAAATTAATAAAAGAGAATTGAAAGTTCAGATGATGAAAAGTAAAAAACCAATAGAACCATCAACACCTAAGCACACTTAATATATATATATATGTCAGATTTCCTTAAATGTAATTATTGACTTGTTTAAAGAGTCCCCTTTAAAAATAATTTCAAACAGTTAACTATATTGAGATTGTACTGTATATACATAAATATTACATAATTATATATTATATATATAAAATAATATTTGCATATTATACAAATCATTTTAACTCTGGCTTTTCTTTCATTTTTATTATTTTTATTATTTTTTAGTTGTTTTATAATATTATTTTTTTCCTTATGCAATATTCCATCATAATCTGTTCTGTTCTGGTATAGCTGCTTTTCTTGGCTATCTTCTTTTACTTGACTTTAATCCATTTTGCTTTTTTTTGTTTTATCATTTTCTTTTTATTATATTTTATGTTCTTTTATCTTATTTACCAAACATGATATTGTAGATTATTATAATAGGGTATGAATTTGATTCAACGATTGTAATACGTTTTGAATTGTAATGTTTGGAACTATTGAACAGGTACAATTTTTATATATATATAGATATATATAGATATTTCCGCATTATACCCCACGGATTTCAGGGAAATGATGATGATGAAGATATTTCATTATGGCATTACTAACAATTTCAAATTCATAAAGTTAATTGAATTGGCAAAAAAAGCAACTACATTCATTGGCAGAATACTATAACCTACATTGCCTCTTTCGCAAAATTTGATATTAATAAAATAATATTTTTAAATATCAATTGTATAATTTTCCTAATAACTACTCTACGCTATTTAAACTGTCAAAACTCTACTTTAGAAAATTCAAATTAGCTGAACTACATTCCATTTCTTTTCCACAAAAATATCCTGCAATTCATTGGACCAACTAAACTCTTTCCCATATCTTTAATATTTATCTTTCATTTTGTTTGGCATATTGTTTAATGTTCGCTCTCATAGAAATTATGCCCCGCAGAAAATTGAGGAATTTAAAAAAAAAAAATTTTTTTTTTTTACAAACTTGGATAACTAAAAATTAAATAAAAACTAAAAAAAATCAACAAAAATTTGAAGTGGTTTTGAGGGTTAAAAAGAAAGGCTGCAGATACTGAATAACAAACAAATTCTAAAGAAAATTCTAGGACAAGAACAAAAACATGAAACCAAAAGTCTGATTTACAAAACAAAACAAAAAAACAGCAAAAACAGTCCCCTCTGCTTTGAATATTCATGAGAGCTGTGTAACGTCAAGAGAACTAGCAAAAATAACAACAACAATAATAAGATAAAAACAACGGAAACTGGAAACAGAACAGAATTAGTGAACAAAAACCATCCTCGTACATATTTCTATTGAAAATTTATTTTTACAGTTATTATCATTACATAACATTGATGCACATTTATAAAAAGGAAATGTCTGAAAAACAAAAAAAAAAAAAAAACAGAGAAATAGAATAAACTAGCGAAATATGAATCTGAAACGGAAAAATTTGTTAAGCTAAAAACAAAAATAAAATAAAAATAAAAAAAAAACAATATAAAAGCTAAGTGAATCTTTGATAAGAAAAGTGAAAGAAAAAAAGGACGTCTGGGAACGGAAGAATAGTAAGTAGGACACGGAAATGTAATGAGAAATGCAAAGTAGAAAAAATATATTTGTTCTTTCACTTAATACTACATCACTTCTTAAATTTATTTTAAATTATAATTAAAAATGTACTCGTATTTTACAATTATTTGTCGTTATAATTGTAATTAAAAATGTACGAGTACATTACATTGAGACCTTTGACACTACTATATACTAATACTAATTATTTTTAAATCTTATTATTATTATTATTTTATGTATCGCCTTAATGTATTTGTACAATATGCTTAAATTTCATATATTTTAATTCTATATTTCAAGAACTTATATTACTATAATTTTTACTCACTTGATTTGTAATTATTTAGACTAATCTGACTTAAATATTTAGAATAAATTTAATTTGTCAAGTATAAAATAGCAAACAAAAAAAACGTTTAATTAATTATTTTTATGCTAATATAAAACTTAATTTAAACCTAACCTAAATCTTAACTAACATTATTTTTTTTTTAAATGATTTAGAAAATTTTTGAATTGGATTTTGTACACTAAGATGGTCCCACATATATAAATTAAATTAAATTTTGTACTGTATTAATTTTTCTTTTAATATCATATTTTTTATATGATTGAAAATAATGTAATTGAATTGAACCGAAATGAATTCAGAATTGATTACTTTCACAAAAATATTCATATCTGAAAATTATTAAAAAAAAATTTGAAGAAAATATTAATAATTAAAAATTAGGACCCTATAACGAATTATAATGTCTTTTAAGGGTAATTGTACTTGTATACAGTGACACAAGTAAAATTTGTACAGCGACATTATAAAAAAAATTCAGTTGAATACTTAAAATACTTGTAACTATTTGTATTGATTACTTAATAGTTACAATATGTTTTCATTCAATCACCTTTGAATATAAAACATAACAAATTCTTAAACTTTTCATTTGTACTCAAAGATCAATAAAGAATCTATAACTATGTAATATTTGCTTTTAAAATAAAAAAACAACAAAATATGTAACTATTTATTTACTTGGTAATCATTTTTGTAATTACTTGATTTGGAAAATATGCTTTTTTTAAGGTAATTATATACACAATATTATATATATTCCGAATAATTAAAAATATTTTTTTTTTCAATATGTATTTTATTTATTCATTTATTAATCATTTCAAGAGAACAGTATTGTCATAAGAACAGTAGCATTAAACATTGACGAAGTGAAATTCATCCGAAAAGCATGTGAATTATCTATGAAATTAAAAATTATGAATTGGACTTAACTATAGATTAAATCTACACAAATTCATTTTATAATTAGAATGTAATTAGTACAAATAACGTCATCATGACAAAATGGCTCCAAAATATCTAAAAATGACATTTGACAAGATCAATTTTAGATGGCAAGAGGAGAAAACAGTAAAGGTCGAACTTAAATATATACAAGTTTATCTTTACATAATATATTGACTTAGAGATCCTAATTCAAAATATTTAATAGCCATATCTAATATAATTTTCCCATACAAACAAATACAACAATGGAAAAAGTTTTGCAAGTTGAACAATGACTGTTACCATATGCACAATAACTATCTTGATTTAGTACGACAGTGAACTACCAAGGTTCAAAATATAATTTATCAATAATTATTTTATTATAGTTTTTTGCTGCAATATTTTTTTATACAGACTATTTAACTACAAGTGTAGGTATTATAAATTAAAAATTATTAACAAAAACAAAAAATTTATTTTTTGTGCAATTTTGATGTACGTATGGCACTGTATATTTCCATATGAAAAAAAATGTATTTACTGCATTCTGTTCGTCCTTATTTTTCATTTCTTTATTTATTTATTTTAATTTTTTTTTGTTTTTTTTTTTTTTGTATTTTTTGTTATTCTATTATTCACACTTTTAAATAAAATTCAATAATTTTAAATTTATATTGCATATACTCTAAAACTATATGAATTTAAATCCTTCCAACAAGGATATAGAATTGACAAAAATATTTCTCTTGTTTTATTTAAAATACATAATTAATTTATTCTCATTCTTCTATATCTCATTCCAATAATCCAATCCCATGTCCTCATTTGAAAAAAGAGCAATTTGAAACAAATACAAATTCTTTTAGATATATTCATCTATTGATTTAAATATATAGTATTTAAAAAAAATACAAAAATAACTGTACAAAAAATGAAAAATAAAAATTAAATATTATGACACCAAAATATCAATAAATAACAAACCAAGAAAGAACAACCATAACGAAAATTTATTTTATTTACACTTCACATCACATATGCAGTTGGTTCCAAAAATATATTTTCATATATATTTAAATTGGACTGGATTAGAAAACGAAATTATATATTAAGCTTTTTTGAAGATGTTGGGCTCTTCCGGATATTGAAATCTTTTAAATAATAACCGAATTTCGGCAAATTAAATTCATTAAAGTCAAATTAATACTTTCGAACTGCTCTAGTACAGAAATGTAGGGATTAAATTATTTTAACTGAAATGCGGATTGAATTCATTAGACTCAGATAATTATATGTGAAATATATAGACAGGAATGAAAGGGTTAAATTATTTTAATTAAATAACTTTATGAAAACACAACAATAACGGTAATTTGTAAATTTAAAATTAAAATAAATAAAATTGAACTTGATTTTATTTTAATTAATATATTTTTTATTAATTTTATCCATTATTTTTTATTTTATTTTACTTAATATTGTTAGTATTAAATCGATTATTTGTTGATCACTACTGCTACTGCAGCATGATAACCATGTTAATTCAAAATTAGCTTTGTTTAAAATATGAATTCTGAAGGGTATTAATAATAACTGTGTATTTCTCAAAGTTACAGAATAAATAAAATATTTTTCAGTGTTTTCATTTTATTTCATACAATTTCATTTAACTGTATTTTGATATTTAACAAATAAAATACATTAACTTATGATCCTTTAGCTCATCATCAGATCTAGATTTAATTTTATTTGATATTTTTCAGATTTGATTAATTGAAGTTGAAACAATATTCATCTAATTTTGTTTAACTTTTTTATGCACTGTATCAAGAGTACTAGCCATCAGTGCGCATATCTGTCTGCAATAATAATATAGGTATTATTGCAGACAGCAAAAGGGATCATATCAACTTTCTCGATCGCATAGTGTGGCTTTAGTACTGAGTTTCTTGGAATAATGATCCTCTAAAACAACCAATAACAACAAATAGATCAAGTGGATCATTTTACCTCCCTACCTACTTACTTATACACATTTTTAATCGTGGTAACAAGATTCGTATATAATATAGAAACAACTAAGTCCAAACCAAGTGACGGCAATAAGAAATGAATGCACAGTTATTATCTACTAATTTAATTTGTTTTTAAGAGCCAATTTCAGAACTCAATGTTTTAAGATTTTGGAAAATCCTTCAAACAATGAAGGATGGGCAATGAAGCAATTACAATGTAACCTAATCTGACTTAATTTTAGAGGAAAAAAACGCTAACATCAAATTACATTATCAAAAAATACAAAATCAGTAATCATCAGATAATTTTCATTTGTGCCACACACCTACTTCCATCCAAATACGCTCTGTCAAATTATCAATAAATTTCATCTTATTTTTACAATTCTAAACAATTACTGATATTTTATAGTACTGTAATCGGTTGCACAACAATTTCTATATTCACTTATATACGTACACATAACCACATACAACAATACTATATTCCAAGGCATCCTGTTTATAATTAAAATTTGAACTTTACTGCTGTTTTTTAATTTTTTTTTTATTATTATGTATTTTAACAGCAATACAGTATAAATAAAGTATTTTTTATAATAAAAGAAAGACAACAATAAGTAAAAGACTATAAAAAAAAATAAAATATTCAAAAATTTACCATTTTATTACAATATTTATAAAGATATTTTTTTTTTTGGGCATAATATTAGTGGGAATAAGGTTTTTAGACTACAATGTTTACGTAACAATCAAAATATCACACAAGACATTAATTAAAAATTAAACAATAAAAGCATAAAAAAAAAACAAAATAATAATAAAGGATACAGAATGCAGCCAATTGATACTCATTTATATATCGTCATTTTAAATCCTTTGATACCAATAATTTTTGTTTTTTTTTATTTGTACGCATCCATGCATATCTCTATCATTTAACATTAGCCTATTTACCAATATTTTTCAAAAATATTTCACATAGACGAAAATATAAATACTAACTAAGTATAAGTAATTAGTGCTTGCTCCAAAAAAATAAAAAAAAAATAATATATAAAATATTAAAATCATGATAATACAAAATAAACAACAAAACAAAAAATGAAAAACTAATAAATAATTGCTCTTTATTATTATAAGAGAAGAGAATTCAATATTTTTGTATTTTAAGTATAGAATGAAAAAAAAAAATAAACAAAAAATTAAATGAAACAATTTTTTAATTGTTCAAAAATATTTTTTCGCAAAAAAAACAATGAAATTATTATGAAGAATGTCCTTTATATAATATAATATATGGAAATTTTCATATATATAATCTTATTTGTATTAAAAATTCATGGTAATTTATGTCGTCATTTATTTTATATTTTAAACTATAATGATAAATTCCATGGCATGTTTTTTCTATAAAACAAACAATTCAAAAATTTCAATAAAAATAATGAAAAATTAGCAAAAAATTAAAAATAACAAAACCAAAAAACGATTTTAAAATTGTTTAAATTTTTGGGAAATTTAATTAAAATACATTTAGTTTTTATTTCTGGATATAAAATTGGCATTTAACGAAACTTAACGAAACTTAACGAAGTTCTTTTTTTCAAATTAAAAAGTTAATATATATTTATTTTAATAATTAATAGATTCTATAGATGAGTATTGGTTAGGAAGATAAAAAAAAACTATAATTTTTACTACATTGCTAAGAAGAAGAATCGTAACCGACAAAAATTAAAAATCCAAATAAGGGCTTCATTCTAACCAGAATAAATATGTTGGTAGATAGTAAATAAAATAGTCACATTTCCTCGTTTTCGCACAAATTTTATTGCCTAGCTTTCTAAAGAATTTAAAGCAAAAATAGATACAAAAAATTTTGGAATCTGAAATTTTAATCTAAATTTTTGTTAGTAAAAGCTTACTTTCATAACTAGCTCAAAAACAAGACAATCTATACTTCAAATATATACTACAAATGTGCATTGTATAACGAATTTGATTTCTACGAATATATAAGCATTATATGTGGTAACTAAGGCTTCAGACAGCAAAATAAAAATAGTTAAGCAAAATTAATAAAATGATTATATTTATTGAAATTTTAATTTGTTATTACCCAAAAATTGGTGGTTGGTTGGTATTTAAAGAGTAGACAATAGAAATCGAGATCAGTTAATTTATAACCTACGAATTTAGGCCTTACGGGTACGGTTGTACACCCACTCAGCGAAATCTGCATCTTAGATCAGCTCAATATACCAAAAATTACTTAGAATAAAAGTAGTAAACGTGCATTTCAACTATTAACAACAACATTAGCCATATGATAAAATTTGTATTAATTTCCCTTTTTTGATTCATTTTTAAAATTATAAAAAAAATTAAACTCACAAATTTCGGAAATAATGAAAAAATTTAGTTATGACAGTAAATAAATATGACTTATTAGAATTTCTCAGTATTAGCTAAACTACCTTGCATTATATACAATTTCATAATATTGTGAAGAAATAAGATATATCGGCAAGAATTTTCTATATGACATTTTAACGAAAAAACACTGAACCTTCATAAGTCATAACAACTATCTTGTTTGATCCTAATTAACAATATTTTATTAAATTGTATTTAATTCCATTCAAAATTAGTTAAACTTATTATATACACTTTTAAACCTAAACTTAATATATAACATTTTTTTTTTTATTAATCCTAACATATCTTACAAAGAGAGCAGAAGTGCTCACTATATTCATTTTCATCATCATCACCATCATCATCATCATCATCATCATCACCATCGTTTGACATACTACAAGTAACTTGGGGTAAATTTTGGCCTTTTACTATTTATTTCCATACAAAATTAAATTTAATGAGCACATTTTTTTTTTTTTGTTTGTAGAATCCTCCCTCACATTATTATTAGTAAGAATATTTTCTTAAGATTTTCAACATCTGATGTTCAGTACAAAAATAAAAATTATCTTCTTGAACAACAAAAGAAAAGAAAACCTTAAAATAATAAAAAACAAAAAAAAAACAAAAAAAAGGGACAATTACAAATTAGAATAAATTTGTTCGAGTTACTTGGCAATTTTTTTAACAAAAAAAAAAACAAAAAAAAAGGTTCATATTATAATAAATTCTATATATATATATTCGATATTTTTTGTTTATATATGTAAGATACACCTACCTCTCTTTTGAATTCTGTCATATGCCATTAATTTTTACACTGTATATGTGTGGGTATGGTATTTTGTAAAATAAATGTGTGTAGGTTTGTATGAAAATTATTAAAGCTTAATGGAAATGACAAAAAAGGCTACAGAATGTCCGTTCTTGGATTGCTAAGAGAGGAGCTTGTATAGCAGGTTGCCATATAAGGTAGTTAAATTCGCAGTTGTAGGCTTTTAAAGATTTACTTTTTTTGATATGCATTTAATTTTATTTCACTTTATATATTTTATTGTATTTGTTTTGTACTATAAGTACTAGAGAGTTTGAGCAATTTGGTTTAATTTGATCCTCTAAAAATTGTAACTTTAGAACAACATTTTCAAAAGATAAGAAAGCGACTTAATATTGCATTGTCATTCATATCTGAGCTATTTTTAAACATTTTCAAAATACAACAAAGTGAGTTGTATTGTCAATGAGTCCTGCACTGTCCACACGTGTGTGAACATTCAAGAAGTCGAATTAATTTTACATTGTCATCTAGTTCTAAGATACATTTAAGGTCGAACTAGAACTAATTTTAGAACTAAATGATAATTCAAAATTAATTCGCCTTCTTGACTTTTTAAATTACACTCTGGGTGACGCAGTAGGTAGAGTGACTATCTTTCAACCGGGCTTAGTTCCTGACAATAGCAGTAGCTTTCCACATTTAATTCGTAGCTTCACACGTTTAACTACTCATATTTTAGATATTGTAGTGTAGGTAGCGTGATTCTACCTAAGTTACAGTCAAGAGTGTAAAAAAAAAAATGTTTGAACATAGTTCAGGACAGATGGGAATGCAAAAATTGACTCGATTTTTGGCCTTCTAATATCATATTTTTCAGGATGTTAGTTTGAAATCGATTGCAAAGTTTATACAAACAACCAAACATCAGTCAGACAAGAAAACAAGCAAATAAAATCGAATTAATAAAAATAAACATGACCAGACCAACAATGTCCAATTACGGTCATTGCCTACTAAAACTTGAATACACAAACAGTATAACATATAGTCGATACAAACCACTGAAGATGTCTGCAAGACGAAATACGCATATCTATACATGATAAGCATATTTAGCAAAGGGAAAAGGAAAATATTCGACAATTTTTAATAATGTCAGCATAATAATTTAACTACTTAGACTAAGAACCTGTTACTGTTTACACATTTCTTACTGATTAGGTCGCCACAAGCTCATCACCGAACATAATACAAAACCCTAAAAACAACTATGTCCCGCTATGGATATACAATCACTTCATCAATAAACATATTTTCAGTCTAGTTCTCAGCTATCCTGTGTACATAGTACAAACTTACATGAAAAAAAAATTTCGAAAGTGTTTCCCAAGTTAATACAAAAAAAAAAATTTTTTTTTATTTAAATAAAAATAAAAAAAAAAAAACTATATTTTTTATTCGTGATTTTTGCAAAAAAAAAAAATATTAACAAGTGTCGTCCTTCACAACATTCATACATACAATCAAATATACAAACAAAAACATTCGTATAGCAAAAAAAAAAAAAAAAAAATATGAAAAAAAACGTTCCACAAAAGAAAATTCAACATTATTAAAAATGACAATTTCTGCTGGTTTTCTTATTTGTTTTGTTTCTTTATCCTTATTTGAAGTATGCATGTTTGCATGGGTTTTTTTTTATAGAGAGATTGAGGTAGAAAGAGAGAGATAAAATAATACGTGCTACGAAAATGTAGTTGTATTTTATATCCTTTATGCCTTACTTTTTTCTTAGTCGTTTTAATTTTTTATTATTATTTTTTTTTGTTTAGGATTATAACTGTGAATACAACAAGTTTACCCAAGAACTAATCCAATAAATCCAATGTACTTTTTAAAATAATTTTTCTTCTCCATTTCTTTTTTTGTTGTGTTTGTTATTTAATATAATTTTTTTTCCATTCACTGAATGAACCTTAATTGGAGAGACCTTCTTAGAAGAAAATCCTTGGAAGATCTTTAAATAAAATTAAGGTGATTGAATTAATAAAAGAAAATATTGTTTTTTGTTTTGTAATTTTTTGTTGTTGTTTTTTTTTTGTTTAAATTTATATCTTATTTAAAAACCGTTGCACGTTGAGATGAGCATATGAAAAAGTAGGATCAACTAAATTTTAAAATCGTATTGGTATAAATTTCTAAAATGTCTAATATGGGGATATATGATTTGAAAGTGCATTAGGTTCAGGATGATTTTTGAGGGTGAGTAAAGAATGAGTAAAATGGAATATATATATATATATATATATTTTAAATTTATTTGTTAAATTAAATTTTATAAATTATAATTGCAGTTATGATAATATTAAAAAAGAAAATTAAAGTTTTAAAGTTATGGGATTTAAAAAATGTTAAGTTTTATTAATGAGTTCTCTCCTATTTGGGACTGAATAATTAGTTTGAAACTAAAATATTTATGTATATTAATATAATAAAGTGTATCTCAAGAAATTAAATTATAATATTTTGTTTTTTTTTTTATTAAAAAATTCATAAAAATAGAAAAGAAAAAAGGTAATATAGATTAATTCAATGACTAAGACCTTAGCATAATACCACTGACAGACATTGTAATATGGATATTTTAATTTTTTAATATTAAAGATTAAGATATTATGGTATTGTAATATAAACGTACTATTGATATTACGAACAAAGGCATAATATGTATTACGAATCAACACGGCAATGTTGTTCATCAGAGCAGTCTGGTGGCAAGTGAATCAATTATTTTTTTAATTGTTAGTATTAAAACATAGTTAAATTTGACATATTTTAAAAATTAAACTAAATTTTTTTTAAAAAATTTATTTTGTTTTATTGTCAACTAAAATAAAAATTCATAAAAATAAGAGGAAAACGCAAAATTTAAATACAATAACTTAAAAAAATATTTTTTTTAAAATTTTATCTTCCATTTTATTTGTCATCAAATATGTTTATGTCTATCATACTTTTGATATAGTGATAGAATATTGATATCATAATATCGATATTATAAAATGTTTATCAGTATAGTATAATTTGCATGGTCGTATTAGTTAGTTACGTATAAAAAGTTATGATAAAAAATAATTATATATTTTTAATATGGGGTGTGTTCAAATAGCATAGGTTGTGTAAACCGAATTCTACATACAAAAAAAAAATTCAATTTCATTAATGAACTAAAATTAATAGTAAATGAAGCCATTGCAAAATAATTTGAATTGATTAAATCGGTGTGAGCTACACTCAATTCGTTATAATATAGCTCAACTTGATAGAATCGGCTTTGTTCAATTAATGCGTAACTTGAATTAACTGCAAAAACAATTATAAACATCACAGTATGTATCTAAGTACCATATGATAGAACACTTTTTGGACTCAAATACTGATTATGTGGAGTTTTACTAAATAGTGGAATTTATGTTCAATACTAAATAATGTGAATAATATATCATACTTTATAATATTGTACAAAGTTATTGTAAGTACTTGCACAATTTTTTGATATTTAAAAAAAAAAAAAATATAGTGGTAATATTTAAATTAATTTAAAATATAAAATATAAAAATATAATATATTAATATTCATAAACTCAATAGGTGGAACTTTAACAAACCAACTAAGATCGAAATTTGTTCTGCTATTCAAATTTTTAACAATTACTCTTTAATATTGTATTGCATTATTACTTGAACAAAAAATATGACTGTAGAAACTACTTATAGATAGTAGATGATATTATAAAGAGTGTTATTCTGCCTTATGTTTCACGAAATAATACAGTATAGAACAATTAAGATTGAATTAGAGAAATAATAGCTGCTAGTAGAATATTTAATAGTACATTTAACATATTTAGCATCATAATTCAGTAAATAAACGATATTGCAGTTAATTTGTGTAAAAAGTTTATCCAAGATGAAACCACAAAAAGAAAAATATAAAACAATATTTCTTAAGCCACATTAATACTAGTTAGAGCGTCTCATTTCTCGTAAAATACAAATCCAGGGATTCAAAGATAAGAATTATTATATTATCGGTTCAGATACAAGTTCAAAGCAATCAAATTACAACATGTTGTGCTGCTGTGGGTGACGCATTTTATTTTTCAATTCAAAATAATACAAAAAACTTAACATGAGTTTTAAAAAAAGATAATATTTTTAATAGGAAAAACTTAAATAATGAATACAAAACAATAAACGATAAGCAAATTAAAAATTAATATTAAAATTCAAATAAGTAACAACATTTATTTCAAATACCCGCAAAATTAAATTTTATAATATTTTTCCAAAAAATATAAGTCATATAAATCATCGCTTAGAGATTTTGTTATAACAAAGACCAGTTTTGGAAAAAGAAATTTTCTGAATTAATTTGTGTCGACGGGATGGACATTAATGCCTCATATAATTTTCTTAACTATTTGTACGCTTTTCTGTTGTTCTTATTTATGGTATAGTTTCAATACTCTCGATTCAAGTAAGTAATATTTGAAATAACTGCATTAAATTTTTGAGGAAGTATCAAGTGAGATGTAGTCGAGATATCTCTGTTTGCCATAAATAAAATTTCAGTACCATCATTATAACTATTTAATTCTTCAATGATGGCAGAACCAGCATCAGTATCCACAACAAACAGCTCAAAACACACGATTATATAAAAATTACAAATATTTGAATTTCTCACATTGAAAATACCTTATATTGGCACAAACAAACTGAAAAATTGATTTAGTGTTTAGATGTAGTTTGGTTAACGTATTTTGACCAAAATTTTTTATTACAACCAAATTACAAGTAGTAAAATATAATATTTAAAATTCAAGTACGAATATTTTCGATATCCTGGTATCGCAACCTTAATATCTCGACATAAGGAGAAATACGACTGCGATCACGTTTGAGTAGGCTTAATTAACGCCGAGGTGCTACAGCTCTTCCAGATAGGCACTTTTAATAGTCAAATCCTTTGAATTGATATCAGAAAAGCCATTATCAAATAATGTGAAATAAATTGCAACATAGTAGTAAATTTAATAGATTTAGTAGATGGTAATATAGTATATCAATGACAATGTAGTATATTTAATATAATTTTAACTTATATGCAAGAAAATCTTAAATGGTATAGTTATTATTTTTTTCTATTTTTAAACAAATTAGTATTAAGTTATTGATTACTCCATAATACCTGTCTATATATACCGACTAATAAAGATAAACTAAACAAAAAAAGGAAACATCAAAAAAAAATTTAACATTATATGTACTTCAAAGTAGTATCAAAAGTAAAACAAGTCTGTCATTTTTTTTTTTCGTAAATTGTACATTGTACTACCAGCTACATTTAAAAAATTTTAAAATTACGACATCAAAATCCTACCACCCATAGAAGTTGAAAAAAAAAAAAATAAATAAATTTAATTTTTTTATTCTAATATTCAATTTTTATATTAATTTTAAATCTTAATTTTTAATACCCTAAGAGTTTTTTTAATACCCTCTTTTAATAAACTAGATGATTTCAAATAATCAAAATAAATTTCAAAATAAACTGGTTCTAATTTTTAAATTGAATTAGACTAAAATCTAATAAAAATTTGATTAACAACCATTTAAAAAAAAAATAAAAAAAAAACAATAACAAAAAATATGATAACAAATTTAACAAATTAGTAGTAGCACAGTTAATTCAAAAATAATTTATAACTATGATCTCAAATGTTATTTATTAAGAATTCCTACAGAATATTTAGTTACCAGTATTTAGGTATGTTCAGTGATATCAATTCGAATTAAAACAAATCAATTTCAATAAAATTACGTTCTAAATTTTGTTATTTTGTATTTATTTTATTATTGTTTTTTTTTTTTTGTTTTTCAAACCAATTCAGTCACATAAAATTAATTTCAAAATAACACAAAAAAATTTTTTTTTAAAATTATGTGCAAATAAAATAATTTGTTTTTATTTTATTTTTTTGTTGGTTTTGTTTTTTAAATTTTACAAATTCCATATTTAAAAAAAAAAATGAAAATTTAAATTAAAATTGCATTTAATTGAATCTGAAATGATGTAAAATGAGGACACAAATATGTCAAAGCTAAAATTGAAATTAATTAAGAATATAACAAAATTGATACAAAATTAAAGAGGGGAGGGGGGGGAGGGGCTAGGGGGAGGTAAGCTAGATATTCAATAGACAAAAAATAAAAGAATTATTTAGATTAAATTTGATTTACGATTAAATTTAGTTTTTCTGGGTTTTTTATCTTCAATTTTTCTGCTTAACGATTTCATCAACCTGAGATTTTAAATTAAAAAAATAATATGTTTAGATCTTTTTTTTCTTTTTTTAGTTTGTAACATTTTCAAATCTATGCTGGAATTCTTGTAATTCTTTAATGTTTCATTAAGCACTCCTCAACTCATAATAACCTGACCATACACTAAAGTTTTGATAATGCTTGACAATCTTTTATTATACGACCCCAATCCCAACCATTATTAATTGGGACACTGCAAATTTTAAAAATATTTTGTTTTGATAGAATTTTTTAACATAAGTACTTGCCGACTGTTTCAATGCAAGTTATTACACTTATTTGAAAGCTTGGTTTATTAGCAACATTTTATAGAAATATTTGACATTATAATTCAAAACAAAATTTTTATTTAGCAGTAATTATATTCCATTTTTGATGAATATTTTCACATAAACCATCAATTGTGGACTGTGAATTATTTTGCAAGGTCCCTCTCATTTATTTTCAAATTGAATTGGATTTAAGTCTGTAATGGCCACTCTAAAGTAGGGATATTCTTATCCTAAAGCCAATTTATTGTTACTTTCGCTGTATGGTAATGTAAATGTACATTTGCCATACTTGGTAATCGATCAATGGACGGTTGTGTGTTTCGGTCCAAAATACCAACTTGTTTTGTTTCATTTACAGTACCATCTATAAAATGTAGGATTTTAACACATTTTGCGGAATTATACCCACAAACTATCAGACTTGCTGAAAACTCCTGTCCTTTTAAAGTAATCTTTAGTATATACAGCTTAATATACTAAAACAATGTATTGCGTATATCATTTAAAAACTTGTGTTATATAAACCTTTAAAAAATAATTTAAAATACTTAATTTAAAAATAAGCATAAAAATAAGCATAAATAGGTAGAAGAACACCATTGGGATTCAGAACTACCTACCAATTCTTCTCTATTGTCGTATTTTCTTCCTTAACTAATTATTTCTACTCGAACCTACATATAATTCGTCAATAAATGAATCGTTCTCTAATGTTAGGATAGTGTGTAAAATCATAATGTCAACTGGCTCAAATATTCGAAATGAAACATTCCCGAAGGCACGCAAGTTGAACTTTTTTCTAATTTGCACAACCTTTCTGAACTTGTGAAAAGTCCAACAAGAATCCCCAACCAGATGGGCGATAAAAATAATCTCTTCGATCTATTTCTGACTTCTTATCCTCAATTAAATATTCCACTTCTGTCAATTCTCGACTTGGAATATGTGACCATTGCCTTGCAAATATCAGTTTCTTTACAACCATATTGACCAACCAAAATATACCTCCCAATAGATTAATCTTGCATTATAATCGAGTCAACTGGGATTGTCTAAACATTTTTTTAACAATCTTTGATTGGCCCCTGTGTTTTCAACATAAAAATGTCGTCTTTGCGACAGACGTTGTTAGCAAAACGATTGAATTAGGTATGCAAATTTTTATCCCTAACTCTTGAAAAAGTGTAAAAAAACCATCCATGTTGGGGTTCAACGACTAATGTAAGATAGCTATTAAAGAAAAATTTAAAATCTCAGATGCTCAGATCACATTTTGATAGCTACCTAAACTGCGATCTTTTAATTTTATTGTTATGGTTCAGAAATATTTTTTACCAATAAATTAGGGTGACTACCTAGCTATTTTTCAACTAAAATAGTTACCATGATAATCTACTTTCGATCATCGGTTTTAGACACACAAATGAAAAGAAAAACAGAATAGTTCTGCATTACTATTTTCAATATATGGTCACTCTTAAATTAATTCAAATATTGAAAAAATATTTGAAATGCAAATTTTTATTTTTTTTTTAGTTTAAGGAAAAAAAAAATTAAATCAAATTTATAATATTTGGAAGTAAAATTTATTAAAAACCAGTTATTTTAGTATTAATTAAGTAATACATAATTAAATTAATATTTTTAGTCCTAAAATTGGAGCGAGAACCAAAAAGAAAAAAAATATGCATTTTAGAAGCAGCTGGAAAAAAAATTGTTTTTTTTTTTTTTTCTGAATTTAATTTTTAAATTCAAATCACACTATGAAATTAAATACTATAACTAACTAATAAGTTAGGCTTCTATGACATCTTAATATTGATTTTATGCTAAATATAAATACAGATTTTAGATAGTAGGCGATTTATTCATTAAATTAAGCTGACTGAATGATCTTAATTCGATTAATTTATGGAAAGTTGATTTATTTTGATTTAAGTATATTAGGATGGTGGGGTACTTCAAATTAAAAAATATGTCTAGTTACTACCTAATTCGCCATCATAACTTACAAAAAAAAAAAGCAGAATTAAAAGCAAAATTATAAATAACAAGTTAATACCAGTTTAAAAAAAAAATGAAAATACAAAAAAAAAAAAACTAGGATTAGGATCAGCAGACGGCATAGATTTGAAAAAAAAATATGTATTTTTTATTTTATTTACACTTTTAAAAATTAGGTCAATTGAAGGTTTATTGCACTCTGATTTCGTTAACTGCAGTCTGATACATACAATTTATTTGTTTTTTTAATTAATTTTATAATCATTTTGAATTACTTACGCAATCATTAGAAATGCACTGTATTTGTAGAAGTAAAATGTGATTTTAAATTGTAAATGAAAAAATAATACAAAAATTAGATAAATTAAAAGAAGATTGTTAATTATAAATTGTTGTAAGTAATCGACGGATAACAGTGATCCCAATGTATAATGAGAAAGCGCGAAATCGAATTCGAAAGCTATGTAAAATAAATTTAAAATATATATATATATATAAAAAAATATATATTAGGTATTTTTGAAATTTTTTTAAAAGGGGGATGTTGTATATGTAAATGTAGTTTAAGTAGATGTAAAACGTAATTTAAAATATTATTATATGTCAACGTAGTTTGGGCATGATATAACAACTATGGTATAATCAAATGATTTAGTAATGTAATGCACCAAATGCACCATAATACATAAAATGCACCATAGTCAATAATTAAAATCATATTAATTGATATTATTTGATCATTTACATATTTTGGATATTGGTTTAGAATCTCATTAGACTTTAAGCAATGAAATCTAATTGAAATGAACTTAAATGGAAATATGAGTTATGTCAAGCGAAAAAGCAGTAGCATGAAATATTTAAAAACAAATGTATTGATTGATCGATAACAAATCAAATTTGACAATGCGTAAATTAAATTTTTAATATACAATTTTATTTTTGCATCATACAGATTTCCTAGAATTTTTTAATGAATTAAATTTTGATCAAAAATATTCTTAAAGCCTTGATTTAAGAATGTTTATTGAGCTTATTGAGATTATTTATTTATATATGATTTTGCTTATAAGATCACAATCACTTTTTTGAATGTTCATAAAAAATTTATTTTCAAGTTTTTCAAAAGAAGAGAAAAATGTCTCTATGAATCCGTATAGTGTCAACAGAATTATTAAAATATTATAGAAATAAAATTTAACATCTTTTAAGTATCTTCAGATTGTAACATTCAAAATTAACAATACTTTTAATAACAAGAAAATTAATTTTAATTGTAAAATTTGAACAAATATTCTACAAAAAAAAAAATATTAAAAGATAATTCCATACTAATTATAATCACTCTATTTAAAAAATATTAAATTTTTCTAAATTTCTCTTTTTAAAAATAAATAAAACAAAAGACCCAATCTACTTATTGTATGAATTATATACCTATATTTTCCTTATATAGTCTTATACATGTTATCTTTATTGTTAGATGTTTGTTTGCTATTTTTTTTTTTCAAAATAAGTAAATAAACAAATGGTGGCAATTAGAGAACAAAATAATTCTGACCTTTTTTATATATGTATATATTTTTACCAGTTTTTTTAAATCCTTTTTCTTTTAATATTACTTATCTCACGAAAAGCTTTTATTCAAAAATTTATCTCTTTACTTACTAACGTACCTATATACCTACATATAACATTCATTCATCTCCCTAAATTACCTCCATTTTGATTTTTTTTTTATATATTTTAGTCAAAACATTTTCAAATGGTGCAATTTTTGTATACATATATATATACATTTTGAAAGCGTAATAAGGATGTAATCCTGTTCAAGATTTATTTTACTTTTTTTTTATTTTTTGTACAATCTACAAAAGTAACAATGAAGATGTCACAATAAATATGATATTTGAGGCATCAAAATCAACCTTAAAATTAACCGACATTTTAAAATTAATCTTAATGTCGGAAAATATTTTGCAACAAAAAGAAAAAAGGATATAAAAAAACAAATAGAAATTAATTAGGTAGAGTTGGGAGATAAGCGGCGACCGACCGAACGAAATTTAAAATGTGAATATTGTAGATTATAAAATACGATTTAAATCTAATGGCGACAAAGACTATCTAACTGTCTGGATCATTAGGTTTCGTCTACATATATTTATACAGATTTAAATAAAGTATATAGAATTATGAAAAGATTTCTTTCTGAAGAGTCTGGAAAATCTTTTTCTATTTTTTACTTTTATTTCATGTCGGGTCGATATTTTAAGACAATTTAAGTGAATTTCTAAAGAACTAGAGTTAAATCCTTTTCAAAAATATTTATTTTTTATTTTTATTACTATTTCTATTTTAATTTATTTTCATTACTATATTTAAGCATCTAAAGTTCTGATCTCACGACTACAAATGTAAATATAGAAAAATTGAATAAAAAATTAAATTTTGAAACAAAAAATTTTGTAAGAAAAATTTTGTAAGAGGTATTAAGGGGTTTTTTGTTTTTTTTGTTTTTTTATTCTTAAACTCTTCACTCAATGAATGAACCAACAACTGTGATGCGGAATTATCATCACAATCAGCACGAAACAGTAAAGTTCAACTTAGTATACTTAGTAGTAACAAACAAATAAACAAACATGGACAAACGATTCTATATATATATAAAAAAAGATGATTATTTTATTATAACTGTATTTGATGCATTTGTAAGTAGAGAAGATTAGTGTTCTCAGTTTTTTATATATATATAGTTTTTAATTCAAAATATTTTACAAATCTTATGCTTATCATTGTCGTCGTCCATTTTTGAATAACCATCATCATCACAGTAAACATCAAAAATAAAATCACAATTGCACAATAAAGTAATAAATCCTTATGAGAAAGTAAGAAATAATAGGGAAAAAATATTGTTTTAAAATAACTCTAATTTTTACTCTATTTCAAAATTTTGAAGAAATTTTCACTGTAAATCCATTCTTGAAATATGGTCATAACAAATACAATACAGTTATAACACAAACAACAACAATAACAAAAAAAATTTAAAATTAAATAAAGATTAAAACTCTAGGTATGTTTCACAAATTTTATTAAACATGTTAATCGATTTCGGTTATTATACACCTTCATCAGAACACTAAGTTTTGATTTTTACTTAATTTTAAAAATGTTTCACCTAGAACCTATGTCATATTCTATTAAATATATGCTTAATTATTACAGGCATTTATTAGAGTATTAGAGTTAAAATTAACAGTAGGTTCTGCTTTTTTGATATGCCGACTAGAATAAACTGTGTTATCGACTCGAGGGAATTTTTATTTAAATATTTTCTTTTAAGTAAAATTTTGATATTATAAAAATAATAACTGGATAGTTCGAATGAACTAACAGTGTCATAGTGGCATCATCAAACCAGTATCAAACATTTTTATTGTTTATATATAGTTCAATCTCGACTTTTAAAATTTAATTTTCAATCACCTAAGCATTAATTATTATTATTATTATTTCTTTATTTACTATTATTAAAATTACAATAAACATCAACACTAGTCACTATGGTTATCGGCTTCATTTTCCTATTAAAAAATGTTGAATACAATTGTTATGTAATACTGTCCTACAGATATATAACATATTATTTTCTGAAATCATAAATTTATATAGAATAGGGTTATATAGGCAAACAAATCTCAAATTTATCCCTAATTTTGTTAAATATCATAAATTTCAAAAGTTTTAAATTGCATACCTTAATGTTAAATTTAAAAATAAATTAAATATGGTAATATTTAGTTGGACTTCTTGTATTGTATTCTGTGTATTGAAAAAACATTTTTTTTACACTCAAAATTAATAAAAAAAATAGACTTAACAGTGGCGTATTCTAAAACCACAACGCAATGATCTAAATTTTTCATTTGTCCAAAATCAAAATTCAATTAAAAATCACAATCTAAATATATTACAATATAATTTGAATGCAGATGTTTATAGGTTGATATAACAGTGTAATATATAATATTAAATATATTTTTTAAAGTAAAACTTTTACTATTAATGTATATAAATAACCGTAAATATATAAACTGTAAATATAATAACTGTAAATAGTTAAAAAAATTCGTTAAATTAAAATTCGTATTCAATTATTTGAATTATGTTTGTATTATATTATGTATAGGCATATAAAATGCGGATCTATTAAAATTCAAATCATATTTTTCCATTAGTATTTTATTATTTTAAATTTATTCAATTCCGATTTAATTTTATTTATCAATAATATAATTAAATAACAAAATAAAAATTTGATTGTGGTGAATGTTGATTACAATAATTTACAGTTATTTTGTAATTTACGAGCAAAATATTAATAATCTTGTAATATTATCAATCACAAGGAAAAATAAATTAAAAATTTTATATTCGATTCAATGAAAATTTTTGATTAGTTAAAAATTAGTTTTTACTTTTAATAAATTTGAAAATTATTAAAACTTTACGATCAGAAGCTATTATGTCTTTAAAAGCAAAATATTTTGTTAATATTCGTTAAATATTATTATTAAAAAAATTTCAGAATTCTTCAGAATTTTTATGCTATAAATACTGTAATCACATCATAATCAAATTTGTAAATTAAAATTTAAAATTACTATTTATTTTAAAATGTGTAAATTATAGTTTTTGTTTTTAAATTAAATTAAAAATGATCGTTAAAATAATTTTTTTTTTGATATAACAATATCAGAACATGTATTTACAAAATATAATAAACTTTACTTATTTGTTTCTAAAATTTTCAAATTTTAAAGTTTCGTCAAGTGAATAAAGAAAAATATTCTGCAATGTAAAATGTAAATCTGTTTATGTATATATGTAATAATGTCAGCTTCATTAAATATTTCATTTAAATAAGTATTAAATTTATTTATAAAACAAAGTTATAATTTATATATTTAAATAAAAAAATATTAGAAAAAATATCTATTTAAAGTTTCGTTAAATTTTGAATCGACAAAAATTCGTTGAAATTTAATTCAAATTTATTTATAAAACAAAGTTATAATTTATATATAAAAAAAAAAATAAATAAAATATATTACAAGAAATATCTATTTCAAGTTTCGTTAAATTATGAATCGTCAAAAATTCGTTCAAATTTAATTCCAATTTATTTATAAAACAAAGTTATAATTTATATATTTAAATAAAAAAATATTAGAAAAATTATCTATTTAAAGTTTCGTTAAATTTTGAATCGTCAAAAATTCGTTATAATTTAATTCGCATAGCCTATTTTAAATTAACAACAAAAAAATTATATATTAAAATTTCATGAAATTAATTTATTTTTCATTTTTAAGTTTCGTTAAAACTATTACTAAAAATTCAGTAAATATTAAACCCCTATTTTAAGCTGAATGTTATGTAAAACTCCAGTTCTATTTCAAAAGTTAAATTTTTCTTTTAAATATCTATTTATTTATAAGTGAAAATTTTCTTTGTTTTTTTTTAAATCACGAAAATTTTAACATTTCGTTAAATTTGACACTAACTTTAAAACTCATAAAAATAAATTTTAAATACTCTAACTGAGAATTAAAATTTCAAAATACCATATTGTATATATGAGTATCTATTATCATGCATTTTATGTACTTCTAGCAATAATTCTTATAGTATCACGAATAGGAATAAGTATTAAATTAATTACGATATTTATATGCAATCAATAGAGTGTATTTAACTAACATCATAGTTATATATACATATAATTTTCAAATTTCTACTGCATAATGTTAATCTAATTAAATTATTTTATTTAATTGCCTTTTATAGACTACATTCAGATGTACATTATATTATATATGTATTATAAATTATCTACATGTAAAATATCTTTTGGGTGACATTTGAAATTTAAACCACAAAATTTTAAGATATAACCAGAAGGATTTACAGTTTT
Source organism: Argyra leucocephala (assembly GCA_963942445.1). Classification (NCBI taxonomy): domain Eukaryota; kingdom Metazoa; phylum Arthropoda; class Insecta; order Diptera; family Dolichopodidae; genus Argyra; species Argyra leucocephala. Next base: position 156,419,005 of record OZ012677.1, on the reverse strand, counting down.
CTTATAACAGTAACTATAGTAATAGTATTAGTACTATGCATACAACAGTAGTGATAGTAGTAGTTTGCATTAATTAAAAATTAAAATTTTACCAGAAAATCAAAAATTCTACGAAACTTAGTTTTAAGACAAAATTTTCATTATGTAAATTTTGTTTTGAATTTGAAATATTTACATAATTTCTATATAATAGAATAATATATTATGTATAAATATATACATAGTTTGAAATTAACATATCTTTATAAATATACAGGTGAAGTTAAATCTAACTTAACTTTTTTTTACATTTATGTACGAACATAATATATAAATATATATATATGTATATATATTTGAAAATCTAAATATTAAAATCGTGAAGTGTATTTTTATTACCTAATAATGAGTACCAGAGATGGGTTGGTTGGCAAGGTATTAACATACTTAAAAAAAAAGAAAAAAAAAGCAGATTCAATAAAAATCAAAAAAATTTAGGTTTTAAGTATCACAAAATACCACTCATGAAATGAAATAATTTTATAACACAAGAACGATATATGTAAATATTTTTTAACCAAAAAAAAATAGTGTTGCCATCACATGTTAATTTACAGTTTTCTGTTCATATTGAACATAAGTAAGTGAAAATTTTTTTTATTAAGTCTCAACAAAATTTTTTTTTTATTTATTTTAAATATTTTTAAAATAGTAAAGAACATTTTATTTCCTGTAAATGTACAGGATAGAAATGATGAAGAGAGGAATGATATAATAGGCCAAACGAGCGCTGTAACACAATTTAAAATTTAGTTTTATTTAGTTATAAGTATCATCTTTTTTTTAAATTTAACATTACGATTTTGATAAAATAGAAATATTGTAGTACTATTGTCTACTACTATCGTACCACTATTGCACTGAAAATGTGAGAAAGTGAGTAAAATCAAAAAGTTTATTATTCAAAATAACAAAATATATTTATGTTGAGTTCGTTAAATTGTTTTACTAAAAATATTGTATATTTATTTATATATTGTGAGACAATAGGTTGAAAAGACGTTATATGCCTCTCAAATTAACTTTAAAAAAACATAATCTACCATTTTTAATCTAATATTATGATAGCAATATTACAAATGAATATTCATAATTGGCTCAAAATTGTTTATGAAAATTTGATTATGGTTTAGTTCTCTCGAATGTTGAAATCCAATTATTATTGCAATCTAAGTCTATAGACGTATATAATATTCAAAGAATTAACAAATACAGGCATTGTTGTATGACCATGCTGTACAAGAGTGAACATACAAATTATTTGTTTATGGGTATGTATATGTTTGTTTTTCACATGTGAATTTTTTTCATCAAATTAAAAAGTTCAATAATGAAAAGCTTAAGACATGAAAGCGGACGCAGTGAGCCTGTTTACACGAATAAACATGATGACAGCTTTATCATACGTTTCATACCCTCTTACAACACAATCTTCACACAAATATACATAGATAGATATGAATAAGAATTTTGGCTAGGGTATGTATGGGCGGTAGAGTATGTATGAGGAGTAGGGTATATAATAGGGTTGTAGGGTATGTGGATAGTAGAGTATGTATATAGGGTATATAGGTTATGTATGGGTATACATTTTGAGTAGGGTAATAAATATTATGTATTCGCTGTATTTATTCTATTTTAAATAATTTTTATTTTAAAATGAATCAAACACACATTGATAAAAAAAAAAAATCATAGCATCTGGAACTGCATGAGAACTGGAAACGTAAAGTGATGGCATGAAGCATTATCATAATGATTCGTGGAAATAGGCCCAAGTGTAGAACAATTGAAATGGAAAATAAATTTAAATAATAAAAGTAAGTACGATAACTTACGAATTTTTCAAAATTAATATTCATTTTCCATCAGCTGGATTCACCTATAATTATAAACAGGTTTTCAATTTTAATAATGAAATTTCGATTAGAAATTTCTTCAAATTCTTTTGCATTATAGTTATATTGAAAACCAAATATTATATTTTTCATTATTTTCTTTTTATATATTAGTAATTTTAATAATTTCAATTATGGCAACCCAACCTCCTCTTTACAAATACATAATTTCATTTATTTCATATTATGATTAAAAAAATCCCGTCGCACGAAATCAATTATAATGATAGTGTATGTTGTAGGTAACATATCCATGTTTGGTAGCTATTTTAAAATCGGTTTATTTTTTATTTTTTTTTATTTTTTATTTAATATCTTTTTAACGATTCGAAATGCGTAGTTATTAAATAGTTTCTTATATACATACATAATAGTATACACAATAAATACCATCAATCTGGAATTTATTAGGCCGCCTTGACACTATGGCATAGAAAAATAAAATTTGTTGTATTTTTTTTTATTTTCAAATTTTAACTGTACGAGTATAAACAATAATTTCAGACTCAAAGATTTTTTGTTATTTGTAAAACAAAATTTGAATTTGTAATGAATTGATGAAAAAAAAAAAAATTAATAAATAATAAATAAATATAATATATATATATATATATATAACAAAATAATAATTTTTACACACGTAAGCTAATTTAACAGATGATATGAATACATACTATAATAATAGTAATAACAATAATAGTTAATAATAATACTTATAATAAGAACTGTATATACATTAACTAAAACTACTACATAAACAAGTATGTCAGTATTTCGAAATTATTATTTGTATATTTTAATTTATTTTATTTAATAATTTCCTCTTGTTTTTAAATTATTCTGTGATGATAATAATAATACATAATTTTATAAATATTAAAAAATATTAAAATAACATTTTGAAAGAAATAAATTAAGAGCATAAGTTAAAATAAAATAAAAAATAATATAAAAATAATTAATTTAAAATTAAATTTTCATTTTAGTTTATCATAAATAAATTTTGAATAAATTAAATTTGGAATTTTTATTTTATTTTATAATTATTATTTGAAATTTGATATACGTGATGTGACGTTCTGATATTTTTTTTTGTTTTTCAGAATAATCAAGTTTTGATTAACCAAAAAAGAAAAATAATATCAAAATAATATAGATAGAATGTTTGGGATTCTTTAGTATGGAAATAGAAAATATTTTATCTATTCTAAATTTTTAATAGTATGTATATGGAAATTATACATCCGGTAATGATTGGAAAATAACTCAGAAAATTTAAGGTGGTGCAACAGTATTTGAGTGGAGTAGAATAATGCAAACAATCAATTGAAAAAAGCGTACCTTTATGGAAAATCATAAAACTGTATCATAATACTAGTACATGTACAGTACACAAACATAATAGATTATTCGTAGGAAAAATATAAAATGTGCCATAAAACACAAGACTAGTCTAGAAGAGCATATTAATATTGAAGTGAATGAACCTAAAAAGAAGAAATAAAACCACCCAAAATCCAAGAAGACATATGAAGAAAAATGCAATCCCCATATACATCGTCCTATGGTATAGATAACGGTTAACGATGAATTTAGTCAATGCGTGTATTGGGACTGAGTAGGCTGCTTGAATAAACAATTAGATATTAGTACTGAGTCCATTACACTCTAACTAGCGTAAATTGACGGATAAGAAGAAATAAGTACGCTTAAAATATGATTTGTTTAAAAAAATTAATTCTATATACAAAAATCAGTAATTTAATGGAGAGTAGAATAATCTTGAGTTGATTACAGCCTCTCACTATTTACATATTTAATTTATATTATGTTTTGGTTTTCTAACCTCTCTAAGTAGAAATAAACTACTTCCAATGTGTACGATCTATGATCAGATGCTTTATTTTACAAATTGAATTATGATTCTGATGTTTTTTGTACATGTTTTCACGAGCACTATTAAATACATTGATGTAGTTTAAACCAATTACATAATAATTGTCATAATGTGGAAGCAGCCATTTTTTGTTTCTCATTTGTTTTTTATGGGAGTTTTATGTAAATGCAACCTTTTTTATGATCTATTGTACTTCCCTGTTTACCATCTTTGAATATCTTAGAATTGCAAATCTATGAACGCTATTATTGTCACACTATTAAGATTGATGTAATTGTCAAAATGTGGAAGGGTCATTGTTTTTCACATATATTTTTTTTTGATTCACCATCATCGTTGACGTGTAACCCCATCCGTGGGGCATATGGCGGAAATTTTTTTAATTAAATATCGTTTATTGAAAGCAAAATCATAATACTAAATAGAAACACTAGAATTTAAAGGTAATGACTATGCGGATGATATATGTCGGCTGTGATATTCAACACAAACCAGATCTACTTCATTATTAGATCAGCAAGCAGCGAGAAAGCGCGTTTGGTGAATAAAGTCCAATATGTCCAAAAAGTATATGTAATGCCAACACTTATGTATGTCAGCTAAACTTCAATCAAAAGCTTTAATTATTTGCGAACAAATGAACAAAGAAGACGAGGAAGACCAAACAACACCTGGAGTTGAACTACAACTACTCATCTAACTAGATATGAACAACCTTGGGGGAAATAAATATCAGTGCCAATACAACAGAGAACAATGGAGGAGGCAAGTTGATGCCCTATACGCTCCAGGAGGACTAACAGGAAAAAAAATTTATATGCAAAACATTCGTTTTAATTTTTGATGAGGTTTACTCCAAATTTTAAATGTTTAAAATTTAAATATATGGGAGTAGGAAATATGATAGGTCCTGTTTGAATGTCATTTGATAGTGTGACATTTAACTCATCTTTAATATCGTGTATTATTTTCATTTTATATTGTGCATTTACTATTTAAGCCACTGTTGGAATTAGTAAAAATTTGCATTGACAAAACATTCCCAGAGGTAACCTATCAATGCTGAACAAAGGTAACAACAATCAGAACATTATAGAATAGTTGTAAATATTTGTATGCTTTCCTGTTATTTATTCATTATTTTAGTTATATAGTTTTCTTAGCTATGGATATAGCATGCACATCATATTGTCTATAAAACTTCGTTATCGTTTAATTGTCCCAGAAATATGTGTAATATTTTACAAATGATTTTATATCTATTTATTATACTTCTAATGAATTACAATACAAATCCAAAATCATTTCAAAGTTGAACCCTGAATTCTTAAATTTCATATATTTCGAATTAAATTAGATTGTAATGAAAGAACAAGTCAAAAGAATGAAATGTATACAAATTTATTAATTTTCAATAGAACCTACACTATTTAATCCAATCATTAAATTTACTATATGCAGGTTGCAGTAATTAAACTAGTCTCAGTCAGTATCACTAAAATCAAAAGATGAATTTAATTTTTTTTTGTTTTTTTTTTGTTTTGTGGTAAATAAATTTCATTTGAATGAGTTCAATGCACGCAATTAAATCAATATACAAATCGATTGTTAAATAAATTTCAATCAATTGCATTTTCCTGTCTTTTTATCTTATGCAATATTTTATTAACAAAAAAAAAAAAAACCACACAACCGCAAGGCTAGTTATAAAATAATAATTTAAATATAAAAATATTATCTATACTAATCTATATAGGAAAATTATAAATGAGCACATACTATCATTACTAGAAATGAAAAACTTGTTAATTTGTTAAATACATAATTAAATATTTCCGTCAAAATAATGAAATCGAATCTTATAATAAAAAATAGAAAAAAAAGAGTTAAAAATTTATAAAATAATAATAAAAACCTTGACTTTCAAAACAATATTTTTAAAAATTTAGTATGCCATCGTAAAGTAACTAAATAAATTAAAAAAAAAATTTTTTGTATCTGAAAGATATTGAATTTTAAAAATCTGAAAATAACATTTTTAAAAAATGACCTTTTTTTTATTAGGAAAAAAAAAATTAATTTGCATAAAAAACAAGTCGATATCATCAAAAGATTAAATCCAGTTATCAATCAGAAAAATTTTATTTTTTCTTTTCATTTTTTAAAATGTGTTTTTGTCTAGGGATGACACACACCATAGTGTCATTTCATTGTTTTATATTTCTTGGATAAAGGGAAACAATGATGCTTTTTTTTTCTTTTAAAATAAAATATTTTATAAAAAAAAAAAATTAAATATTAGTTAAATAATGGTTGTGATAAATTTCAAAATTCAAAATCTATAGAATTATTCGTTTTTTTTTTCGTTTTTTTTAAATCTCATGTTACTGATGTCTTTGCTGTCATTTATTGTCAAGTTATCGTCAAGATAACAAGTTTATTAGAATCTCAATATAAAAAAAAAAAAAAACAAAAAATAAACGAACGACATTGAAATATTTTCATGTTTTTTTGTTGTTTTTCTTATTATTTTGTAAAAATTTATTTATTTGAATCCTACTGGTTTTTTATTACTTTAAAAGATTAACAACTTTCTTGTCTATCTAGTTTTACCACAATCAAATTGTCTATATGTAAAAGTAGAAAATAAAAAAAAAATATTTTTTTTTCATGTTAAAAATAAGTTTACAGGATTCAAACGGAATATGAAAGACAGATGACGGCAGTGAAATTAATTAGGTATTTTTTTTTTTATAAAAATAATAATAGAAATTCTCTAACACTTAGTTAATAGTTACTAATAATGGTAGATTGGAAAGAAAAAAATAAAGTACTAAAAAATGTTGTCATTAAAAAGTTTAAATACTAGATATTTACGGTTATGTTTATATAAGCGAATATTTCATATTTCTATTATTGCGCAAAGGAATTGTGGACTTGAGTGTGTCAGATTGTTTATAACCACTTCAAATTTTTATTCGTAATTAAAAAAGAAAGGAGAATAAGTGGTCTAAAATATTTTTTAGTGTATCAATAGTGTTTTATAAGCTTCATACAGCTTTACGAGATAAATGTAGACGTACTAGTAATCGCCCAATACTTTAAGTTTGGTAAAAAGTGTCATGCTATTGTATCTTTTTTTTTTTTTTTAGAATTCTGAAAAACTTTATTTTATTGTTTTAAAACAAATTTGTACAATAATAATTATTTATCCACATATTAATGAAGTTGAAAAAAAATTAGATTAGTTCCAAGCTTCTTTGTCTCTTAAATAATGTTGCATGAGATTTTAATTTTTACATAGTATCCATTTCTCTACTAAATTTACTTTTTTTCCCAACTCTTTCGCATGACCAGATGATTCTTCTACTGTTAAATATTGATATCTTAAAAACACATAGTAGTCTCTTGCAATTCAAAATCTCTTTTTAATAAATTCATAGCGTTGGGGGGTGACGACTATTTTAACTAATTGACGTTTACCACGAAATATATGTCCAGGAATAGTTTTTTTTTAAACATAATATGCGATAATGTCAATTGCATTATTAAGAGCACTTGTGACTTGATGTAGAAAAATATGGTATACTAAATATTGACAATATTCTGTGAATTTGCAAAACTTTCTTAATCTGTATCTGACTTTAGACTCCAGCTAATTTCGTTATGAAGTATTTGCCATCATTTCAACATTTTTCCATTCCTATATTATTTTTCTAATTCCTATATTTTTTATTAATTTATCTTAGACCGCATACTTAATTTATTTAAAACAATAAAAATGAAGTTTAAATCAGGGTATTTGTTGCGGAAATTTGGTAAATTAAAATTTTTGTGTATAAAAATGACTTGTACATTGAATGATAATTGAAAATTAAAAAAATAAAAAAAAATATTTGAATTCGCCACGTCTCCTTTTAAATATCTATAATTTAAAAATAATATGTGAATAAAATCGGTTTTGAAATGGTTCAAATATACTTTTTTTAATTTACAAATTAAATATAATGATTCAGTGAATTACATCATATTGGTATGTATATATATTTGGATTACAATGAGAGAGACGTCAAAATTCTTAGAAATAATTTTAAGAGAAATCGAGTTTACAGAAAATCATTTAATTGTATTGCAGTAATAAAATTGAAATGATATTCTGAGTGTACTGTCGATCGTGATGATACGTATAGTTACAGATGTATTTAATAAGCTCAAAATAAATGATTTAAGCTCGAAATAAAATAAAAAAATAAATACAGTAAAATGGTAAATTAGTTCAACTATTTTTTAATAATAATTATTTAAAAATATTAGTTTAATTAGTTAAACTCTAGATTTTAGTTTAAAACCCACATTCCATTAAGATATTTTCATTTAAATTATTATTATTTCAAAAATAATTCATATTACAAAGTTTTCAAATAATGACAAAATTTTCAAGACAGGTCTTAGAATCTATAGAAATAAACAAATTCGTCATAAGAAAAAACTGTAAAAAAATTTAAAATATTTTTTTTTTTAATCATGATGAAACCACGTGTTACTCAATTTTGTGTAATTGAGATAGAACTAGATATTATTCAGATAGATATCATAGCGTAACTCTCAAATATGTATTTTAAATTAATTAATTTCCTATTTTAAAAATATCTGATCTAACATATTCTATAAATGATGCTTAATAATGAATTATTGATTATGATTGAATATACATTAATGATGAATAATTAATAAGTTTGTTCAGTAGATTTAGAACAGAATCGGACAAAACAGTTTTGGACAATGACAATTAACTGTCAAACAATTTTTTTAACCTTTTATGAACCTTTCAGTTCTTATTTTTGTTTATTCTAAAATTTCTTTGTTGAACTGTCAAAATTTAAAGAAATTACAAAAAAAGTTGTCGAAAATTGTTCAGAACATAAAAGATAATTTCAGAACTGTTTTGCACAATTTACTGATTCAGAACATTTTTTGTACAAAAAAAATCAATTAACGGAAATTAATTAACACGAAAAAATGTTCTATTTTGGTCTAGAACAGTTTACTGAAATAATCTAATTTGTATTTAATTAAAAACAAATATTTTGTATGTTTAAATATTTTTTGATTATTTCATTTAAGTTGGATTAATTAAGAAAAATTATTCGACCTCTATCGTATATTATTATTGGCTCAGAGCGTTCACAGCTAAAATATTTGAACTCTGAGGTTCACTGCGTATTCTAAATGCTGGTTCTCTGTTCAGAACTGAACTAAAATATTCATCACATGCACATCCACAAAATGTGTAATTGATATTGAATAAAAAAATTATTTAAAAAAATAACCAAAAATATGTACCTACATACAAACATACATATGATACATATATTGTGTTCATAAAAATTTATAAGAGTGTACAATTCAAAATTAAGTTAGTTGAATTTATAAATATGCATTTCATCAAAAATTGCAATACAAGCCTAAAAATATTGCCATAGGTTTATGAAAGACCTTAACTACAACAATTTCGTTTTGTTTGTTTTTATTTGATTCATGCAAAGGAGTCCAAACCAAACTTCACACTTTACCGAACCTATTTATACACTTCTTTTTGTGAAAATAAACAAATAACAATAAAAAAACTACAATTATGTAGGTCTCAAATATTTGTAGACCTACTAATAAAAAAAATTAAAACAAATGGCAAAAATTATATTTCTCTACTCTAAAAAAATTTATTAAACAGTTGCACACAAAACATTGTTGTTGATGTATTCATAATTTGTGCAATTTTTAAATACAAAAAAAAAATAACTGGAAAAACAAATGGAAAACGAGCAACGCAATTTGCAAAAAAAAATATTCTTCAATTATTTAAAAATTTCAAATTACGATCTAGTTTCATTGTCTAGAAGAAAGAAAATTGCATAAAAAATATATTTTTGGTGAAATTTTATAATAATATATACCTAACCTAGATTGTTATTTTTTATTGGTTTCATCTTGGAGCTAAGAAAGTTATAAAGAATTATTAGCTAACCTGCTTGTTGTTGTTTTAAAGAAAATTAGTTAAGGGGCACAAGACAAAAATTTCTATTTTTTTTTTCTAGAATTGCAACACAACATTTTTATGTTTGTTGTCTTTTTCTTTATACTATTATCTCCTTCTTCGTCATTATCGTCCCTCGACCATCTTCTTCTTTTGATCATTCTATCGTAATGTTCATTTTTATGTTAATAATCTTGAGATCTTTGAGCAACGCATTATAAAACCAATGTACATATATATATATATATATAAATTTGTTGTTTGTGTTTAGGTTAGTTGAAAATTGTTAGTTTTGGTTTTGTATTATAGTTTGGGTGATGTTATTATTATTGTTGTTGTTGTTGTTGTTACCGACTTTTTAATATTATTTAGGTCATAAAAGAAAATTAGCAACAAACAAACAAATTTGTTGTTATTGTTGTTGTGTTGCATTTTGCTGATAATGTTAAGCTTGTTTAGATTTTTTAATTTTATTGCAATTTTGATTATAATATTAAGTATGATAGTGATGATATTGATATTGATAATAGTATTAAAAATTGTTTAAATTGCAGAGTGTTTGTCCAAAAGAGATCAGAATAACAAAACCCATAATAACGGAAAATTCTGTTTAAAAGAAATGAATTTTTTTTTTTTTGGTTTTGGTTTGTTCTTTAGAGGTTAGCAAACTGACATAGTTTTGAATTTATTTTAATTTTAAAAGAAATGAGGTTTACTGATGTTTAGATTTTCTTGTTAATAATTTTATGTTTTTAAATAAATTATATTTAAGCTATATAAAATTTACATAATATAATATTAAAAATAATATATTTATTTTGTTTTTGATTTAAAAATGTTATAAAAATATAATTAAAGTGTTTAGAAATTAGTGGAGGTTGAATGTGTTGTACTACAAAAATTGTAAAAAAAAACATCCCTTCATATTAAGCATTAAAATAATTTCATTTTGTATAAGAGGTTTTATTTTAAAAATGAAAACTGAAAAATTGAGAATGAAATATCATTAAATATGTATGCATACTTAATATGTATATATATTTATTTTGTTAAGAAGAAGCTCTATAAATATGTTGCTAATGAGTTCTTCTCATCAATATAGAAAAATAGTTTTTAAGAACTTTTTAAGTTTTTGATTACAATTTTAGTTGTTAATTAAATAAAATAGATAAAATTAGATTTAAAATATTTGGAACTAGTCAAAATAGCATCGTAATACCCCCATGTGATTCAAAAATAAAGTATTGGTACCTAAATTACTCTCAAGAACATAAAAAATTAATGAAAAATAATTTATACAACTTTTAGCGTTACCCAGTCGGAGAAGCTTGTTAAATCATTCATACTCGCTTTTGAGTTCAATAACTATAAATAAAAACACCTGGAGTGGCATTTTGTAAGGTGATAGTGACTAAAAAATAATCGCAAATTATTTTTTCTCATTTTGTAAGGTTTTTTGTCACTGCGATGGTGAACATTTTTGTTAAATTGAAAGTGACAACAAATTCGTTGTCACTGCCATACGAAATATTATTTTTTCTATTCTTACACAACAATATAATTTCATAGCTATACATATTTGCCATAAAATTAATATATTTTTATTTATATATAAAACTATATTATTATTATTATTATTTTATACAATTTTAGTTGTTGCTTAATGTTGCTGGCTTAAAAAATAATCACCTTATAAAATGCCGAAAATATCACTTATCACCTTACAAAATCCCACTACTGTATTATCAATATAAGAGATCTTCTCCCTCTCTTTACATATTTCTAATATAAGGGATTACTTTTTAATAACATATTTTCAGTGGTAATAATTTTTAATTAATATCCAATACAGGGGACCATAGTATAGTTTATTGAACTCAAAACAAGCTTCTCCGACTAGGTAACGCTAAAAGTTATATAAATTATTTTTCCTTAATTTTTTATGTTCCTGAGAGTAATTTAGGTACCAATACTTTATTTTTGAATCACATCTGGACACTACGATGCTATTCGAGTAAATTTTTCTATCAACATATTAACTGGAAGTATTAACTGGATTAAGTGGAAAACTATACTGCTATTGTCAGTTACTAAGTCTTCTTGAATAGCGTAGTTCAATTTTATTTAAGTTGGTACCAGATTATACTCTAAATTATTTTTGTTTGATCACTTACAATATAGTACATTAAATATTATAGCACATATAATAACACAACGAAATTATTACCAATAAAGCTAACTACAAGGGTCCTAATGAATTAATTTAACATTTAAAGGGTTAAAATATTATTCTGACAATTTTTTAAATATCTACATATATCTTATAAAAAGCATATCTTATAGTTATCTATACATATATCTTATAAATATCTACATCTTATAGATAAATACATATATCTTATAAATATCTATATATATATCTTATAGACAGCTAACATATATCTTATAAATATTTATGTTAGTATGTTATAGATATCGAATTCATTATTTTACCTTGGACCTTACACAGCAGTCTATCAACTGATAAAATTTTATTTTTTACTGTACTAATAACGAAATCATTGTCTTAGTATCTTATTCCAAAATTAATTTAAATTAAAGAAAATTTTTCAAATAACTGTCACTATTATAACAATACAACACATTGATAATACTGATTTCGTCATCACTGCGATAAAATCCGCTCTCTCTAACGTATACGTGTAAAATGAAAAATTTAAATATTAAATAAAAAAATACTATCTAATATATTAATTCTATTTAAATAATTTCAAATTTTCCGAATTTATGAATTTTTTCAAAATTTTAATAGAAAAATATATAACGTGAAAAATTGCCGACATTATCCACCTTTTTTACATTATTTATTTTAAAATTGTACAGTTCATATTAATATTAAACATAAATATGTACACATACATATACATACATACATTTTTCATTTACGCATTTAACTTTTGATCTTTAAATATCTGAAAATAATGCAAAACATATCACACATTTTAAATTATTATCTCTCACCTCAACAAAAAAATATTGACTCATCCGAATACTAATTTTTTTTTTAACTAAAAAACTAAAAATCACCCACCCACCCAAAAAACCATTTTTTAGAAACGATTTTTAAAATTTTTAAAACAAATTTTTTTTTCAATAAATTAAAGTTTTTATGAAAATGAGGAAAATTCAGAAAATAAAACAGACATTTTCTTAGAAATTTGACAAAACTTAGGTAAAAAAAAACAAAATTAAATAACATTTACAGGAGCGCATTATTAAATTAATTTGTTTTAAATTAAATAAAAATGAATCTTAATAAATTAAATTAAATAAAATTTCTGAAGTAGATATCTTAAATTTCATTACGAAGTCCTATACTGATATAAAATTACATATAAAATGGAATTCATAACTTTGTACCAACTACTGGACGACTTTGGTGATTAAGGCCTAAAACCTAAATTGTATGTTGACCAGCTAAGTAAATAAATATGCCAAATGCAACAGAATTGTTAAACATACAACCTAAGAAGGTTAAACATACAAGCTAATATTGTTTAAAAATAAATATGCGTTTTTTGTTTTGCAAAAACACCATTTTCGACTTTTATTAAGCTAAACAACTCGTTGTTTAATTTTTCAACCCAAGCCAATCTACCCTACAAATAAAATATAAATTGTTAAATGCAAACTTTTATATCAAATTCAAGATTTTATTTATAATTAAAATTATTTTTAAAAATGAAGTGATTGTCATCGGCATATGCTCAACACCCTCTATTTTATTTTTTATAATTTCTATGTAAATGCAACTTAAAAAAATCAAATTTTCATTTAAAATTTTCAAAAACAAAACAGAAATAATAAAAATAAAATGAAAATTAATTTACTTCATTTTAAGTCAAACGAGCTTCTTTCAAACAAATTAAAATTTTGATTTATTTAAAGGAGAATTGATGTTTTTTATTTTTTTTATTTTCTAATATAAAAGAAAAAACATGACATAAAAATGAAGCACTCTGTAAAAAAAAAATAAAAAATATGTCAACGATTTCTAATAAATCAGTTTGAAAACATCACACAAAAAATGTACAGTCTTACTTATCGAACATGTTTTTTTTGTTGTTTTTTTTGTGTATATTGACAGCAATAACAACAATATTTGGCTGACAGTTTGCTGTTTTTTCGTTGTTCTTTTGATTGATAAAATTATTGAGTCCAATAACTTACCTGAAAAGAAATTAAAGAAAAACATTTTGTTAATAAACATAATTTATATAAATTAATATATTAAAAATGGTAAAATAATAAATTTATTATTTATAATTATTTCATTGAGCAAAATTTAATAGTTACGATTTGTTGGAAATGGCAACACTGTTGATTGAAGTAACAAATTTTTTTTTTTTTTTTATTTAATCATTAATTTTTTACTTTGAATATATTGATCTGTAAAAGTATGGTACAAATAAATCTAAACTATTTCAGATATTTTAAATGATAGATATTTAAAATGAGACGTGGCGAATTCAAATATTTTTAATTCTTAATTATAAACTTCAATTCAAAATTTCACCACATGTACCTATAAATCATTTTAATATCCAAAAATTTTAATTTATCAAATTGCCGAAACTCACCCATCGCCAGAATTAAATTAAAAGTTAATTTTTTTTTTTAAATAAATTATTACGCATGTGGTTGTGGTTTAAGATAAATCAATATAGTATCAAGTATAAGTTGCAACAACAAATAATGAAATTGAATACGAACTTTTTTCATCAAACTTATTCGAACTTCAAGGGCGTGCAAATACCAGTTAATATTTTAATAATAAAATATTTTTTTTATTTGTTGACCTGAACAAGATTATTTCAGTAAAGTTATTAAAATTAGGGTTTGAGTTAATATGGTTGTTGATATTCGAACTGGAAGAACAGTAAGCCATAATACTAATGATTTAGTAATTATTTGAAATAATAAATTTGAAATTGCACAACATGTTATTAAAGATAATAATTAGTAGATATACCTATACATTAAATATTTATTTTTCTCTCTGTAATGAGCTGAAATTAAAAGTGCTATTAATAACAAAAATTATGATAATTTTCAAGTATGATAATTTTCATTTCGTTTATGTCAAATTATACAAATTACTGTTTGAACAATATTCCATTCTGTATTAAGAAATAACTAAATCTGTTATGCAAATACTTTCTCTCTCTCTCTATCGGCCTCATCTTCTTGCATTCACTTCACTATCAATTTTCGATATTATTTTCGAGCAATTATTCTATGGCTCGATATTATTATAATGAGTAAGTGAATTTTACGGTGAGTTATTTACATATTTAACAATCGTAATCTTATATATTTCTATATATATACAAGGAAATTTTGAACCTCGAAGATCTCAATTAAATAATTTCAGATTTGAAAATTATCAGAACCGAAATTCGCTGGTCCCACGCACTATCATGTCATGTGAATCTATAACATGTTGATGTCACCAATACAAATTGGATTTCTGATTTGTAGTTATACTTGCTATATTCAAGCTACTAAATCCTTAATTTTGTAGGAGCTGAGTATTTTCAATTATAAAACGTGGTTATTACTTTATTTTTGCTCTAATTAAAGAGAAAAAAGTAATTAAAATATACTAAAATTTTATTATAGAATAATATTAGGTAGGCGAATTGCTTCTGTTCTTATTCGTTTACCTAATTTTATTCTATAATTTATTTCGCTTACCTAATTTTATTCTATAATCAAATTTTAGTACATTTTAATTACTTTTTTCTCTGTAATTACCTACAATCTACCCAATATTGTTCTATACATTTTTAAAATTAATAAACGATTCAACAAATTTTTAAAAATGGCGTCCTTGTAAAAAAAATGATTCCGTTATTTAAATAATTTCAATAAAGAAAAATAAATTTATTTATTTAACCTCATCATTTTTAAAATGAATAATTCTAATATATATATATATATATATATATATATATATATATATATATATACAGTATAACAGAACTTTTGGGATAAAATAAAAATGGCGAAAATAATTTTATTTTTGCCATTTTTATTTTATCTCAAAAATTGTTTGCACCGAAATATCACGATACTCATTATTCTGTTTTTTTTTTGTTTTTGCATATTCTTTAATTAAAATTCTATTCATTGACTAATATTGGGCATCCAACGAAGGAAGGTAAATGAACTTATTAAAAATAAATAACAAGACAAAAAATTATTTTAATAAAAGAACCACGATTGAAAAAATTATTTTACCCATAGGGTATACAAGTTGTGTTAACTCTATAAGAGATTTCAAGTGGAGTGATTGTGATTGATTTGATAAATATTGACACTATTTGTTGACATTTTGTTTCCCCTTTGTTCAAATTTTCACATATTCTATAATATTTCTAATTAGAAAAATTTAATTTCAAGTTACCGTGACGTATTTTATAAAATTTTTTTTTTATTTTTGTTATTATTTTTTTGTTTGCATTTTTAGAATGAAACTTGTTTATTTTGGGTGTCAAATTTTATATGAGATATGAAATTTATGCCAAAAATTAATTAAATAAAAAAATTTTATTTTGTATTTTTTCAATTTTAAAATATTGAAAAATTTTCGGTTATGAATACACCTGCGGAAAATAATTTAATTAATAAAATAATAAAAAAAAAGGTTAAAATAAAAAAAAAAACAATAACATGACAAAAAAAATTTTCGACTTTATTTTTTATAATTAAGTGCGTTCGATATTAAGCTCTGCCATTTAGATCATAATTGAATTTATAATTTTTGATTCGAATCATTACCAATGTTCTAAACAGTTTTTTTGTATTCTTGGGTGTATTTCAAAAAAGGGTGTAACTTTTATTGTTGTTGTTTTTTTTTTTGTTATTACATAGCAATACTTAAGCAATTAAATATTGTGCGGGAACCATTTAAACATTTTCGGTTATATTTTATTTGGTTAGTTCGAAATAAGCAAATTTTTATATGTTAAATTTTTATATACATTTTTAAGGGCATCAAATACATATATATATATATATATATTCCAAGTCTATGGGATGAACACTAACTGCTTTGACACAGACATTTGGATTACACACTTACATGCAATAGCTTTGCTTTAAAATTTTTATGGTATATCTACTAATTTAATAAATATGGAAAACTATATTTAATGTATAAAGTACTTAACAAAAACTGTCTTCAATTATTTTTTGATCATTTATTTCATCCCAATGACAAAGGCAGGTCGAAATTTGATTATTGTTTATTTTTTCCCTAAAAAATTGCAATCACAGATCAAATTAAAATAAGTTAAATTTTTTATAGCCTCTTCTAATCTAATACATTATTCAATCATTATCTTAGATCTTTTTGAGCCGGATAAGTCAAATATATATTATTAAATATCTTAACTTCTGTTTATGTTTAGCTCAGTGTGTTTTCTTCTTCTTTATCAAATTTAACAAAATATGAACACAATTTGAACACATAAACATGAACACCGATTTATTATTTATATTAAATATGTAATATATATTTTTATGAAAACTTGAATCCAACTTTCGTTTTGAAATTGCCCAGAGGATAATTAGATATTATTTCTCAGTACCGAGTTTAATAATCATCTTCTCAAACATCAGTTGGTGCTTTATATACTGAGATTTATTTATCAAATTATTTTTTTATAATTTTACAAATGTAATTCTGATGAATCAGAATATTCGTAAATTCACATAAGTAGAGTGTGTGGTTACTTTTATTATACATACAATATATATATATTATACAATCAGTATGTATTATTCTTTCTCAAAATTTTACCTTCAAAATTTCACTCACAAAATGATTCATTATTTATTATAAACAAAAAAAAAATATTTTGGCCATTAATTCATTTATTTGTTAATATAGAATTTTTGACATATCTTATTAGAAATTTTTATACAAATATTTAATTTTATTCCAACTAAATAAAAGTATTATACTTTAAATTCAGATTAACATAACAAAAATTTCATTAAAACAATTAACAAATATATAAAAAATATTTGTTGTAAATTAAATAATACATGATGTGAGCTATATATTGCAGATGGATGTTTCACATTTCAAAAACTGTGTAATTTATAAAATATTTAAATTACAATAATATGAAAGCTATAGAAAATATTTTAAACGAATAGTAATGCAATTAACACATTTGAAATGAATTATTTATGTATAACGTGATCAGTTATTTCTCAGGTATTATTAAAATTTGAATTTTACACTCAAATATAAAGCAGTAATAAAGAAATCGATTCATTTATGTATTAAGACCCATTAATTCGAGTGTTAAGTATGCTGTATAAAGATCATAATAAATAAGATAATAATAAATTTAATGAATTTAGTCAGATAACATCTATAGTAGCGCATACGATCAAAAAACAATACAAAACAGAAATGTTGAGTAATACAAAATTTTCAACTTTATTTTCATATATTTCATTTCAATTTCATTTCAAAAATATTAAAAAATACATTTACAACATTTTGTAAATACACAAACAACTTAAATAAAAGTGCCAAATGAAATTTCATTTATATGAAAAGAAATCTTTAGAACCATGTAAATTTTTTGACAATAACAATCACTCATTCAGTTATTAAAGGAGATTTTCAAAGAAAATAAAAATATTTGTTTGAATTTTCTTAAATTTTATTTTCTTGTTGCTTGTTTGTTTTCTTTTTTTTACTTTTTTTTGTTTTTTTTTTTGTTAAAAAATTTTTGTAGACTTTACTGTATTTACAAATTAACAGACAAACCAGCAAATTAAATAATAATAATAATAATAAGAACATAAAAATCACATAACTCAAAATGGTTGACAACTCTATTTATATATATATAAAATAAACCAAAAAAAAAAAAACCAAAATAAAAACAAAAATTTTTGAAAAATAACAATTCAAAAATAATTTTAAAATTTTGATTTAAATATACACTATGAATCAATTATTAAAATATTTGAAAATGCATTTTCCAATTGATATCTATTTTTCAATTAAAAAAGAAAAAAATAAAATCAAAAAATCAAACCAAAAAATAATAAATGAAAAATAATTTTTTATTTCAAAATAAAAGAAATTAAATAATTGATTTTTGTATGGAAAATTCGCCATTTTCCAAATTATAGTTACAACGTTATTGAAAATTGTAATAAATTAAATTATCAACTGTAGGATAGTGCCTACAGTTCTTAAAACTGGAAATAAAGGACCAAATGTAATAATGATATTAGTTAAGAAGATCCTGTTATTCTAGAATTTGATTATCAAAATGTTTGGTTATATTTAATTCAAAAGCTACTTTACAGTTCTACTGTCAACCTATTTCTTATAATTTCTTTAGTAAGTCAATTCCTATATGCATACACATGTAGTATTTAATATTGTATTGTTGCATTTTAGTGTAGAAGCAGATTTCATTTTGACAGTGAAATTCTGTAACTGTAAATTTTTTTTCGATTTATGTATTCACTACTTTGGATTACTATTTACCACTTTCTAATTGCATTTTTTTTTGGATTTCGATTCCTTATAATTTATTATTTCTATTATTATTATTTTTTATTGAATATAATTAAAATTATTACACAATAGTGATTGACTACCTCTAGCTACCAGGACTATCGACTTTCATATAGTTTAAACGTACTATTAAAACTTCTGACATACATGAAAAATAAAGAAGCTCGTACGAAGTAATGATAACAAATTGAAATTTATAATACATTACAGAAAAAATGATTTTTTACAATTAAAAATAAATTTAAAAACTAAAATAAAAACAAAAAACCGATTTTTATCTATATACAATTAAACATGCACAATTAAATACCATAAAATAAAAAACAAAACAAAAACAAAACTATAATAAAACAAATGCCATAAATAAATTTAAAAAAATAGAAAAATAATTTTCTATTTTTTATTCATTAGAAATTTTATTCTTATCACCCGCCGTCATCTAGCGTTCGAATTTTATATTAACGACTTGTCAAATTGTCATCGTTTATATTTATTTCTACTTTTTTATATTTTTTATTTTTATTTTTTTGTTTTTTTTTTCTTGTTATAAATAATTCGTTTGTCAGTAATAAATGATTGTGCTACACCAACAGAACGAAAAAATATAAATAAAAATAATAATTTAAAAATTAGAATACCATTCATAATAATAATAAAAATATAATAAAAAAATTATTGGAAAATTCATGAAAATTATAAAAACAAAATAAAAAAAAAACACAATTTAAAAAGAAATTTTTTATCATTCATATTATTTGGATTTAGTCTAGAGGACTTAATAATAATAATAACAACAACAATAACAAGAATAAAAAAAGCATAACCACGAAAACAATAATAATAATAATAATAATACATAATAATAATAATATTAACATAATAGAAATAGAGTGTTTGATATTTAATTGGTTTCGAAAATTTTTATTTGTACTAACAAAATTCTAAACAATGTAAACGAACCATTTAAAATTAAAAATAAACATTAAAAAAAATCGACATGTATAGGGTGTGTTGAAAAAAAAAATATATATGTATACAAATTTAGCCCAACTGCAGAACTTAAAAAAATCACTGATTAATCTAGCTCAGTACTATATTCCTGAAAGGGTTAAACGACAATAATGATAAAAATGAACTATTATTGTTGGAATTTTGAATGAAAATAAAGTCATGAAAATAAAATAAAATATTTCATGTGATACTCTATCGTACAAGAACAAATCAAATCAAGTTTAATATAAGTCAAAAATGTAGAATAATAAATCGGAAGCTTTATATAAAGAACAATTAAAAATAAGTTCAGGAAAATTGAAGGAATATTGAGTAGATTAAATTCATCTCGAATTGTATCTAGTGTAACGGTCATGTGTATCAGTTATAGAACGTTATTACAATGAAAGTTAGTTTTCTAGTATAAACAAGTTGTTGTTCTACTTCCTAATCAATTTAGTTGGTCGTAAAAGAGTTTTTTTTTTATTTTCTTATATCATTTGTCTATAATATGATACAAGATCACTTCGAGCTCTTACGATCACCAACTCCGGGTCATTATTTATTTTATTAGACTTTTTGAATCACGAGATTTATACTATCACTGTTTTTATATTATCAGTTTGACATCTCTTGTTTTGTTTAATTTTTTATTTTAAGAATATTTAATATTTAAAATTTATTTTATTTATTTTTTTTAAATACCCCATACTCTTATACAGTTATAAATAAAGTGCAATTAATGATTTAAGTATGTTTGTATAAGTATAAAACTGTAATTTAAATACAGACCATAATTCAAATATGTATTTTCAAATTATAAATTTATATGATAATTATTTTAAAAACAAAATTAAGTATAGTCCATGTCCTGTATAGGATATTTTTTTTTTGTTTATTATTATTTTAGATTAGATTGGGATCGCGCGTGTTTTATCAAAAAATACATTATTTAGAAATTTTAAAACACAAGTATATTTTTTATTGATTCATTTAGGTTTTGATTTAAATTGGAATTTTTCGAGAGAATTTAAATATGTATATATATATATATATATATTGTTTACAAATATTTTGTTTATACGCTCAAATTTCCACATATCCAATTTTCATGTGAAAAAAATATTAAATCATTTGACATATATATACAAAATTGTTAATACTATATTACTATATATCGTCTAAGTACAAACTTAACACTATCATTGCTCAAACAAAAGCAATATGAATGTCATAATATCTTAAAAATCAAAATTAGTTTCTTAAAAACTCTTGCAAAGACCTACTCAAATCTGATATTGAGTAAATTTTTTGATAATATATAATTTTTCTCAGGATATGTATTTCTAATTTTTGTTCCAACACGGAATCCTAAATCACTCGCAATTTAATCAGAACTAACCTAGAACTAAACTATCTATTAAAATCACGATTATAGGATTCGATCGATTCCACAACTTTTAAATAAATTTAAATAATAAAAACAACATTAAATCTATGACCAATACATCAATATTTCTAAATAATTTGTTGTTGTTATTGTTTTCCTAAAACAAATTGAAATATACAATTTCGAATAATTTATATACAATAAAATAAATATTAAATACTAAAAGCATGAAAATGCAAACATGAAAAATAATTATGAACGAGATCAATCAAAAAAAAAAAACAAAAAAAAAACAAAAAAACAAAATCAAAACCAAAACAAAAAAGTTATTGTTTACAGTTGTCAAAAAAAAAAAAAAAATTAAAACAGAAAAAAAATTCAATAAAGAAAAATCGATTATCGAATTTTCACTACTTCGTACACAACAAAATAGAAATTTATTTGCACTCATGTGGGTGTGCATGAATGCATTTCTACAAATATTTTTATTAAAATATTGAAAATGTTTTACTGATTATAGAAAAATATATTTTGAAAATTTGCATTTTTAAATAATTTAATTTAGTTTAACAATATTTAAAAATTAATAATTATATTATATATATATATATATATATATATACACAAACTTATTACGATATTAACCAAATATTACAAAAAATTATGATATAGAGTTGGAACATAAGAATAATAACGAAATTAGAGATAAACATAGAGTTGGGATGTATTATAAATTTTTATCATAAAAAATATAAGGAAATTTTGTGTGTTAGGAAAATTTTTTGTTATACAAATATTAAATCTTTGCAAGTAAAACAATGAAAAAATGTGTTTTTTTTACATAATTAAGTCAAAAAATAAATATCAAAAGCTTGAGATATGTTTCGGTAATCAGATTAGAAATATGTAAAAATAGTAAAATTTATTTATATTTTATTATTCGTACATTAACCCCAAGTTATTATCTTAGTTTATATATACCGACACGCGGACAGTATATACCGACACACTTAGACCAGTTAGGTCGATTGTGATATAGTTAATATCTAACTTAAAGAGAATTTATTTTAGATATAGTAGATATATACATATTATTGCATTTGTGTCAAAGAATAAGTTAACGAAAAAAAATAAAAGGTAGCTAATTAAGGTAGCTAAAAAAAAAAAGGTTGTCTATATGTAATGCATATGTAATGTATTTGGTACCAATATTTAATTTGTCAGTCCGTTTAACAAAAATGTATGCCTCTTAATGCAGTTATAATCATTGCTATACCAAATTAAAATTTTGCTAAAATAATTTTGTGACCTACAGTTAATAGAGTTAACATAAATTTTAATAGATTTTCATACATAACATAACAAAAAATTGTCCAAAATATAATCAATTATTTTTTGACTTTTTATTTTTTACGTGTATTTAGATATGTATATTCAAATTTAAACATAAGCCGATAGCCATAGCACCTGCACCTATAGTACTATGTTAATTTATAAGTGTTTCAATTTAAATTAATGTAAATATATATATGTGTATATAATTTATATTTTACAAATATAATTTCTATTTACTTTTAATTTTTCCAATTTACTGAATATAAATAAAAATTTATTCTAATAATTTTAAACAAGGAATGAGAGAAGCCCTACAGCTCATAATTATTTCATAAACTTATAATTTAATATATGTAGGTATTTAAATTAAAAAATAATTTATATTTGAATTGAACATGAATTTATTAAACAAAAAAAAAAATATATATAATTTCAATAATTTTGAAGAGTTTGAGAGTAGGGCAACTAAAAATAATTAATAGTATTAATTATCGAACATATGAAAGATATTAAATATGTTTATTGATTTATTTATTTATTTAATGAATTTAATTATTATTTGATTTTTTTTAAATTTTTATACTATTTGTGTAATGGAATATAATAATTTCTAATTTTTCCATTGCATTGCTAATTTCGTTGATTTTTTTTTTTTATATTTTTTTGCTTATTTACAATTATTTAAATAATGAATATTATGATATATAATTTATAATTTATAATTATATAATATTAAATATTTTTTTAATGTGATTAAAATAAAATGAAAATAATAAAAAAAATAGTTCAAAAGTGATACATTCGGATAATTTTTTGAATAAAAACAAAAAATAAAATGGATAATAATTTATGAACATTATTTTCCTCTAAAATATAAATTGATAAATAATTTAATTTTTTTCTTATTATATTTAAATAATTGTAAATAATAGTAAGGCAATTAAATTTAAATTAATTAGTTTCATATAGTTTTATTTGCTTTTTCCTCAAAGTAACCGGATGCTATTCTGAAATGTAATAATTGGAATGGAATTTGTCAGGAAAATTAAAAATATATTGTGATCGACAATAAACTTCCGTGGTTAATACAATTTGGTTGATAATAATTTCAAAATATGAAAATTTTTATGATTATTAAAATAAAATAGACAAATGTCAACGTTTTGTATTGTTATTGCATTGCAGAAAAATATCTAAGCTGTTTTCGTTAAATTTTTTTTCAATTTGATGAATTACCTTCGATTAACGGTACAGTCTATGATTGATCTATTCAATAGAACTATATAGCCCAAATACATTGCACACTATAATTTTATTGTATAGTCAAATAGATCGTCCAAAAATATTGTTCTAGTGAAATAGGTCGAATTCTGGTACAATGCTAATTTGCTTTTCAGAAACAACTGGAACGGTCATTTCCACCTACCTACTAACTAATTCTATTTAACCATACATCATATTTAGTTAACTCAAAACTAAATATATTGTACAGTCTACTAGTCAAATAGCTAGGAGTCGTAGCGTAATTAAATATTAATTGCCAATACCATAAACAACTGGAATTGTCACTTACAACTAACTAACTATAAATCAGTAAGATGAGAGACATCTCATACAAGAAACAACTGGAATTGTCATTTCCACCTACCCACCCCTAATAATCCAACGTAAATAAAATAGACGATTCCGTAAAAAAATAAATAAAATTAATATAGTATTAAAATAATTTTAAAACCATTTAATTAATAACCATAAGCGAATTTCATCATCAGTTCCTCTCCATATTAAGTTCATTAACATAAAAATTTAAATAAAATTTAAACCATACTTGATTTTATTTTTATTTATTCAAATTAAACTAATTGAAAAGTATCTCATTTCATTAAAGACATCAGGTATATATTATTATATACTATATAACAGTATGATTATTAATACAGGAAAAAGAAAATTTAAATAAAAAATTCTAATTTTCCGCTCTCTCTCTAATTATAGTTAAGGAAAATTTAATAGAAATCATAATATAATAAATAGACAATTCATGTGACTTCGTAATTATTCTAAAAATACTATTATTAAATATATACATATACATATACCGAATGAATGTATATACATTGTCATCAAATTGAAAAAATACAAATTCAACGTGAAAATATTATGAAAACACGTCGAAATTTTATAAATTGGAAAATGTTTTGTTTTTTTTTTGTTTTTATGATTTTTTTTTTGTTTTAAATAAATTTTCTTTTAATGCATTTGTCTAAAAATCACACATATATATATATGTATACATATATATATATATATATATATATATATATATATATATATATATACATATATCTAAAAATATCTTCGTTTTCTGTTTTGAAAGTTAATTTAAGTTTTTTTTTGATTTTTTGTCGTACCTAATGAAAAAGAAAATCGAAATCGGACCAAAAAATCATAAACAACTTGTAGATATGAAATGAAAAACATTTGAAAATCTCATCATGACAGAAATGTCAGAATATTCTTCAAAAATGAAATTTCATATAAATTTATTATCTGATTACTGTATATATATATACATTATGGAATAAGATATAATGTTGTCTGAATAACAGAATGCTTAAATGCTCAATTATAAACTCGTACCAATTGAGGAAGTAAAAAAAATTTGAATCTCATAGATTATAATTTAATTTTTAAGAACATAAGATGTCTGAAGTTATCTGAATATACAATACACACCTGATCAATCACTTTTATTCTATTTAATATGTTATGAAGCAACTGGTAGTAAGATTCAAAATTGAATTGACTAATCCAGTATGATTACTATTTTAGTTATTAATCTGTTATTCTTCGATAGCTGTTGATTAATAATTAACGTTATAAATATGTATATATATATATATAAAAATAAATATTTAATTCATTAAAATTAAAACCAATCAAAAACAGAAATTCAAAATTGAAGTTTTTGATTATCAAACGGACATCTATAGATTTATAGAGTACTAAAAATATAATAATAAATTGAAACGTGAACCTAATATGGTTAAATATTTCATCATAGAACAAAATTAAAGTTTATGTGAGATCGAAGGTAAACAAAAAATTTAAAAATGTTGGACTGGAAAAGCAGTTTATCAGCAAACTCAATGAGACCACTCAATGAATATTGTTAAAATACGTAACATAACAACATAACACTGCAGCCAGTACGCCGGCACACTTAGACAGTAAGGTCCATTGTGATACACACAAACATCATATTATCTTAAAAAAAAGAAGAATATAAATTTCAATAGCATTGAAGGTAAGTATTTCAGAATTAAAATTGTACCTTTTTCTTAGATTAACGGTGAATAGGTTCTGATTATAAATAAAAAATTTCTTAGTATTTCTTACTAAATTTTATGCTATAGTGGAATACTAACAAACAACAATAACAACAAGTATGTGATCCGAGCCGTGACATTAAAAACGCTCTATTGATACTAATTGATTTTCTAGAAGCAATTATAATGGTTACATGAACCTACCTACCTACCTAGCTAGTATTTTTTTATATCACTATACCAATTATTGATTTTGAATAGAAACCGACTTAGGGTATACAAAATGTATATATTTTTTTAGGTACATATTCTTTAGGTACACAAATTATGATACTCTTAAAAAATCCGTATATTCATAAATAGTTTTGTAAAGTTAAAAAAAATATGATGCACACTTAAAATAGAAGCCAAGGAAAGTTTATCGGGCAATAACAAATGAAATAATTCATATTTTTCAAGTAAATATTCTAAAATACTGTCATTTTTCAAATGTTGGCTACGATTTAATTTTCAATTGTATTAACCTGAATAATCAAAAATATATACTTTAGCATATATAGCAAAGACATTTGAATGATAAAACTATATACCCTTTTTTCAATTTTTCATAGGCCTTTTCCAACAGAATTTGGATTTTTCAGGATATCATCTTGTAGAGAAATAAACGAATACATTTTAATTTAAATGATAATTTTAATTCGCTTATTATAATCTGACAGTAATAAATATTATCAGATTATAATGTGGCCTAGTGTTATGTAGTATATCGGTTGCGACCATATCCCGTAATTGTAATGATTAATATTCAAATAAATATAATATCAGCACAACTAAAGTTATTTTAAAGCTTGAATATCGAACTGAAGCCTAAAACATCTACTGCTAGTGAAGTCATTTAAAAACTCAGTTCTATTTTAATAGTTTATTTCAAATAATAAATTTAAAATACTAAAATTTACCCTTCGTTTTGATTCGAATTAAATCTAATATTCCCGAATGTAATCAATATAATTAAGTGGATTGCCCCTATAACAAATTTCATTAAACAAAAGGTGTTTAAATTTCAGTACCGATTATGAAAATGAATCTTCCTCCTGATGAATCATGACATCAAAAAAAATTCCAAAATAAACAAACAAAAAACAAAAATAATACAACAATACAACAGAAAATTTGGATTTTGAGACCAAATTCATAAATTTTAACTAATAAAATAACCTCAAAGGAATTTTTATCTTTTTTTCGTTCGTATATTCTCTAAGTTACTTTGAAAAACTAAATTTAAATTTTTTTTTGTAATATTTTCAGGAAACACCATCAATTTTATATTTTGTGAAAATTAAAAAAAAAAAAAACAATGTTCACATGAAAAACGAACGTAAACACCTTTTACTTTGCAAAAGTTTTGGTGTTGAAATCTGATAGATTTAAAATAGAATAAAGAAAAATAATAAAAACAATAGAATGAAGAAAAAAAAAATAGGTATATCTATTCTCATAAATTTTAAAAGGATTTCAATATTCTCTAAAAATATGTCAATTTTATTAATTATAAAAATGCCAAAGAATTTTGTTGGAAAAATATTAATTTTTTAATTATTTTCTTCAAAAGAATAATTATGCGAAAATTTTCTCGCCCACAATTTTAGTTTTAAAATGGAAAATAATTAGTTTTAATTTGTAATCATATTTCAATTTTAATTTATAACTAATTATCAAATTAGAAACATTTTTTCATGAGAATTAATAAATAAAATTTTTGGTATTCACGAGATGGTGTATTCTGAAGGTGTATTGTTGTTAAAAAAGGTGTATTATCGTAAGCACCTTGTATGACAATTTTGTTTCAATATTGTATTATTGGCTGATGTACTGTTCTATTGTGTAGTATTCTATTTTGACATTTTGCAAAAAATGGCGGAATATAAAAACGATAAAAAAATTTTAATACAAAATTAACTGTACAATGTAAGTTTGATACAAAATTACAGGTAGGTACTGTTGTACTGTTGTATTATTTCATTTTGACATTTTATAAAAATGGCGAAATATAAAAAAAGATGTCAGTTTGTTACAAAATTATTTAATTTAATTTTAACAAGCAGCGTTTTAATACATTGTTTTGACACTTTATTTAATTATTTTTGTTTCGTTACTTACAAATTATAATAATCAAAAATGCAATATAAAAATATACATATATTTAAATAAATTATAAAAATAAAATGAGATTCTGAAATAAAATAATTTCTTACAGTACAACAGTACAGTACAGCCGTACAACACTTAAGCACAAAAGCTACGTTCACGTTATTTAAATTTACAGCAGTACAATGATTTACTGATTCGTGAATATCTCGAATTAAATAAAAAATGTTATGATTTTTAAAAAATTAAATAATATTTAACCTCAAAATTATATAAGGTATGTGTATATAATATTTATTAAATAATAAAAAGATGATTCAATTTCATTTCTCCAATTTATAAATATATGATACATTCATAGCTACCTATAGAATATTCATATTTAATTTTTTTTTAACCTAATTTTTGAGAAATAAAAAAAAAAACATAATTTTAATAATATAATTTAATTTATTATTTTTTTTTTAAATCGTTTTAAAAATAGAATAATTTTTTCGAATAATCATGTGAAATAATAAATGCTATTCAATTTTCAAAAATATATAAAACAAAAAAAGAACAATTTTACAAATCACTACATTTTTGTTAGTTGATTAGATTTTTTTCAAAAATTCATAATTTTTAAATAAATTCAACCTATTTCTTAGTAAATTTTGAATTATTTTAGTATAAAAAATTTAACGTATTTTGAATAACAAATAAATTTTGAAATGGAATGCATTCCGGACCTATTAACGTTTTCAAAAGTTTCAGAAGTTATTACATACAAAATATATAAGATACAACAGTCTAATAGTTATACGTAGAAATTGACAACACACCATTACACTTACTGACAATTAACTATCGTGTTCAAATATCGAAATTGCTGGTTATAAGAAAACTGCAAATTTTGTAATGAAATTAAATGCTGGATTGCAATTGCTAGACGTATAGAATTTGAATATGTATATTCAAAGAATTGTTTACCAAAAATAGTGTCAACATGAACGAAAAAATCAGATTCGTTAAATGCTAATCAATATTGTTTTATGAAGTTCAAATTTTAACAGTAGAAGATTAGAACAATAGAAATATTTCAAGACATTTTCAAATTGAAATTAAATCGAAAATTGAAATGACGTAACAGACATAGGGCAGAAAAAAATTGATGCTTAATTACAACACATTCAGATTTACAAAATTCTCTAGGGTTTCCAACCATGAAATATTTAAATAAAAATAAATGATAATCGTAATAGAATACCTGTTGATTTAAGAAAATGAAATTGTAGTGAATTAAATTGTAATATTGCGGGCAGTGAATATGAAATATTCATATAATAACACAATAAAAAGAAAATTTAAAAGCAAGATGTTAACACCATCGTTTGACAAGAAACAGATCATAAACTTTCGAAACCAAGTCGCAAATTCTGAAATCGAATTGTGGTAGATTGTAGTTGTAGAAAACGGTTTGATATATCTATTTAGCGCGGTTATCCCATTTTGTATTATTTTTGTTATTATATTCGTGGGTATGAAAACGCTTTTGACACTCACGTTCAATACGCAAAATATACAGTATTTAAACTGGAAAATATGAGTGAATCAAAAAATAAAGACCGAAATAATATTTAACAATTCATCATATATTTATCATAAGCTAAAATACTGAAATGGTAGTAGTTTTGCTTTTTTATTATACCCAATCACTTAGATTAGAACACTACGTGGTTAATAAAGTATTTGTTTTGTGTTTATGATCATATTACTTTGCACATTAATATGTATGTATATATATATAAAAATTTTAAATATCACACATATTGTCAAGGTATTTGTAGGAACAGGATTAGAATCAGATTACAAAATTAAAGTATAAAGCTAGTAAAATAATTAGAGCTAGAAGGTAGAAGCAGCCAAGTAACAGTGACATTAAATTCAATTTGACGCACAATTGCAAAAAAATATATTAACTTTGAAAACGAAAATAAAGCTGACAGCACTGGATTTTCGCCCTATGCCCCACGGACGGGAATACAGGACAATGATGATGATAATGATGAACCCTGGCAGCTATTATGATTATAATTTTACTAATTATTTTTTAAATTCATAATTTTAATAATTAAATTACATGATACTCTCTCAAATATTGATTCATTTAAATTTACTTAAACACATTATTGGCAATTTGTATAACGTCAATAATTTTACCAAAATTTCAATTATAATGTTTTTTTTTTTAAAGTAATTTTCACAGTTTTATTACCTTTTTTTGTTGTTGTTTTTGTTATTTTAATTTTCACCTACTGTTTTTCTTTTGACGTTAATTGAATTTATGAAAATTTTTCATTTTATATTTTCTTTAAAAAAATATATATACATACATATATATTTTTTTCATTTCCTTTATTAATACATTGTATTTTGTAAAAGGTAAACAACAACATTGAGAGGACTAAAATGTTTAATGTGTACTATGTAGTATAGGAACCACAAATATTTATTTATTTAGTTGTTGTTGATGTTGTTATTGTTACTATAGTTGTTTTTATTAATTTGTGTTTATTTTGGTTTAAACGATTATTAGATACAATACCACAACCACCCACTGTTATAGTTCAATTCTAATATATTGTACCTATGTACGAAAATATTTACGGAAACATGTTGATTCATTTAATGATTCGACATACAAAACAATCATTATTTGAAATTTAATTATGTATTTATATATATGTATAAAAAAAAAATAAAAACAAAAAAAATAGAAAAAAAAAATTAATTTTTAAATATTTTTCAAGGTATAAAAAAAATAAAATAAATTTTCTTTTTGATAACTGAAATTTGAAGAATTATTTAAGAATATTTTAAAAATATGTATTGTAGGTAACTGGTAAGAGTCTTAACTAACATTATATTGCAAATTATTTATTTAAATATTTTATCAAAAAGATTTTCAAGGTGTCGGTAGAAAAGCAAAAAATAATATTTTATTCAACGCATTTTTTGCCAATATTAAAACAAAATTGCCCAAAATACCACTGAAGAATGCCTTGAGTGTAATTATTAAATCAGTTTTATCCTGTCGATGACAGTTCAGACTAATTAAAGATTTACAATTAACATTTTCATATTTCATCATCAAGGGTAAATTAAGTTGGATAAGATAAGATTAAATTTGAATAAAAACCAAGCTCTGGTGAAAGAAATAAGTTGTGCTCGAAAAATCAACATTTAAAACTAAATAAAGTATAGAAAATCTGACTGAACAAAACTTATATGTTTATAAAATGTGACTCAAAACAAATTTAATAAATACCGGAATTTGATCATAACTGATGTCGTTAATTAGATGAAAACATTTCAGTAAAAAAAAATCGATTAATCCAAGATATAAGAAAAACTTGAAGTTACCGATTGGAAGATTAAAATGCAGCACAAAATTTACTTTAGAAAAATTGGTTCAAAAATACAAATATTAATTTATTTTGTTGTTGTTTTTGTTATTATAGTTATTTTTATTAATTTGTGTTTATTTTGGTCTATATCTATTACTATTTTTTTTAAGTTTCCACAAACATGAAAATTCAAACTTTACCTTTATGTACAGCTAGAATTTTAGACTACGCTTCAAGTTTCAGTTTCAAAGTATATATTGTAGATGTTTTTGTTTTTATTATCTTTTTGTAGCTGTTTTACAATATTTTCTTCTGGTTTTGGTTTTGAATATTTCATAAAATATTAAACAGTTTTGCAGGACTACACAAAATTAGTTTTATAAATTTTTAGCCGCAATTTTTCTATGTTAATTTAAATCGGTTTACTAAATTGAAGGCGTGTGTTCTGCTGCGCAACAAAAAATATATTTTGTTCGTAGTTGCATGTTGTGAAAAATTCTGTACAGATTAAAAGCAGATACTAGTGTTCATAGTGTCGCATCAACGTTTGGCACATTTTGGAGGTTTTTTAGAACTGTGCCTGCCTTAGAGTGTTTTTTTAAATGTACATGTGATCTAACAAAGAAATGATGACGTCAGAAAATATTTAAGTAAAATATAATAATTAATTATTAAAATGAAATAAATATTTATATATATATATAAGTAAATGTAAATATATTTAAATAAATATGTATATTCAAAAAAATACTTAATAATTTTAATATACATGTCTTAATAATAATAATGTGCTGCCTCTATGTACAAAAATAGCTGCTAAAAATGTATCTGCAAGATTTTTTGTTCAAATAGTAATAAATACAAGATTCTACCGACGCATGTTTAACTGTAACTACGAACATTTCTTGAATCTTGTTGCGATGAATCGGCTAAAAGGACACATATCTAACTCCTATTGTTGTAACAGCAACAATTAACCATACCTGTAAGCATCCCTTTAAACTAAGTTGAGTTATAACCCTCATAGAATACACCTTCTAAAATAAATTTAATTTTATTACAATATTACACCAATGTCAACAATATAATTACTTTCTTTACCAATTTTCACGTATATGTAAAACATATAAAAAAATGTTGCTTAAAGACAGAAACATGCCAACAATTATATATTAAAAAAAAATTCGTCGAAAAATGTGTACATATAAAGTATATTAATGTTGTACATAACTACAATATAAAGTTTTATGAAACATGAAACTGTAACTATACTTCTACCTACAATATGTAACAAAAACAAGAAGCGAAATAATTCCCTAAGTATCTAATTTTTCTTTCGCAAAGCACAAAAACATATAATAAGCTTCAAGATTACTTCAAGACCAAAAAAAAAAAATGAAACAGAAACAAACCAAATACCAAAGTAAACCTAAAATTTCACACAGGAAAAGAAGAAAAACCAAAATGGAAAAAAATCAGAAAAAGTACAAAAAAATTAAAAACTTTCAACTTCAAAAAAACAAGTTTTTTTTTAACATTTTCCACAAATTTTCATATTGTACTCGGTTGTTTTTCTTTAACAACCCTCGAAATAAAATACAAAAAAAAAAATAAATACAAATTATGTATATGTACATTTCTATCTCTTTTCCTCACTCTTTCTTTCATCATTTGTTCTGGCTTTGTCCAAATATAAAAAAAATGCTTTTTTATTAACATCACGAAAATATTCAAAATATTTATGAAAAAGAAAAGAAGAAAAAAAAAGGAAAAACAAGAATTCCAGAAATAACTTTTTTCTTTTTGTACCCAAAAAAAAAAAAATATAAACGGTAAATTGTGGTGCGTTTTTATTCTAAAAAACCAAAAATTCTAGAAAAAATAAAACATCCTGTTAGAGCAGGCAGGAGTAAAAGTAGCGCACAACTTTTATTTTATTTTTTCTTTTCTGTTGTTTTGTTTTATTTTTTTTTTGTGAAATGCTTTTCAAGTTAATTCATTATCTTAATAACACAAAAATACATATATATGTATATATATATATACATTATATATATGTGTATATTAAGAAAAATATATATAGCATAACTCGTACATTCCCAAAAACATACACACAATTGCACAAATATATATATTTATATATCATATATATATATAATATAATATAATATATATATACATATCTATGCAAACATTATTATTTCAAAAGGATATGGGCATAATTTAAAATAATTTTCTTAAAAGAATTTTCTTTAAAAAAACAACAAAAAAAGTAAAAAAAAAACAACAAAAAAAATAATTTAAATATTAGGTTAACATTGTTTTAACAGTAGAATATCATTGCGTTCCATTTACAATAACAAAATATTAATAAAATTGCTGCTCACAAGGGAAATGTTTTTTTTTTTGTTTTTTATTGTTGTTTTTTTTTTTTGTAATAAGAAAACACAAGAGAAAGATAACCTTGATGTTTATATTTACATGATTGTTAAGATATAATTGGGGAACCAAAACGCTACATACATGCTTCTGACGAATTAATAAACGTTCGATCAATATACCTAAATACTGCTTCATATCTTCAAAGTTCAGTTAAATCAAATAAAGTCTATAAAACCGAATTAAATTTTGTTGTTTAGGTAAATATAATTCCAAATCTATGAGATAAACACTCTAACTGCTTCTTTTTTTACAGAGATATACAATTTATCATACACAATGACATACAATAGTTTTTATGATATATCTATACTAAATTAAATGTGAAAACTATATCTATTAAGAATAATTGTATAATATTACAGTTCCATTTAATTTTTAGTGATAACCAAGTATTCAACATCAACATCAAAATTTCAACTATTTTTTATAATTTATTTTATCCCAATTACAAAGAATATCACTGGACCAGGTCGAAAAATTCATAAAGTATTTTTTTAGCCTTTGTCGGGAGTCAAATCTGGGACATTTCGGTTGAAAAACAGGCGATTTACCTCCTGCGCCACCCTTTATGTGTTTAATTATTAAAGTAATGCATTTGATGAAATAAAATACACTATTTATTACAATTTTTCATTTCTCAAAGTTTCAAATACAGCTAATTTTTGCTCATTAAAAACAATACAATTCAAAGTGCAAAGCACACCTCAAATAATCTGTAAGTCTCTTTTTCTGATCGTCATAACCGTTTCACAGTACTTAAAAACAAAATATTTTTTCATTGTTTCATTTTTACTTATTTTAATTATCGCTATAACCACAACCTATAAGTGATTAACGGTTAATGACATTAATTGGCAATAACTGATATTAATGTTGTATATTTTTATTCGAAGGTTGTCAGATGTCTCTAAATTTCAAAAATTTCAAATATATTCAGTTTGGAAGTACAACATTGAAACTATTAACTACACTACTCTAATAGTTTTAAATATTTGATTATTATAACTCACAGATGGTATTTTCAGCATCTCGAAATAAGTTATTTATTTATATATTTTATACTTTTTATCTAACAGCTTA
This sequence comes from Argyra leucocephala, assembly GCA_963942445.1. Taxonomy (NCBI): domain Eukaryota; kingdom Metazoa; phylum Arthropoda; class Insecta; order Diptera; family Dolichopodidae; genus Argyra; species Argyra leucocephala. The sequence continues at coordinate 156,383,418 of OZ012677.1, read as the reverse complement.
CAATTTAATATTACATTTCATATAATAATTAAAATACTATTAAAATACAAAATACACAATCAAAAATAACAAAATTAAATATATATATTTTTTTTAATGCACTCGTAAATCAAACTAGTCAAATTAACAAAATATTCAATTAAATTAAGATGATTTTCATCTTAAAATATCTTATATTAAGCAATTCATTACCAACTATATTAACATTCTATTAATAGATTCGTATTTACCATCATTTGTTCTGTGTAATGTAAAAAATAGTATCAGTCAAATTTCAAAATCAGGACTTTTCTAGGTAATTTAATACTACAATACCTATTTATAGTTTTCTATATGTTAGATGGATGAAACTCTTCTCCAATAATATTTCAGTTTCAATGTTTTTTTTTTTCTTTAATTTCAACACAATGAGATGAAAAACCTAACTAGTCTATCGCAAAATTTTTAAATACTAAATGGATATGAATATTTTATTACATCTGGTCTATGAATGTGAGAATATCTCTCGTAACAGACTTGACCATTTGAGAACAGTGTTGCCCGAATGCTAGGAGTTATTCAACATACCATTGAAGAATTTCCTAAGTGTAAGTATTAAATCAGACATCCATAAGGACTCAAATACATAATTCCATTACTATGGAAATAATCACAATAACCTCATTCGCGGCTACGATGGTTTATATTATATTTTAGTTTTTAATATTTTATAAGCAAAATCTGTAAGGGACTACCCAGTAGATTGAAATAAATAAATAAATAAATTATATAGTTTTAATTCTAATTCAAAGAACTAAGAAAGATAATTTCATTACTATGGTAATCACAATATACTCATATGCTGTTCCTGTAATATGTACCCAGAACCAGTGTTGTGTGAAGAAAACTACATTATGTAGATTACCTTATTTTCTGCATGTCAACAATACCTTGTAGACAATATCATTATGTCCATTATGTACTTCATTACACAAATCAAATTCTTTTAAAATAGATGTCACTTGATTCGTTAAATTTTTATATCAGAATTCTTTTGCACATATATTAAATTGAAGTGCTAAGACAATTTTGCGATCTTAACCATATGGCACTGGCATCATTGGTTACAACAGCATAAACAACAGTAGAATACATATCCTTTGCAAACCAAACTCCACTATAATTTCAAAAAATTTCTCAACTATCTTAAATTCTCCAGTTCGTCCCAAGTTTGCAAATAAGCTTGCACTTCGGAAGCATTGTCCAACATTGAAACATTCGTTTTAGCATTGATGGAACAATTTTTCCACCCACTGATTCAGCACTCATAATATCTTTAACTGATGTAATACATTTTGTATATGCTTTGTCAACCCAATTTGCTGACAGTGCTTTCCTACAGTGCTATCGAAATACGATGGCTGAAGTTTTTTAATAAAATTTCAATAAATAGTTATTGTTTACATCATAGTTGACATTGTTTTTATTGTATAGAGCATAGTTTACAATTGTCTAAATTAAATTGCTTGTTCAAAATAAAGTCAAGTCTAATTCAAAGTCTACACAATTAAACATAATACGTAAAGGAGCAACACTGGCCAGAACTCAACACGATATATAAATACTAATCTAATCTAATTCATCTTAAATTTTGTTTCTGTTAAATTTGTTGGTGAATTTACTAATTCTAATGTGGAGGACTAAATCTATTGTAAAGCAATTTCGACCTTCATAGTAAGTGGCCATTTTATTTTAGTTAACACCAAATGATATTACCCAACTGATTTTAACGAATACTAAAAAACAAAAATATTTGGCAATAACGGAATTAGATCTCATCAGTCATGACGTTCGGTTTAAGTATCACACAGCCGCTATACACTATGACAGTCGACTAAAATTCCTAGCTTAAAAAAATTCAGAATTATAACTTGAATTAAAATTGAACTAAAATAATATCTGCAAGATAAACCTAAAAACTTGAAGATTGTTTAAATATAAAAAACAACAACAAAAAAAAAGATGAAAAAAATTAAAAAAAAAAACCGCTACAAAAAAAATAAAAAAATTAAACTTATTACTTTGAAGAATTAAATAAACCTGATTATAAAATAGAAATAAAAAATATTTTAGAAATGTAACAAAAAGAAGAAAAAACCCAAGTATTATCCTTACAAAGAATGCACAAAAAAATTTCCTTTACGGTTTTTTTTATTATTTCATCCAGGATAGAAAAAACAATTTTATTATTTTTTTTTTTTTTAAGTTAAAAAATTGTTTTCTCCATTTGTTTTCTTTGCTTTTATTTCATTTTTTTTCTATATATTTTTATTAAAATTGTTTGTTAAAAGATTAAATGCGAAATAAAAAAATAAAAAAAATATAATAATATATAATTTTATTTCTCTCTCTCTCTTTCTCTTTTTCAATATATCTTGTTAATTTTCTTCAATTTTTGACATTGTTGTTCGGTCAATTTACGTAGTAAGCAAAGTCTAATTTTAAGTTTTTGGAATTCCGAAATAAGGTCCGGAAAATTTAGACCTATTAAGCTAGGCGCAGAAATGCAATTTTTTAGTTTAACTGTTTGGTTGCATATTTGTGTTCCATTAGTTTAAATGAAAGCACACATATTCGCAATTGGCTCAGTTGAACACAAATATGCAATTAAACAGTTGTAAAATTAAAAATTGCATGGACAATGGCATAAAAGTAGGGTAGAATGGTACTAAGTTGTAAACGAGGTTAAGGGTCACCCTGTAGAACCTGATAATGATGAAAATACTGTAGCTCATTGTAGTTATATGAAAATTTACTTGAATTCATTTTTATTCTAAATTACATTAGAAAATCAATCTTTTGATGATAGTGTCATAGTAGAAATAGATCACAATAAAATATGATACAATATTTGTCTCTCTGCACTGCACAAAACCTCACCAACGAACATCTATTTTGAGTTAATGCAAAATATAAACTCAATTTACAACAAACCTATAGTTTTCTTAATTTATTACTTGAACTTTCTCTTTCTTTAAAATATCTTGTTGATATTTATAAAAAAAATTAGGAAAGTAAATTAAAAACTATATTAGAAAATAACTTAAACAACTCCATTTTCCTCCAATTTATTTATTGGTTACTTAAAACAAATTAAATCAAAAATTTATTTCATAAAATATCTTAAAAACATATTTAATAAATATGTACGAATTAATAGACATGTACAATTACAATTCTACTACAATAAAAACTCAAAATTTAAAATAACTCTCTTCTTTAAATCCTTAAAAATTATTGCGTAATAAAATCTGTATATAAAATATAAAACTCAAAAATAAATAAAAAATACAAAATAAAATAATAAAAAAAAATGGACATAATTCTGAACATAACAATAAAAAAAAAACCATTTTTTTTTTGTTAACTTGGAAAGCTTCACATTATTATATTAAAATGTAACCTCACACACGGGTATTGCATGTATTACAGGTTGATGATATATTTGATATGTGCTTGTATATATAAGTAAAAAAAAAATTTAAAATTGTTAAAACGTGAGTTGTATAAGATGGAGGTCTTTAAAATGCCCTTAAAAGCATCATCATCAACATTGCATCATTTTCTTTTTATCAAAAAAAAAAATAAAATAACAGTTTTTCTTTCCATTCCATTTTTGTATTTGTTTTCCTTGAGGAACGGTAAAATTGCCTGTAACAATATTTTAATATGAATTTTATATAATATACATGTGTAATGTAATATACATGTACTATATATACATTTAAGTAATGTAATAAAATTTTGTATTCAATAGATGAGTGCGGAAAAGAGGGTTGGATGATGTTTGTTTACTTTTTGAATACAGAATAAAATATTAAAATAGTACAGTTAGTATATATTTATTTTTTTTAAAGTAATTGTTTTATGTAAATTACAGGCTGTTTGAAAACTATTTGGCAATACTGTAATACTGGAATTTTTTAATTGAAAGTCAACAAAAAATATTTGTTAGTTAAAATAAGGGAAAAGTGAGTAAATATAATTATGTAGTTTATATAGTGGGATGTTATGAGATGGGATTTCAAACAGTTGGAGGTAGAAATGATAGAAATTTGTCGAGCAACTTTAAACCAACTCATTCATTGGTTTAATTTAACTCAAAAAGTGTTCAAAACCAAACATAATTTAATTTTGCTTTGTTTTATCAAATTTAATTTTTTTTTTTTACTTTAAACTAGCCCTGGCACCGAATACAATCGATTATCTATGGGCTTTTGTCGATTTTGCTTCAAATAAAAAAGAACAATATAAAGAATTAGTGTAATTTGAAATTTGTTTTACAGCTCTAACGAACAAATATTGACTCTCAAGATTTTCCAGTTGATCCTGAATTTCGTTACGAAGCTTTGAAATTTTTGCTGTAAAAATAAAAGATAGAAATATATGAACAGTGATCGAAGATTAAAACAGTCGTTCAAACTCTCTAGTATTTTGTGATTAAAATAATATTTATGTACATTACAGGCTGTCTGAAAAATAATTGGCATATTTGATTCTCTTATTTGCCGTTTTGGCACAACATTAATTTAATTTCAAAATAAAACATTTTCTTTATTGACCAGTACGAGTTAGACATAATAGGAATTTGTCAAACAACTTGTGAATCAACTGATTCGCCTTACTTAATTGTTACAATGATTCAATTTAATTCAAAAAGTGTTCAAAACTAGACATCATTTATTTTTCCCTTGTTTAATTAAATTTACAAATTTATTTTACTTCACGTTAGCATCGAAGGCAATCAACTATCCAAATATTATAGCTACTAATTATTCTGCTTGAAATAAAAAAACCTCAATAGAGATTTAACACAACAGGGAATGTGTTGTACAACTATAACGAGCAAATACTAATTTTCAAATTTAATAATTTTCCTGGTGATTTCCCAGTTGATGCTGCGGTAATAGACAGATTCCATCCCGAAATTCACAATCTGTCTATCTATCTATGAAGAGTGATCAAAGATTAAAACAGTCGTTCAAAATTCCTAGATTTTTGTAATTAATATAATATTCATGGAATTACAGACTGTACGAATAATATTTGGCATATTTAGTCAACTTTGGTCAATTTAATTTCAAATTTTCACATTTTCTTTATTGACCAGCACTACAATTTCACCATGTTTACACATACCAATACAAATATAGTTATTTCAGAGCATTTTCAATTTATTCCTTAAATTAATAAATAAAAAAAAAATATGTTAGTATGCATCAAAACTTAACGGTACAATGTACATTTCTAGATAGGATACTTATATAATAATAAAATTGTATAAAACAAAAAAAAAAACAATTTTTAGTTCGTGCTTAAAAGCTCAAAACAAGGACATTTATGACGAAAATAATATGTTTGTTTGTATTTATTACAATTATGCATGTATTACACATCCTCACATGCATTTTGTGTAAAAACGTGTTTGTGAACTTAAAAATTAATAAAACAAAAAAAAAAAAAATAAAAACAGAAAAACATTAAAACAAAAAAGATGATGATGTGACATGAGAATTGTATAAAAAACAAAAATAAAAAATAAAAACAAATTTTTTTTTATGTTTTTTTTATATACGTACACGTATACATATATATAATTCATCCTGTTTTTACCTTTAGGAATCGTGATGAATTTTATGATGCGTTTAAGCGTGGTATTTCGTTTCGTTTTTTGCCAAATAAAATAAAATAAATAATAAAAAAAATAATAAAAATAAATAAATAAAGAAATTCGAATGAGGAACAAAATAAAAAAAATAAAAACATTACAAATGTTTAAAAATATATAGAGTCAAGGACTTTTAATGCAAACGTTAGTAATGATGCCTAAAGCATTAAAAAAAATATATAACAAAAAAAAAACTATATTTATTAAGTGGAGCGAGCTTCTCTGGAACAAAAATTTAAAAATGAAAATAAAAAAATAAAAAAAAAAAATAGTAGGTACACAAGCAATTGAAAAATTGTGATTAAAATAGGTTTCTTGTCCTTGATATAAATTTTTTTTTTCAATTTTAAAATTAAAATTTTACAAGCATTTCCGAATTTACTAACGAAAAATAAAAACAACGTAGATGATTTATTGGAATATTTATCTGGGTATTTAAAAAAAAAACAATACATTGCAACAATGCAGGACTGCAAAACAAATATACAAACAAATAATCTATCTATCTAGAAATTTTCAGTAAAATTTCTTGCAGTATCTGACCCCAATAATTTTCGGAATCAAACGAAAGGACATTTATTTTTTCTGTTGTCTTTCGTTATTTCGTCAAAATTTGTTTGAGAGTTTAAGTTGGTAATTACTTAAAATAAAAGTGAAGTTGCTGACCTAGTTTTTAGCAATGGTATTAAAAAAAAATAAATTTTAATTTTTAATAAATTAGAAAAGTTTTGCAGAAAATAATAAAAAAAAAAAGTTAACGTGGATTTAATCTAAATTTTTTTCTTACAATCTTTGTGGTTTAGGTTGTTCGGTCGTTTGTTGAATAGGATTTGAAAAATTATTGTAATTTATTTTTTTTTAACCTTGTCATCTGAAAAATAATTTCTAATAGCAAAATGTCATTGCAAGCCTCAGATTTTTCTAAGGAAATTAAATAAAATGTCAGATCACTATGTGAAGCAAAAATAAATCCTGCAACTAGAATTTTCGGACCTTTTTTTGTATATTTGGTTATGTTATGTGAAACAGCAAGGAATGCATTTCTTGAACACAAAGTTTTTTTTGCTGTCGTAGGTTTTCGCTTACGATTCGTTAAAAGCTATGTTTGGTCTATACTTCTGTATGGTGTATAAACATGGACTTTAAAAGTGGGTATAAATGGATAAAAATGCTAAAAATACCTTGTACAGATCACATTACAAACGAAGAAGTTCTACGTAGAGCAAACACAAAAAGAGAACTACTTCTAGAGCTGAAGAGCTTTTTTGGGCATATTATGCGTGGAAATATATATGAGCTACTTCACTTGATAGTTCAAGGAAGAATTGCAGAAAAAAGAGGTACATGAAGAAAACAATTAACATGGTTGCCCAACATTAGAAACTGGAAAGCCATAAGAAACATTAGCAATTTAATCCATTCAGGAACGGATCCAAACATCTATCAGGACATCGTTACCAAAATTATATGACCGCTGACATTCAATTATGGATAACCAACAAAAGAAGAATAATATGTGAATTTTAAATTTATTGATTTGCTTCTTTTGCTTTCTTTTATCGGATAACAACAGTAAATCATTGAAAGAGGCTTCAGGGGCAGCTTCTTATCGAAGACAGTAGTTTAAAGCACAGTGGGATCAATAAAATATTTTAGAACCACAACATTAAAATTATTCTTACAACTAGGATAAAATAAGGTTTTAGTCTTGCTCGTTGTACCAACTTAACAACAATTGATTGTTAATTAAACTAAAAGTGTGTTGTATGTCTGAATACAACCCTGTATTAAACATTTAAACGTTGTAATACTATTATAATAGTAAAAAGAATATATTCATAAAAATAGGTAAATAAGAGTTAAATTGAATTAAGTCAGTATAAGTGTAAGCTTGAGACAAAGAAAATCATTAACAAATTAAAGAAATATTAATCATAACAAAGTGGTATTGACATGTTGGACCAGACAAGTTTATTGCCATTCAGCGCATTTCATTATTTCGGCTTTTATTAATCAAACTTCAGATTTCGTTGAATATCGACATTGCAAACGTACTATGTAGCACTGACTATTTTGCGCAGTACCATATTTTGAAACGCTTGGATTTGTTTAGCATATAATTCTCACATATAAATATCGTATACCCAGACTATTTGCTAATAATTTATTATAAATTACATACTAACTACTGGCCTATCGTCATAATATCGATTCTCTCGAATAAGCAAGAAGCTGACAAAATATTTTGATAGTAATACGAATTTATGTCCCATCGATCTACCGGAGATTTAATGACATACCATAACGAGAATCTGTTGGTACAGTTGAAGCAAATTTTGTAGCTCTAAATATTTCTAAAACTTTTTAATAGTATGGCATATACACAATTCAAGTCGTAGTTGATGGATTTAAGTCCGATCAGTTCCAAATAAACGCTCTGGTTCCTGAAATATCCTAACTTTCCTTTTCTGGTAGCTAGAGAAACGTACCAATCGGTATTAAACGTCCCCTAGTATTTTGGTTATAGATGAAAAAAAAAATTAAGACTTTGTATAGGCTGTGACCGTAGAATTTCGTCCAATTAACCAAAATAGTTCTCTAAGGTCACTTAGTTTTATTCTGATAATATCTCAACATTATTGAATTTAACTTAAGAAACAATTACTGTTTTTTATATAAATTTTTTTAAAAGGATATTTTTTTTATAGCCAACTTGTATGAAAGACATTTTGTTATTATATGCCTTGACTTGATTTATTTTAATATGGACTTAATCGAATAATGTAGCATTTCATGTTAGTTGGCTTGACGAACTATAGTGAATCTGGTGTGCTCAGATTTGAGCTTCACAATAAACTATCCTATAGAGATAGAGATATGTCATAAGAATTTACCACTAAAAAACCACAAAAACTATTGTTCATCATCCCCCATAAGTAATTTAAATTATCAACTACTTAAATCCAATTAAATCTATTTAGGTACACTTAAAAATTTTAAATTAAATTTAAAATATATTTTCAACAAAAAAACACTTTTGTTTTTTTTGTTCATTTCCTTTCATATCCGTATAATAATTTTATTATGATACAAACCAACATATATTAATAATAATAATAATAACAATAACAATAACAAAGCAAAAAGGTCCTTTAATATTCTCTAGTCAGAGAAACATTGACAAAAAAAAAATAAACAGAATTTTAATAGGGATTTAAATTCTATTTTCATATAAAAATAAAATAAAACAAAATTATTCGTTTTTTTTTTGTTTTGTACCCAACTACCTTAGCTTTCTATCTCCTATTTTATATAACACTATCAACCAGTTAAATAATTCGACCTTAAATGAACCGATTCATGGAATCAAAACAAGACGATCTACTAAACAAAAAATTGTTAACTGAATTTAGTACAGTTCAACACATAAGAATTGAGAACACAGTACACAACACGTACTCGGATTTGTTTCTAGAGAAAATGAAACTTCTTTTAAATTGAATTATTTGTCTGGTTATCAACTACAGGACTCAAAATAAATTTTATACATACATTTTTGTACATATATGCATATGTAAGTGGTTGAATTCATTTTTGTTTTTTTTTTTTGAGACATTTATATCAAAATTTTATTATTTTATTACAGTATGTTTTAAAAGTTAATTACTTATGTAATTGTTGGTTATATACGAAGTAAAGTTTTAGTATAAAGAAATAGCAGAAATATGTCGAAAACACAGTCTGAAATGAAATAAAGAAAAAAATGATAGGAGAAATTTTAGTCAGCTGTATTCTATATTTCGAATCTATTATTGACATGATTAATCAGTGAGAGCTGTATTAATGTAGTAATGTGTAAAATTTTGTATTGAGACAAAACTGACATACTACTTAGCAACATACAGACTAGATATTTTGTTTAAAAATACATTAAAAGAATTAAACTAATAGTGCTATGTATTAACTGGTTAATTTAGATCTCAATGCACTGGTGCACGATCTCAGTGATCTCAGTGCAAAATATGCGAATTTTGAAATTATATTTTTGGAAATCTGCAAAACCTAATTGAATAGAAAAGTATTGTAAAATTCATAAATTATATGTCCCTTAAAATGCCTGTGAGCCGATGCTGGTTTTGTACATAGCTGATTATTAATTAAAATCCATTTAACTTAAATAAAATGAAAAATTTCGCAAGAGCTAAATCTGATTAATAAATAATTTTGCACGCAACTGCTAAATAATGGCACTGACATCTTTTATCAGTTTTGATATTTATTAATCCATACTATGCAATGGTACTAAAGGGTAGCAGCTGTAAAGCGTCTCTAAAAAACATATTTCCCATGTTACTCAGGTTGAATTGTACCAGATAATACCATAATATGGTACCGGATAATTTCATTGAAAGTATGAAACGTGGAAAAAAATCAAGGACGGATTTGGACTCCCGACATAAAAATTTAGAAATTTATGAAGTTTCATATTTAAATTAAAAAAAAAACTTGTGCAGCAATGGTTAAAGCATTTTACATTTCACTTTTCTATCTACAAATTTTATATATACTTATATATTATGTAGGTGTTGGTAATTTAAAATGTTTACATATAAAAATCTAAGTTCTTGTGATTTTAAGTTTTCACAAAATCAAATTTGAAATAATATTTATAATTTTTGATACATCCTGTACGTATAGAATATATCAAGGTAATTTAATTTTTTTTTTTTTTTTTCAAGAATTCAAAAGGTGTATAAAAAACATGATTTATTGAAAAATAAAAAATAAAATACAAATAATACACAAAAAGAAAAAATGGGATCGAGTTCTTTGAATAACAGGCAACCTAAAATCTCCTTCTTAACAGGTGTATTACATATATGTATATATTTATATATGGTGGTAAGTACGAAAGGCATCTTTATTTCATTTTGGTTTCATTTGGTACAAAAAAATTATTTTGTTCAGAAAAAATATTTTTACTTTCAATTTTTCTTTATTGTTGTATATATATACCGTTACCGTTGTTGTTGTATCACGCCATTTTTATATTTTTTATACTCTTCTTTCTTCTTTTAATTTTGTTTATTTTTTGTTTTTTATTTTTTGTAATAAGCTTACCAATATTATTATGTTGTGGTGAAAGAAAATGTTGCATCTTAATTTTATTAAATTTTAGATTTCTAGGTTATGTCAAAAACTACATACATAACAGTTATATAAATTTTATAAGTCTATTTTATAGTCCTTATAAAATCGGATATAATTTCAATTGTATAATAATATTAATAATTTGTATGTATGTAAATAATTATACAAATAAATAAATAGAGTGTTTTAAATGTTTGACCCATTTATTTTCTTCGTTTCTAATAAGGAAATAAGTTTGAAAGAAACATCCAGTAATTTATAAATATTCGAATCACATAAAGGTGGGTAAGAAAATAACGTCAAAATATTTTATTCTATAATGACAGCATAATTTCGTAGTGTATTAAGGTAAGCTCAATAAAAGTTAAAGCAACTGTTTAAATGTGAAAATCAAATTTCATTCTTCGAAAGTGAATTAAGGCTCCAGCAAAGAGAATATTCTAATTCAGATCAGAAAGTACAAGACATCGAGGTATCAAACTAAGCCTTTGTTGGAGAGAAGATGTATCAACAGACATGAAACAATTTCGTATTTGCAACAGGAGAGAAACCGCCAGTAACCGACATGGACCATTCGAAACTTGTTTTTGCATCAGAATGTTTCCTAAATTATTATCCTATTTTATTTATATTTGAATTTTTATATTTAAATTTTTGATTATTATTGTATTTATTATATTTGCTTTACTATTATCTTTATGTTTGAATTTTGATTTTTGTTTTTAATTTGGAGTTAGTTTGGTAATTGTAATGAAATTTAATATTTAGTAAAAAAAAAAATTTAGGACATTGATGAGTTAGGCTCAGGACCTATATTGTCTGTTAGACACCTAAGTAAGTAAGCAAAAATTGATGAACATCATGTTATGCCAACTAAACGCAAAAAAACTCTGTTCTAAATAACTGCTGTCGACTGTACATTGTTAATTGTTGCAAATATGAACTTGACTATTGTTTGAAAATTTTCCATTATCTGAAATTGATAATTTCAGTCTTGTATTATTTTCACTTACAACACCATACGTTTATATCAAGGACTTATAATTTTTAAACATTCATACGTACATATATATACAAACATACAGTATGAAAATATTGTTAAGAAAATCTCTATATTTTTGTTTCGTTTGAAATTCTCACATATCTGTTCTATAAATTTTATGTTCCTTTTTTTTATATTTTCATTATTTTATTTTTTATTTGTGGGTTTTTTTTTATTATGCTGAATAATGGTTGTTTTTTTTTATATTATTTTATATTTATTATATGTATTATAACGGTACAAAACGGTAAAATTTATTATTACGTTGACTTGTATATCATTTTCTTTGTCAACCTATGATCTTTATTATACTTTTTTTTTTGCTCTCTCTCTCTCTCTCTCACTTTCTCTGGATCATGTTGTTGTATATTACTTCCCCTCTTCCCAAAAATATTTACTTTTGCCTCTTTCCATTTACCAAGCTACTTTTAGGTACATTTTGTTTTATTTTTGTTTTTTTTTTGGAATTGTTCATAGCAACGTGAAAACAACATAATCATGTAAGCTTAAAATTAAGTGATTTTAGGGTTGGGGGTGGTACTATTGTACAGTATATGTCGTTGTTGTTGTTTTTCTTCAAATTAGAAGCTTGTCTTTAATTTTATGTTTGTATTTTTGGAGTCTTAATACCTGTGATGAATTTTTGTAATTTTCGTTATTGTTTTTTATTTTGTTAGTGCTAATAAAAGTTAAGACAAACAAACACAAGTAAAATATATTTGGAAAAATATAAAAAAAAAAACAAAAATAAAAAAAAAAAAACAGAAATTAGAAAATTTTTTATAGGTGTTAATTTGTTTAAGCTTCAAGGTGAGATGTTTATTATAATAATAACATAATTTAAATGTATTTAAAAAGAAGAAAAAAAAATGGTTTCGGTTGTTTTATTTCAAGAGAATATCATCAATATGGAAAAAGTGGAAGGAGGGATAAGTACGTTCAAATGTTAAGGTGACAACACCAAAAAATATTACAGATTAAGACAAAGAATTTTATTGATTTTATCTGTTTACATGGAAACGTGACTTCACATACTATGAAAACATCAATTTTGTTTTGTTTTTTTTTTATTATTTTTTATACAAAGATGTTTATTATATTTTTTGGGACTCTTTTCATTCCAAGGGTTTCAAAAAAAAAATCTATAAATGCCAAATTTTGTAAATATTTGATTTTTAAATTAAATTCGAAAACATTTAAAATAAAGAAAATAGTCGAAAATATTTGTTAGGCATGAAGTATGAAATGTGGTAGAAGGAGGTTTATTGAAAGAATAGGTCTGAAAATATTTTATACGTCGCCCAAAGAGTAGAACAAAAATTTAAATGTATGTTAGTCTAATTAATTTAAATAATTATAAGCTTTAAGTGCACAATTTGCATTTCTTGTATAATTTAAATAATTTATGAAAATATTTAAATAAAAAATGATTTGAAATACATCTGAATTTAAACAATTTTTCAAGAAAATTCGGACAATCGGTGCAAATAATATTAATTTATAAGATAAAGTGTATGTGAATCTACTGTTCTTAAGAGGTTTGAATCTGTTTTGTGGTGTTTCAAGTTGTTCCAGTTGCATTACAATTGCTTCTGAGTCAGCACTCATATCTGGCTGTTACCACGACTCGAATGTCATATTTGTTGTTGCTGGTTGTTGACGTTGACATTTTATAGTTTTATATTTTAGTTCACAATTACGGGATGTGGCAACCGATATAATCAATAATCAATTGTTTTAGTGGCTCACTCTTCCGAAATTTACGTTCATATAATTCACGTTCATTTATTTAATCAAAACCATTTTAAATTTTCAACTAGTAAATTATAACAAAAAATATATATTGAGTAAATCCAATTAAAAAAAGCAAAAATTAAAAAAAAATCACTTACAGCATTAAAAAACAAAAGAAATTTTCATTTACCGTTATATAAATATATTTCTCTTCAATAATGTAATTTTATAAAGATTTCATTTGAAAAATTAAATTATACATAATTTTCGTCCTTGACATTTGACATTTACCAAAAATTATATTATTTTATTTTAATGTGGGAGGATTAGTTTTACGCATACATATTTAAATTCTCAATCTACTCAAATTTACGTAACAAAAAACACCCACATTATTCGATTCAAATTTGCTTGCCATATCATTTCATTATATTATTATTTTAAATAAAATTCCTTCGTACAAGAATTTTACAACAATACCAAATTAATAAATTGTAATTTTAATTAAAAATTTTTAATTAATTTTTAATAATTTATTAAATTTAAATAATTAAAAATAAAACTGGCTTTAATTGGGCTTATCTTTAAAAAAAATTTAATTAACTATTAATAATTTAGAAAATTTAAATATTAAAATATAAAACGGGATTTATTTGGATTTATATTCTAAATAGCTAAAAATTAAAAAACAAATAAAAATAATTAATTCGGTATGACAATCTATATTACCAAAGTCATATTATTTAATCTATCAATTGAAAAATTTATGATACAAATAACTGAACCATTTCACAGCCTATTTTCATTTAATATTGAATAATTTCTGTTAAATGACAGTTACTTAAAAAAGGACGTAGCGAAGCTAAATATTTTTTTTAAATTTTTTAATTTTAAATTTCACCCCATGTATATAGATATATTTTAACATAGAAAAATTGTAATTTATCAAATTGCCCTAACTCTGCCATCGCCAGAATTAAATTTATTTTTAATAAATTATTACATATGCGGTAGTTGTCTAAGATAAATCAATAAAAAAATAAAATATAGAATCTACCAAGTATAAATTGAAATGATGGAAAACAATTCACATATAATAAAATTGTGTACGATTTTTTATCAAACTGGAGGAGCAGCCAATTACTAGTATTATTTTATTTACCTTCTGTATATTATATCGAAATTTTGGAATAAACTCGTACAAAAAATATAATATGAAACAATTAAAATCTAATTGGCTTAATAAACAGCCTTGCCAAGCTTGAGCTAAAAGATTATCTAAAACAGAAAGGAATCGCAACAGTATAATTACTTTAATCGTGACATTTACAGTTTAGTACTAACTGTTTACCTGAAGGCCTTCTCGAATAGCCTATTTCACCTATATTAGAACAAAATATGATGTTTTTTTTTGAAAAAGTAATGTGGCTTATCATGGAAGACATAAACGTACAAATATATATACAAATATAAACACAAACATAAATCGTATGCTGATAAACGTTCTAATTTTTTATATTCTTAAGAATGTAATTGACATTGCATACATTAAGGATGAAATATTAAATCTATCAATTATTTTCAATTATACGGCTCAATATCATTATCAACACACAAATTATATGTCTACAACAATGTCTGTCCTGAAAAATTATTGTTTTAGTAATCTGGAATGAAATTTTAAATACATTTTAATTTTACTTAAAACAAATCATTACGAGTTTTTAACATTTGAGAGACCCAAAAAAACTAATTTAAATTCCCGTTCTCTCATACTAACTAGTAGGTAAATGTGACTCTAGTCAATTAAAAAATTTTATAGAAAAGGTAGTAAACTAAAGGTAGTAATCTTAAGTCAAAAATTTTGATGTAAAAATTCCCAATCTTTTTCAAACATTTCCTATATCCAAGCTGTCTCTCACTGATAAGCCAGACATTTGATATATAAATACTCGAAAAACATTGTAGAATATGTAGTAAAAAAACTTGCAGTACCGTACTTAATTTAGAACTGAAAGGTGATTCTATCTTAGTTACTGTCAAGACCATAAAAACAACTAGTCGAACAGTATTTCCTACACTGGGATTGGAATCAACAAAAATGTAGCTTGACAATATTAAATAACTGTTATAATCTTCACTAATAATTATTTTAATATTTGGTTTCAAATATCGATATCTCGGAAGCAAAATACTTTTCGATTTCTATGTTTATTTATTGGCATTTAAAGGTCTTTTTTATTTTAAATTAGAACTCAACTAACTTAAAGTACTTAAATCTAGAAATTTAAAGCTATTTTAAATTTTGAAATGAATCTTTTTATGAAAATCAGTTTTTTTGATTTGCCACAAAGATCCTCTAGTATTTTAGTATACTACAAAAACAGCATAAAAAATGTTTATACTAATAAAAAAAAAAAAAAATAAATAAATAAAATAGAAAAAAATAAACAAAAAAATATTTTAATATAATTAACTTGTTTAAAAGTCCTTTAGTTCTGATATTATAACTGTAAGTATGTATAGTTGTTTGTTGTTGATGTTTGTTCAAAATTAATCTGATTTTTAGCTTAACATTATTGGTTTTTATTATATGCATTTAGTTATATAATAAGAATAACACACAAAACAACAACAGCAAAAAATGAATACAAATAAACTGTATTTAAATTTTATTCAGTTTTTTTTCCATTTTGTACATACACATAATATATATGTACTCACTCAACCGTTATTTTATTTTAAATTATCATCATATTTACTTTAATCATATTTTTTCAAAAACAACAACAAAATAAATATTTATAGTTATTCGTTTTAAAGTTCCACAACAGGACAAAAATATATGTATTCAGTGTGTATGTGTGTTCTTGTATTTTTTTAGTATTTTCTCTTGTTTTAATATATAGATATATATTTTTTATAGAAACATTCCTACATTCTGACATCGAAACAAACAACACAACAAATACACAAACTGAATAAAAAAAAAAAATTTTTTTTTCTTTTTTTTTTATATCCTTTTGATCCTTATATAATGTGATATTAATACCGTATAACAAATGGGCATATCAGTAACAGGATTCAATATGATTATGTCAAGTATATGTATCGAATTTATATATAGGTATGTATGTATGCGTGTTGTTATTCATAGTAGAGTTGTGCTATGTGTAGAATAGTGTCAATTTAGTCGCTTAGTTGAATATTATTATATGATTAGAATGATGATTTCGTGAGTCGTTGTTTGTGTTGTGTAGATGAGTTTGTGTTGAATATTTGTTTTTTTTTTTGTTTTTGGAATTTTCTTGATAACGGTAAACGAACGCATTTTTATTATGAAATAGTTGATGGATATTTGCGGTTCAAACAAACCGATTTCATTACATAAAAAAAAATATAATTTTTTTGTTTTTGTTATGTTTTAACAGTTATGAAAGAATTTTTGAAATTTTTGTCTGACTACTGGTGGTGGTGTGTGTGTGTGTGTGCGTGTATTTCTTTTTAGTTTTGTAACATTGAAATTGTGGGTGGTAATAACACTTCGATTCATATTTTATCTTAATGGTTTTGTTTGGTATTTCTTTTTGTATTTAAGGCTTAGGCCAACATAACCAATAGGAAGAAAAATTTTTAGTTTTATTTTCGTTTATGAAAATATACAGACAAAACCAATTTGTAAGGTTGTAATTTTAGTGTTGGTGCGTGTATATTATTTCGTTTTAGTAAAGATGTTTGTTTTTGCTTTTATGACAAATTTTTGGTTATTTTTTTTTCCTTTTTTTAAATTTTTTGTTATTCTTTATTTTTTAAGGATATGTCACGTTTTTTGCGGTTTTTATTATTGTTTTTTAAGACGGTTTTTATTATTATTATTTTTTTTTTTATTCTACTTTATTTTAACTTACTTCAGTTAAAGATACTTTTAAAGAGACACACCATTTTTTGGTTTGGTTCTTTCCTATTTGGAATACTTTTTGGATTTTTAAATATATATATACACAAAAAAAAAATGTCTTTTTTCAAGATATATATATATACATACGTTACGTATTAAATGTGTTTTTAAAGATTTTTAAAGAGGATGTATAAATGAAATAAAATATTTACATAATTTCGTGATAAAAACAATATTTATTGGATATATGGTTAACAATAATATAAGAAAGAGTCTGTTTTTTTTTAAGTAAATGTATAGGATTTTCTTTTGAAAAGTTACAAGGTTTATTATAAGTATAGAGTAGGTAGTAGGGTATATAAAAAGTATTAAAGTAAAAGTAAAAACAAAAGAAACAAAAACAATGTAAAATAGAAATAAATTTGGTAATCCTCGAGAGTTTTAAAATATTATATATATATATATATATATATTATATAAAAATAAAAATGAAAAAGGTTTAAGACACATGTTTTAAAATAATATTTTGAGTATTTTAAATTTTTTAGGAATTTAATTTTTACTTTTTTATTTGTTTGAGATTTCGGAAGTTTACAAAATAAATTAAATTTGATATTATTAACAATATTTTTAAAGTTTGTAAAGTAAACTCTTAATTATTTTTTTTTTTTTAATATTTATGAATTTTTCAAACTCCAAACTTTAAAAAGCAAATGTAATAAATAGAACAATTTCTAAGCCGAATAGATTGTTTAATTTTTTAACGAGAGAGTAAATTTATTATTCGCTAGTATTTAAAATATGCAAGCCCAGTATTGTCACAGTATTATCACAATTATAATTGATCGAATAGAAGTAATTCGAGAAAACTTTCCAGTTCGCCTTTCCCTTTTTTATACCCCTTCGTCAATATATTGATGAGAAAATATTGATAGTGGTTCTATTCTCATCAATTTTCCATCAATATTCTCATCAATAATGTCAAAATCAGCTGAGTTAAAACATTATTTTTTGGGAATGTATTTTTTTGTTTGGGAATGTTCTGATAACGTTATACCGTCATTTTATAATGTAATTCTAAACTAGAACAATTTTTATATTAATTTTAATAATTATAGCATAGAGTAATCATATAAGTAGAGTATTCACGTAGAACAATATTTGTTAATCATTTTCTTCTAAAAATGCCGTCCCATTTTTACTCAAAACACGAAAATGCCGTCCCATTTTCACTCAATACCCCAAAACACTCAAATATAATTTTCGAAACTCAATTATTTTTACTCAAAATTTTTTATTTATTGAGGAGAATATTTCATACAATGCCTCTATACTTCTAGCCTATTCACAGAATGATTTTTTCGGAATTTTATCGAATTACGATTTCGTTTTAAGTTTTGTTTTAGTTTTGTGTATAAAGTTTTACTCTCCCAGTGACTAGGCTAGGAGGATAGAGGCATTGTTTGATAATTTGAAAAGTATCGTTGATACGTATGTACTTTTGATTTATATGAAGAGTGTATAGCGTAATATCGTATATGTGTTCACCATACATTTACATATCTAATTCAATACAAAAAATATATGTATATAGCAAAATGTAAACAAAAAAACACAATTAATCGCAAAGATAATGAATGAAATTTTATCCATACAATAATAGGTTAATGACAGCATCACATAATCCAGAAATTTTTTTTAAAAATAATGCTAATAAAAGAATAAAATTTATTAGTAATGCATTACAAATCGTGAACTTTGTACGGAATACCGTTTTGTTTTCTTTTCTCAGAAGTTGGTTTCGAAACGTATTTCTTATTCAGATGAAATAATTTCTGAAGAAATAAAAACAGCCAACAATCCATATAAAGAATAAAATGTCCAGTTTTACTTTTTTTACTTACTTTTTCAAATTGTGATAGCTTGATTGTTTGTTTGTATTCATAATTATATTATGTATTCATATATATACTATTCATATTTTTATCTATGGTAAGAAACAGACAAAATTAACAAAACCAAAATTGCTGAAAATTTAAAAATACATGTAGGTACCTACTTTTCAGTATACTTTTCAATAGAAATCAATTTGAATTATTTTTAATTTTACAAAACCAATATTAATTTTTTTGTCCCTTTCTTCTATAAAGTTTGAAATCACAAATTTCATAAATAACATTGGCCAAGCCCAAATAAAAATATTAATTCTTCAAATTTTAAAAATTAAAGCAAAATAACAACAAATCCAGCAATAATCTTGAATTCTTTCAATTTCTAAAAAAAAATTCAATACTTTGATTTGTAATATTATTTGTGGCCTATTGAAAGGACTCTAAATGCATGTATATTTTTTTATACACATTGTGTAATTTTTAATTTTTATCACATAAGTAAAGTAGAAATGCGAGCAGCGAAATAAAGAAGAATAAGTATATACTGTAGCATGCACATTCGCATATATACATTTTTGAGTACTTATACATATAACTTTTATATCGTTGACACTGTTGGCAGCATAATCACAAATAAATATGTTCATAGGTAGTAAGTACACAAATTTTTTTTATTTATGAGTACAAAATACATTGCGCTCAACTTATAAGCAGTTAAAAATTGAGTAATATTATTTTGAGTGAACACAGAATTTTGATATTTGAAAAAGTGACTAGCAAATTTTGTTCTACGTGAATACTCTACTTATATGATTACTTTTATTAAAATGTGCAAACAAATAATTTGTTGATTTCTATACACAAAAATATACTTTAAAAATTCAATTTAAATGGAAGTCAAAAAAATTCCTACAGAAATTATATTTTCCATATTCATATGTGTTTCAACAATATATTCAGAATAATGTGTCATTGCAAGAAGTCAAAATATAGATACAAAAATTTAAAATTCAATATTGATGTGTAATAGCTCATGAATTTATATTGCCAATATATGGACAATCATATCAATTGTAAGAGGCACCAAAGTTTAGGCGGTAAAATATGTTTTTGACAGTAACTTATTAACGTAATTAACTTTATTTACATTACTTTAGTAACGGTAGAATTACCTTTTCGTAATAAATTCAGTAATTTTTTACTACAATATTTTACTACAATCTTTATTCGCGTATTTCATTGGAAAATGTGGGAAACTTCTACTATTGTCCAGGAATTAAGTGTTCTTAAACAGTAGTTCCATTTTATTTAAGTTGTTACAAAATTATAATCTTAATTGTTTTTTTTTTTCATTTATTTTATCCCAAAGACAAAGTGTACTGGACCAAGTCAAAAAAAACATATAGCATTTTTTTTTGTTTAGACGTGAATCGAACCTGGGACGGCTCGGACGTATTTCTCGTTACAGTTTTAAAATAATGGTCCAATTAGCAGCTAGAAACGTTATATTGCAGTTAAATATGTCATAGACTAAATAAATAAATTATTTAAATCCTGAAAAAACATATTGTTACATTAAATTAGATCCCCACCTTCCAAAATCTCGAAATAGCAAAATCCCAAACCATTTTTGTTATCATCTAATATTTAGAGCGCGTATTATCTGCTTACGAATGATGATAATAACTTCTAATTCACATTTTTGAATATATGTACATACATACAAATTCCGTAAGAGGTGTATAACTTTGATTTTGTAACCAACCATAAAATCCCTTCAAATTCTGAATCTTGGATATATACTCATATATACAAATATCTTGAAAAGGCGTATTATCTTCATCTTATAAGTATGTATAGCTAAAAATCACTCAAATTCAGAATTTCGCATTTACATATACATACATACGCGAGCAACAGGAAATTATGCACCAAATTATTTTTTCCTTAAATATTTACCGAATTTTTTTCAAGCCTTTGAATTTTGTCATTTGGAATTTCATGGTACTCTCTTATTATATTACACATCTTGCCAACTTTGCCAACTTTTACTAAGTTTGTGTATTGGACCAATCTGGTTGCATATCTGTTTTACATTTTCTACTTCATCAAGGGTATATTCAAGGCTTTATGTAGATTAATATTTCTGAGGTACCAAGGTGGCATCATTTGAATTGTTTCAATGTTAATATTAGAAGCAGTTCTCCATAACTGACAACCGTTGGACCAGATGGGTTTTAAATGGTTTTGTATATCAGCAGTTTGTATTCCAGCTCAAGTGTAAAAATTTTCGCAATAATCCAGAGATTAATATATTTGATTTACATATAAAAAATAGGACAGTTTTAGGCTTCGGAAGTCTCATACAATTTTTATATAAAATTTTATTTATATTATCAACTCTTCGTTCGTTTCGTTTACCGCTTTTATCCAAAATATTTTTTTCTCACATATTTTATTTTCAAAAAACAAAATATAAAAAATGTCACTTACAAATAAAGCTGTAATATACTACATCATACTCCGCACCAAGCTTATCTGATAATGCTACAGGGCAGTGGTAATCATGATGAGTTCAAACATATATAAAAGTAGTCAAAATACCGGTAGTAAATGTTAATTTAAATCCAATGTCAACATATAAATGATATTAATCATAGCTATATAACATTTTAATTATGTCAACCCATTAACATCACTGCAATACGCATATTAATATAACAAATATATATAAAATATACATAATTTTTGAAAAATTAAATTAATAAATTCTGTTCTCTTTTGTACAAAATTTTCTAAATTTAAATTTTATAAAAATTTTCTTATTTTTATGTCGATGAATAATGAATTACGTCGGACGCAACCAAAAAATTTTCTATCTTTAAGATAGGTGAATAGTTTTAGAATAACATTTTTTTTTTTGTTTTTGGAAAAATAATTACCAAAAATTTATGAATAATTTTTTTTGTGTGTTTCTATTCAAAACAAAAAAAATTAAAATAGTTGTAATATAAAAAAAATTATATCGTTTTTCTCCAACACAATTATATGTCATGTTCAACAATGTTTCGTTTGAATTTTACGATATTATTATATATTAAAAAAAAAAAAAAAACATAATAAACATACAAACGCCACCCACTTAAATTTACCTAAATTTACTAATTATAATAATAATAAATGCTTGTATGTATGTAATTAGAAAATGTTGTATTTTTAAGAAAAAAAATAATGTTAATTTTTTTGTTATGTCTATTTGTTTTAAAATTAAATTTTCAACATAGAAAAACATTATTTTTTAATTTATATATTCAACTACCTATGTTTATATGTATTATTGGACATTGAAACTATACTAATATAGGATCACAATTAGAGTGATTTAAAAATAAAAACTGTGATATTTTGAATGTGATTACAACGGAAAATTTTCTATAGGTAGATCTATATATATATATATATATATATACGTATAGGAAATAAGTAGTAAGTATATACTAAGTTAGTAGTAGATCTATAAAAATAACCAAATTATCGAAAATATGGTCTTCCAATATTTAAAAATCCATTTAAAACAAATGGTATGTTTGATCTTAGTAAATTCACAAATAACTCAAATTAACCAGAAATAAAATAAATTATATATGTTTATATATTCTAACAGGACTACAGAAAAGCAGGACTAGCATTTTGTAAGGTGAGAAACACTAAAAAATAGTTAGTATTTTTTTGTCTGTAACTTTGTAAGACTCGAGGGATAATTTTTTTGCACTATATTTTAATGATTATTTATTATCTTACAAAATATTGCGCCCCAGGTAAAAAAAATGTGGCAAACACAAGTTCCAATTCCTCTTTTCAATCAGATGATAGGAAGAGCATGAGATAGAATAACAATATCAAACTAATTTCAACAAACTGAAGCCTAGCCCAGTCACTATATATAACTTATCATACTGTAAGTACATAACAAAAATTGAAATGGCCAATAAGAAACACGTCGATTCCAAACACATTGATACAATGCTGGTAAATTTATACTTTATTGTAATTGGTTTACATTCTTATAATATGTAGTTGTTTTTTTTTTGTGAGCGCAAGATATCCTGGTACCCCATTTGATAGCTGATGGTGATTTCTCATTATTTCTTAAGCTTTATATCGATCACTTTTATCGATTTCGTCGACAATTTTTGAACGATTTCGAAATACATAATTGCAGTTTTGATAAATCGTAATCGTTATCGAAATATAATATAGACACCTTAATCCCGGTAAGCAACTAATTCGGTGTAGTGTATGAAATAATTCATACAGGAATAAATCTCAACTCATATTTCTTTCTTCCACTTTAGCTTTTTCAAAATTTTAATTGCATTAGATTAAATAATGATAAAATCTGATCATCTCTGAGCAAATAAAAAAAATTATCAAATAGCTAAAGTTTCAGATCTTTTAATATCACAAAAAAGTGTTTATACATTATTTCTGATCAACCCAGAACAATTCGATAAACATTTAAAGGATTTTAACCTGATGATTTACGATAACTTCTTGAAAATGTTTGATTTGATACATTTCGAACATTTTATTTTAGTTTTAATTTATTAATCGGATTTTTAATTTTAGTGGTATAATTTAAATTAAATAATTCAATTGGTGCCACTATAATTTAACGAACACTGCTGAAGGAAGGATTTTACTTCCGAAATACCGATATTTGCAATCAAATATTAAAAATTATGTGAACGGAAACCTGGCAACAATTAAATTATTTAACTTTATTTATCTTTGGAATTTAAAAAAATAATTTGAAAACATATTGAATGGCACCCATGAGTATGACATTAACAATCAATAGAACCTTAAAAATTATATGAGAAAGCGAGTATGTATGTACGTATGTGAAGATAAATAAATAATTTGTGAAATATTCCCTGACAATTCTATATTCGTTATCTATTAATATTAAATTGATATAATTTTGAATTTTGACTACAAAAGCTTCCACACACCAAAAGGAGTTTTGCAAACTATCATTCGATTTTGTTTTTAAACTTTTATTCAAATTTTTGATAATAATTCAATTTAAATTTGTTATTAGTTTTATTTATTGTCACAATTAAAAAAAAATTTAAATTAAAAATAAAAAAAACTTTTTTCAACAAATCTAATTTTTATTGTATTACTTGTTTTGTCCTTCAATTCATTTCATTCAAAACACCTATAAAGTGTTTAGAGACGTACATTTTCACCTACCTGTAAAGAGAAAGAAGAAAAAAAATGTTATAGTTTTTATTTTATTTTTATATTTTTTAATAATAATTTTTTTTTAGAATATAAAAAACACAAATTTAATAAAGTAAAATATTTTATGGTATACGATTGTATAATACATAATATATATGATACGGTATGATATAGTACTTGTTTAGATGGTTGATTGCTTCGTTAGTTCTACAGGCCCACTAAACTATTTTTTCATTTTCTTTGTTTTTGTGTTTGTTTGTTTGTTTGTTTGTTTGCATGCGATATTTGGTGCGGATCGCATTTTTAAAATATTAATTTATTATATTTAAATTCATATAAATGTGTTTGAATATATCTATATATAAATATACCTATATATATATATATCTATAAATATATACATATTTGTGCAGTATATATAAATATGTCGAAATTTATTGTATACGAGGAATATAAAGTTATAAATAAAACGCGAACTAAATGAAAAATTCACCTGAATGTCTAGCAAATAAGAAAATTAAATAAAGAAAAAAAGATGAATACATTTTTTTTATTTTTTAAAATAAATTATAAAGTTTTCATTTATATAAAAAAAATATATATATATTATATGTGTATAATGAAAAATGGAAATAGTTCTTGGTTATTATGGGTTGTATTATTAAAAAATATAAATTTTCCTTTTTAATCAAATTTTTAAAATACTAACTATCCTCATTGAAAATTTACCCGATTTATGTGATTTAATGAAAATTGTAAAAAATAAACTCTTTAATAAAAAATTTTTAATTAAAAACGATTTTCAAAATATTCGTAAAATTGTTTTGAGAGATAAATAGTTGGTTAAAATTTAATTTGTGATGTTTTAATGAAATTTTGAGATATATATTTTTCTTTTAAACACCTATTATATATATTTTGCTAATAGTATAAATTGTATATATATAAATTATAACTATATACAAATAATTAATCTTATAGAATGCTTATTATAGACTGTATAAAATATAATGTATACTTGTAATTAATTAATTTATTTATTTATAACCTCCTTGTTGTAGGCTATATTTTATCAATCCCTCATTCGTTAAGGCTTCTTACATAACTATTCTTAATTTATTTTTTATTATTATTAAAAAAAATAATAATAAAAAATAAACTAAAAAAAAATATTAATATATAATTTTGCCTTAAATTTAGATTTTTGATTTAATTATATTTTTTTTTTCAATTCCAAATTAAGATTTTCTGTAAGGTTTATAATTTTGATTTTAGCATAGTTTACAATTCATTAAAGACATTAGTTTTTTATTTTTTATTATTTTTTTTTTATTTTTTTGTTCTAATTTTTTTTTTTTTAGTTTTATTAGATTTTATTAAAAATATCAGCTTCTTGTAATTAGTTAATGAATTTATAAATAATTTATAAATTAAATTATAAATTTATAAATAATAGCATTAAAAATAACCCTGTATCGACTGTAATACAAATCTCATTTAGATTTTAAATCATAAAAATTTTGTAATTTAACTCTGTTATATATTTTTAAGTTAAAAGATTTATCTGCAGGTCCACTGCTAAATAAAAATCATAAAAAATTTGTAATTTAACTCTGTTATATATTTAAGTTAAGTTAAAAGATTTATCTGCAGGTCCACTGCTAAATAAATAAATGAATTAATTTTTTTGGCATATGAGTTATTAATGCTAAGTCAAATCTGCAAATCCCTTTAAATGTTATTTATTTATTTTCATAAAAAGAGAAATTATTATTTTATTGTTATTTTAGTGATTGGCAATAATATAAAGGAAGCAACAAATAAAGTGCAGAAAACAAAAAACAAAATGGTCTTATGGTGCAAAATGGTGCAGAATCAAAAATGAATAAAAATTCTCATATGTTAATTTTACAAACAAAAAATCGAGTCGGCCTGTTACAATTAGCAAAGTTGCAATGAACCCAATCAAAATTTTCAATCAAAATTCTACAAAATACCTTGTTATGACACTTGACGTAAAGCTCAGATGAAAAGATCATGTTTAGAAAAAAAAACAAAAGTTAGAACTGAAATACAATCAACTGTATTGCATAATTAGACGGACATCTATAACTATCAATTTTAACCAGTGTTTGAGATTTTTGTATTTCACCAGCATGGATTTCACTTTTGATGAGCAAGAGCGATAAAAATAAAATAAACCTGTTAGGAGTGAAATCAAAATCGTTTAAATTTTATTCCGCTCTTAAGAGTCTTATTTTAGTTTGAATAAATTCAGTAAAAAGTGCTGGGATATCATTTAATTCTTTTTGCTTTCTTTTGTTGGGCGAGAGCAATTTTTTAAAATAAAAAATTTTACTTCGTGAGCTTTTTATTAAAAATATAAATATGAACCCCATTAATATAAAATTTCAAACACTGATTTTAATTATAAAACATGTGGTAACCCTGTTATGACATACAACCTCTAAACGTTTATTTACAATTCTTAACAGTCTATTTAAAACCTTTAAAAGCCTATTTACGACCGCTAAAAGTCTATTTACAACCCCTAACAGCCTATTTACAACCTGTAAAAGTCTATTTACGACCCTACCAGTCTCTTTACAACCATTAAAAAGTCATTATTGATAATATAAAAATTTGGTTGAAAACAAAAATTAAAAAAACCACCCAACTAAAATGTGTTGTTAATCATAATAATACCGTTAGTATTTTTTTTTAGTACGAACCCACGCCGAAGATTTCAAAAATAATTTATATTTTCTAAAAATGTTCCAAAAACAAAACTCAAACAATAAATAAATATTCAGTACTGAATATGACAATGTTATTAATATGGCATTATAAACTTAATTATTCAATTTGAAATACCCTAATTTAAAAACATTTTTTCTGTTTTAATTTTCATTAAAAAAAAAAAAATAAACCAAAAAAAAAATTAAAGAAAATTTGTTCATAAATACATCAGAAGTCATTTTCACAATTTTCATCATTCACTATATTATAATTATCATCACCATCATTATCATCATCATCATCATCATCATCATCGTCAAAATATGAATCATTTTGAATATCATATATTGTGTATGTATGCGTGCGCAAATGATGAATACTTTTTATTATTTATTTTTTTTTGTTTTTGCTATCATTTTTTTTTCGTTGTTTTTTTTGGCAAAAAATTTAAGATTGATTAGTCTATCACATGAAGAAAGAACATAATAATAAGAACAAAAATAACAATAAAAAATGAGTCAATGATTCATTCAAGTAAATTTATCAAAACGATTCAATTTAATATGGTTCACTTTATTATATAGGGATTCAGTTGTTCACTTAGTTTCTGTTGTATTGTAATTTTTTTGTTCTATGTTTTTTTTATTTTTTTTTTTAAAAGAACATCAGTACGCTTGAATTATAGTGTGTTATGTTATGATTGTGATTGATTAGTTTGTGAATGTGTGAATATCGAAACACATACAGAAAGAATTAAAAAATAACAAAAAACAAAATGTACTAAGGTAAAATAAATAAGAAGAATGTATCAAGTAATTTTAAAAGATTGTGTGCATATATATGCATATATATATTATATACATATACATATAAATGAGGCAAATAAATAAAATTTTTGTGAAATATATTTCATATGGCATCCTATTTCCCCCAATTTAAAAAAAAAATAAATAAAATTCAAGGATCAAAAATATAAAGTTAAAAACTTATTTTTTGTTACTGTTATAAAGTGAAAGAGGTCCCAAACGAAAAAAAGAGTAATACAACATAAAATTTGAAGGAGTAAAAAAGGTTATAAAAAAATTAATAAATCTTTGTTGATATTAAATCAGTTTTTTTTTTTTTTTTGCTTTCTTGTGAATGGAAAAGAAATGATAACTTAACCCCTCAATGAAATATGGGTTAAAAAAGAAAAACGACAGAACAATATAAAACAAAAAATTAATAAAATAAATAAATAAAAGAATATATAAAAGTCAATGAACCAATTAATTTTTATAAAGTGTTAAAAAAATAAGCAAAATTTTGTACTTTATTTATTATTACAATAAATATAATTTAATTTTTTTTTTTTTTTTTTTAATTTTAACATGAATTCATATCAAATATTTCGGTTGAGATGATGATTGATATGATGATGAAATAAATTTGAATCTGTGCAATAATATGATATAAGTAAGAAAAATATCGTGTGACCAATTAATTTTTGATGCATTTTTATTAAAACATGATTTTTCGATTGGACTTTTATTTTGTAAATATTTTTATTTTTAATTAAAATTCATGAATTTAATCTTGTAAGTTATTGATTCGGACTAGTAAGGTTGTATAATTCCCTTTTTTTATTGAAATCCGGTATAAAACATCGTAAAATCAGTTGAAACGACTTTCAAAAATATTTTTGTATTAAAGTTTAGGCATAGAATCAGTTCAAATCAGCTTAAAAATATTTTATGCAATTCTATTCTATTAAATTGCATTTATAGTTTTTTTATTCATTTATTTTATTTATTTACAAACCAAAGCAAGGCTTTTTGCAATATTTTTTGATTTTGAATCTAATTAAAAATTAAATTTAGAAACAAAAGATTTTTTATCTACAATGAAAATATTTGTTATATACAATTAAAGAAATTATATATATATATATATATATATTAATATAATATTAAATAATAAATTTGTATATGAAATAGTATAATAATTATTTAACAACTGATTAACAAAAGAGGTACACAATACGACTGAAATTTGCCATTAATAATAACTGGCGAGTCTGTGAGGTCTTAACAATCGGAAAGGCATCAAACATATCTATTTAAGATCATACATGTCTATTGATAACTAGTCTTGGTGGTTAAAAGGGCATATATTGACAACCTAACAGAGATTTCAAAGGTTTCTTTTCGCAGGATATTTACAGATTCGTTACAGCTACGGGTCTGCTCAGAGAATAGGTAGACGTTTAATTCATGTTTTGATATGTTGAAGTGGATCGCTATGGCTCTACACATGGACTAATGTTATGAGGACAACAGATTATTGTATTTGCACACTTCCTTTTAAACTAAACTAAACTATGATTAGCAAATATAACCAGAATAAACAATATCAATACAGAAAACAATAATAGTCTCAAAGACACACACAGACAATAATTAGAAAATGAGAAACTTAAATGGACAAATTAATTGCAGAACTCTTAAAAGAAAGCCTAAAAAAATATGATGGCTACACAATACAGATAATGATATTAAAATAATACAATAATTTCGAACACAGAAGTGAAAAATGTACAATTATGGAATCAAATTTTATCCAGAGCTGTAAAGAAAAATTTATTCGTTTTCTTCTGAATATAATTTTATTTTAAATATTATTAGTGTAAGCCTTTTGTTATGTTTGGAAAATTGTATAATACAAATCGATACACTTTATACACATCAATTTAAATGCATTACCACAATATTACATGTATATACCTTCTGTATGCATGTGCATGTACAAATTATTATTTTTAAACTTATTTAAGTGAATTATATATGTATATATATATATACATATATATTATTCAATATATTATTATAATACATTAATATGTAAATCTTTACTATAATAACTACTACTATTGTCAGGAAGTAAGCCTTCTTACATAGCACAGTTTCATTTTATTTAAGTTGTTAATGCAACCCAACTGTACAAAATCACAAAATACAAAATCACACAATTCCAATAAATTTCTTTAAAAATATCAAATATCATTAATGACAATAAATTGTACCTGGAATTAGTTAATACACAAACAAAAGTTTAATATCTTTAACATTCGAAGGTCAATCAAACTGAATAAAAATTTCTTAAAATAAAGATTTAAAAAACAAAG
This sequence comes from Argyra leucocephala, assembly GCA_963942445.1. Classification (NCBI taxonomy): domain Eukaryota; kingdom Metazoa; phylum Arthropoda; class Insecta; order Diptera; family Dolichopodidae; genus Argyra; species Argyra leucocephala. Next base: position 156,352,842 of record OZ012677.1, on the reverse strand, counting down.
AGCAGAAAAAAAAAACACTTTAAAATAAATTTCAAATCCAATAAAAAAAAAACAATAGAAATTTGAACAATCATTGTCATTGGATATCAATTTAAGTCACCATTAAAACTAAAAAAAAAAAGAAAAAAACAATAACAAAAAAATGTCCTTTCCTTTTAATGTTTCTTTATTTATTTATTTTTTATTTATTTTTTGTTTTGTTCTCAATTTGAAGTTTTCTTAAGTAGAAAAATATTTAAAGAGAACCAAATCCAATAACCATGAACTACTCAAAACAAAAACAAAACAAAAACTAGATCAAACCCGAAAAAAGAAATTTTTAAGAATTTCTCTATCCTTGATAGGTACGTCAACTTAATTTCATCAGTAACCAAAAATCTTCGCTTCGCTTCAACCACAAATAACAAAAAAAAATCACCCAAATTTTTCAGGAAAATTTTAAATAATAAAACAAAAAAAGTTAAAGTAAAATCCATTTTCTTAACCTCTTAAAACATTTGTTCCTTCAACGCTTGTTATTTTGTTTTTCTTGTTTATTATCGTTCAGTCGTTTTTCCGTTCTTTTTTTTATTGGTTTTATTGGGCAGTTTTGGTGTGTAATTTTTTTTGTTTTTATTTTTTGAATATATATCCTTTTTTCTTTTTTTATAAACATAAACCTACCTACCTCAATGAATGACATTTATTTTTTTTATTATAACAATAATAACAATAAAAACAACAAATTGAACAAGAGCAAAGCAAGTTTAAATCTATAAAACCAAAATAAAAATGAAATTTTTTAAAAGGATGAAATGTCGAATACGTGAAGAGACTTGACTTTCATAATATTCTATATAAATGTATATAATATGTATATAAAACAATTTAACAGTTTTTTTTATTTTTAGGACTAACTGAAATCCCTTCTGTTTTTCCTATTTATTTCTTTCTTTTAACTCTTTAAATTTTTTATACTGAAGAGTATGAGAATTGTTTATTATTAAAATTTAACAAATAACCAGCCCCAGTAATCTCATAAAATGATATAACTCAACACTCTGAATTCATTCACATTTACTATTTAACCCTTTCAGTTTCACATGTAGTATTTTTATTGTTTTTGTTGCAGTTGTTGTTGTTGTTATTTTTTGAACTCATAATAATAAAATGTCAGATACAACTTTGTTCTTTGTATTGTTTTTATATCGGGTGATGTCCTTTCATTTTTATTACAAATGTATTACAGGTTTGTTTCCTTTTTTATGTTTTGTTATTTTTAGTTGTTTGGATTTTTATTATTGTTTTTGTTTTATGATGTGTTGTTTTTATATGTGGGTTAGGTAATTTTTATTTCGCCGGATATTTTGGGGCTTATTTTCATGATTTTAGTAATTTATATGGTTATATATTTAGATAATCATACACATTTGTACATATTATGTATGTATATTAATGGATGTATAGTAAAATAAAACGTAAAATAGAATAAAAAAGAATTTAAAGTGAATTTCTTTTTACAAGATTTTTAGTACAAAAATAATTGTAATCAGGGACGATGTAAGCTTTAAATATTTAAATAATTTAAAAAAAAGAAAGTAAAATTTGAAGTCTATTTTAACAGAATATGATTGGTTTGAAAATTGGAAAAATATATTTTTTCAATTAAATTAAGTCGTTGTAGTTCAAAGCAGTTATAAATTTATGTTTTTCGTCCAAAACACTTTTTTTCTATTTTATTTTAACCTAAAAAAGTATTAAATTAATTTATTTAACGAAAACTTAACGACTAATTTTTGCTTTTTTTTGTGAAATTTGTATAAGGCTTAGAAATATTCTACTGCTTTTCCCATATTATTTTAACTGTAAAAGTAATAAATTAATTTATTTAACGAAAACTTAACGACCATTTTTTTTTTTTTTAATTTGGATAACAATTATAAATAATAATCTGAGACAGTTACTTTAATTAAGTTACAATCAAACGTTGTGTGCATGTTAAAACACATTGGAATTTCTAGATCATCATTCGTTCGTTAACTGTCATTAAAGCTTTTTTCTCTTATAATTTTTATGTGTTTTTAAAATAAATAGTTTTACTGAGACATTATACAGTTTCGTAAAACTCTAAGAGATATTTTTTAATTTTATATATTTTTGTGATAAGCCCATCAACCTCCTGGGTTTGGTCGGTAAGAGCTATTTTATTGCATTTTTCTATTTTGTTGGTTTAATTATAATTTTCTTAGTCGGTACAAGTATCTTCAAGAGTCTGATTCAATATCGTTCTCCATTGAGTTTAAATTGCTTTTGATTTATATTAAAAAATATAAGAAAACTAGCGGAAACATTTTAATCTGTCATCGATATTGGTTAAAAATATTTATTGAACCGACTTTGAGTATAGTATAAACTCACTAAAACATTTGCTTTTAAAAATGTAAAAAAATATAGTTTAAAAAAATATACGTTCCATGAAATATTCGACGTTAAAAAATATTACAAAATTAACTGATTGATTATGAATAATATGAGAAAAATGAAATGAGCCCTAACTTAAATTAAGTGAAATCTAATTTTTGATCTATTATCATACAACGAAACCTAGTGAATGACTCGTTCAATGTCCACATCCAATTGGAGGTATATTCCTATACATTCATCTACATCGTTTCTTATTTTTATATATAGTTTTTGTTTTTCTTTTTGTTGTATTCGCTTATTGCTAGTGTGCAGGAGTTTGCCTGGTAGACGCATAAAAAAATAAATATTGTGCACATTTCTAGAAAGCTTTAATTCCTACAAAGCTGCTACGGCACAAAAAATACTTTGAAAATAACTCCTGGCATCTTTTGAATAAATTCGGCACTGTTTTTATATTTTTACTTTCATTTCATTCCCACCGACTTAACTAAAATCAAGAACTTCAACAATGATAAATGAATTTTTATATATACTATCAAAAAAACACGAACAACAACAACAACAAAATAAAATCCCTAACGACCGGCATATATCACATCGGAACAAAAGGATTTTTGACCATCCTGTTTAACTACAAATATACATATTATACAATAATATAGTCTTTAGGTTATGAATGTGAATTATGCTGAGAATTTGTATCAGGATTTAAAAAAAATAAAAAAAAAAAACAAAATATTAAATTAATACAACAAAAACAAAAAGCAATTCCAAGCCAATTGAAATGAAAAGGGTTTTATTTTTTGTCTAAATTTATTATTTCAGATGATAAAGTAAAACCGCAGACCACTTAAAGCAATCCCAACAAGGACGGACAACTCTTATTCAAAACAAAATGAAAAAAATAATAAATTGATTTTTAGGGATATAAGAGAAAAACAAAAAATAAAAAATTAACACAAACTCCCCAAAAAATATACAATCTAAGTAAAATCATTTCATTTCACTCAAATGGTTTTCAATTTATTTTTTTTTCTTTCTTTCTTTATTCTACTGTTTGTTAGTTAGTGTTGTCCTTTGATGATTTTAATTTCTTTCTAAAAATTATGTTGATCAACTGACATCGATAATGGTTTGAGTTATTAGTTTTTTATATAATTAAGTTTAGTTTAGCGGCACGTTCCAATTGATGTTTTCAATTCATCAAAAACCAAAAATAAATACAAAAATATTTATACCTAAAACTTGTGTATAGAAGTCCTTCAGTTCTTGTTACAAAGTAGAACAAGGATATTCAAATTAAGTATGAGGTCATGTTATCTATTATTAGCAGAAATGTTGTAAGCAAAAAAAAAAAAATAAAAAATAAAAATATACAAAAAAAAAAGTATAGAACCTTTGTTAGACATCGTTGTAATTATAATCAGAGAAATTATATTTGTAAATTCAAATAGATTTGGAATGAATCTACGATTGACCAGCATATTTAATTTTTTAAGATTTTGTTTTTGAAATTGTTTAAACTAATTGTTTATTGTTGTTGAAGTGTTTTGTGAACTCTCACAATGGACTATAAGATATTTAATTTGGATTGAGTACTATTGTAATTTTGAGTTACTTTTTAAACTAACATATTTGAAAAATTTAGATTTTATAAATCATTGAACTACAACTCTATTTGTATTTTCGATTAATTTCAGTTTGACTTTAGAATGCATAATCAATTGAAATATTTGGGCTAAAATATCAAATAAAAACAGATTACAATAAGCTTTAAAATTTTAGCATTAAGTGGGAGGTTAATTAAGTTGGATTGTTTAGATTGGTATATAAAAAAAAATGGAATGATATTAGAATAGGTTCAAGATAAAAAAATAGCGCAAAACTATTGTTCATATTGAATAATTTAAATTTTGGTTATTAGTGTAAGCTTTTAACTCAACTCTCTATTATTATTTTCTTATAGGAAAGATAATTGACAATCACAATGAATTTGTGGTAGCATAAGTCATTAGTGTGAATCTCCTATCGACACTTGATTTTATTTAAACTATGTTGACATAATCTTCTTATATTATTTTAGTTATTAGTAATGATTCAATAACATCAATTCTAGAACCTCTGTTTTAATAGAAAGTATGGCAAATTCAATATCATATAAGAAAAATTTTATATAATAAACTAATGTCGTTAATTAATAATGGATAACATGGAACAACTAACTAACCAAGTGCTAATTTTCTTTTTAAAAATTGTTTCGTTCATCATAGCATTATTAGAACTCATCAGTATAGGTATTTATAGTGTTAGACTACCCATACAACTTCTATTTTCATTTTGATTGATTTTATAGAAGATGTCAATAGTACATTTGTGAATTTATTTTAATTAAATTAATAACAATCAATAGCAATGGAACATGTTCTTTTACTTCACCATATAACAAAAATACTAAGGTAGTTGACATCTTCTGTTACTTTGACTATATACTGAAGATCAATCCACAAAAAATAAAAATAATACTAGGTTTACCTACACCGACGATTTTAAGGAGTAGACAAGCTTTAAAAATGTTGTCAAACCTATCTGAATAAGTCAAGCCTCATACTCATTATTTTATTCATATAATTATCGTTTATTTCCAATACATTATTTATAATAAGAGAGCCTTTATATAGGTACTTAAGTTAGATTTTAGATTATTATTATCTTATTAGCTACGAGGCTTATGTTATTCTATTTTTATTTTGTATTACTTTTGTTGTTTTATTTACAATTTATTTTAATTGATACAAGGAAAAATTGTGGAAAATTACAGAAACCTTGGGACTACTTGTATTTTTACAATTTTACTTAAAACTTATGACTGGACTTAAACTAATTTATACTTAAAAAAAAAAATATCAACTAAAAGCAAATAATTACAATTTACTTAAATAATGCTTAGATAAAATGTTTAAATGTTAAAAAAAGCCTAATTAAAATATTTCAAAGCTAGAACAGTTGGCAATAAATTTGTTTACCCTAATAGTAATTTTTTCTGTCGTACTTTTGAATTTTAAATGTATATATCTATTGTGCTATGACGCCAAGTGAGGTTTAGTATCATTTTTAGTAGTTTATTTTACGTAATTTGCAGTCTTTTTTTATGACAGTATGAGCAGTTTGACCATGATTGGAACACCATATTGATGTATTTGAAAATCAAAATTTTGTATAATGTATAGAGAGACGATTTCCTATTGATTCAAGCCTCAACTCAATTCAATATGAAATATTCAAATCCTATGTCATTACGGTTTTATTATGCGACTGTAAAACATGAAGAGTGAGAGTAAATATAATGAAAAGCATACAACCAGTTGTAGATACGGCGAATAAATAGATGTTTGCGACAAATAATCAAAACATGTTTTTGCCAAGTACTATAACAAATTATATATGTAATATATAACGTAATTAACTTAAAACTGTATGTACATATAAAGAGAAGAAAGTGGAACTGGACGCTAACAATGCGATAACCAACATAAAACATTACCACTACACCTCTTACAGTAAACATCAACGCAACTCATCATAGACTATTTTATAAAAAAATTTCAATAGACTATTTTACAAAAATTCAGCTTGATCAAAAAATTTAATACTAATAAACTCTATTTAACTTTATTCACTTTTCTTTAAATTTTTCCTACAATAAACAACAACAAAAAAATTTGTGCATCACATTTTCTATTCCTTTTTTTTGTTATTTTTTTTATTTAGATTCTATCTTTCATTTTAAGAATTAGAAAAGCTGAATAAACATATATATATATTTTAAATAAATAAATAAAATGAAAAATAACACCTTTTTCCTTCCTGTGAATTCTTCCGATAAAAATCTATAGAAATAAAACGATTAAAATGTCCTTCTGTTGAATTAATGATGAAATATTAAAAAACAACAACAATACAAAATGTTTGAAACCCTTTTTATAACAAAGATGACGAATGTAAAAACTCTATCAAGATACTACACAAATATAACCACTCAAGAGAAACTCAAAGGACATACAAAATGTCTGATTAAGATTAGAAATATTAAAAAAGTAAACGTATGTATGCTAGCTAGCATGCGGTATATTCAAAGGATATTTAAAAAAATATGTTCTGATTAAGATTAAAAATGTTATGAATATATATATAGATATATATATATATATATACATACTAATATCTTCCACTAACAATCAACAAAAATTTTAACAAGTTTTCAATATTGATTTACTTGGTAAAGACTAAATAGAAATGTGTGTATGTGAACTTTGATGGGTTAAAATTATTAAATTTTCAGTAAACATTTTAAAAAAAAATAAATGCAAATTTGAGATAATCATTATTTCTCTAAGGACACGCACACAATGTAAATAAACATATTATAATATATACTATATATATATATATATATATAGACAAAAAATAATTGTTAAATTTCCTATTAAATATAAAGAAAAAGATCCTTTAAGTAAAATTTCCCCAAAATAAAATTTCAATATAATTAATCTCATATAGATATCTATATATATATGTATATAACGGTTAACATTATTATCATCATCATAATCATCATCATCAGGATTAAATTGAAAACTGACGAACGAAAAAATAAAGGATTTTCAATGCATTGAAATGGAAAAATACGGTGTGTCGGCTCTTTTTTTTTGTTTTTATTTTTTAATTTTCTGTGAAAATATGTGCGTTGATTTTATGTTGATCCTTTTCCTTACTTTTTATGTTTTTTTATTATATTTTTTATCTTTATTTTGGTTTTTTGCTTTTGGTATTCAGTTCTTTGTGGTTATGCAAAACTTTTGAATTCATATAAACATATTCTCATATACAGTTATAATAATGAAATGACAGTCCTTTTCATATATTGTGGTACACACTGATTTGTGAGTATGAGTACATTTATACCGTTATTTTATATTTCTGATTTTTATTTTTGTTTATATGGAGAGTTGGTTTTTTTTTTTTTTTTGTTATACATTTGCTAGTAATTAGGTAGAAATATTTTTTGGTATATTGAATACAGCACCAGAATTAATTTAGAAAATGGAGCAATAATTTGATACACCAAATAATTTGAAAATCATCAAAAACTTGTGAAAATCAAATATTTTCAGTATGTAATTGCAACTTCTTTAATAGACTAAAATTCAATTTTTAATTTTAATATTTACAATATTAGACTTCTAAATCACTTCTAGGATAGACGCAAACATGCAATTTTTAATTTTGAAACTGTTTGCGTGCACACTTGTGTTTCATTAGTTTATATGAAAGCGCACACACATATGTACCTGTTTTACATTATGTCAGTAGAATCTATTGATTGTCTTACAGCTTTAGGAACACAATGTGTACTAATATAGAGAGAAAAATGAAAGAGTTAATTGCTTAGCAAAACAATTGAACTCAAGTTTGAACTTATTGAAATTATTTTAAAATTGAATTTCAGAAGTAATGGAAAGCTTTTGAATATTGAAATAAGTCACTAAATAATTTTGCTTCATAAAAAATTAATAGTAATAAATAGGATTTAAATAAAATATGATAAATGTTCTAAAGCAATACATTAATATGTATTAGACTAGATCATGAAGCACACCAGACGATTGTAAGTATACATAAACCCACTGAGAAAACTAAAATTTGATAGCACACAGTTTATTTGGGTAAAGATAGCAGCATATGAACACAAATATTGATCAAACGAAAACAAAATATTGTGCTTATGTTTTATTCATTAATCAGATTTTCATTTTTAGTAGTTATATTTTAAATTAAATAATTTAATTATCAAATTTAATTTTATAATTTTTTTTTTTTTTTGTTCTTTACCAAATTAATTGCACTGATAAAGGAAATCATCTGCTTCCGAAATATTGATATACTTTGTTTCTAATCCAATTTAAATGAAAATTACTGTAAATGCATAAATAATATATATATATATATAAGTATACATTTACTTAAGTGTGTATATGAATGTACATATCGTGGTTGTCTGGTTGTGACTGGTCGGTTGCACACTGCATAAACAAAGATTATTGTTGTTGTCATTGAAAGATTCTATACGATAATTCTCTCTTTGTAGGGAAAAAATAAAACTAATTTGAAAACAAAATGGAGAATTAAGGTTTTCAAATATTTTTTTTTTTTTGGTTTAAATATACAAAACAAAAAAACAGAACAAAAATTATAATAATAAAGTAAAATTATTTTCAAAAGGTAAGTAAAATGACATCACATAAGTGAGGAGGGGATATCCTTTTTTGTTCTGGCTTTCCAATTTTTTTTTTTTTATTCAAAAAGAAAATCTTTTTTAGTTTTTGCCCACAACAAACAAAAGGGTTGTACAACCACAAAGGAATTTTTTTCGTTTTTCTATTTTTTTCTTCTTTTTTTTTGTATTGTTTTAAAAAAAAAGGATATATGAGGGAAAATTTAAATATTTCATTGTAGAAAGAATTTAAAATATTTTCGGTTAACTTTTACTTACTTTTACTTTTAGTTTTAATTTATTTTTTTTATTATTATGTGAATTAAATAATCCCCATTATTCCCATTACTATTCCCAGTTGATTAAATGAAAAGAAGTAATATAAAAATAAATAGAAATAATGATTTGATATGCAAAATTATACAAAAATTAACAGCAGAAAAATTATCTGTAAATTAATAAATAAGGATGTGTGTAGTTCAAAAGATGTATTTGTATAGGCTGAATATAGTGGAGAAAATGGAACAAAGTAATATGTTTACAAAGTAGAATATATATTTTTTTTAACTAAAGGGTCTAGTACTTTCCATGCGTTGTACAATACCGCAATTTAATGATTTCTATTGCACATCCTGATTCTATTTTGTGTTTCTGTTCAACTTATAAAGGCATAGTAATGATTTAATTAAACTTTATAGTAACTTCAGGTCAGTAAAATATAAAATTTATATATGTATTTTCCCATAATAGAAGAAATATAAATTTATTGGAACACACTGATAATAGCCTGAAATTATATCTGCGACAATTGCGAAAGTGAATTTGGAAAAAGACGCTACCGATAATTGATTGCAATCGTTACAGTTTTCTTGCAGCGTCAAAATGACGAATTGTCGATCACAATAAGAGTAAATATAACAATTTAAAAGCTTAGGTATTAAATAGAAGGATTTGGGCAAGCCGACATAAGATGTAAGCATAGAAAGAACTGATCTAAGTCAAATATAAAACTACAATAAAAAAATTATGAGGAAATTGAACAGGATGATTTAAGAACGTTTTATAAAAACTAGTTTTTTAGCGTTAGATTAAAATTTAATTAAAGTCTGATTTAACCTCCAAACCCATTGACAAGAATAAAAAATACAATCGAATAATAAACTACAATATTTGGAGAGTTTAAAATCAAATGTTGACTTTAATGTGTATGCTAAAAGATTTTTTAAAATTATTTTAAAATATGCAAAAAATTATTTTTAATTTAAATATTAAAAAAAACAATTCAAACTGGAATTATAAATGTTTTTTAAATTTACATAACTCAAAACTTAAAATTTTTAATAGAAAAAAAAAATAAATAAAACTGTCAATAATGTTCGTGTGCAATTTTAACCGCTTCTGTACTTAAAGTCTGTTCTAATCCTTTTCAAATTTTATTAACCAGAAATCTTTTTTAACACTGTTATTTAACAAAATTTAAAGAATAACATTTTTTTCCTTTCATTTCTAAACAAATTAAACAGTTTTCTTTTTTTTGTTTTTTGGCAATAGAAAAATTACTCTTCCATAAACATTACCACCATCAACTATATGATACCAACAATTACCAACATTATATCTATATTCTATCCTAATAAAAATAATGGTTAAACTTTTATTTTTATTTTATATTTATTTTTTATTTAGTAATTGCAGTTGGCGTTACTTGGCACTAATTTTTTGAAAAAAAAATTTCGGAACGCATTCATTCTAAAAACACATTTAAGAAGATTTGTTTTGTTTTTTTTCTTTGGCACAACTTTCAGTTTTTTTTTTTTTTTATTTTTTGCCTTTCAATTTTTGATTTTGTAATTTTTGAAAAACTCCTACAATATAAATATATATATCTTTTTTTATACCATTAAAGTTTTTAATCATTAGTGGATGCAGTTAAGAGTGCCTTAAGCTGATATATTTAATAAGAAAAAAAAATGTTATCTTTAACAAAAATCGCCTATACCCAAGCGAAATGAATGTTAAAGATGAGTTTATTCATAGCCAAATCTTAAATTGTAATTTCTAAGAGTATGGTTGCCAAAAAAATAAAATTTTATTTATAAGCGACTATAAAATTTATAATAGTGCCTGTCATTTGAATGGAGATATTTCAAATTAAACATTTAAATTCACCACGTATTTACCATCCGTATTTATTATAAGAGAAAAAAGGTTTAGTAAAGATGACGAGTATTTTTTTTACTTTCATTTCGTTGTGTCAGAAAGTAACGTAAAAATATTTTATTCGGATTTTTGAAATAACGATTTGTCTACTAGATTTCATTTTTATGATGGTAGTTATAATATTTCTTATCATTTGGTTTTTTCAACTAATGCACTTATTCTGATCAATTGGTGCCCCACATCCGTAACAAATGAATTAAATTAACTTATTCTGATTGAAGATTTGTTATTTTGACGATACAAAAAAAATGTAGCGATACATTTTTTGTGTCTGTATATTTTATTATATATATTTTTGGATATTATCATTTAAATATTTACTTACTACCCTTTTTGTCATAAATGTAAATCAGCAGTCAATCTGCATATTTTGAATTTATGAAAACACTTCTCAAAAACACAGTCAGATTTTCTAAACGCTGTTCATAAATGCAAATTCAAAGTCTACTGGGGGGCCAACTTTGCAGCATTTATGAAAATACCATACCATAACTTTCAATTTTCTAATGATTGAATCGTCGAGTAAATGCAATCGTCTAAAAAAAGCGATTGTCTTTAAAACCAAATCAACTAATTGACTCTCAGAGCTATATTCTATGTTCATGCTATAGCGGTACGTCATCATTTTGAATGTACTAAACTCAATAATCATTTTACGTTGATTAAAATAACGGTAAATATTTGATTTAATTTTAATTTAATTTCAAAAAACAAAACCAAATTAAATTTATATTTTATTAAATAGTGCATAAAATCGACTGACAACAACTGTATATATATAATTTCAAAATTTTGAAGAATAAGAATAATTTTTTAAATCCTTTAACCAGCAAAAAAAAACATCCTTGATTTTTGTTAACAATCCTTCTACGTATGCACATAAAAATTGAAATCTTTTTCAGCTCTAACAATGAATTTTGTTATCAAAAATTGCATTTCGTAGCCAAAACAAGAAAAAAAAAATAACAAAAAACAAAAAAAAAATAAAAATAACATCCCACAGGACAATTTATTTAATATTTTGCCAAAAAAAAAAAAAATTCTAAATTTTTATCCACTTCCTTTTTTATTATACGACAGAACAACAAATTTAATTTTATTTTACTTTCAAAGATTTTATAGCAAAGAAATTTCTAAACTGATTGGGGACCAAAATTATCATTGAAATTGGCATTAATATAATTCAATACAAAAAAAAGCACCTACTCTGTAGAGATCGGAAAAAAGAGTTTTTTAATAAAACAATTTTTTCTTTTTGTTGTACTCTCCTAATAAATTAATGCGTTCATGCTACGAGAGAGAGTATACTATGAAGGATAATAAAAATTTCCATTGTTTGTTGCCTTTAGCTACTGCTGTCTTGCAAGTCAATTAAAATTAATTCTGGTAGTGATTACAATGAAATTTCTTTTCATATTAAAATTATATTGAACCTAGATTTCATAATCGATTCCTGTACGTATATACGTAACTATATTTAAGTTTATTTAAATTAAAATTCATCTCTCTCTCTCTCTCTCTCTCTCTATTGCGCTTGTTTAATTTTTCAACATGAAAAATAAATTATAAAAGGATGCTAATGGGATCCTTCATATATTCATCTTATAAGTATGTCCTAATTTTTTAAAAAAATAATCTAAAATTTCTTTAGCTTTAAAAAAAAAAAATAATAATAATAATTCTTTCTTTGATGTCATCCCGCTGGTTTTTAATCTTCTTGTGATTAATTTAAAATTACTCATTTCAGTTTCTTTTTCTCTCTTTTTTTTGTTTTTTTTTTGTATTATTATTATTTTGTTTTTTTTTTTTCTATAAACATGTCAAAAAAAAAGTGACAGGACTATATGATGTAGAAGAAAACTTATTATTTATAATACATATACCCACATACTACATATATGTATAATGAATATTTATTTTAGTCCTAGAAGTCCTAGATAATTTATAATACAAAAAAAAAAAACAAGAGCAAAATAAATAACTTTGTCGTCAACATCATTGCCACCCTCATATTTTTCATTAGAATTTTCATTTTTGAAAATTTAATGAGAAATTTTTACTCTTTTATTCTTTTAATAGAGAACCTAACTGTTATTCTTAAATATATGATGATATGATTGTTGTCAAACTGTTTAAAAATATTAATTATTACTTTTTTTTTGGTGTAATATTGACAAAATAAATAATAATGTAGCATTCGAACTGTTCGTTCACAATTTTGTTGTACATAGAGAAGAATCAAAAATTTTACTTCACTCCGATATCGCCAAAAAGTTAAGCATTGAAAATGTCTAAAAACTAAACTAAATCCAAATAAATAATTGAAACATAATTATTGACTTCATAAAATATTTATATTTTTAGAGTTAAAGTGGCATAATCCACTTTATATGGAAATATTCTGCGTTAGGCCACTTTCGTTTTTAAGAAAAAAATTGTATTGTTGTTACAATAACCAGTGTAATATTTTACAATACTTAAAATTAATAATTAATAACTAAACAAGGTATAGCTACCATGCTAAAACTACAAATATTGAAAATTAATAAATTTCAAAATTAGAGTTGCCAGAAAAAAACACTCCCTGCAACGAAAATTTTTAATTTAAACCAAATTGTTTCATGCATTCTTCAAATTTAATGTTCGGTATAGGTTTCGTGAAAATATCCGCTAGCACTAGTTCAGATTTCATATACATATTTCAACTTAATATCACCTGTCTCAATCTTGTTACAAATGAAATGGTTTTTAATATCTATGTGCCTACTTCTATTGTTTATAACTGCGATTGTTTTCAATATTTTGAGCACAGATGTTACGAAGAAAATATCTGGTCGAGTCGTCACTGATAAGTATAATAATGAGTCAATTAAATTTTGGTACGGTATTTTTGACATTTCTTGTCTTTCCTCTGATGATTTAGGGCAAATTTCTTTTGTTACTTCTTCATCCGGATGCATAGGTACTTTTACGGTATTAGCATTTTCCATGTTAAACGAAGCTAACAATTTCTTAATAAATTTTGTTTGATTAATGGAGAATCCTTCAAAACCCAAAACATGTTTTTTTTGATAAATAGCTACGAAATTTATTTTTCTGACACCTCAAATTAAAATCATTGATTCTATGAGACTTACAGGACCGATTAAAACCAAAAATTTTTATTTGTATGTATGTTAGGCCAATTTAGTTCTGAGGCACATTATTATGTAGAAATTTATCAGAACATGATACGAACTCTCTCTCTCCTACAACTTTTTAACGACCTATCACGGTGTATCGGAATATCTCGGTGGTATTTCTTTTTTAATATCAAGAAGTACCACTTGACTAATAACAATGAAATTGATTTCACCGAACTAAAGATAATTAAATAAATAAAAGGTTGGCCTTGAAACAGTATATTTATTTTTTATTTACAGAAATCAATTAACGTTTGTTACATCACAAATTCTTTATGCACATCTCTTTTCGATCAATTTCTTTTTATCTGACTATTAAACTATAACTCTATTGTTATCCTTGTCATTGCTAATTATTATTCTGGAACCACTTTCAAATTCAACTTTCACATTCCAGTTAAAACCTCTACCACTAAGTCAACATTTGATGTAACAGTTTCGAAACACTGATTCACAATTTACTTAAATTCGAACACAAAAAAAATTATGATTAAGTGAATAAAAAATGGAGAAATTATTTCTTATTGCTTTTCATCGTTATCATCATCAATATTATAATCATTATCTTCATTAAAATCATTATCATTATAATCATTATCAAATATCCAAGATATATGAAAGTTATTATCATCATAACAAATTTTCTCTCATTTAAAATAAAAATACTTAATATAAAACAACAATATAAAACATTCTTAAATAATAAAGGATCACATATATCATGTATAAATGTATATGTACATAATTATAATATATGCAAAAATATGAAGAAAAAAAATATAAAGTGAATTTGAACAAAAACAAAACATAAAAAAGTGGGCAGGAAATGAAATGTCACACAGCATGACAGTAGAAAAATTAACAAACAAAACTACAATACTTAAAGGATATGTTTTGCTGTTTTTGATATTATAATTTTTTTTTTATTTTTTTAACAGAAAAAGGAAACGACTTAAACAATTAATTGAACGTAAAAAAAAAAATTAAAAAAAACAAAAGTATTATATGTATTCATGTATAAAAAAAAACAATATGAGGGTATATTTACCCTGTTAAATTTGATAATAGTGAAAAAGAAAAAAATGATTATGAAATGATTGAAAGTCAGTTTGAAATTAAGATAATATAAATCAAGAAGTAATCTTCAAAACTAACTTGAAATTCATAAACAAAAATGAATTAAATATTTATATATGAAAAGTTCATTGATATCGATTCCTATTTAAATATTATGAGCAATTTAAATTTGATATAAACAGTGTAATGTAAATAAAAATAATAAAATATAGTTTTATGTATCGATATAATCAGGAATTTAATACATAATAATAAAAATATATATAAAAAAACCTTAAATATATTGTGAAATGTGACATTTAAATACGATCGATTAACGCAACAATTGGAATGCAAAAAATATAAATAAATGCCTATAATAAATAAATTAATATAAAATATAATTTTCTTTTGAAAAAAAAAGAAAATTATTAAAATATTTTCAGAACATTTATTTACTATATTTTATTTTTAAATACCCTAAATTATTTTGAATGATATGTCACTGGTTTAACATTAATTACCTAAATGCTTTTAAAAATGATGTAAAACTTTGGATTACTGGTACAATTTATATTGTTGATACTACAGAAATTTTTTTCAAACATATTTTTCACTACTCTCAGAGACTAAAATACATATCGCACATACATATACACCTACGCCAATAATTTTGTTCGCGAGTGACATGTATTGCTTCATCAGTATTGTGATTATTTGTTTTTATTGAACTATATTCAACGACTAAAATTTAATTTAATAATTTTTTAATATATTTTAACTCTATAATAAACATGTTAAATTTAATTATAGCTTTACGATTCAAAAACAAATTTAATTACAAGCTTTGATAATAGACATTTTGTTAATACTGTTCAAGCAACGATTCTCTATATTAATTAATAACTAGTATTCGTCCGCTCTGCGAAATTCAAGGAAGTTTGATAAAAAATGGTACCCAATTTCATTATGAATAAATAATAAATAAATAATATTATAATTTCGTTAATATTTTTAATTTATTCTAGAGGGTACTATAATTTTTTTAATTGATTTATCTTAGACAACAACCATAATTATTAATTTTATTTAAAAAAACAAAATGAAATTTAAATTTAATTCTGACAAGAAAAAACAGAAACTCTGTACGTATGGATGAGTTGCCGCTATTTAATAAATTTAAATTTTTGTATGTCAAGGATGATTAAGCCTTTGTTAAATGACAGGGCTAAACTTAATTTATTTTCTCAATCAACTCTAATTGCTTTCATAAGAATTAGAATAAATACAAACCAAAATGTTTGCTGTAATAATAATTTTTGCGAAATGGCTCTGGAAATTGTACCTAATTTTTTACATTTACAGATTAAATATTATGATTGAATAATTTTCATTTACATCTGTTAGAAAACATCGCTCTCCTTATAAAGTACACTTTAAATTTTATAAAATAAAAAAATAAATGAGGCAAAGTAAAGGAGCAGAAAATTTCATATTTTTTGTTTTTTTTTGTATTGATTAAATTAGTGTTATGTTATGATATCTGTTAAACTGAATGGATTATAATAATCTATTAAGAGCATGGTTTGTTTTTAATTTTTAGTTCAGAAGCAGGTCAGAAAATTTATATAATTTTATTTGTTCATAATAAAAAAACGGTATTAATATGTAGGTATATGAATGTGAGTTCATTCGATATAAGTAATAATCATTAATTATGTACCTATAGTTACTTTTAAATTTAATGTTCTTATAAAACAAAAATTAATAGTAAAATTTTTATTTAATACTATAATTACTTAGTTAATGAACAATAGCAATGAATTGTGATGCTATAAAATTGTGATGTATTAAAATGAAAACAAAAAATGAAAAGAAAATTTTTAATATTATCAGAACATATTAATTATCTCTTTCGTTCTATTATATTAACTTCTCTGATGCATGCAAATTATTCCATTTATATCAATTTGAAAAAATATTAATTAAGTAAAAATGGAAAAATTTATTAGCGTAAATATTCATTTTCTTTTGTTTTCAATAAACACAATGAATTTTTATTGCCATTTTACAAATAATATCATAACCAGATTTCAAGGATTTTCAATATAATTAAATTCAGAAAAGAGAGAAAATAATTATAAAATTGGAAAGATAATAATATTATTTTATGTCATAATTTATTAAAAAAGAAAAATTATTAAAGAAAAAAGAACTAAAAAAAACACAATAATAAAAAAAAAAATGATAACAATAAATTCTTCATGTCATTTTCTGTGTTTATGACAAATTTTTGACAAATACAATATTATATGTATTTATTTTTTTTAAAGACGGAAGGATAATAAAACAACATTCCTTGAACTTAATAATTTCTTTTTTATTATAATTATTATTATTATTGCTATTATTTTTATTATTATTATTTTTACAAAAATCTCATCATAAATATGCAAAAAATATGCATTTATACAATATTATTGCATATAAAAAGAAAAACAAAAAATAAAATAACAATAATAATAATAGAGAAAAATTATGACATAAAAATAATTTGTTGGCAGGACATTTTTCAAATCAAAACAAAACAATAAAAATAAAATATTAAAATCAAAAGAATAAAATTAAATAAAACAAAATATAGTACGTTTATACAATAACAGTAAATCATACTTTTTCTACATTATTATTATTATTTTTATTATTACAAGTAAGTATATATTGTGTTTACAAAACATTAATATTGATGGTGACATATTTTAGCACCACTTAAATAATTGGAAATTTATTTTAAGTATTCGTATTGTATAATAAAAAACAAAAGACATAATACAATTGTTTTTCTGTCTAATTTCTATTATTCATAATAATTTAAGGTAAGTTTAAATCATTATCGATAAAATTTGGTTATCAGTGAAAAAATATCCAATGTCAAAACACCAAAATGGTTCATTGGAAATTACAAAGTTCAACAAAGACATATGCCAAAATGGGATACCATAGTTAGTAAAAGATTAAAATATTTGCAGGCATATAAGTACATTGTCTAAATTAAGGCTTGGCAATACGGTTATAATACCCTAAACCTAGGACAATGACCAACAACAATTAAAGGGAGAAGAACAATATATCTATTGGCGTTACGGTTTTATTAGCGTAAACCTAGGACATTGACCAGCAGCAGTTAAAGGGAGAAGGAGAACATATCTATTGGCATTACGGTTATAATAGCGTAAACCTAGGACATTGACTATAGCAATAATTAAAGGGAGAAGGGCAATATATCTATTGGCATTACGGTTATAATAGCGTAAACCTAGGACATTGACCAGCAACAATTAAAGGGAGAACTACAATAAGGCCGCTTTTATATGTTATTACTAAGCAAATTTTATAGCTTCAAGTCCCTAAATATAATAAAAACTTCAGATACAACTATATTTTATAAATATAATATTGAAATTCAAATAAAAACAATACATTACTATCAAAAATGTATAATATGTCATTTGGTTATGCCAAACGGACAAATGTAGTACCTATAGAAAAATTCTAAATTTAAATTATAAATGTTGAAAATAAAACACAAGACAATAAACGTTAAAATATTAGAAAATAAAAGAATATAAAAAAAAAATGCAAAAAAAATGAAATAAAATAAAAGATTATACTTATCTTCTTTAATACAAATACGTACAGTATAAACAATGAACATGATCATCAAGAGAAACAATAATAACAACATAATAAAAAACTAAGTAGAGTCCTTATTTTCTGTACAAATGTTTATTATAGTATGTCCTTAAAACAAGCATGGAGACATATTAAATACAAATTCAAATATACCAAAAAAATAAAAACAACAACAACAACACTGTTTTATTCTTTCAGCGTCGAAAAAAAAAATAAAAAAAAAAAAACAAAAAATAACAGAAATATTTTCTTATTATCATCAGTCTTGTCAGGGTATTTTTTTTTGTATTTTTTTTGTTTTATTTAAAAACACAAAAATTATACGAGCATACATATAAGGACAACAGGAAAATAAAAGAAAAGAAAAGTAAGTAGGTTGAAAATTTATGACTATTGTTGAAGAAAATAAACCAAAGTACAAAAAAAAATTACATCCATACATACATGCATAATACTTATATATCGGAAATTCTTTTACAGTGAAAATAAAAGAAGAAAAATGTTTCTAAAAAGAAAGTAAACCAAAAACATTAATGTCATATTTAATTCAAGAAACAAAACAAAAAAAAACAAGAATAATTGAAAAAGATGACAAAAATTACTAGAGAGACACATTCATGATGAATTCCTGATTTAAAAAAGCATTTATGCATGTCCTTTAAAAAAAGTAAAAATACATAAACATTTTGGTGCTTTTTTTTTGTATAATAAGAAATTTTTAGCGATTTTCATTTTAACTGAAAAAGAAAATTCTATCTTCAAAAAACTATTAAAATTCTTATCACAAAAAACCAATAAAATTTACCAATAAATTTAAAATAAAATTACAGATAACACCCGCTAGGCTAAACATTAACAATAAATGTTTTAACATTAACTTTTTTAAAACAAAATCTCAGCATCTCTCAAGTTTTCACATAGGTAATGAAAATGCAATAACTTGAAATAAATATGATTTTGAGGATAAGAAAAATTAAAAAAAAAAAAACAATTTGTTTTTGAGATTGAAAATTTTAGTCGAATTGTACTGAAATGCACACAAGAAAAATTTAATTTATTACAATTTATTTTACTATACGTTTCTAAAATATAGTAAAATAAATTGTAAATGTCTTATTACAATGTTTGTATTACATTTTAACCAAGATACATCATCCTATGGTCCTTGTGGTCATCCTATAACTTAATCGTGTAACTAGCTCTTATAAGCTTAATTTCTTTCAATGAATAATTTTTGTCACGCTCTACATTGACCTTCTGGTCAACAACAATTTAAAGTATAATAAAATTTTGAGAAATAACCAAAATTGAAATTTAAATTTGTAAGTGAATTCGAAATTTTGAAACAGCAGTTTAAAGTTAAAATTTTGAAAAAAATAAAATTGAAATAAAATAGAAAATGTTTTGTTGAAAAGTGTTTAAATTCAAAGTTCTATGTTTGGCGTTTGACAAATTAATTTTTTTTTTTCAATTATATACTTCCAACCGGTCTTCCTATTAGGACATTTTCATTTGTAAAATGTTGACTGTTCGTAACTGTTAAAAAACTTGACTGTTCGTAAGTGTTAAATTTCCTATGATTTCGAAATCAGTCGGACAACATTTGGAATTATATAAAAAAAAAAAAATTAATTTTTCAAAAGTCATTAAAATCTGATATTACAGAATTGGCCAAATTTGAATATGTGAAAATAAAGTTGAATTCAAGCTTCTTGATAAACATGAATAAAATGAACTTATTAAGAGTTATCCTATAGACGAGCTTGACATAACAGACCCTCACAAATCGCAGTTCAAAACTTTATTCAATTTGCGTTTAATCTCTTATAGCAGGCTAATATTATGATTGACTATAACGTATATGTTCAGATTCTTTATTAAGCCATCAAAGAGAGTAAAAAAAATGAAAATGGGAAAGAACACCCCAGTTTACATTAAAAAAAAAATATCTTCATTTATAAAGTCATAATCAAACTTATTTAGACATTTGAAACTCAGCTTTGGGGTTCCACAGCGAAAAACAACATCAACATCATATAAAGATGACAAAATAAGGTATTAAAGTAACTCGTAAATATCCCTAAAACTCGTAAATATCCCTAAAACTCGTAAATGCCAAAAAAATGATCATTGAACAGAACTTAAATATTGAATTCATTACTAGTGTAATAGCTACCATATAAAACCAATTACAGATACAAGTTTCACGATCATCTAAACAGTTTATCCCGCAACCTAATGAAAACTGGAGATCAGAGAAACTAAAATGAATAATTACTTATGATTCATAAGTCTTCAGAAAAAAACATAACAGACCAATGATATTGTAAATTCATCCAAGGGAGTAGGTCTTCGACAAAAAACTCTGTAAAAATAAATAAATGACCTCACAAATATTTGCTTATTAAATTTCTACTTAATATAGATTGTAAATAAATTTAGTAAGTTAATAAAAAAAAAAAAAAAATTATATTATTTTAACTATTTTAATACTATAGTTGAAATTTAAAAATTTAACATTTTTGTCTTACAACTTTTTAATAGTAGAGAGATAGTAGAGCTTTATAAGATGAGATATCCTTTTTACTAATAACTCGACAAAATTTTTTCAAATATTTTTGGGTTGATAACTTGAAATCGATTACTTTATGAGCACACTAAATAGATCCTTAACAGGAAAACAAAAACAATAATATTACAAAAAAAGTATTTTTTTTTTTATTTTTAATATCCTTTATCCTTGCATGAATACGTAAAATAACCGAACGAATGAAGCCAATCAATAAATTTGCCCACATTATTTTAATATTAACTTTATTAAAATAACAATACATAACATTATATATATATACATATATACATAAAAAAATAAAAAAATACAGATAGATAAAGCTATCCATCTATATTATTCTTCTTTGAAAGTAGAAACTAATCCTAACAAGGAAATGAAAATCGCCATCAGTTGCTGTTATTGTAAAATAAAAAAAAAAAAAAGCAGCAGCTTTTCTTCGTTACTTTTTTTTTTTAATTTTTTTTTTGCAAATTAAGAAGATAAAATTCTTAAAATAACTTTATAAATTCTTTGGTAATAAATTGACTTTTCTTTCAATATCTTTGCCCGCCATTATAAAATAACCGAAGACATCATCATCATCATGACCACCACCACCTACCCATCACCACGATAATTCAAATAACTTGAATAGCTTTTTTTTATTCATTTTTTTTTTTGTTCTTTTTTAGATGTACTCAATATTGAAATTCCTAGTCTACTAACAACAAAGTAAAGTTAACAATAAGAAGAAAAAAACAACAAAAAAATATCCTATAAAAATGATTTACAGGATAAGGAAGAGAAACAGTCAAATGGCACCAGATTTTTCGCGTCAAACAATGAATATTAAAAAGGACTCAAGAAAAAAAAAAAATAACAAAAAAAAAATTTTCCAGCACACCAGTTTTCAAAATACAAAATACCACGTTGCTGATAAAGAAAAAAGAAAAAAAATACAGTAAGAGGATAAAAAGTAATAATGACAAATCAACCAACCAATCACTAAAATTTTTAGTCCTTTTTTTTTAAGGATTCATTTTGAAGAAAAGTAAAATAAGGAATAAATTGAAAGAAACGTTTATTTCAAACAATTTCATTTTAGGAAACGGTGGTGGTACCCAAAAAAAGAGTCTTGAAAAAAAAATAATAATAAAAAGAAAATGAGACAAATAAGTGGAAAATTTGAAAATTTTACAAGTAGATGGGTTCAGGATTACATTCATGATTTTTTTTTTCATTGAATTTTCCGAGCAAAAAAAAAATTATTATTATTATTATTTAGGTGTAGTGATACAAAGTAAATAGAGAACATTCAGTTTAAATACTAAGTAAGTACAAGTTGTTCTTATAGTAAATATATTATGTAGATGTAGGATGTGATGTCGTAGGTATATTAGAATATTAGCAGTTTTTATAAATATTACAAAGTTAATACAGATTATTGGAGAAGGTGGGCTAGGTAATTTACTTCGAGTTTGTATTGAACTATCAGTATGAACTAGATAGCTTTAATTATTTTTATTTATTTTATTTATTTTTGTTAAGTTATTTATTTTATATACTTTACTTATTTAATTTATTTTATTTATTTTATTTATTTTATATATTTTATATATTTTATTTATTTTACTTATTTTATTTATTTTATTTATTTTATTTATTTTATTAATTTATTTATTTCATTTATTTTATTTATTTTATTTATTTTATTTATTTTATTTATTTTATTTATTGTATTTTATTTATTTTAATTATTTTATTTATTTTATTTATTTTATTTATTTTATTTATTTTATTTATTTTATTTATTTTATTTATTTTATTTGTTATTTTAATTATTTTATTTATTTTATATATTTTATATATTTTATTTATTTTACTTATTTTATTTATTTTATTTATTTTATTTATTTTATTTATTTTATTTATTTTATTTATTTTATTTATTTTATTTATTTTATTTATTTTATATATTTGATTTATTTTATATATTTTATTTATTTTATTTATTTTATTTATTTTATTTATTTTATTTATTTTATTTATTTTATTTATTTTATTTATTTTATTTATTTTATTTATTTTATTTATTTTATTTATTTTATTTATTTTATTTATTTTATTTATTTTATTTATTTTATTTATTTTATTTATTTTATTTATTTTATTTATTTTATTTATTTTATTTATTTTATTTATTTTATTTATTTTATTTATTTTATTTATATATTTATTTCACATTAATTATAATGTTTTATTTTGTTTTACAGAGTCTACAATTATTTTAGATTATTGCGATATTTTATTTTCATTTTGAATTAGTTTTAAGGAAAAAATGGCTAGACAAAGCCATTTAAGATAGCTTTTTTCAACAATTAAGTACAGGTGTCAAGTGAATATTCACTTGTACTGACTTAATGTTTTAATTAAAAATAACATTGTTTATCCAATCCAGCTGTGAATGTAAGACAATATAATTCAGTAGGTTCAATAACATTTTTAAATTTAGCACTTATATTAAATACAAGAATTACATATGCATATACAACCATGTACACAGCCAGCAACAACAAAATCAAATAGTTCATTTCCTATTGTATCTTTACCCTTTACTACACGGTTTATTTTTCTGTAGGTATTATTTATAATACCACCTTAATATATAACACATTATTTTTTATAATACAAATCCTATCCGTCTTAACTCTCATTAAAATGAATTTTAATGGCCCAAAGTACCGCCATTAACATAAATTCTAAACTCTAAAAGCCAAAAAAAAATAAAAACCCAATAAATTGAACATAAATATTAAATAATAGATAGCATATAACGGTATAAATATTTTGACCTGTTTGACATAATATATAAATCTTACTATAGGTTTGTAGTTGTTTGTTGTAGTTAGTTACAAAAAAGGATACGAACCATGTCAGTTAATAAGCAAAATATAAAATAAAAACAACAAAACAATTCTTATTTTTTCATATTGCAGAATATCCGTCTCTTTCTCTTTCTTAGAAATAGATTGTGTTGATATAAAAATTAAATGTGAAATACAAAAAAAAATACTCTTTAAAAAACTGTAATTTTGACATTTAATGATCGCAGTTGTTAAAGTTTTTTTTTAATTCCCGAAAATTTAATGATTCTCCGGACCTTTTCGTTTTTGCTCAATTTTTCTTACCTATTATATTTTATAACAGTAAAAATAAAGATTCGACAAGTCCTTCTTATGTTAGGACTATTTGAAAATGCTAGTATATTCCTGATATAAAAATATCACTAGTACAGTGACGAAAATTGGATTGATTAATTTACTTATAGTACGTTTTCAAGCTCATGTTTATGGATAAACATGTTGTTTATGATAAACTGGTTGTTTACGTAGTGGTTTTCCCATACAAATTTGTTGAAAATCATAAACAAGTAGCTAGGTGTTTATATCATAAACCACTTCAAAAACATGTAACCCATCCATGAAATTTTGATTTTTTGTCGATTTTAAATTTTTTTTTGCATGACCCTTGATTTTTTTGTCATAAATTCATTTTGTCATTTGTAAAAAAAAAAAAAACAAAAAGAAAAAGAAATCAAAATACCAAGAATAGATGAAATTATGTGAATTTGTGTGAAATTAGTTTAGCTTCAATTAATGATCATCAAAAAAACGAAAAATCAAGTATAAATTCTCAATTATCATCAGCACGATTAATTCGAAAATCTTGTATAACTTTAATAGAAAAAAGTGAAGAAAAATTATATGGAGTTATAGAAGTGATTGAGAAATTACAAGACTTACATGGAAAGTTAACAGAAGAATTAAAACAAAGGATATTGTAAAAGATGCATTTTTATTTTTAATTCACTTAATTTAATCAGTTTTATATATTAAAAATGTATAAATAATAAAGCTTTATATATAAGTAAAAAATTAAAATGATGATAATTTTTTTTATATAATTGTAAATTGAATATTTTTGTATTTCGTTTTTGAAAGATTCTCAGAACTAAATGTTGAAGTGAGTAAAGTGGGTATGGTAATAAACTAAAATGTGAATTATTTTATTTGTTTCTCTGATATTATCATTTTTTTTAAATCCTCCATATTTTTTTTTATTTTATTCATTTATCGTATGACCAATTATAATAGCTTAAGTTCTACTCAAAGATAATACAAAAAAAAATTTTATATAAACAGTAGTATAGTTTTATATAAACAATAAACAGCTGGTGGTTTTCCAAAAAAGCTTGTGAACACTTGACATTTGACTGGTTTATGAGCTAGTTGTTTATCCATAAACATGAGCTTGAAAACGTACTATTAACAGAGCTATCGTAAAACAAGCACACAAGTGAACTGGTTTTAGACAAAAATTTTGAATGGGAAGCCAATTTTGATAAAATTTTAAAATATTTGTGATGGAGGAATTAAATTGGCAATAAAAGAAGGCTATTAAAAAGTTAAAGGCATAAGAGTAAGCAGACTAGTTCTGAAGGATAGCCAATCGCAACTATAAATGTGAGGTGAAGATATAAAATGTTATTCTGGAGAAAAATATATTCAAGCATTATTAAAGTGTTACCAAAATGTACACTAAATCTTTGATTTTCATTGAATTTTTTTTTTCATCTCGTTCCACTTAAATTTCCTTCACTGTAACTATATTCTATTTTTGTTTTTGTTATTTTTAAAGTTTACTTTAAAGAAAGATTGTGGTAATGGACTTTCTATCACAAGAAGAAGAAAACAAAAATTACTTAAATTTGAAAATATGAAAAAGATAAAAATTTTGCTACTATGAACTTAATACAAACAGTTTGGCTTGCGATTCAAAATTAAAAAGCAAGGATATATAAGTATATTATATTCCTGTGAGAATAAAAAAAAACAACCATACATACATCCTAAGTGCATTTATTTTTTTTTTTATTATTATTATTATTATTACCACTTTTTCTCTGTTTTTTATCAAAATGGTGTACAAAATGAGAACGAATGTAGCGCAAAATTTGTACTAAAAATGAAACAACTGACAAATGACTGAAAAGCTATGATGCAGTCAAGCATTATCAAATTTAGATCACACATAGTGTTAATGTAAATTTCATGGGATTGAAATGTTATTATACATGGTAGAGTATGTAAATGTATAAAACACAATTTTAAGGTAGTAGAACCAATGTTATTACACGTGAGAATTTTGTAATCAAATATTAGCAGTATAGTAGGATTAAATATAACTAGTACAAATTTAGTATAATTCTTTAATGAATTCAAGATTCAAAATGATTTAGTTGTAGTGCAGCACACAAGGTAAAATAATCAAGAGTTAAGAAATGTCTAAGAAAATCAACGCTTTGAGAACATAATTTGATAAGAAGCCTTATTAAAGGCTAACAAATTTGCATTAATATAAAAACAGTGAAAAATTTGCGATTTAAAACGTCAACTGGAAGTTGATGTACTCTCAAGGAGTAATAACACAAAAATAATGTACAATTATAAATTTCTTCTCAGCAAAATATTATGAAAAATTTGAGAAAGATGAAATTTTATAGCGATAAAGTGGATAATCATCTTTACCGCAGTAACATTGCAGTAGCATCGGTTTGTTTAAACAATTTATAACAAACAATGGTATACCGCCGCAACATCGGTTTGTCTAAACAACTGGGCTCAAAATACCTGTCTCGCAATGCTAAGATGCTGTAAGACGCTCATCTACTGCTGCTAAATGATTCTGAATCGTAAGCATTAATGAGCATTTATAAGTGAGCATTTCAAGCGTTTGATGCAGAAATTTGGAGAAGAGTGTAGTAAGATAACATGAGTTATACAATAATGTATGAACCTATAAAAATTAAATTAACATGCTTTCACCAGACTACGTCGAACAAAAAAAATTAAAATTATTTAATTCATAATATTTTGTGACGAAGGTTCATTAGAAGAAACAACACATACCTACATTAGAAAAATTAAGGTATCTACAGTGATAGCAAATCAATTGAGCATTGAAATTAACAGATGATTGAAATTGGAACTGATCTTTAAAATCAGCTTCGCTTAATAAGTTGAAGTTAATAAATTACTGGAATTGAAACAATTCAAGTATTTTTGAAATCCTTAGCACTTACTTAACAAAATAAAGTTATTATTATTTATTTTTAAATTAATATTATTAAGTTCAGAGAACTTTGATATCTACTGTCTTAACAGCCATTCAATTAGAATTTATTAAATAATGTTTTTATTTTTTAGCCACAGTAGCTGTAAAATAGCTTTTTGATAAAGCCGCCAACACCATATATTATACCGCTATTATACCTTAAAAAAATATTTTTTGTTTCGATATGTGTCTACATTTAAAATATTCGCATTCATTTATTATTAAATATGTGTACACATATTCGGTATATTCATATGTTATATATTTTTATGAACATACATATATGTATCTTATGTGCATGTGTGGGTAGTTATGTGGAAATTTTCTTGATAAAAATAAAAAAAAAAATATAATATTTATTTATCTATCTATATGTAGAACGGTTCTTTAAAAAAAAAAAAGAAAAAAACAAACAACGGTACTTATATACCTAATATGTATATTCTTTATTTGTTATTTTTTACCGTTACGTTTTAGTTTCATTTTATTTTTTGTTAGAATTTTTGTAGAATTTTTATGGTTGCTGTAGAAATTTTTGTTTTATTTTTGGTTTTTTTTTTTTTGTTTGCTAAGGGTGCTAACAAGCGGCTAACAGGATTTTTGTTCAAAAGAGTGGAAAATGGATTTTCTTTTTTTTTTACTCATTTCTTTTCGATTTTTTGACTGTTTTTAATTTTTTTTTTTGTTTTTTAATTTTTTTTTGGTTAACGTTTATTTATTTTCCCCTAAAGAAATTTGTGATGTTTGTTTTTTTTTTTTTTTTTTGTATTTAAAAACAATTTTTTTATTTTGTTGAGTATATGAATCTACATTTTAGTCACTGCGTTGTTACATTTTGTATCATCAGTTTAGTGGATTTATTCCAAAATTTGTATTTTCTAGAGAACTTAAATGATGGCAGGCTTAAGGAAGAAAATAATTTGAATTCGAGAATTCATCTTTTATCGGGAATTAATTTTATATCAAAAAAGGGAAATAATCTCGTTTAGAAATTTAACTTCAAATCAAAATATGAAAACAATTTCAAATTGAAAAATTTTTTTAAATAGAAGATAGCATAGAGGAAACTTCAGTTTTTGAATTATCTGTCTAGCCTACGTTTGCTTGGTAATTTTATCGTTAATCCATCTAAAGTTCATTACTTCAAATATTTGACGTATTTAATAAATAAAATACATTTTCAGTATTCGGACTTAAAATTTCGATAACTGAAATTGAAGATAATATTAACAGTCTCACTTGTATTATAATAACCTAATCTAATGAACTAAACTAACACAAATTTAAAAAATACACCAAAATACCATGATTGAAAGAAAAAGAGTGTATCCAAAATATCACAACTTTTTATTTTGGAATATAAAGAAATGCTGGCAAACCATTAAAAAATCATCTAGTGAATTCACAAAATATAAACTGTTATACTATGAACTATTTCATATAGATGCATATCCGTTCTATCCATATAGTACATAGTCATCCATAATAGGTGAATGTAAGTTTTCTACGATGTTGTTAAATATACAAAAAATATAATCTTTTTTTTTTTTAAATTCTCTTAGAAAAAAAAATGTTGTTTTGTTTTCATTTTTATTTTTTGAAACATTAATATCACGAGAACCAAAAACACAGGACAAAAATAAAAACAAACCAAAAAAAAAATTCACAGGATATCCTTGAGTGTTCACAAAAATGTATCATGAAAACCGTGTTCATGTTAAATCGACATTAAGGACATAACTGTTAAGAAAAAAAACAAAAGTGAAAAAAATCAATTATTAAATATGTATTTATATAAATACATATTCACACACACACTCACTCATTGTTTGTAACCTGTACACATAACGTTTGTTACATTTTATTTCTACCAATTTTCTATTATTTTTTTATGTTAAGCATTTGCCGAAAAGTTCCTTTCGGTATAGGAATTTTGGAATCAGGATACAGTGTGTATACTCATATATTATATATAAAAGGATATTCAGATGATTTTAGAGGATTAAAAAAAAAACAACAATAAAATAATAATAATAATAAAAGATATTTTACTAAGCGTGAGAGTAGATTGTTAGAGAAAATAGTATTGGTTTTAGTCTCTTGTACAGTGAGGCAGAAAATTTAAGAAGCTAAATTTGAAATAATGAAAATTTGTTGTTATGTTTTTATAATTGTCTTGTCTCATCTGAGATTAGTTTTTTTTATTGACACAAAAATAATACACCATTAGATATTTATATCATTTACAATCTGTTATTCCCATCTGGGAGTTAGCTAATACAATCTGAGCAAATTTAATACAAAACAGTTGTCAATTTTTGGAAAATTTATAGATTAATTGGATCATGTTTCTTCTAACAGGCAGGGATCAATTTTAATGGATTGCTTGAATATTTGAATACTAAAATAATTTATAACAAATTTGAAGTATACATATGACGACAACTTAGGTTAAGGTCTTAACCATTCAATTAAACTATTTTAATATTTTTTCTAATATTAAATATATCAATGGATAAATTTTGTTATACAAATAAATAATATGTAAACATGAATTTTAAAACGAAAAAAAAAATGGTTTTAATACTATTTAGCAATGACAGTAAAATTTACTGTGATGTATTTCTGGGGCCAGTAATAAACTTTTTTTTTTAAATGATTTAGATTTATTTCATATGTAAATCGAACATATAAAGTATAGATTCTAAGTATACGCTTTCGAATATATAATGTATTATGTATATGTATGCAATTTCCTAATAATCATTAGAGAAAGCCGATAGACCTGGCAGCTGGTGCTTGTAAATCACTATTGCATATAATTTAAATTATACTCAATATAAAAAAATAATAATAATAATGATAATAATGATAATAATAGTAATAATAATAATAATAATAATAACTATAATAATAACAATAAACATTGGACGGGAGACTACAGAATATAATCGTCTAAATATATCAACATCGTTATTGTTTTTATTTAAAAACATCAAAATGTTTTTAAACTTTTTTTAGAAACTGTACTTATCTATTCAATGTATAACTATATAGATAGTCAATATTAGGCATTGCCATTTTAAAAAATTATGTATTTTTTTTCGACGGATAGTTTAACTATTTCATAGTTTTAGATAGATTTTCGAGTATTTATCTCTACTCATATCTATTTTTTATATATAAAAAAATAATTTGAAATATGTTAAAGAGGTATATTGTATATGTATGGATCTACAAAAAACCAAAAATCAAACAAAAAACAAAAAAAAAACAAAGCACGGAATAATGAAAAATAAATATAAAGTCTGATGCTGATATGTTAACAAAAAAATTAAATTGAATACATGTGTCGAAACAAATTGATTTGAATTTTTCAGCTTTTTTTTCTACTAGGATCACAAATTAAAAATCAATAAAAAAAAGAATTTAAAAAATTAATTTAATTTATAGGTAAAAACAAAAAAAAACAATAACAATAATAGTAATAAAATTTCCTGATTTTCTCTTAAAAATATTTAATTTTTAAAATGTGGTTTACTGTGGTAAATGTATGAAATATGTCAAAAATATTCTGAATTGTGCTTTTATACTTCATAAACAATAATGTAGGGTACATATATTATTTGAAAGCTATTTTAAGATACACGTTCACAATATTTTGCACATGTTCGCCCACATATGCAATTATAAAGACAATAGATTTCGAATAAAATATTTTAATGAATTATATGTATAGATATTATAAATCTGACAGATATGCTAGATTACATTTATTTTGGTTTTAGTAATATTATATTAATTTTCAAACAAATATTTATATGAAAATGCAATAATAACACATTTAGTACGATAAATACATATAATAATTCAAAAACACAAAAAATCATCAAATTCCCATCAATCCAAATGTTCATCATCATGTGTTGGTTCTACAGCTAAACGTTAGCATTATTCTTGTTTACAACTTTGCTCCATTCTGCTCTATCTTGTTCAACTGTCCTCCATCCATTCACTCCAATCTTTCGACAATTGTAGTCAATTTTGTCCAGAGTTAATCTTGGTCTATGTCTTACTCTAGTATTGTATTATACTTATTTATAGTATTGCACGATACTGATTTACTACAATTTTATGTACATACAATATGACAAAAAAATACATAACAATAGAGGTTAATCAATTGTATTTTTCATGTTGATCATAGTTTTAATCATAACTTCGAAAATACACTTTTAGAGTTTTAACTATAATCTAGTATGTTTCATAACGAACTATATTCAATGAAATAAGTTCCAAAATGCTTGTATATCAGTTTAACTATGAAGAACGAAACATAATATAAATATTTTAGAATTAATTATACGTTGTATATAGCACGTTATAGAACATACTACATTGTAGTTAAAGCTGTAAATACTGGAGTGGTATTCTGTATTGTGATAAGCGATAGTCACCCTTGCGACAGTCAAAAATGACAGTAAAAACTTTTGGTATTCTGTATTGCGATCACTTGAATAATTTAAGAAAACGGCAGCATCTTAAAAAATACAATTCGGAAATGGCAGCACTAGTGATTTATTAAATGTCAAAGTGTCAAAACAATAGAAAACAAAAATAAGTTGTAAGTTTTATTAGCGCATTACACTTATTAATCAATAAAGCGAAATTATAAAAAAAAAAAAAATTATATATTAAAAGAGAAAAAAACTTAGAAGTAAATTTCAACCAACTAATTTAATAAAATGTATATTTAAAAAATAAACAAAATTTATTGCTGACGTAGATAATAAAAAAAAAATTAAAGTGAAAATCATAACAACTAATTTAATAAAATGAAAAAGAAAATTATATTAACATTTGAGTAAAATTCAGTTGCAAACTTATAACTAATCAATATAAATGTTTATTATATGTAATTGAAAACAAAATAAAATTCAAACTTATTAAAAGAAAATTAACACATAATCACAGCCTTTTTTATTCAGTTCCATTATTTGTAAATCATTTGCTAATTCTAATTCTAAAACTCGCATTTTTTAATATTTACATCATAATAAATCTTATAAAACAAAAATATAAAAAACTTAAATCTTAAAAAACAACCAAACTTTTATTTATTTTGATCATGAGTGACACCAAATTAGCTGTCACCCTAAAATCACAAAAAACAGGGACTATCATTGTGACAATCACCATATAGAATACCAATTATAGATATGCGACAGTCGCAGCGTGATTATCACAATACAGAATTCCACTCCTGCATTTTTAATGTTACGGATATACTTTTAAATAGAGTTTAGATTAAATCACGTTTAATATTAAACCAAACTAATTCTAATCTATAGATATTTAATATATACGATATTTAAGAAGACCCAGTTCGTGACGGTAATTGTGTCCCACATTCAATTAGTTGATAATTATACCAGAAAATTAATAAACTGATAAATTCGTTGAAAAATCATTAGTTGTTTTAATTTATTTAATAATTTGCACTACCGTACCCATTAATGTACGAAAAGGTATTCTAAGTTACTTTTTTTTCTTCCCATTTAATATTTACAATCTGGAATAATTGCCAATTCAATAAGTTAAATAATTGTGTGTACTATCCTGGGTTGAAGAAGAGTATCCTATGATAGGACTTTACTACTTATTATATTACTTTACAGATCGCATTGAATTTTACATTTCAATCTCCTAGGGCCTAAGTCTCTCATAAGATTATTTGTTGGGATGTTTGGATGTATTTCCAATTTACTTTTGTTCTGTACTTTTTACAATTGAATATTAAAAAAAGACCAGATGCAATTGCTTTTATTATTCAGTATTTCCTGACGTAAATAAAATGTATATTAAAAATAATTAGAAAATATTTAATTTTATAATTAATCAAATTTAAAATTAGCATAAAAATTTACTCAATTTCAGTTGTTTCTATTATCCAGTATTATCAAAGTCTTGACATAAATTTAATATATAAAAAAAAAAATTAAAAACATTTTTAATTCTTAATAAAAATTAATAAAATATAATATTAATTTATTATTATTTATATTAAAAATATAATAGAGATCATATAGTAACGCACCTGCTGCATATTTAATAAAAAAAATATTATTATGAAATCATCAGAATTTAACATTCAATTATTCTTTAAAAAAAGAAAATTTTATACTTAAAAAACTTAATAATGTATAAACCTGACACTCCCTAATATAATATCTAAGAAACTTGTAGATAAATATTCGTTATTGTTCAATACCATTCTAACTACAATACTACTTATATAAATAAATGCGAATATCGCCTTCATATACAAACATTTTAATTCAAAACATATTATTAAGGTGTAAATAAATAAGAAGAAACAAAACAAGCAAAAATAAAAAAAAAACGATAACAGCAAACAAACCAACACAATAGGAGTTAAAGTATATTTAGTGTAATAATGCGAATAAATAGTGTTTCAGTCGGAAATATGTTCTCTTTTAAATTTTTTAGAATGAAATCAAAGTCAAATTAGTTTTAAAAATATTTTTAGAATAGCATAATAATTGTACATAGTATTCATGTTGTATGAGTTCAGCAATAATTTGATGACAAGTTCATAATTTAATATCTAACAAATAATTAAATATCTTACAAATACTAACATCGCTTTCCAGCAAATAAAATAAATTAACATTTTAATTTCTGGTTCTTATACCAAATTCTGTAGAAAATATTAGACCGTAATTGAAGCTTATATATTTACATATATACTTGTACATGAGATTAAAAAATAAAAAGAAATAAACTTAAAAAAAACTGTTGACTAATCAAAATCAGTTATCACCTTTACTTTCTGCTAATGAACAATATATTGTCAATATATTGTCCTATCTCATCATCTTTCATTGATGCATAATAGACACCTAACAGTTAATTATAATTAAAACTGTTAATCAACAATAGCACTATCTACAAGGTTATTGACAATTGAAAGATTATAAATTGAGATTTTTACAATAACATTTTTTTAGGTTTATGTTAAAAATAAGATATATACATAGTAGTAAAAATTAGATGTAAAACAATTTTGTTTTACCCCTCAGATAGTTTCAATATAACTGAAGGCGTTGAAAAATTAAATTTTCATGTCAGAGTTAGCTGATAAATCGACTCCGTTTAGTATTTGAAATTTTAATTAAGATAAGGTAAACCATTTTACGTTCACTAGGTTAACGCGATTGATAAATTTCATAAATATACCCAATTTTATTTTGACATTTAATCACATACACATAATATGCATCTCTTAACGGAGTCGAAACCATCTTGACGTATTAAATAAAATATATTTTATATAGAAAGATCATAATGTAATCTAGATAAATAAAAGTAATAGGTATAAAATTATAAATTGTAAAAATTAAATTGGTAAACGGAATTAAGGTCATAATAACAATAATAATAATAATAATAACAATATGTAATAATAACAACAACTCAATTTTCTCTTTTAATAATTATTAATTTATTTAAGTAAATATTATAAAATATTTAATAAATTAATATTACTTGAAAGCACTTTGTTTATTCAAATGGAACATAATTAAATTGCATAACTCTCATATTTCAAAAGAACGAGTGAATTTTATTTAACAAATTGGATTTTAAATCAACTATTTAACACAATTTTTTTTTTATTTATTTTGTTTTTTTCTTTGTCATTAATTTGAGATTGAATTTAATCATATTTCATAAGTTTCAGTGAAGTATTTCAATAATTATTCATTTTTGTTCTATTTTATTTTACGTATTTAAAACACATATTGACATACACATAATATGCATGAATAGATATTTTAGTAAAATAAACTTGAAAATGTTTTTTTTCTAATGCAAATAAAAAATTGCGTCAACTATTTGTGGCTCTCTATGTGTGTCAGAAATATGGCTCTGATATTTAGGTGTCACTACATGTCTTTATTATGTAATCTAGTTATGACTATGTTGTTATCTAAAGGTTTTAAACTTTAAGTTAGTTTTACAGGTCCCGCACACCATTCGCTCCCTAAGGGGTAATAAAAATTAAAATATTGTCTGCTGGAAAATTTTTATTTACCAATTTTTTGCTCATTTCACATTTCGCCATATTTTCTCTGTACCCTTTTAAACAAACGACTCTATACTTATACAATATTAAAATAAACTTCACTCTTTTAAATTATTTAAAGAACCTAAATTTTTTTTTTTGCATTTATGGGACTTTTTTTCATTATATATCTATATATACTACCTTGCCAGACTTGTGCAAAACAAAAAATAAATAAAAAAAAAAACAAAATTCAAAAATATTTTTTTAAAAGGAATTCTTGTGTTTAGAAAATTTAGAAAAGGTTGATGTATATATGTGAGTAGGTACGTATCAACATTAAATATAAAATTGCTCAAAACATACCTGTATACATATATTATATAGATATTTTTACATTGTAATTTTCCTTAGGGAAAGAACAATAAAGCACTGTGTAACATAATTTTTAAAGGTATGTAAAATTTTGTATGTAAATTCTAACGCTTAAAAGCAAATATTTGTATTAAAATATGTACTTATGTAAAAATGTATTGAAAAAAAAAATTTAATTTTTTTTAAAAAGTTATTTGATTTTGTTTTTTTTTTGTTTTTTTTTTTTTTTTGTGTTGTCTCTTTTACTCCATTTTATTTAATTCATATAGTATTGAAGAAACAAGTATATCTCTAATACAATACTTTTTTAACCAGAATTTTTTTCCATATAAATTGTATATATATATATATATATATATATATATATATTATAGAAAGACTATTTTCTAAAGGAAAATTTATTATGTATTTAAAGGATTCGAAAAAAAGGGAAAATGAAAAATTCAATCGAGCAAAATTTAAAATCGAGTTCTTAACTAACTGTAAATATTCGTACATAAACGAATATCAATAAAAAGGTTTGATTGTAAGTAACTTTATGAGTGCGTAAAAATATTTTAGTCGGAAGTTATTTTTCTAAAAATATTTGTATATCTGATAGTGTTTTTAACTGTAACGCTTTCTGTCACTTCAATTGACCAGATCTAGAATAAAAATACGTGGGTCAATTTCCACATACAAAAAAGTGATAAAAAACATATTCACGATTTTTGGACAGTTTAGAAGCTTTGTTCGAATAATGTTCGTATAAATCGAAAAATGGTGTTTAAACCGAAATTGAACAATTTATTATCGCACTTAAGTGAGTCCAAGCAATATAATCACTCAAGCCAACTAAATTTTTGAATGGGCTGAAGTAGATAAGTCGTTAAATTTGCTTTTCAATGACCACTTAAATCATGTTATATTCTGTTCCTATTGATTTTTTATAATTGTTTAAAATTGTCGTGTTTCGAGTTACTAGAGATCAAACTTTTTGGATATTCTAAGGGATGCGTTATGATTATTATAGCATTTCCCAAAAACCCTTATTCCGAAAAAATGGTGAAAAAGTACCTATTTTTGTGCTGATGGATGTTTTCTCTCGATCTAAATATATTTTGGTGATTTCATCCTTTGCATTAAAATTATTTTATTAATATACAACAAAATTATAAATAATCGAAAAATAAAGTAAGACGAGCTTCAAATGTTGAAGTAAATACAGAACAAATGTCAAGGTTGGTTCGATAATTAAAATCAGTGTTAATAGAAATATGTTACAAAATTTATGATGGTACTCTAATCTAATTGGTTTAAAATAACAATTACGTGCTTATTTATTTATTTATTTATTGATCAGCGGACTTGCAGATAAATTTAAACCAACTTTAAGTCCTTTTATATTTCGGAATGTTGGCCTTTTTAGCAATTACTACTTGTTAACAAGAATTTAGTTTTAACAGCTTTGAATGCTATGAGTGGAAGCAACATTTTGTAAATTATAAATCTGGAAATCTAATTTTAAAATAAAAAATAGTTAAAATATATAAATAAATAATAGATAAAAATAGTTAATGACTAAAGTGTTAGTATATAGTGTACATATTCAAAATTTATAACTGAGTTAAACTGTATACCTACATAATCAATAAAAATATATGTATTTACTAAATTTTATACTTCAACTGATGTTTAAAAATTTATATGCACATAGTACACTTGAATAAACATAAAATTAAAACAAAAAATTAAAAAAAAAGCGAGATTGTTTAAATCCTAAAAATGGATCACAGGAGGAAAAAAAATTATATAAAACTAAATAAACATTTTAATAAAAATTCTATACGTACTATAGTAGGTACCTATCTAATTTCAAAATAGAAAACAATTTTGTTGAATAGTTATATTGGTATATACATTTAAATATTTAAAAATTAAAAAATTTAAAATATTTTTATAGAAAAAATATTTAGTTATTTATAGTTTTATATGGGTTGTGTCGGTATGATAAAAAAATTATATTGAGTTCAGTTTTGAAACAAAATAACTACATGTTTAATGTACCAAATCACATTTTAACTGAATAGTTAGTTATTGGTGTGATGATGGTTAGTAAAATTGAGAATATCGAAATTGGTATTGCACCGTTTATCATCATAAAGTCAATTTTTTCGTTAATTACAATCAAAAAGAGCATAAACCTTGTGGATAATCAAGATATTGAAAAATACATTTTTTTTTTCACTATACACACTCTGTTCTTATTTTACGTTTCCACTGCGTATTTTAATTAGAGTCAAGAGCTTTTGGAAAATACATTTTGGAAAATGCTACATTGTAAATGTTACCGTTTCAATGCATTTAGGAAATCACGGTACTTAATGTTGTAAATAAAATAACCTTTTTTCCAATTAAAATTAAAAATATTGTTTAAAAGCAGAATATGTATGTAGCTATTGACATTTGATATTATAAATATAAAATGTTATTAAACAACCTTTATTTTTTTATTCTTTATTCTTATGTAGTTTTAACTAACTTCATTTTTCTTTTTTATATTCGAAAGTAATTTTAGTAATTTTCTGGTTTTAAGTATGTTATTTTGCTTTAGTTTAAGATCAATTGATTCAATTGCATTATGAACCTTAGAGAGTAATGAATGAATATAAAATAAATAAATAAAAAATCAAAAATTGCTCTCCTTTATGCCCTCCTCTTTCCCACAAATTAGTCGATTTAGATTAAATTTAGATTGAAATCGTTTGTATTTAAAAAATAAAATAAAAATATAATTATTTAAGATTTGAAATTATGAGGACTGAAATTTGTACTGCCTTCAAATAATCTTTTACTTAACTTCTCTCTTCTTTTTGTTTATTAATATTGTGTAATTTGTTTTTGTCTTAAAGCTACTCAACTATGAACGATTTTTTAAAAAAAGCACACATTTCTCACATTTAATATCCTGTAATTTTCAGAATATAGAAATGAAATTATAAACCTCTCATTCTTCCACCTCTAACCTTCATTTAATTAATTTAACATTAATTTGTAATTGTTATTTTCTCTTTTTATGTATTAAGTTTAATTAAATTTGTAAAAATTATTCTTAACCGCTTGATCTAAGCTTGAAATAAATAAATAAATTGTTATATATACTTCTTCTCATTTCACGATATTTCCAGGTGACTTCAAGATTCTTTCTCAATATCTTTAAGATAAAATATTATAAGAAAAAAAGAACTATTTTATAAAATTTAAATTCTACACAGAAAATGTGAAATTTTATTTTCCAATGATTTGCAAAATGATCTATGTCAATATACCTTAAATACCGGTACAAGTACCCAGAATATTAAATCGAAAACTAAAAAATAAAAATTGTATTATGCAATTTATAAAAAATTTATTTGGTATTATTTTTATTTATTTTTTACTGAAACTATAAATAATTTTTTTGTTTTACTTTTGGTTTTTTGAAATCACGTGCATTGTACTATCACTAATGCATTCTTACTATGTCAAAAAAAAAACATCAAAACAAAGCAAAAAACCAGAAAAAAAATAAAAGTCAATTGAACAGGAAAATCAAGGATGAACAAGAATATTTTTTTTTATATTGAAGTTTCCCGTTCTGATTCAGTAGAGACAAATAGGCACATTAAAAATAACTTTTTTTTTTGCTCTTTAAATCCAATATCAGATTCAATACAACTTTTTTAATGGTTCAGTCGGTTGATATGACTCATTGTTCAATTACAATTTACAATTTTATATAAAAAATGCTTTTAATTTTTTAATGCTTAATATTTATTGAGAAAAAAAAAATAATATTTTCAATTTAAAATATTAAATTAAATTATATAAAAAACAAAACAAAACCTTAAAATTTAAAAAAAAAAAACATAAAATTACTGAAACAATTTTCTCAAATCTATACTTATTTATATTTTACCTTCATATAATTTCATTTTGTCATTATACCTAAGTACTTTCTGTCATTATGCGTGTATATAATTAAGCAAAAAAAAAAAACAAAAACAAAAACATAAGTCTTTAAAGGATTATTTTTCTATTTCAAACTCATTTAAAATTAATTTACTCTCATTTTCATTTAATTGAAATTCCCTAAAATCACTACAATACATAATCACTACAGAAACAGGTACTTAAAATATTTAAATACCGTTACATGTAAATTAATCAAGTTGAACGAAAAACAATTCTGGAAAAAATAAACAAAAAAAAATAATACAAATAAATATATAAAATTACAACAATAAAAACATTTTCCTCATAATATTCGAAATTTTCCTAATTTTCCAAAAACAAAAAAAAAAAAAAACAAAAAACCCTCATCATAATATTAATGGTGATGCCATTTCTCTGTGACATAAAAGTTTAAACGTTATTCATAAATCACAAATTTACAGGTAATTTTAATATTTAGTTAAAGTAAGAAAAAGGGACAAATAACAAAAATAAGAAAATGTTTTGTACAGTGATGGAAAAACAAATAAGACATCATCAATAATAAATTTACTAACGGTGTTGTTCGGGTTTTATTAGCCCTACTGGATGATTATATATTACAAAAAAAAATGTTGTAAGGCTTTGTATACTAACAGATGTCTGATTTACTTATGCTCTAAGGACGAATGAGGTCCACAATAAACCATATCTAACTTCAGTATATAATTCGACTTAGATTTAGATTTATTTTTCCCCATAAGAATGTCAGAGTGGGCATGGAGGCCTTTAGTCCTTTATACCCTCTTATTTCCAAATAGAAGGAATTAGTCGATTAGTCAAATTAGTCGATTTAGATTAGATTTAAATTGAAATAGTTTGTATTTAATTTGTACTAGTATTAAATAAGCATTTTATAATAGAGAGATGGCCCGCATCCTACCCGGAAAAGGGTCCTAAATTTTTCCTGTATATTTATGTGCAATTGAAATAATAAAATTAAATTAAATTAAATATAAATTCACATTCATTGCATTTTAAATTAATTTTACTTGATTGTAATAGATGAAGCAGAGCTCTTCATCTTTTCAGATAATAGAAAGGGCTCCGATTTGAAATGTCGTTTGATCAAAATCTCGCTTTTTCAAAATATCACTTTTTCAAAATATCGCTTTTTGACACATCGCTTTTTCAAAATATCGTTTTTTAAAACATCGCTTTTTCAAAATATCATTTTTCAAAAATCGTTTTTCAAAAATTGTTTTTGAAAATATCTTTTTTTTTGGAAAAATCTAGCTTTT
The DNA here is from genome assembly GCA_963942445.1 of Argyra leucocephala. NCBI lineage: Eukaryota > Metazoa > Arthropoda > Insecta > Diptera > Dolichopodidae > Argyra > Argyra leucocephala. Next base: position 156,311,579 of record OZ012677.1, on the reverse strand, counting down.
TTTAAATTATATAAAATTTGGGAAAAAAAGCAGAAATTACCGTTTTTTCATCCAACAGCCGCTACGCTAAACAAATAATTAAGGTATATTACGCTAAACAAATATTCTGGAACTAACATGATAATTTGAAAAAACGATATTTTGAAAATAAGAGATTTTAAAAAAGCCGGATTTTGAAAAGCAAGATTTTAAAAAACGAAATTTCAAGAGACGAGATTTTGTTACGCTTCCAATAAAAATATAACATTTGCACTCATGTGGTGTAATTTAAAAAAGTGATGTGACGTTACTTACGAGTTTATTTTTTGTCATTTTCTATCTTTTTCTCTCTTAAATATAACTGTATCTATATAACTCTAATTGTAATAACACAATATTTCGACGAAATCATATATTTTCCGATACTAATATTATTCAACTCTAAATTTTCAATGGTAGGTCTATTTAACATATTAGGCGTAATCTAAATATTAGCCTTATATTAGCTTTAGCAAAATTAAGTAAAAATAATTGTAAATTTGTTTGCCCCAAATAATTTCAAATTTTATCAAAAACCTTAGAATTAAGAAATAAATAAATAAAAATATTCTCTTAGACGCATCACTCACGCGATGAATAATCAGTTTAGCTGAATTTGTGTAAGACACTTGAGTTATATCTTTATACGGACACGTCTAAGAGAATATGGATTTATATTTCAATTGTGTAGATTTTAATTAGTACAAGATTTGATCTCTGTAAAATTAAAATGTAAAAAAAAACGTGTACGGTAAAGTTTTTTATTAAACATAACTCATAATTAATTCTATTTTGATATCATTGATATTTTATATATAATTTAATATTTATATAACAAAAGAAAAAAAAATTAAATTAAAAAAAATTGGAAATGTACAGGGTAAAAATTTATTGATTAACTTACAATGAAATAATTTATTTTAAATAAAAAAAAAGAAAGTATAAATATAACCAAAACTAAGAAAAAAAATTTTAATAAATATGTCAAACAATAAAATCACAAAATTTTAAAATTTATAAGACTAGATAGCCTAGGCTATGGTTGTACATAAAACAATAGGTTAATAGATATAATTACAAAAAATCTGAATTATATTTATGTACTAATTATTATCAACTAAATTAAATTGTATTTGAAGTATAAAATTAGAAATAAAGAAATAAAAAAAATATTTTGTTAAATAAATTAAATTAATCAAAGACAAAACTATTTTTTTTAATAATTAATTTAATTTAAAAACAAAAACAGAAATTTGCGGGTTAATGTTGTAATTATTAAATTTATTTTACCACCACTGTATCTACTAGGTAAAACAACAAAACACACACACACACACACACAGGGCATAAAACAACAAAAACGAAAAATCTAATCTCAATTTGTCACCCTTAAGCGATTATCATTTATCTTGTAAATATCGTTAAATTTCCAATATCTTTCCTATATTGGGATCTTTAAATAATTTCCTTTATTTTCTTTTTCTCTTATTTTTTTTATACTTAATCATCCGTCTCATTCTTTGTTATTTTTTGTATATTTTTTTTTAATTATCTTTTCTTTTTAATCATTTTTAGCAATTTTTTTATTCGTCTATTTTTCCATTTTTAAAAACTCTGAACAAATATTGGAAACACTGTAAAATTTGAATATTTACAAAAAAAAAATTGATGTAATGTAACTAATTATCCTTGAAGCACTTGAAAATTCTTTCAAAACACAAATGAGCATGATGAAAAAGAAAAGAGACAAAATAATAAAACAACCATAAAGTAAAATAAATAAACGAAAAACACAAAATAAAATTACGTCTCGCCACATACCATTTATTTAGGAATTTCCAACGAAAAAGAAAAATATTTTTTTAATTTTTCATCAAAACCAACCTACTCCTCTTTTTCACCACAACCTAATTTTTAAACCAAATATCGTATATATATACCTACCTACTAATACCGTAGGTTGTCATCATAATATTTGTAGAATAGGTAAATGGGTGGGTACTTTACAAAATAAAAAAAAAAAATAAAAACCAAAAAACGGAAAGAGAAAAAAAATGAAATGTCTTAAAATGACATTACCCTAAACTTCCTTCATTTCCTTTAACAAAATCATAAAAGGAAGTTTTAAGATTGAAAGCGACAGAACTATATATACGCGATATATAATACCAGAGCGCAAAAAAAAATGAGATCAGAAAAATATAAAGAAAATAATGAAAGATAATAACCACAAAAAATAATTTCCGCCATTTTTTTCTTTCTTTTGTTTTTTTTTTTATTATTTTTATGTAATGACACAAACAATTAACCGCGTTGAAAATGTTTTGTTTTAATTAAAAAATAAGTGGGTCGTATGAAATAAAATGAAAAAAATAACAAAAAAAAACAACAAAAACAGAAAATCCTGAAAAAGTTTTTTGACATGTTTTTTTTTTCGTTTTTCGTTATCCTTAATTTAGTTGGTACATGGCCAACCAACCATTTAGGATAACGAAAAAACCAAAAACAAAAAAAGTTTTTAAAACAAAAGAAAGAAACAAGAAAAACGTCGAATTAACAAAAACAGATTTTTTTGTTAGCCAGCCCCAAACATATCTAATACGAATACCTATCTACCTACTTACATAATATTTTAATATTATACCTCCCCTCTCTCACCCCACCCTAAATCAGTGATTGGTCCTTCTAACAAATTAATTAGAAAATTGAAAATAACAAAAAATCAGAAAAAAAAAACAAATTCTTTTGGTATCAGTTTTGGAACCGGTGAGTAAAAGAGAGGAGTAGTGGATTTAGAAAAAATAAACTTTTTAAATTAATATTTTTAAATTGAGTTTTAGAAATTTTTCCCCCAATAAAAAAAAAATAATGAAATAAAAAAAAAAAAACGCAATCCATATAGATTAAGAGAGCAACAAAAAAAAATATTTTTTTAAATTAAAAAAAAAAAACAGAAGAAAAAAATATGCGTAAATCGAACGACTGACTTAATAGAAAGGAGAACGAATATAGGATAAAAAAGAAATAGAATTAAAATTAAAAAAAAAAAAGTTTTGATTAATTTTTAATCCTTCACTAATTACATAATCGATCATTAGGTTGGATTTTTTGTTTTTGATTTTGTGTAAAAACTTCGATTTAGATATTAAAGGGTATTTTTAAAGAATTATTAAAAATTTTATTTCTTGGAAATAATCGATTTCTTATAACATGTTATATTTAACAGTTACATGTATTCAATAACCATGTTTATAAACAAAAAACCATTTTTCAATATTTAATTTTATTTTCATATGTTTATAAAATTTAAATATCTTAATTTTAATTATTAATTACAAATCTAATTATAAATTTTTGATAATAGTACAACGCAAAGACTAACTGCAATCCATGTAGTGTTTTTTTAAAGGTATAAATATAATAATAATAATAATGGTATGATAAATTCAGATTTAAAGGATCAAATTGATCTTACTCATTTTTAAAAATTGAATGAACTTTAATTTTAATATCTTTAAAATCTGCCCAGTATCTAAAATAACCTAACTATATAGTGTACATATACATATCTATCAAAATATATATTCTAAAAATCTCATAAATCACTACGAGTGGTTTTTGTTCTCTAGGAACATTTTTTTTTTGTTAATAAAGATGTTTCTTTAAAAAGAAATTTTATTTACAATTTTATTAAGGAAATAACTAGACACACCTACCATCAGCATTAAGTACCTGAAGTAAATTCTAATCTATTTTATTAAAAAAAAAACAACAACAACAACAACAACAAACATAGAATAAAATAAATGTGAAAAGGGTATCTATTTTATAGATTTAAAAGAATCTTAAAATTTAAGATGGAAAATTCGCCTTATAAATAACCTTGAAAACAAAAACAAAAACAATAATAATAATAAATGTATTAAACTCTTCTATTTTGTAGAAATTACTTTCATAATAATGTTTGTGTACATAGTATATTTTGATATATACAAGGTGTGTTAAAATGATGCTAACATTATTTTTTTGAAATTTTTTTTAAATTGACATTTATTATGAGATAACTCAATTAAGATTTAAGTGGGATGAAATCGCTTTTAGAAGATTAAGATAGTTTGGAAAGTCACAAAACAGGAAAGTACAGGATAAAATGGCTTCATTATTTTCAAGCTAAAAAATATAGTAAAAATATAATTAATATATTTTTTATTGAAAAGTGAAATTAACTGACTTTCAGCTAACATATTATGTGTATATATTGATGTTATTTAAGGTATTACAGTAACTACCGAAAAAAATATGTTATGTGAGACAATATGGTTAAAAAATTATTGGTTATCGTTATGTTTTGCTTAATTTCTCAAACGAAAGAGCCACGATATCAGGGGCACATATCTAGGAGTGAACAATCTCTTCTGAAATTAAATGTCAAATTTTAATAAAGTTTTTCCGATATAATGGTACAAAATATATTAAGTCTATTATAATTGATTTCAATTTACAATTTATAGATTTCTAAACCGTGCTTTGCTATCCAAGTCTTAAAGAATGAATATTACTAAAATATAAAAAAAATATGTATTTAATATTTAGAAAAACTTATTCTTGTAGCATTAGAGTCTAATATTATGTTTTAGCAAATAATCGAATATTTTGTTTTAATTAAAAACCAGTACTTATTAAGCAATAATAATTGTTAAACTGAGCATTTTTGCTAATTCTTACTAAAACAATTCTAAATATTATTAATTACATAAGAAAAATTTAATATTTAAACACAAATATTTAGTATGGGTCAGATTGATTTTACCTACAATCTAGTATGTTCCACAACGAACTATATACAATGTAAATAATTTCAAAATTTTTGTATTTCACTTTGACTACGAAGAACGAAACAGAATATAAACATTTTGGAATTATTTAGTATGAAGTACGTTATGGAACATACTACATTGTAGTTTGTAATACTGCATTTTCGATGTCACGATAATTCACAACTCTTTCAATAATTTATGTAAGCTGATTAACTGAGATATTTTGTATTTTTGCACATTATCATATTAATAGGTTGGCTGGCTTGGAATCAAATAACTACACACTCATAAGTCTCTCATAACATAATCCATCAACATTCATGATAACATCAAATTACAGTAAATAACAGTTTGTACACATTTGCTATTTTTTGCAACACTCTGTACATGTATATATATAATATATATATGAAATACATTTTTTATCCATTTTATATCCGTTCAGTACCAATAAAAATACATACCATATTTAATAAGTAAATTGGAAAATAATTTTAAGCTTAACAACAAGGTATTATCATTATTATTTTTATTATTATTGTTATTTTTATTGTTATTATTATTATTATATATTAGACAAGTCTATAGCAACTATTATATAATTTTTGGAAAGAATGTGAGAAAGAGAAAAAAAATAATTTTCAATATACATATTTTCTTTTTTTACATATTTTCTTTTTTCCTAATATATTGTTTTGTTGTTGTTGTTTAAGAAAACAACACGAATATGGTAGGATGTTATTGTGTATAAAAAAAAGTAGGAATTTTAAAAGTAAAGTATATGGCAAACTTAACATAATATTAATTGTGGTCATTTTGAGTATAGTTAATAATAATGATGTGACCATTTACCCAAAATAATAAAAACAAACTGTATTCAACTAATAACTTTAACTTTTTAAAATTATATTTTGTTTTTTTTTTTATTTCACTTATGATACATTAATGCATATTTTAAAACTACTTATAATACAGTAATTCAGTCTATGAATTATAATATATAAATTATAAAATAGATGTAAATCTATAACTGCGAGTTATAAAATATGGAATGAAATTACTACTAAATGATTTACAACACAAACATATTTTAATATAACAATACTCAATCTTCGCTGATTACAACAGGATTCCAATTTACCAATGAAAATTTTATAACTCAATATTTTTCTTATTGTGATGATTTGATTCAATTTGACATACTACTGTCTTCCTGCAATCCCAATGCTTGCAATCCGATCTACTTTACATCAGTTACACCTTTTTGCTCTTTTAATGTTGATCTATAGCTTTTCCTGAATATCTCTTTTTCGAGACAACTGTTAGATATTAAAAATTTTATTATCTTAAATATTGAATACACTTCATAGAACAACTGTACATACAAAATTAACAAATATAATTTTTAGAAGCATTTCTTTTGTTATTAACCATAATACCATATTCTATAACTTTTAATTATTTCAATGACATCTGATGATTACAAAATCTTAATGTATCCTAAACTTATTTTCTTCTGGCTCTTTGTAAATCTGGTTTTTAAACTTAAAATCAATATATTTAGAAGTTTTATTGAATTGAAATTTATAACGAGGGTACTTAAATATTTATTGTTCTTGTTTTGTTGCAAAATCTTTGATATAAGTCCACAATGAAAGTCAATAGACCAATCATCCACTACTATCATACTACCATTATCTACTACCATTACATCCATCTACTACCATACTACATCATCTACTACCTATAAATCTTAAGCCTAATAAGTCGCTCAAAACATGCACAATAAATAAAAATAAAATAGAATAATTTTTATCGCCAAACTCATTGTAATACAGAGATGTTTTTTATAAACTTCTTACCCTCTCTCTATACTAATTTAATACCACTGATTTCAATTATTCTCCTACCACTACTAATAATATCATCAATTTAAATTAATTTTCAATTTTTCCAATAAATCAATTACAAATATCACTTAAAATCAACTGTATTTTAATCGATTACTTCAATCAATTTAGTACCAGCACCAAAATTAAATATCTAGATTTACCCTTTAATATAGGAAAACCAAATCAAAATCAAAAACAAAAAATATTATTTTTTCTAATTTTGAAAAAGTAGTCACGATGGTAACAATCATGATATCTAATACTTAATTTTGAATATAAAATACTTTGAATACATGCATTCATACACATACACACACACACACATATTCATATTAAAATATGTTAGTAAAAAGATTATCAAATTATTTTTACCAAAATATTCCTCCTATATATATTATGGTATAAAATTACAACAAGAAAAGCAAACCAAAAAAAAAAAACAGACAAAATCCTAGATGTTATATAATAAAGTTTAAGTGTACCATTTTTACTTAAGTCACGAAATAATCAAATCTTCTCATAATTTAAAAATGAAGAAAGAAAAAAAATTTAAAAGCTAACAATAAAAAGAACATGAATATTAAAAATTTAGGTTCTCATATTTTTCTGATGAATTTATTCCAATGTTGTTTTTTTTTTTTTTTGTTTTTTTAATTTTTTTACTTCTTTATAGAACATAACATTTTTGTATAGAAGCATTCTATGAATGTGGGCTTTTCCATAGAAATCAGTAATGTTCAATAATTCAAATAAAAGTAAACTGAAGATTATAATTTTAAATTTAAAAAATGTTATTCACCTTTTAATTTAACCCTTATATAGCTGCATTGATATATTTGTACATATACTTTGTTTTTAAATTGTAATGTAAGTTTTTTTAAACTTAAAATTAATTAATAAGCGATAATTAAATAAATCTAGTTTAACAACTGATATAATATAGTGATTATGTAGTGGCTTATTTATAAGTATAGGTTTTGGGTTTTAAACCCCTATTAAAGAATTGGATGTTGCAAAAAATTGTAATACAATAACAATTGATGATACAATCTCAATATTAAAAACAAAAAATCTTAGAAACAAATAAATTATATTTCAGTTTTTTAGATTGTATAAAATTTGGTAGAATTAAATCTTCACTTGAATATTTGGGTAAATAAAGGAAATAAATTGACATTGAATTGAATAATACAATTTGATTATTATTAAAATAAAAATATAACTACACAATTATGAAGCCGAAGTTTTAAGTGTAGTTTTGCACATTAACATACATATTTTCATCAAATTGGTGAATATTCGAAACACTCAAAAATAAAAATAATAATTGTAGGTTAGTATATACGAAGTGTACAGTAATTAAGATAGTCAGTCATCTCATAATCTTGATAATTGCAAAAAAAAAAGACTAATGTATTTCAAGTAAAAATTGATATGGACCAAATACATCTAATATTGTTACTATTATTACTTTTTATAAAATTTTGTAATAAGTATAATTTAAATTGTGTACAATAGTGTTTTTCAAGCACTAGCTGCCACATTACATCTAAGTAAGATTGTGTAGGTATATTCAAAAACACAAGAACGTCTATAAATCGAAATAAACAAACTATTTAGCTTTTGTATTTCAATGATAGTGACAGTAAAATACAAAATGTATGACACACGTTTAAAAATTGTCAATTTAGTTTACTCCATTCTTTCTGATAGTTTCGCAAAATTTGTTTCTATAACCCAACCTGTATTTTTATCTTTTACAGTGTTTTACTGATTATCATTGTTGCCACTTTAAGTGATAATGATAATAATTGAAAATTATTTTATTAAGAATTGAAGAATAATTTTATTAAGTGATAATATTCAACTATAGATTATATATATTCATAGATATTAAATACATTCCAGAATCGAATACAATCTACACGTGTTCGGTTAACTATACATTTTCAGCAAGTTTTGGATTTGAGAATTTTTAATAGAATTAAAGCTGTAAACAATAATTATAGTTGAAAGAATTTTAATTCAAACTGATAGGTCTACATGTAGCTTCAACACTATATTATATCTGTATATTGTTGAGTTCAGTAGTGTTGAAAGAACGAAACACTTTTTTAATGATAATTTTTACACACCGCTTATCATAAAGATACATACAGATGGTTCTTAAATATTTCATTTTAATAATTTTAATCAAATTACAGCCCTACACTGCTAAATCTATTGAACCATATACAATAAAAAAAAAAGACACAAATCATTTTGACCAGCTAATTGTAATCTATCCAAGAATCTATAAGAATGGTTTGAATGAATGTACGATTGTATTGTAAAAAGCCCTACACCGCCAAATCTATTCAACGACAGTAAAATAAAAAAAAATCATTTCGAGCAACTAATTATAATCTATAGATCTAACAAACAATTTGTCTAATAAATTTATTAAACTATTTTCTACCAAAGTTTTAATAAATGGTTAAATTATCTTTCAATAAATATAATTCCCAAAACAAGAATATGATTTTAAATAGAAATTATAATTTCCTTCCATTTCATTTGAATAAAATATTCCAATTAGAATGTACAAAAAAAATATTATTGATTTTAATCTCTTCTAAAATAAATCCACCTAATATTCTTAAAACAAAACTCCTAAACTAATAAATTTCAAATATGAACATCGGAATCTGAATTGAATAGAAATTAAATTGAATTAAAGAAACTTTTATTCAAATTTTTATTTTATATATGTATGTTATATTATATATATATATATATACATATATATCGATCAGAGTATCAATGCTGAACTTAAATACAAAATTTTATTATTCATTTACAATATATGTATACAAGTAAGTAGATATATATATTATGTATAGTATATTCAATTTCATTCAAATCGGGATTTAATAGCTCCTTCCACTTCCTATATCAATTTATAATTCACTTCGAAAAAAAAAAATGAAAAAAAAACAAATAAAAAAAAAAAATATTACTTCGAAGTAAAATACTCAAAACAACTTCTAATTCATTCGTACTTTATCAGCTTATAACCCTCTTCCTTATCTTCTACCAATTATATTAAAAAGAAGAAAAACAACAAAATAATAATAAAAAAAACAAAATCACCTCTTCAATATATAGGATCATATCAATAATAGAAATCATTTGGAATATCATTGCGTTGGCGTTTAACGCTCCTGTTGTTTGTTGTTGTAATGAATCTATGAATGAATAAATGAACATCTATTCAACTGCAAAGTAAGAACGAGAAATTATTTTGTAAAATTATTGCAAAAATAAAATAAAACTGTTTTTTCTCTAGTGTTTTTTTTTCCTTTTCCATTGCTTCAGGACAATTTCAACTAAATTTGTGAAATAAATTGAATGAAAAAAAAACAAAAAAAAAACATTGAAATTGAACTTTGAAAAGTTGATTTTATAGAATATAATTATACATATATACATGTTAGGTACATTATATTATATTTATTATACATTATATTCAAAGTCCTTCCATCTTTATAGAAAACTTTTCATTTATTAATACTCTCTCAATATAGTTTCTATTGAAATTTTCAATATTAATAGGTGGAGTTGTTAAATATTAAATTGCTGAACTGTGAAGATATTGTTGTTGTTGTTGTTTATTATTACTTATACCACACGAAAATTAAATAAAACGATATTTGAAAAAAAAAACGAAATATTTGAATCCCTTTTGGGCTCAAAAAATTTCAGTATATGTGTATATATATTTAAGAAAATTCACACTGAATCAAGGCATCAGAAGCAGCACACAAAGCACCATGTATACAACAAAGATATTTAGATATGTACAGATAATTTCGATTTTCAATTATAGCCTACAGCATGCTTTTTACACAGGACCATAATTTGTTATTAAGTTGAATTGAAGTTAAACTTGAAATGATTTTAAATGATATGAAACTATTCGAAAATATACACGTCTGCTATTCCATATCAAAATGAAATAATAATTGTAGGGATTTGATTTTAGCTTCTTGATGACGATGCTTAGGGTTGTTTATTTGTATATGTACGTTTTGTAAAGAAATTTTCATAAATATTTTTTTTCGTACAATTTCAAATTATTTCTTAACAAAAATAATTTTAAAAGCAAATATAAAAAAGTTATTTGTTTTTTTTAAAGGTGTTTTAAAAGTATAAAGGCAATTTTTTTATGATTATAAGTATTGAAAAATGATGTAATAATTGATTAACATTTAAAAATGATAAAAAAAAAGAAAAATTAATTTGGTTAAATTTTAACTTCAATCAATTTAAAACAATTCAAATCAAACAATAATTTCTGAACTATTTATTTTTCCTGTATCTATAACAACTTAAGTTTTAGAATAACAATAAATTTTTAGAATAACAGAAATTTGATAAAAATATCCCAACTGGCCAATATATATATTATACTTTACTATTGGCAACCTTGTTTTATATTTTTTGATTCTACATTTTTCCAAACCCTGATTTTTCGTTCGTTCGATTTTAACTTCGCTATATGTTTATAAATTGATTATATGAAAATTAATATTTTTAGCGAACTGTCTGAAGCCGGCTTACGCCATCCTACTACTACTACTAAAGGTATTGATTGCATCGCTTACTATTGTCATACGACCCCATATCTTACTATATTACTACCATATACCAGATTAATTGTTCAAAAAGTGTGTATAACACTAGTTTTTTATGGCGATCCACTGAAATGTTACGAGCTGACCTTAAACAGGTCAAAATATTATTAATATTTTTAACAACTACATATCAATTGTTCTGATAAAACTAATGAAACGAATGTACACGATTAAAAGAAGTTGAAATAAATAAAATTTTGACTTACAATATAACAAATTATGATGTAATTATTGATATGATATAGGTATATATATATATATATATATATATATATAAATAATTTAGATATATGTGTACATAATAAAGGTACATAGTAATATAAAAAATATTGTTTTTAAATTAAAATTCAATAATATACTGCTTTATACTTTCATGCAAAGAAAAATTTACTCGTTTAATGAAAAAATTGGAATTCTTTAGAACAAAAGAAAAAACTAGCATTCGCTCGCTCCTAAAATCGTATTCAATATTTCGTTATGAAATGTTTTCCATCGAATTTCATTCCAATTTTAATTTATCGTAAACACTATGTTTGCTAACGGTTTATCTTAAACAACACCCATATATGTAACAATTTATTTAAAAAAATACAAATTGAATTTAAATTGACAGTATTGTTGCGGCGATTTGATAAATTAACATGAGGTTATTAAAAAATTATTTAGATTCGCTACGTCTCCTGTCAAATATCTATCATTTAAATGAATAAGAATGAAAATCGGTTTTGAAACGTTTCAGATTTTTGTACCGTACCTCTTTTAACTTACAGATCAAATAGTAAATATAACTCGCTTCAAACTTGTAAATATAACCGGCTTTGAAACATTTCAAACTTTTGAATTGTTGAAAATTAAATTACGCTAGAAAATGAATTAATTTCAATGATAATTGAATATTTGAATAAATTATGAGAAAATTTTGATTTTTATTTTAGTGAAAAATATTTACGGAATAGTAATCCCAGAATAAAACCCCACCTGTTAAATGTCTTTCTCACTTAATCACTATAAGCAATTAACCACAAAAATAATATCATTGAAACACATATAAAATTTGCCAGTTAATTGCATACCGGTTGATTACTGTCCACAGTTTAGAACTTTAAATTATATTTTTTTTTTTATTTTTTGCTTTAAATTTTGCTCGGATAAGACGTCTTGAACAAAATATTTTTTTAAAGACGTCTCTTGTTGTAACTTGGATAGATAAATAGATGTTAGAAAATAAATTTTTAATATGGTTAGTAAAATATCTTTTCTAAAATCAATAACAGTGACAAATAAAAATAAGTAAAATATTAGTTATGAGCAACAGAACAATTAAAAATAATTGGTCATAATTTAAAAAACAATTGAAAACAATTGCCGGCTTAAGACTTATTTTGGACAACCACCATATCATTATAGTTTGTAGAAAAATGAATTTGAGAGCAAATTATATGAAACCAGAACAGTAAATTATTTAAATTAAGATAAATAAAAAGTAAATTTAAATAAATTTAAAAAAAAATTTACTGAACTGATAAATCGAAGTTTCAGAAACAACAAAACAAAAATAGTAAATTAAAAATACAAATATTTAGATAATTCTAATCTAACGTTCAGTTCAGATCTTCGTATATTTATAATCAACTTCAAAAAAATTAATGTTAAATTATCGTATTTGTATAACAATTTTCAAACTTTATTTAAAGTTCAATACTCTCCAAAACATATTTTTACAATAAAACTTTAAATTAATTTAATTTCTTATATAATTTTGATTCGATTTGGTTTTAAAGTAAATCCGTAATCAAAAATAATTTTTTTTTTTATTTAAAATTATGCGTACTTTAAAAATTAACAGCACCTTAATTTTAAAAAATAAAAAAAAAAAATAATCTTAATTATTTAAAAAAAAAAAAAGTGCTTGATACTTAATTGAAATTCTTTTTTTTATTTTTTTTACTTAACTTCTATCTATTTATTTACTTATTTATTTTATATTTTATTTATAAAAATTGGGGTCACTGACTAACTATAAACACATTTGAATAATAACTTTTCACAATTCACGGCGACTACCTATTTTTTTTTTTTCTTCAAAACATTTACAAAGGTCTAAACAAATTTTTGTTTAGCAAAGCAATAAAAAAAAAAAAAAAAGAGAAGAAATTAACATTGGAAGCAAAAGAAGAGTACAAAATAATCACATTAAACTGAAAAATGAAAAAAAGAAAAGAACAGAATAACAGAAAAAAAAGTTCAATAACACCTGAAGTTGGCATAAAATTTTTTAACCATTATTTTATTTTTTATATATAGATAAATATGCTTTTTATAAATTGGTGTATGTAATAACAAAAACAAAAAACAATAAAAGCAAAAAAATAAATAAATAAATATAAAATTCAAAATAAACACAGAGATAATACAAAATTTAAGAAAATGAAATGGAGAATTTCAAAGAAAAGAAATTGAAATGATCACAAAAAAAAAAAAAAAAGAACCAGTACATATTCAAAATTATAAGAAAATATTACTGATGCTGATGTTGTTCCTGCTGTTGCTTTTATAAGCTACTTAACCATCATAAATTATAATAGAATATTTTTATTCTGATAGATACATGATAACTCTTTATAAAACTTTTTATAGAACAAACTAGTGTGGAAAAGACAATAATAATTTGTCCTAACAATTTATTTTGCGTTTGACTCCGGATGTCGCCTTTTTTTTTATTTGTGAGTTTTAAAGTAAAATATTAATTTCTGTTGTAATAAAAAAAAAAGAAAATATTAAAAATTTACTTTTAGGCTTACGAGTCGAGATACACATTTATTTGGCACCATGAAAAATTATTGCAAAGTATTTAACCCGAAAATAGTCAAATAACAAGCAATGGAAAATATTAAAAATCAACCTTTAGGGGTACAAGTCGAAATACACATTTATTTGCCATCATGCAAATTATTGCAAAGTATTTAAATCCGAAAATAGTCAAAATTTCAATTCACTTCAATTTATTATTCTTAAAATTCTAAATTAAAATTTGAAAAATTCATTTTAATCGACTTAAATTTTTTTTTGCAATAAAAATTTAAAAAAAAAACCCACCAATTTTGATTTATTTGATAACTATATTTAATCTACTTTCAATGTCAAAACAATCTAATACCATAGCTTTTTAAAATTACCAATTAATTGATTCTTATCAATTTTTTAATAGGTTATTAATATACTTTTAAAGGTAATTTACAGTTAATTATTTAAAACCATCTGCGATTCTATTTTGCCAATTAAATAATCTAATCTAATATTTTGCATACACACATATATACAAATACGATAATTTGATACTCTAAGTTTTTAATCCTTTAATCAGTTCAGCTACCTACATTAAGTTTTCTACAATAATTAATCTACAATTATAATTTTAATTAATATATTGTTAAAATAATTAAAACAACCCACTTTTAATTTACTTCCTTCCTCACCTTAATTTCTAACATAATTTTTTTTTTTTTTTTTTACATTTAAATTTCAGAAATTTAAATTTTTTGTGATTTTGAATTTTTACGTTTAGAACTTCGGATTTTTTCTTTAGTTCTATTGCGATAGCGAAATTTAATACTGTAAAAAAAAAAATAAACATAAATTCAAAAGTAATTACATAGCTGTCGGTCATCTGAAATCTAATACTAAACAAACAAAATGAAAAATAAAATAAAAAATACAGAGAGAATAAAATAATAAAAAAAAAAATTGCTGAACATCACATCTTTTTAGCTTAATTCAAATCTTTGCGCGTTTTAAACGATTTTCTATGTCACTTTTTTTCATTTTCTTTTGTTAATCATTTTTTTTTCCTAGTTATTGCTTCTATCTTTGTTTCTTAGTTTCTTAGTAATTTTTACAAAATTAAAAAAATTGCATAAAAAAAAAATTAATTTAATTTTTTTTTAATTTCGTAATGGTTAGTATTCACTTATTTTTTTTTATCTATGCATGGAAGCTTTAACTTATCCAATCTAGAATCGCATTCTAGCAGCTCAAATCATAGAGAATTCAAAACCTTACAATGAGAAAAAAATTTAAAATAATAAAAAATATAAATTCAGCAGGGTTAAATAAAAATAGCAACTATAGGGTAACCAATTAGTATAGGTTTTGGATAATGGAAGTCAAATTGTATTGTAGACCGCTTAAATGGTTCATTTGAATGAATATACAAATTGGTATCACATATTTAATTTATATAATTAGACTAATATTAAAGAAAATTGGTTTAAGATGCCTCATACGGAAGCATATTTAAAACGGAGTTGTATTCTAGCCATTTAAACTGTGTTAGAATACAATTTTTTGATCATTTAAAAACGCTTTGATGTCTTGAATAGTTTGAAATTTTCTTAATAAAAAATAAATGATAAAAAAAATCACGGTTACTTATAATGGACTGGTTTCAATTGTTTTAAACATGGTGATACAGCGTTAACTGGTAATAGGTACAAAAAAATAGGATCTATAGAAATATCACAGTACAGAACAGCAATCCAGTACCAATAAACATTGAATTTTAAAAACCTAAAATTGATATAAATAAAATATCGACCCATTTTCTCTTGGACCGACTATGTGTGATCGTGTGAAAATATCGCTAAGCTTCAATGATATTTTCACACGAAAAATTAAACAGAGAAAAAAAACAGAGAAAATATAACGTCCCGGCCATATGACTTATACAACAGGGATGGGATGAAAATTTAAAGAAAAAACCTATTTTTTAAAACTAGCTGTAATTATACGAGCCTAGGACTCACACAACATTTTAACAATATATTTTTAAATTCATTTCCGTTCAATTAAAATTTTAAACGAATTAAGACGTGTATTATGAACGTAAAATGAATTACAGTTAAATCTGTAAAATAAATTCAGGAATTGGAAGATGAAAAATTGTTTTTTATGAGATCATTGTATTCTTTTTAGAGTACGTATGTACATATATATGTATATATACTAATCTTCTAGAATCTAGATGGTACATATGTATGTACTAGAAAAACAAAATCACCTAACACGAACAAAAAGAAACAAAAAAAAAACATTTCACCATCAACCAAAGAAAATGGAATCATAGAATTTACAAATAAAAAAAATATAAGAATAATCAAAAATAAGACAAAAAAAAACAGAAAACAAAAAATTTCCATATGCAAATTACTTTTTTTTCGTTTTTTACGCTGATGTCTGTTTGTTTTCAGAATTTTGGTTCCAAAAAAAAGCAAAAATTTCAATTTTTTTCTTTATCGCTCATATCATAACGTATATATGTACATGATTTTAAACACATTAATAATCAGTATTGCCAGATAGGAAAATATTTTTGAGTATCACCCAGAATATGGGATGGGGTGTAATGGTTAAGCCATTGATTAGGTTTATTTCTACCTTTTGTTTGCTGTTTCAGTGGAAAATACTGTACAGAAACTTGTGTAATCAAAATTTATTATTTATTTCCAATAGGAGTTAAATGACCAAAGACAAGAAAAAATAGGTACTGGTTTTCGGTTTATATAACTCATCACTAACGAATTAATTAATACATACTTAATCCTATATCTATCAACTAGAGTATTTGAAACTAAATTTCACATAGTTTTTTTTTTTATTTTCGTTATGTCTATTTTGCTTATAGCTTAGAACTAAGTACACCCAACAAATTTTTATGTAGTAGGGGGGAATAACACTTTTACTTTTAAAATCATCCTAACAAGTTTTTATTAAAATTTATTTCGAATTTAACTAAAACAAATTAAACTCTTTCTCGATAAATTGAATATCAATTGATCTTAATTTGTGTATTTCTTTATTATTAAAAATTTGTATTTCGTGTAGGCGGACTAATTTACTATGTTATTGTCTATAATATTATTAGTAATACTAAATTCGATCTGGCAATACTAATTGATTATAATTTTCTATATTCATGCACACATTCTTCTATATCTACATATATATTTTATATGCATATATTTATTTTGAAAACCACCTTCAAAGCAATATTATAATCAACACAAACCGTTACTGATTTTTTTTTTATACATTTTTTTCTGATTATTATGAATGCATGTTAATATGAACCTCAAATTACCCTGTAGATATATATATATACATTTAAATTTATATATCTATTATGCATATGGAATTTCTTGTATAATAATAAATGTGATCATAAATTTCCATATACAAAAGTGTTCATATATAAAATATTTCATACAAATATCGGAATATATAAATAAAATGTATATAAGAGATTTAAAAGTTCGGTTGTGTTAATTAAAGGTTAATAATAAGCCAACCAAGCTAGCCAGTAACATTCATTCATACAAAGTAATTTAAGGTATAATAATATTGCTGATGATGATAACAATGATTGATTATGATGATAAATATAATATATATCATCAACGTGTATAGCATCATTCTCAACTCTTCACATTTCATTCATTACGGTATGTTTTGGGCTTGTTTTAAAAATATAATGATGAATCGTTGAGAAACGAAAATTAATGTACAGGAAATATCTAATATTCAAAATAAAAAAAAAATAATATTAATAATAATGTAAAAAGATAAAAAGAATGAAATATTACATAAAAGTTAGAATAGGATAGATATATTAACATCCAACATGATTTAAATATATTGCGAATAATAATAACTGTATTAAAAATTCACCCACAACAATATGGTGAATGTGTGTTGCAAATTTTTGTACTATGTTTTTGTTGTTTTCTTGTTGTTTATTTTTTTATATATATAATTTATTTTAATAAATAAAATGGTCAAAAGACTTTTCAGTAAATAATTAAGTGATAGGGTGAGGAACATTTATAATTTTTTTTTTTTTTATTATTACTCGGAACATAAATTTGATCATTTCCTCCTACATAGATAGATACTCTTTTAAATAGGTATAAGAGTTTCTCCAAATTCAGTTAAATTTTAATGCACATATTATGCAAATTAGTGAAATTTAATTACAGGTGTAGTTATTGTTGAATTTAGTTGTATAAAGGATAACCACGAAATTTGTTGTTGTTTTTTTCATTGTTTTGCATTTCTTTTGTTTTTATTAAAAAAGAGAGAATTTCGGTATAGAATATAATAATTTTTCGATATACATAATAATATAATTTAAAATTTATTGACCATGGAATTGAAGTGTACATAACCAATTTTTTGTTTAACTCCTCTTAGGCCTTTATCGTATTTTATTTTTGAGTAAATAAATAGTATGTATTAAATGAATTTATATAAAATGGCTTTACATATTCGAACAATTGTATTAGAATCAAATTAACTTGTTGACTAAGTTTAATCATCAATAAGAAAGTATATTTTATACAATCTTAGTCGATAGCCCTGGCAGCTAGTGCTTGTATAAATCACTATGTAACTGTTGCGTACAATTTAAATTATATTCAATAAAAAATAACAATAACCATAGTTAATATATATTGTACAAAATTTAAACAAATTTACAATGTATTAGTACTACCTCTATTGTATTATAGCTCTATTGGCCCACTTTGGGATGATTACTATCTATAAAAACTATGATTTTATCTCAATTCTATGTGTTAGACTTATGGAAAAAATTAGAGAAAAAAAATGGGAAATCATTATGACAGTATTGCAACACATAGTTATTTAAACAAGACCGGACAGACATTTTTGCAATAGAATAGTAGTCAGTAGGAAGCTTCAGAAAGTATATTTTGTATAATAGGAATAGTTATTGTTATTTAAAGGGAAAAAGATGTTACTATATAAAAGAAATCAGTAATTTAAATGAATTCAATGAAATCATATACATTGTCTTGTTATAAGATAAAAAAAGTTAAGTCTAAAATTGTTGTTTGTCGAATCTAATTAATTATCTAAATAATTTTTATCAACTTTATTTCAATCTACAAGTATGCATATATGTACTTCTAAAACAAAAAGTAAGACAATTTCAGTTCAAAACAAAATTGAAATTAACAAAGCTATAGTCAACCTTGATGGTGTAGTGTTTATGTTTTCTGACTACTAATCAAAAGAATCGAATCCAGGACATGGATATTTAATTGAACTTTTCTTTCATTATTCACAAAATATTAGAATTTTATAAAAAATGTTGACAGTAAAAATTAGTAATAATTTAAGTAAAATGGAATTATGATATTCAAAAACGTCTAGTTCCTAACAATCATCATCACTGTGTTGCAACTCCATCAGTAGAGCATATTATAGAGTATAATTAGTCCTAACAATATTAGTAGTTTTCCACATTTAATGGTAAACATCAGAAACATAATGTAGTACAAATTGCAATACCGTACTTAAGGTACGAAAAGTTAATTTATTTATTTATTTTATTTATAAATTTATTTTACAAATTTTTATTAAAGCTATTTCAATACAATGAAAAAATCAATTTGCATTTACTCCTCCTATGTTTGTTAAAAAGTATTGCTCATTTTAAGTAGTTTATATTTTAACATAACAGTGTTATACGTACGATACTTCAAAGTATAAGTAATTTAGTACTTATTTAATCGTGATTATCCGTAAGTATGCATGTCCACAATTTCTTACGAAAACATCAAAACGAAAGCGACTTAAACTTAAGTCATGTAACGGTTATTGTATATCAAATGCATTTAGCTAAAAAACAACTAACTATCAACTGAATTTTATTTATACGATACCACACATAAAAATGATTCAGTTTTAGTTTTATGGACACTACTGCCAAATAAAAAATGCATGTAAAGAGTATATCTACGGCTTTTATGGCAAAAATTCTGAATCTACAAATCCATATTACTACGACAATGTTTACTGTGACAATGTTTTTGGAGTATTTTATTTTATCAAATTACTGGCTTGTTAACTCAATAAAATGGGGAAAATTACTGCTACTGTCAGGAGTTAAGCCTTCTTAAATAATCTAATTTCATTTTATTTAATTAAGTACCAAACTATTTCAACTAATTTTGGTCATTTATTTTATCCCAATGATAAAGGCTATATTGAGCCAGGTCGAAAAATGCATTAAACATTTTTTTTCTTCGTCGAGAATCGAACCTGCGACTTAAATCTTGTTGCTTGATTACTTACTTGATTAAAATGACTATACATCACTAGTGTGAATTCACTACTGTATAGTTTAAATTTTATTTGTATATATATATAAGAAAAAAAATATATTAAAATCTACATAAAAAAAAAGAAAAGATCTTTAACTCAAATACAGAAATAGAGATTGCAGTAAAATTATAAGTTTTAAACGTATTATAAGATGGTTTTTTATAGTGGTGACTTAAATATTAATGGGTATGCAACTGATATGTCAAATTAATGACTTAGACGGTAAAAAAATTTTTTTTTTCGATTTTGGAATTAATTTTGTTTTGTCCTGACACCACAACAAAACAATGGATCTACAAAATAATGTATAAACCAATTAATAATGAAAAAAAATCAATCTACATAAAAATATTGCTGCAATGAAAGGAATTCTCAATTTTAATTTCAATATGCACAACTGAATTTACTAATTTACAACAACAACACTGCTGTCAACTGAAAATGTAGTTACCAATAATTGTTTTTAGATATTGTTAATTTTTAACTAAACTTTTAAATTAATTTTTTGATTAAACCCTCGTTTTGCATAATACTAATTTTATACGTTTTGGACCTTATACGGTTTTTAACATCAAAATTTTGTTCAAAAAGACAAATTTTGAATTTTACACGCATTTATTTTTACTTAATTCTAATTCAATCTTCAATTTTAAGTCAATATGATGAGGCCTACAAGGATATGACTAAAAATAAATCAGAATTATTGTTGATTATGGATTTTATGATTAAGTCTCACCGAAATGAAGTAAATGCTAATAAACTGTTAATAAACTACTAATAAACTGTTAATAAACTACTAATAAACTATCAAAATAGAGTCTAATGAAATAATATTATCCAGTGATGAAAGTGCAATATTAGTGCTTTTTCGGAAATGCATACCACACTACAATTTTTAATTTAAAACTACAAAAAAAATTGCGTATACTTCATAATATGCCCAGACTGCTGCTGGACTGATAATTTTCTAAGGATTAATTAATTTATTATTATTTTTTAATGTACTATTATTACATATATTGAAACTTAGGTAAATCATTTTTCAATACCAGCCATTTTGTTTCACAATCTGACATTAACTATAAATTTGTAAGTAAAGTTTTAATAACTGCATAATTGTGTAAAAATTGTGGAGGTTTAAATTCTAGTTTTACTTTTCGAACACATTGCCAATCCTACTTTTGCAGCTTTCGCTTTTACGAACACTATGCTTTTGCAGTTAATGCAATTTAAAAAAAAAAACAACTTAGTTCAAACTAAGTGAAAAATGATGAATTTCCGAAAAAGCCCTTACATAAATCCGTAAACATTGTCGTTAACAGTGATAGTTATGAGCTTAGACTAATTTCATTAAATTTATTAAACAACATGATTTACAGTTAAAACTAAAAATAATCTTAAAAACATCTTTTATACCCATATACATGAATTTATAAAAGTTTATAACTACATAAATTCATTTAACTAAAAATTTTACAATTTATTTTTGAAGGATTTTCTTAACAATACATCCACAGACCATCCTTAATATTGATAACAATAATATTAAATCTGTTAATATAATGAGCTCCTAGTTACAAAATCCTTAAATCTACTTTTTGAAATAATTCCTATTTTCCACATATTAACATTTTTTCTATCAACTAATAACTAACTATGATGATACATCCTACTGAAATCAGAAAAACAAACAAGCAAAAAAAATTATATTATTTCAAATTCCTTTCAGAATCTTTCTTATCTAAAATAGCTCAAATCAACAACAAAAAAAATAACAAAGAAAAAAAAATGAAAAAACGTTTAAACAGAATCCAAAGTACGAAGAAAAATAATACAAAGAAAAAAAAAAAAACGTTGTAAACCAAATAAGTCACAATAAAACAACAATGTTATAACAGTGTGGTAGGGTGGTGGTGGTGGTGTATTATACATGATATAAAACAGGAAATAATAATACGATACTGTGATAAATTGATCTCTGCAACATGTTGAGAAAAAACAAAATAATAACAAGAACAATAACAATCAGAACAAAAGAAAAATAATAGTCGTAGAGATAAAATAAAATGAGAACTGAAAAAAGATATGTACGTAAAACACAATCAAATGAGGGAAAATTTGTAAAAAAAAAAAAAATTAAATAAAAAACAAAAAACAGAACAAAAAAAAAATTAAATAAAAATTCTGCGGGTTCTATAAAATATTCAGTTTGATTTGTTCAAAAAATGATATGATATAATTTGTTATAGGGGTGCATTTTATAGTTTTTTCGGTTCGTTTCAAAATTTAATTTTTTTTTTTGTTTTTGTTATTATTTTTTATTTTTATATATTAAAATCAGTCACTTAGTGTTATCTGGGACATTTTTAATATTAAAAAAGTTCTATACTATACTACATCATACTTATACAGACTTTAAAGAGTGATAACAGATTCTTGAAACAGTCAAATTTTAAATTATAATTCTATTTTTTTTTAATAATACTTTAATTGATAATACATATAGTCGATAATTTTTGCAAATCACTATTGTGTATAATTTCAATTATATTCAATAAAAAATAATAATACATTCATCATATGTACAAACTATATGTAATTCGAATACAAAACTAGAGCCTCAAAAGAGCTACAAAAAAATAAGATTTCTGAACTTGCAACAACATTTTTTTGTATAATCACTCCTTTTACTTCCTCTTAGACTATAATGAATTAATGAAAATACAATTGAAATGATCCTCCATAAAATTTATATGTCTTTTAATATTCTGTTCACACTACGCTCTATAACATTTTATCAGAGATTAACTAATTATGCAAGGTGTTATAATTAGATATTTTGTATGTAAATGAAGCTATCAAGTACAACTTGTTTCCGGGAAAGCACGAAAAATTATAGGATTACCTTTGAAAAGTAGTTAGATTTTTTTAATAACCCTAGCCGAAAAATATTGCCTATGGCAAATTGATGTGAAATAATTTTATTATTTATCTTTATAAACAAAAAAGGATAGAAATAAAAATTTAAATTTTCACTTTTCTATTATAAAGCAAAAACAAATATTTACATATAGATTTAAACGTCAAATTAAAACTACATAGTTATTTCTAATGTGAACGCCTATTTTTATAACGAGTTATCCGAGCTTGATAACATGTTATACATTGGTAGTGTGAATAGCATATATAAGGTACCTAGATGCGAATGTAAGAGCCGCTTTCTTATAATATAGACTTCACCATTTGGATATAGAATTCCGAAAACAATACGAACTACCCAGTATACAAATGTGTGTAACGTTCTGGTTGTTAAATCAGACATTCTTTCTTTCCAACTCATATGCTTAATTTGTATTAGTAATTATCACAATAACAATCACATACCGACTATTGTTATTTGGGAACAGATACCTACTCGTTCACATAAAAATAAATCTAAATTTAAGATACTTTGATAGTGAAAGAGTTAATGAATGTGAAAATATGAATATTAAATTATTTTGTAGTAGGCTACAAATAAAAAATATGTAGTTTTTTGTTGAATAATTTTTAATAATTGATTCAGTGTACATATATATATATATATATATATATATATATATATTTTAAACAGCAATAACGAACTAAAAACATGTTGCTATTGATTAAAACTATTCGATGAATTTCCAAAAGAAAACAAATCTTAAAAAATTCAAATTGTGGAATATGTAAAAATTAATTTCTTATTAGGATCAAATTTTTAAATTTATGTATCTAAGGTAATTATTGTATAAAATGGTTATGATAACCAAATGAATAAATAAAAATAAAATAAAATAATAATTACCACCCACCCATTCTCTAACCATTTTGAATAAAAAATTACAACTGATGTTCGCCGAACATTTTCGGCGAACGTGTTATTTCAAAATGAAAATGTTCGGCGAACATGTTTGTTCGTTTATTGGGTCCTTTAATTATTGTCAAGAACATATTAAATCATGAGCTTGTGCTTTATGACCAAATGGAGTATTTACGTAATTGCTAAAATGAAAATTTTGTTGTTTTTATGTGTTAATATTTTTAGATATTAACGTAATCTCATATATGTATATAATTTTGTATGTATACATTGTCACGATAAGTGTTATAGGAATAATGTTTTTCCACCTTTCATGTTTATAAAGCAAATATGAACAATTTTATTATTCTTAACACTTATAACATTCAAGTCAATTTCTTATTTTTCTTGTATCAATTTGTATGATATGACATCTATATATTTTTAATATTTCTTGTATGTATGTAATTAAATTTTTCATACCTGCAAATTTTAAAAATTGAAATATCGAATTTTTAAACATTGTTCAGAATTTTCAAAAAAGGTTTTCAACTTCAGTTATATAAGTAGGTTGTAGCTGTAGCAGTTTTTTCTACTCAATACATTGTACAATATCTGACTCAATTTATTTTACTATTACTATATATTATCTAAATGACAATATAAGGCCCAGTAAATGTATTAACATATAAGAGAGGACACAGTAACTTAATACGATTGTACATGGTTTGATACCATATGCTCTGGATAGTAAGAAATTCACTAAATTTACAGAAATATTCAATTACGTGTAGGGACTCATAACTATATAATTCAGTGACCACCTTTTATTTATACATCTATGATTTTATCTTGCTTTTAATTATTTCACAATTTTATTTCTCATTTATTTTATTTTTTGAACAAAATGAAACAAAAAACTTTTTTCGTTTATGACTAAACCCATAACTTATGTGTATAACTATGACTAGATTTTCTGCTAATGTATTAATGCTAATGTATGCTAATGTATCTGCTAATAATATTAGTGTTAAATACACAATAATGAATTTGCCAAATTAAGATCTTTTTAATTGGCATCTATACTTTAGATTATTTCATATTTAGATTTAGTTTTTGGTGATATTGCATCGACTAACTGTAAAATGTAATTAAGAATCATTATATTTAATTTGTAAATTGAAAAAAGTTCCGTTAAAATATCTGAACCATTTCACAAACGATTTTCATTATAATTCTTTTAAATGATAGCTATATTTAAAAGGAGACGTAGCGAAACTAAATATCGCCAAAATTACATTGAAACTAATTTTTTTTATCGAAGTTCTTATCTAATATAAAACAATAAAAAAAATTATATACTTAATATTATATACCAATTATATACCAAGAATAAATTGAAATTATGGAAAACAATTGATAATCAAATTGAACATAATTTTATTTATGAAATTTGGAATGACTAAGCTTTTGCGGTAGATATGACTTTAATTTAATTAATTATTTTCGTTTTATTTACTTATATAAAAAAAAAATTGATTGTTCGTACCGATTTTCATCACGAATTTATTTATTAAGTATATTTGTTTTCGTTTTTGTTTTTGTACTATACATAAACAGTTATAGGAATTAACTAATTTAAAAGCTGAAAGCCTGTGCGCAGCTAGTGTTTATAAAATTGGTTTTTGTGGTCAATTCAATATAATAATAACTATAGTTTAATTTAGTCTAAACAATTAAGAACTAAGAACAAAATATAAATAAACTTGCGAAATGGTCTTTGAATAGAAATAAAGGTTATTTTTATTAACAAAAAATCCACAATACAATAATTACAAGCAATAATGACATCCAAAATAAATCTATTGTGAGAGAAAGCTTTTTGGAAAATCAGCAAAATAGTTGGGAGAATGTAAAAATTAAATTAAAAAAAATTTTAACAAAATTGAAAAAAGTCGGTAGTTCCTGATTTATATCAAGAACTGTAGTGCCACTACTATAATTGCTCATAAGACTGTGCGATGTAAATTCCTCAATAGTGGAAGCATTTTTGAGTTTTTTTGCTTGAATTTTTTGGCTATTTATATTGTAGATGGTGAAAAAACCCTTTACCGAAAAACTGAAGTTACGTAAATATTTTGTTTTGAATTTTACTGCAACAACAGTAGAAAAAATGTGTTAAAAAACCAATTCAGCTACAAATTAAGTTCAATATTTTCTATAAAATCTATTTTACAAAATTTTCTGCTCCTAAAAGAAAAAATGTATATGTAAATATTCAATTTTGTGCATCTCCAAAACTACAACTTAACCATAACGCTGATAATTTAAGCCTAAAACTTAATTTAATTTATTTAAAAAATCAAAAAGATTATTTTTATAGGCCTCTTTACTTGCAAGCATTCATAACAAAAGAGATTCACAAAACTCTTCCGGTAATTAAAAATAAATACTTGTGAAAAGAATTTTTCTTAAAATAATTTTAATATACATAAATTCTGAGAAACAATTGATTTTCCACAAAATTAGGGAATCAATAATCTAAAATTAGAAAGAACCCTATGTATCTCTTCATTTCATGGAAAAAATCTCTATTAGGATTTTATATTTTATTTTAAGTCTATTTAATTTCTTTTTGTCTTTTTGTCTTTTGTTGGTAATTTCAAAATTATTAGAAAAATATAGAACATTAGACAAGGAGGACCTGTAATTGATGGGACCAAAATAAAAATGAAGTGAGATAATTAATGAAAATGTCATTGTTTTTTGCTTTTTTTGCTTTTATTTTTTTGTTTTGGTATCCCACTAATTACAAGAAAAATTTTTAAAATAAAGAAAACTATATTTTATGAATGGGAATTTTATATTTTGTTTTTATTTTTTTATTTTTCTAAATTACGAAATTCTTCCATTTTTATTCAAGGCATCTGAATTAAGTGGAAAATCCATTATGGAACATGTGTGACACACTAATCAATTGAATGGAAATGGATAAATGTTATCATATGAAGGCAAATTTAGTTCCATTTCAATTATTTAGTCAATATACAAAGAATTCAATAGAGACAAGAAAAAGTCGTATTGTGGGATTTGTCATGACTTTTCACAGAACTGCTAGTGTTTTAATTCCGTTGTCGTGGCAATTAAAATAGGGAAAGGACAGATAAAATAATATATATAAAATATTAAAATAGGGATAACAGAAATAAAAATTAAAAAAATGTTCAAAATTTTAAAAACATATGAGATGTATTGTTCATCTAATAAAATGGCATCGCAGCTCACACAAACAAATCAATATATAATAACTATAAACAATTTTCCTCTTCTTTTCTATGTTTTAGTAATGGTCTCTAATAAATTTGCTTTATTTTATTTTATTTTTTTTCTATGTTTTAATGGCTTTTAGTGGACTTTTAATGGCTTAATAAGTCTTCGTTATTTCTTTTCTGTATTAATACAGTCCAGTAAAATTATTAATCTTAAATTTTTTTAAGAAAAATTTAAATAATTAAACAATTTTCTAGAAATAATGGAGTAACTTCATAATTTGATAGAAAAATTAATTTTAAGTTTATCTTGAATTGAGTTTATTTAAATTTAAATAATTAAAAGAATAATTTTAGCCGAAGTTGGCCTGGGTTCACTGATAAATAAGTAAAATAAATTATTAGCCTAACAATTATTGCATTTAAATTTTAATACAATGACTGTCATTAGCAGAATCTGACATATGTATAGTTATAGTTAAGTAGATACTAATAGCTTCTATACACTTAGTCAAAAAGATTCATAGTGATATCACATGGTCTCTCAAATAATTTGTGATTTTTATAAAGCGATAGAAGCAATTAATTTTACTATTGGTAAGATCAAATCACACATATTGAAAATATAAAAATGATATATATGATACTATCGCAATTAATTAATTATATTATTAAAAAAAGATATATATATATATATTCCTAATTGATTAGTTTTTACTTAGGTTTATAATTCTAAATTCTAAAGTGAAATCTAGTCATTTACAAATCGTAATGTATATTAAGTTAATACAAATTACTTAATATATATTATAATTTGTAAATGACATGATTTCACATTATAATCAAAAATTATAAACCTAAGCAAAAACTAAAACCAAATATTTACTTAATAACATAGTTTAACAGCTGAACAGAATACAACCCTAAGCAGTAGTAGGAGAAAAATGTTTAAAACTAAAAAAATATCACTTAACAATTAAAACAATAAATTATCACAAACATTCAAAACATGCAGTACTTATAAAACAATAATACATCACAAATAAATCACATACGACTGTATATTATTAATTTTCTACAACCAAAAAAAATTTGTTGGACAAGGGAACAAATTTAAGAAAATTTGTGTAGAGAAAATATCCAATAAAAAAAAAAAGTTAATTTTTAAACTTACAAGTCGATTATCCTTAACATTTTTAGCACTTAATGGTCCCAACCACTGATGTAATCCAATATAACGTTTTTGTACCATTTTTAAAGCTGGTGCTCCTTGGGCATATGGACCGCCCAATAAGGCGGCTGTTTCTAGTACTACCATTTTGTATTCTTTTTTTTTACTATTTATTTAATTTTTAAATTACTAATATTTTAATTTAATTCTTTCTTATAATTATTATAAATAATTTTTATAAAATTAAATTTTGTATTTTAATAATAGGTATGTATATATATATATATAATTGTTTTTTCTATAAATTCAGAAAAAACAATAACAACAAAACATAAATTGCTATTTTAATTAATTTATTTTGGATTTAAATTTAATATTGAGAAATTCTTTAAAAATAATATATATATAACTATAGATATTTATTTATTAATTATAGAAAATTAAAAAATTATATTTTATTTTTAATTAATTTATTTTTTTTTTTGCAATTTTAATTAATTATTTTTTTATTTTTTTAATATTTTGGATAATAGTGTTTTTTTTTTAAAGCACAATTCAATATATGAAAGCGGCGTTTTTTGTTTAATATATATACTTTACAAATTGCAATGTATATATATATACGTATATCTTTATGTATATATATATATATAAATAGGCAATTAAATTTATTCAGTAGATAAATTTTTATTATTTTATTTAATTTATTTAATATTATTTTGTAGCTGGTATTTTTTGGTAGTAATTTTATAATAATTTTGTTAATAATTTGTAGAATTTTTTCATGTAAATAATTTTTGCAATTTCTTTAATATGGTTAAATACACAAGAATATCTGAATATATTATTCCTTTATTATTTATTTTAAATATTGTGTTTATATAAGTAGATTTTAATTATATAAAAAACAAAATAATTTTTTTTTTTGTAATACTATCACAGCACATATAAAGGAATTTATTTATTTATTAATTTTGTGATTTGAATAATATAAATTTGAACGAAAAAACGTATTATGTATTTTTGATTAATTTAATATCTTTCAATATGTTAAATAATTTATTTTTGCTTTAGTTAAATAATAATAATTTATATTGAACATATGAAATTTGAAAATTATATTTTTTTATTTTTGAATTTTTATTGCACACACATTAATACATGATCCCTGTTTTATTTATTTATTTTTAATATTTTTAAATTATATTTATTAAATTAATGATATTTTTTTTTTATTATTTATTTATGTCATTAATTTGTTTTTTGTTGTTTAATTAGTGATTTATTTATTTTATTACTGATATTATATTTTTTATAGTTATTTATTAATTTACTGTTAGATACTTTTTTATTATTTATTTATTTAATAACTGATATTATACTTAATTATTTATTTATATATAATTCATTGATAATAATTGTTTTATAATAATTTTTTTTAAACGGAATTAGGAAATTCTGAAAATAATATCAGAGAAACATAAATATGAACAGCACTGTATTAATTTCGTACTTTATTAATATTTAATAATAATTTAGTACTGTTATTATTATTTAAATTTTATTAGAATAATATTTAATATTTATTTGTTTTGAATGGAGTTCTATGTCAAATAAAGATTTGAATCAAAATTTTGTTATTACAATTTAGATGGTAAATTTTGTAATATACGTTGTTTGATAATTTGATTTAAAAATTCACTTTCTTTAATTTTAAATTACTGTTTTAGAAATTGAATTGTTTTGTTTTGATTCGCTTGATTTTTTTATTTAAATATTTTTAAATATTTATTTTATATAATTTTGTTGTTTTTTTTTTCTTAATATTCGCTATTTTTTTTTTAATAGGAATTGATTTTTGAATATTTAATTGATTTTTAATAATTATTTTATAATATTAAAAATGAAATCCTTTTTTAAATTATAAAATTTAAATATTTGAAACACACTGTTAGACAGTTAAATCTCATATGATAATTGTGAATGAGTTCATTAGTAATAGAAACCTCCTTTATTTTTGTTGTTATTTTTGTTGTTTTTTATTGTTCTACTTTATTATTTCAATATATTATATTATTGTTACACATATATATATGTTTTCGGAAATATAATCATAAAAATGAAATATTTCTTGATCCTTCCTTTTTATTTTTCATATCTAATTTTAAAATTATTTAATTTTTCTTTTCTTATTATTTTTTTTTTTTTAGGTTTTTATTTTTCCCTTTTATATTTATTATTAATTTTTCTTTCTTTTCTACTTATGAAATATTTTATTTTTTTGTTTTGTTTTTGATTTTTGTTTTTTGCATATATTTATTGACATATACACTTAATAGATAATAAAACAAAAAATGATTCAATAATAATAATAATAAATATTAAAGGTTATAAATAATCAAAAAAAAAATAACGTATAATTTTTTTTTTTTTTAGTTTTATAATCGTTGATGTTTTATCGCGAATCTATCATACAATATAAACTTATACACTTCACGTTCAACTCTCTACTTTACTCCACTCCGGTAGAGACAAACAATATACAAAAAAAGACAAATCGATTGATAAAAGAAAACCTATAGATGTGTACCACCGTACCGACGACGACGACAACGACGAAATTAAAATAATAATTTTATTTTAGCTTTGTGCGATACAATCGCGCGAATTGATTTTATTTTATTACTTTTTCTGTTTTCTGTATTCGTTTTTTAATTTTTTTTTCTTTTTTTTTGATATATAAATAAATTAAACCAAAAAACACAAAATAAAAAAAATAAAAATAAATAAATGAATATCACACTCACAAAACTAAGTCATTAACAGGTAAGAAAATAATCAAAAAAAAAAAAAAAAACTGAAAATTGTCAGGTATTTTTATATATATGATGAATATTGTTCTGTTTTAAATATCATATCTCAGAATAATGATAATAAATATATATATAGTGTATTATAGGTAGTATATTAATATTGATGATAGTAATTTCTTTACAAATTTTGATACAATGTTATCGTTATATATCGTATAGTATAAAAATACAACATAAAATGTATTTTTTTTTTGCTAATTTCTATTTTTATTTGTGTAGTATTAAAAAAACCTTAATTTTTTATTATTTATATTTATGTCATTACATATGGGATATATTCATTATTTAAATATTATATGGATAGAGAATACAATATTACTTTTTACTTATTTATTTTTGTTTTGTATAAATTCTCTTCTTATAATCTTTTTTCAATTCTTACAAAAATTTGTTTTTAATTGTGCAATTCTGGAAGAAATAATTTGTTCTGTTTAAATTTTCTTATTTACTTCTTGAAATAAGTAAATTGTAATGATATTTTATTTTTATTCAAAATTACTGTCGTTTTGCTGATTTTGTTTTTCCTTTTTAATAATTTTTATTAGCACTATTACTATATTTTTTTAATAATTAATGAATTATTTTTTCATTTACATCTAAGTATTTACTTTCATATAACATATAAATTTATTAATTTTTGTTTATATATTATTTTAAATTAATATATTTCTTTTATTTATTTTTGATCTCTTAATTTTGCATTTCAAAATTTGATTTTTTTTTATATATTGGTTTTTATGATTTACTTTTAAATTTATTTGCCTTTGAATAAATCTTTTATATAAATATAAAAATTATTATAGGTATTAACTTTTGTAATTTTTATTGTTTGCTTTTTGATTAAATTCGTATTCAGAAACAGAATTTTTTGTTTTTATTTTCAAAATTAATAAACTGAATTAATATGAATTACGAATAGAAATTTTTATTTTTCTTTAAATATTTCTTAATTTTTTAATAATTTTAAACTTTTTTTTAATGAAATTTTATTAATTTAAATTTTGAAGTTTTTATGTTGTAATGCCTAATTAATATTTTCATATATGAAAATTTCAATTTAAAATATAATTACAATATTTATAAAGAGTAACAACACAACACGAACGATAATATTTATTTTTGTAATAATATTAATTTCAATACAAAAAACGAAAAACGAAAATCAAAATAAACCGAAAATAAGATTTTCCAATGTTTTCTGTTTTAAGCTTAAATTTTTTCTTTTCTCTGTTTGCAAATTAATATTATATTGTTTTTAAGCTTCTAGAATTAATAAAATTAATTAATTAATTTTTTGTTTTGATTTTTGCAATCAATTCACTGAATATAATAAATATTTTATTATTTTTACGAAATTCACACGGTATATTTTTGATAGAACGAAAAAATAACGAAAATTCTATTTACTTTTTTTTTGCTATTTTTTTTCTTTCTTTTTTTTCTAAAATTTTTTATATGGAATCAAATCGCCTGCGTCTATTATGAATGAAGTTCCATCGCGAACTAATTGGAGATTTCCTTATTGGAAAAAAATATTATTCATATCCATATCTTTTTTTCTTTTCGTTTTTTTTTTGTTTTTTATCATTTTCTTTTTTTTTTTTTTGCTTATTTTATATTCTTTCTTCATTTTTATTTCTTGTTATTTTTTGTAGTACTGATTTGTGCTGAATTTATTGAAATTATATTGCTAGCAACAAAATTCACATTAAATGCTTGTTTATATACATTGTTTTGAATCTAATACAGAGTGATTTATTTTACTTTCATATTATTTAATGATATCGCGTGTCGCGTTATCATAATCAATAAACTTGAAAATTTTCAAAGAGAAAATAAAATTGTTGCATTGTAGTATACTCAGTAAAGCAATATGAGATATAGATAGTATACTACATATTGTAAACACAATAGTTCTTTATTACTTGTGGTAATACTGTTGAATATTGAATACAGTTGAAATAACGGTAAATAGTAAATATACTAAAACTATATAATAAAGAATTGAATAAGTATTGATGTGGTTGATTAACCAAATGTGAATGTGTAATCACTACAATAACTGTGTATAGATAGATACACTACACTGTATACATTTTATTATTAAAAGGTTAAAGTTAGAAATGTTGCTGAATTATAAAATTGTTGATAAATAAATTTTATATAGAAAGAAAATGCATATAAGTAAAGTGTGGTGAATAAGATTTTATAACAGGAAAATTTATTCTTAAATTTTCTTTTAAATATTTTCAAAATTTGTTTATTTGAATTTTCAATATTATTTTTGAGAGTTATAAAATTATTTAAAACTAGAAAAATATAAAAATTTAAATTTAATTTAACTAAATAAATTATAAAAGTTAATAATAATAATTTAATTAAGTATACCTATACTAATAATAGAACTTAATGTTTTTTAAATTTGTATTATTATATTTAATATGTACAAAATATATATATTATTTTTAATAGTTATAATATAATCGTTCTGGCATATAACTTGACTCATCTATGTACATAAATTATTGTTAAAAATCTACTTAAAAATAGGAATTGGTTTTAAAAATTTAATTATCGATATTTGTAATATCCGTTATTGATATCAATTTTAATAATAAACGTTGTAATATGATTGGCGCATTTTTCACACTCTAATTTTTAATACATTTAAAATAAGATTGAGCCTAACCAACAATGAATGGACAAAATGTTGCTAGTTTTGAAGGCAGCATGTGCCGATTTCTAAACAATATTATAGTTATTATAAAGCAGGATTATATGCGTCATATATCTATAAGATATTATGTATATATACGTTAAGCTATAAGTATTAATACATATGAAATGTTTAGTTGATTTTTGAACAACAGTTACAACATTCTGAATTTTTAAATGATTATTCGTTAAGCTGGATTATAGTACCCATACCCAAAAATTTTGGAAAAACAATTAAACTGAGTTTTTAAATAATCATTCGTTAAGCTTGATTATAGTATACCGATATCCAAACGCAAACCAAACACAAAAGACCGGTTTCATCTTTCAAAAAAACAAATTCAAAACATAAGTTTGCCAAAGGGTTTTAAGATTTAATTTTAAATACATTATATAAGAATTACACATTATTTAATTAAAGTCGATATGCCAGTGCTAGTTACTAGTGGTTGTAAGTAACTCTATTGTAATTAAATTATATTCAATAAATAATAATAATAATTAATAATAATAACAAATTAAATCATAAATGAATTATAATTTTACAATATTTAAAAACAACACTGACAAAATTATTTTTCTGAACATTCAGAAAAGTAATGAAAATTTATCAGCAACATTTTTAAAATAGTATATCTGATTTTTTCTAGTAACATATTTTGTAGAAATTTTCATGAAAATCTCTTTTATATAATTTTCTTCTCTAATATTTAATTTTTATTCTTCTCTCTCACTCACTCTTTTTTTTATAATTCCAATTAAGTAACGAATTACGACGAATATATATTTTATTATTGTTGTTCTATTATATAAAATGCAACAGATACAAAACACTTAACAAAAATAAAAATGTATTTGTTTTGTTGTTATAATATATATATATAAATATGATCTACTTTGAAAGTTTTTTATTCAACACGCCTGAAAACACCACAAAATTTCTATTTTGGCAATATGTCTTCAATATCAAAAAATAAACATACACACATACACTCATATTATATTTGTTATCCTTTTTGTATTTTTTTA
The DNA here is from genome assembly GCA_963942445.1 of Argyra leucocephala. Classification (NCBI taxonomy): domain Eukaryota; kingdom Metazoa; phylum Arthropoda; class Insecta; order Diptera; family Dolichopodidae; genus Argyra; species Argyra leucocephala. Next base: position 156,276,116 of record OZ012677.1, on the reverse strand, counting down.
TTTTTCGTATTTTCTTCATTGCTTTGCTGTTCATGCAAGTTTAATAATTTCATAAATATTTTATCATTTTAATAAACAAAAACAAAAACAATAAAATATAAAGAGTGTATAAAAATATATATAGATGAGAAATAATTAGCTTTGTAGAGAATTTCCATTTCTTTTGTGTAGACTTGTTTTATTGCGCAACTCAAAAACAAAAATTATACATGCATTCATATAAGAAATTTTCCGACGATTCATATTTATAAAAACAACAACAATAACACAAACGAAATATAATAATTGAAATTTTTAAAGGGGAAATTAAAAACGAAAATTTTACAATTTCGTTAAAACGACATTTTTTGCTGATACAATTGCATGTAGTCATATTGTGTTAGCTTAGCTAACAACAATTTACTGCAATATCTTAAAAAAAAAAATTGTTTTTTTTTTTCTTTTTTTGTTTTGTAACATTAATTCAGCAACTTTAGCAACATTTTATTGATGAGTTTTGTTTCGATTTTTTGTTTTTGTTTTATTTTTTTTCGAGTTTATTGACTCAACAAGTTGATTATCAACAAAAATATATCTATCTGTAAATTTGTAGTTGTATTATTATTGTATTGTTATTTTGAATCTGAATTTTATTATTAAAATATTATTCACAAAAATATTAAAAAGCGGCAAAGTGTTTGAATTTTGAATAATATTCATACAAACGAAATTTTTGTGTATGCGGCAATTTTTTTATTGACGCAACAATTTTTCATTTTCTTTTTGTTATTATTGTTTCATTTACTGTTGATAGAAAAGTTAACAAATTTCAAACATACATATCCAAACATCTATAATATTATATTATATCACAGTATAGTATGCCAGTGCCAAACTGCCAAGCCAGTATCATGGCCTTAAAATTATGAAAAGAGAAATTAGATGATTAATATTAAAGAGAATTAATATAAAGAGAAATACTAATAAAAAGAGATGAGGAAAACTAAATGAAAATATAACATCATACAAAATTACAAAGAAGAACCGCTGAGTGAGAAGTAAATGAAAATCTTGTTGTTGTCGTTTATACTTATTTTTTGTTTTGTTCTTTTTGTTTCCTCTAATATCAAAATTATTTGTGGTTCAGTAGACCGTGTAGCATTAACCAAAGGCAAAACGCACATAGAAGTCTTTGTATCTCTCTATACAGATAATAATCACACTTGTATTAAGTGATATTATGATGTAGTGTTGTAGTTAGCTCACTTCTTTTGATAGAAAAGCAGGTGAGGATAAAATAAAAAAAAAAAAAAATTTTAATTTTTCTTTTGGTGTTTTTTTTGTTGTTATTGTCGTGTTACTTAACTTGACTTGACTCATATTAGCTTGTCAGTTGAATGTTATTTTATGTATATGTATGTATATGTATGAATGTATGTTGTTTATAGTTGTTAGATAAGAGAAACATTTGATATTTTTAAGAAAAGAGTATGCAGTAGGCAAGTGTTGTGTTGTGTTTTAAAATTTAGATAGGTAAGGTAGAAAAGAAAATAAAGAGAATATAGAAATGGAAATTATAATTAAAGAAAGATAGTATGTAATATGTATATTGTATGTATACTGATGTAATATTGTGTGAAACAATGTCATACCTTTTAGTCAGAATATTGTTTTTTTTTTACTTGCTATTTTGTTGATTTAAATAAGTTGTAAAATTTTCTTAATAAATTTAGATTTCTTTTTTATTGCTTTTTATATTTTTGGTATTTATACATAAAATGTGGTTTTGTTAATAAACAGAGATAATGTTTGATTAGACATTTGTATGTCGTATTATTTTAGTTTTTAATACTTCCTTAAAAGCAAAATGTGCTTTTCTATTTTTGTTGTTTTGAATTTTCTTTTTATGTATCTTGTTATTTATTTTTAATTTTTTTTTTAAACTTTATTTAGAAATATTTTTAAACCAAAGATTTATATAGCTTTAATTGTTAGGATTGGTGAATTATAGATTGTTCTAAATGTAATTAAGTCTAAGATACAAAATGCTGAAGAAGATTTAATTCTTGTATAGAAATCAAAATATCACTATAGAAAGAAATTCAATATGTACCGTGCTTATAACTGAAACAAATCTAACCAAAATTGGACACAATGGCAGGCAATATTCAATTTAGATCAGTTCTAGAATTTACTGGATCTGTAAATTTAAACGAGTTGTACGAAAGTATATAATAAACACCGTGACATCGAAAATACAGTGAAAAATGTTTTGCTACGGTTTTAATACTGTATTGAAACATTGTTTAGGTAATAACCACGGCAATATATAAAAAAAATACAGAGTATATAATTTTTACATTTTTCATCATAAATTTGACTGCATAATCAAACGTTTTGTGTTTGAACAGGCTAATTTATTTTTTTTTAGTTTAAAAAGATTGTGTGAATTAAAAAATGAATTTAAATATTTTTGGTAATATTATTTTAAATAATATAATGAAGTATTTATAAATATAAAAAAAAAATTATGAATATAAATTTGTTGTACATTGTTTATGTTTCTTTTCTCACTGAATTATTTTTACCTATTGCATTTTATTGACATAATAAAATTGTTGGCAAAAACCATTTTTCACCAAAATTTTAACTTAAATGACTAAAATTTGCTTAAATGTACGCTTTTTGATATTTTTAGAAACACTGTTTGTAGTCAATTTTAAAAAATGTATACTCAAAATTAATTATTTTTTAAAGCAGTTTTGATCATAGTACATTGTAAATTTGACATTTCCACTACATTTTTAAAGTCACGGAAAAGTCAAAAATTTGAAGCAATTTATCGTGTTGAAAGCGATATAGAGTTTCACAAACAATCTTGTATAACAAAATCAAATATTAGATTCTTAGACTCTATTCTGTTGTAAACAAGAAGTTTTCAGAATTCAAAAATTAGGAAAACTCCCGAAATGGAAAGTAAAAAATAGCTGTGTTCTTTTCATCCGGTTCACGCGGTCTAGGTCAATACTTTAATATGAAATTACAATAACAACTCAAAGCCCAGATATTTGTCTGCTTTTTATACAGGTCTCAAATATTTAGTAATTATATTGAGAGTGGTGCTTGCGTAGTTTTACAATGGAAATTTTTGATAATTCAATTAACAGGTCTGCCAACTTAAGAAAACTATCCATATCATTAACCTACTTCGCTCTTTTGAATTTAATAAAACCTAGACCAATGCTTCAAGTATGAAAAGAACACAGATAATGTTTAAAAATAATTAAGAAATTATTGTTCAAGCGATACGATGTAGGTTAATTTAATATAACGAAATCAATTTATATATCTATTAATTTTCCTCACATCAATTCAGAATCGTATATAATATTAAGATTTTTGCTAATCAAAAAAATTTAAATTCAACTTGTCTTCATTAAAAATAAAAAATAAAAATTTTAATGCAAAATTTCAAAAACTAATTAGAATTCTACAGCAGCTTAGTTTAAAGTAATGATTTTGAAGAATTGAAACGTTTAAACAAGTTAATTAAATTCAGACGAAGTGACAACTCTACAGCTATTTATGGCTGTAACATTACAGAGGCATAAGTGGATTCATAAAAAAATTCAAGCACTTTGACGATTAGTCACAAGTACTAATAAAGGAAGTATGTAATTTTAAAAGTAAATGTTTACTAGTATTCATCCGCTCCTCAAAATTTAGGTACCTTTGAAAAAAAATGGCACCTACTCAATTTCATTATCAATTGTTTTCCATCATTTCAATTTATTCTTGGTCTATAATTTTTATATATAATACTAACTATTCATTTTGTTTATTGATTTATCTTAGACAACAACCGCATACGTAATAATTTATCAAAAAAAAAAAAAAACAAAACAAATTAAATTTAAATTTAATTCTGGCGAAAAAAAAACTCTATATTTTGGTCATTTGCGGCAATTTCATAAGTTAAAATTTTTCTATGTCAAAATATATTTGTATACTTGGCGTGAAATTTTTAATTGAAATTTTTAATTGAATGCTAAAAAATTTTTAAAAAATATTTGATATTACCACATCCCCTTTTCAAATATCTATCATTTAAAATATTAATAATTATTTTTTTATTTTTTTATTTATTTATTTCAGATAATATGGTTTTAAATAAATAAAAGTTTAAATTAAAATTATGCAATGTAATAAACAGTACAATATTAAACTGAAATATGTCAATCTCATCTATTTATATAAAATCATAAATTATCGAAGCTAGCTACATCCTAAATGTAAATCTAAGTAATAATGATATTGTCACTATAACTCCTCTCATGGGATATAAAACAAAATCTAACAAGTGATAAAAGAAAGGACAATTAGTAAAATAATGTTTTAAAAATAACTCTAAAAAACAGGAATTTATGTTTCAATTTACAGATTAAATAAAATGATTTATTGCTGAAAATAAATTCAACTTTTGATTGCTAAATTCATATGATATCTGAAAAACCAAATCAGAAGTATCTTCACATTTCTATATATACATTTAACATACGTCAGTGGTTGTAGAGAATATTTAATTATGATATGTAACCCATTCCTTACTAAATTGTATTTTTATTAATTCTATTGAATAATAAAAAAAAAATATCTTCTTCAACTAATAAAAGTTTTTCAGATATATTTCTACTCAGATATATTTAACGTAGTGTGACTAAAGTTCACTATATAGACTTCAAAGTTAATAAATATAAATAAAATGTGTACATATTTTTATTTCCAAGCAAATTATTATTATTGTTCTAAATTCAGTTGAGCAGAACTAAAATAAAAATATTATATTTTTATTCGTTTTTAATGTTGTAAAATATTAGAAGACGTCTAAGACATTAAACAGTGAACAAAAAAAAACCAGAAGTTATATTAACAATAATAATAATAATAAAAAAAAAATAATAATAATTTTTATTGCTACTGTTTTTGTTTTCTTCATTTTCATCCTAATAGACGATGACCATAATTTGATTTTTTATACGTCTATCCTAATAACAATAAAAAAAAATAAAAAACAATTTTCAAGTTTTCAATCAAAATTCACTTGTCATTAAAATCCTTCTAACTTCTAAATAACATCTTTCTTTCTTTACACGATATTATTGTACAAATTTACTTTGTTATTTTTTTTTTTTTTTGTTACTTATCCATAGCTAGGTACCTATATTGCTTCAGTAATTCATTAAATTGCATAACTAACTATAAAAAAAAACAAAAAAAGAGCAAATAAAAGTCAATTTCAAGAGACTCACAACAATCAACACTAGAAAAACAAAAACAAAGTTTTTTCTGCATTGTCAGTCCTTAATTATCCTTGACTTGTGTTGTAATAAAATACAATACATATATATATATATTATTATACTGAATAAAAAAAAAAACATTGATAGAACCTATTCTTTAATTTTTGTTTTTTGCCTTTTCAATGTTCTTTTAAATAAGTCACTCTTCATCATTATATCTAGATAGAATTTTCTTATGAAAATTTATCACATAATATCTTCAGATTTACAATATACATCTTCAGATTTGAGGTATTATTGTTTTCATATATATATATATATATTATTATTAAAGCAGAAAACAATATATAAAAAAAACACCAACAATTATTTTTTTATGAATAGAATCACTTCACACCTTTGCTAAAAAAAAAAATTATATATATATATATATAAAAACCCATAAAAACACCATCAAAACAGCAAAACTAAATAAAAAAAGAACAAAAAAAAAACGGAAATTTAAACATCAAAAGGTTGTCAAGGGCTGGCTTCACATAGTATAAAAAAAATGTCATTTTTAGACATGAAATGTTGTAAATCACCATAATTTTTATAATAATTTAGTTATAGTAGGCTTTTTTTTTTGTTTTGTAACTCGATGGTTACTTAATAATTATGTTGCACAATTTATAAGACTGGTTCTGGTATTTATTTAATTCTCATCTTAATTTGCGCTGAATCATCGTTATTTTGTGATACTAAGTAGTAACAGTAGTCGTTAAGGTTGTTTTTTTTTTTTGCTTTTTGTTTTTTAATCAATTCAGTGCCTTGAGGTTTTAGAATTTCTTTTTTTTTTTGGTTTTTTTTTTATTGTTTTTTTGATCGATCATCAGAATTTAATAAAAAAAAAAAAAAAAACGATCAGGTGTTAATTTTAGTTAAAAAAAATGTTAATGATTTGTCTTTAGTAAAATGACTTACTTTATTTTAACATTTTTTTAGAAGACAATCTTCATAGTTGGAAGATAAAAATTAATAGAAGAGATTTCAGTTAAAATTTAGAAATTTCAATTTCATGTGTGCAAAATCCGGAGTATCACCGATTCAAACAAAAACAGTACCCCGTTTGCAGTTCTGTGCTGCCGAATAATTAGTCGAATTGTTACAAAAGGTCGTGCTTTACATGATTCGAGAAATTGATAAAATTTGGTTAATGGTGTGACTCAAGAATTGTTTTAAATTTACTTTTTGCTCACCCAGCTACTTGGAGTGTATTTGTGAGCCATAGAGTAGTAAAAATTCAAGAATTGTACATCCTACCGATCTAATCCTGCCGATATTCAACAGCATTCAACAATTTATCAATTCGATCTGGTTTAAAAGGCCAGAGGTTTTACAAAATTAGGAAAAAATTTGGCCAAAGACATACAACGGTACTGATACGCTGTGTGAAGTAAAAAGAAGGATAACCAAGATTTCACAAAATATTCCAATAACTTTGCATCACATTACACCACATCGAACGATTTCGAGAAAATTATCAGGAAATTTGTCTATTTAATTCGAATATATAAGATGGTCAAATCAAAGGGTTTTAACAAAAAGCTTTGAATGACAGTTTTTTTTTTAAATAAATATTTATTAATTTTCACAATCTTAGCCTATTACTACCCTACAAAAATTTTCAAAAAACAGCTTTGTGATTTCTTCACCAACATCTAAACAAATGAAATTGTTGAACATGAAAACGTTTAATAAATTGATTAACTTGATGGTCTCTATTAGAAAAACCTCTACAAGAAAGTGGAAATCTCGATAACATGAAAACCTGTAAACAAAATCAATGCATGCTACAAAACAAATTAGAGGTTTTTATAACTCCCATGTAGAGTCAAGTAATTAATAGATTTTGTTATACAAAGTCTAAAAAAAATCATAATAGCCCTCAATAAATCGTTCAAAAAATAAAATCACTTCAAAATAGGCTCGATTCTAATACAAAATATCACAAATATCAGAGATTATTATAGTACCGGATAAATATAGTGATGTTACAAAATTTAATATATATGGTAGTCGTGTATGGCTTTTCGAAGCCATATATAAATAACAATAATATAATAAAGGTTGATGGATGTTTTGGGGAGCCATATATGGTGAGAAAGTATAACATTAAATTATTATAAGCTATTCCCGGCGTAACATTCCTCCGTCAAGCATTAAAAAAAAATGTTTCTTTCCTCTTCATTTAAATTTGACTCAAACTATTTAACTCAAAACAAATTATTCTATTCTATATTTCAGCAAAACAATTAATTTTTCTTAGATTTTCTTAGAATTTAAGCATAACATTTTTGTTACATTTTGTTATTTTTTTCTTTTTCTAATCTTTTTATTATTACCCCTACGTATATCACCGATTTACAACTGTCAATTCAAGTTTAAAATTTTCTTTTGCATACAACGAAGATAGCATGTGGCAATAAAGAAGATGATAGTTTTGTAATTTCAGCACAAATTAAAGAAGTAGCCAATATCTAGTACTTTTCATATGTTTCATATTTGATGTACAGCAAGATGTACCACCATGACAACAATAGAAATATGTTTTTTCTGCTTGTCAATATTTTGCTTTACTTAAACATTAATTTAAACTCGAAGATGTGCTTGCATACAATGTCAATTAGAAACATTTCGAAATGAATAATTCAAAGACACAAACCAGAGGAATTTTTTAATATTAGTTACTTAATTTTTTGGGTAATTTCATTTGTTTTATAACTTTAAAAAATACTTCTAATTTGAAAAAGCTTCATATTTTTATTGATTTTGTAATGTTTTGCTATTATTCAAATTGACTTTTATTTTGGTATTAAATATATGTATAGTTTTCTCATATGGGTTTATAACTTGTATATATTTTTCTATAAATGATTTATTTGACAGATGGGCATAAAAATAAGTATCTACTTTTTTAATTTATTTTTGTTTTCTTAATCGGCAATTTTTTGTGGTAATATTTTGAAAAAGTTTTACTTTTAAATTTTTGGGTTCGTGTCACTGCTTTTTGATTTAATTCACCGAAATGGAAAGTTTTACCGATATTATTAACGTATCAAAATATTAGATATTAAAAATTAAAGGGGTGTTTCGTTAACCAACACTATACTGGAATTCATCAATATAGGTATAGTAGTGTTGGAATACAGGTTCTAGTTTTATTAAAGTAAAAAAACTGGAAAACGAACAAGTGAAAAATTAATTTACTAATTAAAAAAAGTTATTCTAATAAAATTATAATCCAAATTTCGGCAAATAAATTAATAACATATAGATAGTAATAGTGTGTGATAAACGTTATTGCTTTTTCCTCTTAGACAATTTGCTCTTTTTTCAAAAATAGATTTAACTTTACTTTAATAAAACACATCTATTTATTTCGCTTAACTATGCTTGAATAAAATTCGCAATGGAACTACATATTTTTTCTGTATAATAATGAATATGTACATATACATACTTTTATATAGCCATTTTTTATTGAAATATGTTAACATTCATTCACAACAGCAGCTACCTGTTTGCTTCAATAAATCAAAAATGTGTACTTTAAAAGATATGTAGACAGGTACTATTTGAAATTATTTAGTAGTTGATTACGCGCAATTTTTATCTTCGCAATAATCATTTTCTCTATTACCCCCTTTTTTCTATCTTTTAATTCACCTTCAATTTGAAATGACAACTCATTTCAAGCGATAATGATTTCATATCTTTCCCTGTATTATTTCCTAAATTTCTTCACCTCATCACCTCTTTCTAACATTGTAAATCAATTTTTTATTTTATTATTTTGAATGTTACTTGGTTGTTTTTCTTTTACTTTTTGTAATGTATTGTAATTGTTTCTTACTTGTTTGTTGTATATCACATATTATACTCTTTCTATATTCTACCTTAATAGTTCCTTTCAATTTTACAACATTATACCTGTAGTACAGTGTATACGTCTGTTGTTGTTGTTTGGGCTATGTTCATTGTCGTCATTATTATTGTGCTAAATTTCGTTATCGTTTTATATTTTTAAAAACATACCAAAAACACAGAAAAAGAAAGAGAAGACGAAAAAAAAGTAAAAATTTAAATTCCTTGACTTTGAAAATTACAGGGCAAGCACTAACATCAGATAAAAACAATAAAATAAAAAATAATAACAAGTACAATACAATAACAAAAAGAATTACAAAAACAAATTTAAAAAAGAAAATGACAAAAAAAAAAAGGAAAATCAACAAGGGGGAAATAATCAGAAATAAAAGAAGAAATTTCAATAACAATAACAAAATCGAGAACAATAAAAAAAAACAGCAACAACAAATCTTGAAAATAACAGTACTTTTCTATATATTATGTACGAACAAACGAACATAAATCCAGAATTATACAAAAATGTATGTATGCGTTATAGGAATCATCATCGGTCGTTTGCTATGGTATGCATGCTGCTGCTCATTTATGTGTAAATCGAAAGAAGTTTGTTGCCTCTTTGTTTATTAATGTTCATCATGTGTGTACAAAAAAAAAAAAAAACAAACCACCTTTTTTTCCTCTGTTGCATAAAATAAATATCTGTAAATGTGTAGATTTGTATCTGATTTTGGTAGATTTTAAATTTTTTTTATTTTTTGTTTTTTATTATTTTTTTTTTATAAGGTAGTTTTGTAATACCTATTCTGGAATGTTTGATAATATGATCGAATAACATAATCGAATACAAGCCAACAAGAATGTCGTCGTCATCGTACTAGTCGTCATCATCATCATCATCACAATCATCATCATCATTATGGTAATCGTATGGTGGTTAGAAAAAGATCATGGTGATAATAAAAAAACAGTGGCGTGACAATGTCAAAATTCATCAATCAAATTGTTATTTAGTTGTCATTTCATGGATCGTTTAAGATAAAAATGTAATGTTAATGGGTTATTGGGTTTACAAAAAAATAGACACTGCCAAAGGATCTAAATGTCTTCCACTTTATACTGAATTAATAAAACAACTGATGGAATTGATATGGCCAACATGATGATGATAGTACAGTACATTTTTTTGAAAGAAAATATCACAAAAATCAGAAAATCAGATGTAGAGGTGAAATGAAAGTGATATTTGGATGAAAAAGACTGGCAGAACAAAATTTAGTTACAAAATTTAGTTACAATTTAGTTACAAAACCACATTACATTCACTATTAAAAATATGTAAGGGCAGCACAGTTACTATTTGGCAATTAATTAGCAGACTACATTACCAAACAAAACATTTGTTAGGTATTTTATTTTAAATCTGTATAGACAGCTTACCCCGGATAATCAAATCAAAACAAAGAAAACTAAATGAATTTTACAACAGTAAAAAAATTAAACTAATTTAAAATCTATATAGATTCGCAACTAATAATATATTTAAATAAATACACAAATTTTACGCAATAGTTAATACAACAAAATAGAATTAATATAACTTGATAAATAATATTGATTACCACTTAATAATTCAGTTGAAATATTTCAGATTCAACCGTTAATATAAATATGTGTATATATCATACCAGTGTATGATCATACAAATAATAATATTTATGTTAAAAAAAATAAAACAGCCATTACAATTATATTGGAATAGTTTCCTAACCCATCGTAAGTATTTACACTTTTACGACGGAAGTAAATAAACCTAAATAATTATTTTGAATGTACTGAATAATAGAAATTAACACTTTGGCTATACTAGCACAAGTGATACATACATTTTCCTTCTTCCAGGTACAATGTAATATCGACAGTGATCATTACCGTTTTTATCCCCAGATACCATGATTGCCAGTGATTTTAGAATTTATATCTGATGGGAGAAGGAAAATTTCGATAACACTAGTGAGAGTGAAAATTTTGGATGTTCACTCACTGATCATACATTGGTAGTCAATATATTTTAAACTGATTTTAATTGACATTATTTTAATGTAGCACAATTTGTATGATCATGTTTGAACACACATAAATACAATTTATAACAATAAATCGTTTTTGATAATTTTCTATTACATCATTTTATACATGTTTCCAGAAGTTTACAAAAATAAATCAATTATTAAACTTTTCTGAATATTTTCATTACAAACATATACCCTAATACAGTTCGTTTGACTTCACTGATAATTCACAAATAATATAAGAAAATATGTTAAATAATACCATCATTTGGGAAGCCATTGACTTGAATTAAAGTTCTGGTTTCTGTTTTTTTTTAATTTTTTTTTTTTATATATATATATATATTTATTATTATTCTTTGATTGCATATTTTATGATATCGAATACATGCAAACAATTTATAAAAAAAAAATAATAATAATAATAATAATAATAATACATGAAACAAAAACATGTATGAGCAAAGACCTATAAACGTTAAAGAAAATATCCCATAGTAAAATAACAATAATAATAAAACAAAAACTGAAAAGTTCAAAAGATGGTTATTGTGTTGTCTTGTTTTTATACTGTCTCAGAAATTAAATATTTTTCACCACCCCCTCATATACCTTTTCTTTTTTACATAACAAAAAGTAATCAAGGTATGAGGAAGAAAAATTTTGTGTATATATATTTGAAGCGCACAATTAAACATACCACAATAGCATACGTTTATTATACCTATATGTATGGATGGATATCCGTTGTTGTAGATGAGTTAAAAACATTCAAGATAGAATTCATTTATGGATGGCTGAGTTGTATATATTTATATAAGTATGTAATATTTTCTTTGAACTTTAAAAACAAAAAAAAAGTGTTCTTCTTTACATCACAAAGCATAATATACATAAGTGTATATGAGATTTATTATATGCATGTGTGTATATAACATACATAATACAAAATGCAACATAAATAAAGAACATAATAATAAATTTTATGCTTACTTTTCTATTAAAATAAATTTGTTTATTTGGCTTTTGGATAATCGAACAATAATGTAAGTGTATTTAGAAGAGGAGTTATTGTAAGATAAAATTTGGCAAATCGGATTAACAATCCAAGCCAACACATTCATGTTTCCGATTCATATTTTTCTAAATTTATTTAATATATATTTTATATTGTAGAATACAAACGTTTGAAGCGACAAAAACTCTCAAAATATTCGCTTTTTTCGATACTAAATTTTGTTGAAGCAAATTTTATAGTAAAGTGTTCGAGAAGTAACAAAGGAAAGTGATATCATATTTTCTTCCTAGTGCAGTAAATATAATTTAATGCAAAAGTATACAATAAAAAAACTCAATACAAAAAAAAAATATTTAATTACGAATATTTATTTCACTACAGTTAATGAATTTTATACAATTAACTGTAAATAAACTTTAAAATCAAAAATCATACAAACAAAATTATATTTGCATATTTTTTGATTTTCTGTGTAAGGTTGAAGAAGTTCAGAGTGACTTACACAGGCTATGAATTCAACAGAAAAGAATATAATTATATAATATGTTGTACTCATACAGTTTTATTTACAGTTTTATTCTGCAAAAATTTCATACAATAGAACAGAACAACTGTAATTATACAACTAATTTCTATATAAAGTATCTGAAACAAATATATATGTATGTAAATTATTTACAAAACATGTATCCCGACTTAGATCATTGTAATGTTCTATTGATCTACATTGCAACATTGAATCATACAATAAATTTTAACAGCAAATCAAAATCAACAGCAAATGTTCAATCATACATATTTATCATACTATTTTTTTTACCTACTTCTAAACGTAAAGTTGAATATATAATATCTTTTAGTTCGCCGGTTAAAACTTTAATCCACATGAATAAAATAAAATCTAACTTTAACAAATTTAAGAATATGAATATTTCGGATTACTTTTTATATGTGTATTTGGAAGCTGAATTAGTTATTGCTCATTTTCTATCTGTAGCTTTTAAATTCACATACCGGATTTTAATTTCTGCAATTGTTTTTTATTTTTTTTTTTGTTTTGTTTTTTCTTTCCATTTAATTGTATGACTATTCTGAATTGTGTTGTATAATTCTTAAAAACTCGAATACAAAACACAAACATTCAAAACATCAATTCATACTAAATGTTTGATGCTACTTTTTTTTTTTATTTTTTCTTGAGATTTTTTGTTTTTGTTATTTTATTGTTGTTGTAATTATTGTCTGTTTTATGTTCATTTTCAGAATTTTTAAAGTTCATTCACATCATAATACAAAAAGACAACAAATATTCATAACACGTTTTTTATTTTAATTTTTTTTCTCGTTTATTTCCCGTTTTTTTATTGTTTTTTTTTTTTTAATTTTTGTTCTTTTTGTTTATATAATTTTGTAATCCAAGCTTTTATTTCCACCAACCAATACATGTATGAAAGATAAAATTCTGAATGTTTGAATTATTATGATATTGTTGTTGTATTCAATATTTCTAAAAGAAAATATCAATTTTCACATGTGAACTTGTTAAAAAAAAAACAAAAAAAAAAAAAATTTGTTTAATATAACCAAGGTATAAATCAAGGTATGATCAGATTTTATTTTATATATTAAGTATAATATATTATATTCAATGAATTATATTTATTGTTGTTATTATTTTGTTAGAAAAATTAATGTAAATTCGTTAAGTAAGAATATATATACATATATGTATATACAAGTTCTAGTGTGATGACCTTAGAAAATTAAATTGTATTATGTATGTATCTTAAGGCAATGTCAGTACATTTTAAATACTGGTTCTATATACATTATTAAGTTTCTAAAAACAAAAAAAAAAGATAAATAGAATTAAAAAAAAAACCATTAAAAGAACAAAATATAAAAAAAAGCAGAAATTCTATATTGAAAAAGAAAGAAGGAAGAAAAATACTAGGCCGTCGAACTTTTATAGTTTTAGGTCAAACCAATTATCACAATATAAATACATGTATTATACATGTATGATATGGTGTATATAGACTTATTATAAAATTTGCTTTAAAGTTAAGGTTATGCTTTTGTTTTTCTTCTTTAAACTTCAAATTCTAAATTGAGTATCAAGAAAGAAAAAAAAAAAAAAATAAACGGAATAGGATTTCAAGATACGTATAGTATTATTATTATTATAATTTTTAAATTCAATATTCATGGTGCATAACTTTCAAAAGAATGAAATTGTCTTAATATGTTAAAAACGTGAAATGTTTATTTAAAGATTTTAATAATTGTTTTGGAATTATTGTTGAAGAATTAAAAAATTGAAAATTGAAACGTTTGTTTTTTTTTTTTAATAAAAGGTGTTGTTTTCCTGTATATTATTCGTATTATTCAATTATTAACGGTTTTTTAGAGATGTGCTAATGGAATTGACGTCATTTTGTTGAAGTTGTGTAAATTAGAAAAAAAGTAGATACGAATTTTTTTCTTCATTCAAACATGTGAAATTTATTGACCCCACTGTACTAATTTATTTATTTAAATTTTTGAAAGTCCAATCAACCCTTAGGTATTTTTTTAGATCAAAAATTATCAAAAAATATTTACATAAATATATAAATTTATCTTTTTATATTATAGATCAGGATAGAACAATGGACAGCATTCCATTGAAGAATATCCTGAGTGTGCACACCGAATTAACTATCTCAAGGACTCCGATGATTATAGTATATATAAATATAGGTAATCCCGCTGAGCCACTTTACGGTTGCGGTGATATAAAAGTTAGATTTCCTCTCGAAGTTACCTAATCTAATCTAATTTATTAGACTAGGATCGTTTTTAGAGTAAAATGCAACTCTCAAGTGTATAATACTGAACTAAAGACTTATATATTCAATTCAATTCAATTTATTGAATTTTCAATGTACACGAGACGATTAGTATACATAGGTATATAAGTATTTATTTTTGAAAAAACAATTTGTTCCAATTTTCCCAAAAAATAAAACTAAATTAATAAATCGTACTTAAAAAATGAACCAAGCTCAAAATTAAATATAAATGTTCAAACATTCTTCTCAAACAAGAACGCCCTCTTTATATTAAAAAAATAAATAAAATTTATAAAACCAAATTAATAAAAACAAATAAATTAATCAAAAATCAATATACAAAAAAAATATATAATTGAATCTAAGATTTTTGTCTGAAAATGATCCTCACAAAGTTCAATAAATTTACAATATAAAGTTTTGAACCTAATGGTATTTGGTAAAGTATTCTAAAGCATTGAATTCTTGACAAAGAATGATAAAAGTCTGCCATTATGATTTGGGATTATTAAGTTCATACTTCTTGATGATATCCCAATATTTATTTTGTCATGCAAATATGAATTCATAAATATGTACTACTCTATTGCTAAAAAGTTGTGCTCACTAAATTTTAATATTTTTAAATATTTTAATTCAAATTTCAATTAAAACATTTCAGTAATTTAGAATATTATTTGTAATTTCAGATCTTTAATCAAAATACATCCGAAGAATTGCAAAAAATCATATACATAGCAAAAATAAATTTTTTCAATGGTATGCATGGTTCATAGACTGTATTAAGATAAATTGTTTCTAATCGGGATATAGTTTTTTGTTTGAAAGGACACACAAAAATTATTTTAAAAATGAAAAAACCGGTAAGGTATAGCCTAATATGTTATTAACATGGATGTAATTAACTAACAATAGTTGATATTAATTGGCGATTAACAGAGTTGTTCATATTCCAGTACCAGTACCAGCACAATATTAGAAGAATTGTTTTACTAGAAGAATATTACACTAAAATGTACCGGTTTTTACTGGTCGTACTGGTTTTTTTTACTGATACTGGAAAATGAACAATTATGACAATTGTAGAGTATTCATAAAAGTAATACCGGCAAATTATTCACTCGGTGAAAGTTGAAAAAATGAATAATAAATACAAGACTGGCGGTTAGGTATTTCTATAGGTTTTTTAGTTTAAAGATCGTACAGTTCAACACATCATACACCGTATATATACGAAGTTGAAAACGTTTTTATCAGCTTCCTTTTTTATTGATTTAGTTTAGTTAAAGTACCCCAAAATTGACACCATGTTGTGTGTTACGTTGTTGAGTGCCCCAAAGTATATTGTGATATCATGGATATCAAAAATACTTATAGGATCACATATTTGCATGAAATCAGTTTTTATTATGAACTAATTTTATAATAATATAGATGTATTCTGATGATGGTGTAATAGCCGAAATCGATTAAGAAATTAATTAAAATTAGGAAAAAAATACCTAGTTTTTTAATCTTTATTGTTTTTAATACACATTATTAAACCTATTGCCTCTACCTTGAAAATTTGATTTAATTCATTTATTTCTTACATTTTTAATACTGTGTATTCGAATTTTTTTTCTGGATGTAATTTAGAATTCATTTTGTTATTTTATTCTTACTTTTTTTTTTGTATTCATATTCAACATTATTCTTATTTGCAATTTTCATTTTTCATTTATTTTACTGTTATTTATTTAATTTTTTTTGGATTACATTTTAATTTCCAAATTTTTTTTTTGAATTTATATATTAATTTTTTTTTTTGTTAGCTGAGAACTTTGAATTTTCATTACGTATAGTTGATCATTTTCAATTTTATTTTATATTAATGTTAATCTTATAGGTTAGGTTTAAATTAGGTTTTATATCATAAAAATAATTAATTAAATGACTTGCAATTTTTTCATTTATAATTTAAAATATATATTATAAATATTTAAGTCAGGTCTAAATAAGTATATTAATCAAAAGTGTAAATATTATTGTATAATATAAGCTTTAAAAAATAATGAATTAATATATATGTAATTAAACATATTGTAGAAATATGTAATAAATATGTAGTTAATAGCAAACTGTCTAAAGACATACATAATTCATAAGAGATGCAATAATACAAATGTATGGTATTTATAAGAACATATTTTATGTTTCTGGACCAAATGAAAGGGTTAAATATCTGAGGGTTAATCCTAATGATTAGATTCTCATCAATACTATTACTACAGTTTTCCACATTTTTGTTAAAATTTTTGTTTATAAACTATATATTAGTAAAATAGTAAATACTATTTACTTTACAGATTAAATTAAGACTTGTAATTAATTCTACTCAAATTTGGATCTAATAGCAAATATAATTCAATCAATTCCAATAGCATTTATAAGAATTTTTATAACAATTTTCACAAATTTTAAGCTAGATAAAGTGAAATATTGGTGGAAACAAATGCAGGTTTTATAATATTCAAAAAATGTATGCGATTCACATTGATTTCAACATTTTGTTTTGAATAATGGTAACTAAAATCGATTGAACCTATTTTGATTGATTTTTTTTTTATAATTTGATCACCTTATAATATCCAATTATCTATATTTTTTGAAATAAATAACATTCTAGTTAATGCAGGTGAATGTGAGATCACGAAAGACTTAAGCCAAATTTTAGTAAATGTGAAACAATTTCTTCTGAGACATGAGGCAATGATAAAATTGGAGACAAAAGTCAAAAGTCTCAGTGAAGTATACTTTGGTAAGAATCTAAATTTTTCCGAACATGTCAAAGCCCAAATCATAAAAGCATCAAATGCTTATGCTATCACTTCTATACTAGTGGATACCCTGTGCAATTGCACAGAAGTAGTTCTTTCAAACACAATTTTATATAAAAAGAAATATTTGTTTTGGTATAATTCTAGTTGTTTTCTGAATCGCTTGATAATTGAATATATATTTAATGAAATTAAAGTATATTACATACCTAATACTTTATGACGAAATTAACACTAATTTCAATACATATAACTTAATACAATAAAATCTCATTACTCTCAAAGTAGTAGATAGATATATTTTAATTCGTTTATAGTTAAAAACGTTTGTAGCCACAATTCTGTTATAGCAATAGGTCAACAGTGAATTATTTTTTTAAAACACTGATTTATATATAGTTTTTTTCTGTTCTTTATTACAAATATGTATATTTTGTGATTACATAACAGAATTGCTGTTTATGAATAAAATAAAGTTTGAAATTGTTATACGAAAGATATTTTATTGAATTGATTTTGTTTATAAAGATGCAATTTTTTATAGGCGTAAGTCACAAAACAGTTATAGTCAGAAATATTACTGAAATTTAGCGAAACTATAACCGTGTTTTACTGCATATATTTTTTTTAATGATATCAGAAGCATCTATTATATAATTATATAATTTTTGAAGAGTATAATCTGGGGTGGCAGCACGTAACTTGTTACAAACATGTTGTCACGCTATTTTTGAAAAACGGTAGCACGTAAAATTGTTTCGCCAATTTTAATTTTGTTTCGCCACATTTAATTTTGTTTCGCTACTTTTGGCAGCACGTAACATTTGAAACGCCCATTTTTACTGATCGTCAGAAATGAAAATTTCCGGTATAAATAATTGATGTGTGTTAAAAAAAAAAATTTGCAAAAATGTTTCGTAAATTTTTTTTTTGTTTCAATCCCAAAGTGGCGTTTCAAAGTACATGCTGCCAAAAAAATTTTGTGACGCTGATGTTTTGTTACAAAAAGAAGCGTTTGTAACAAGTTACGTGCTTCCACCCCTGATCTTTGTTTTCAATCTCGTTGTTTTTCTATAAGTTTGTGTGTTTATTTAAAATGACAGAATTTTTATGAAGCGTTTTTAAAAATTTTTCGTAATTGAAATTTCTTTTAGAGTATAGATGGCGATTAACTTGGAAATAACCTTCACTATTTTGTATAAATATTTGAAATGTTTTAAGTATTCAGCACCAAGAACTTGCTAAAATTTTAATATTTTTGTGGTGTAAATAATTTACTATTCAATTAATCTTTCTTTTTTACTCACCACGTCGTTCATCTTGTATTATAATACAAGATATTCCCCACATGGCCTTCCTTGTGTAATATATATTAAGATTACTTATTATTGTTTCCAACTGTTAAAACATTAACATATTTGTTGGCCACGGTTGCCCACCCCGTTCAAATAAGAATACTGTTAGTTTTAAGTAAATTGTATGATATAAGTATTTTATAATTGCAGTATTTTATAAACAATAGACTAACAATACTAAACTATTGTTAGATCGATTATAACCTAAGGGGGTCCGATCTGGTATAATATTAGTGCTTTGTTAACAAAATAAGAATATTTGAAGTAGTATGAATTTACTTTTTCTTTAAATTTTAGCTTTGAATTTCATACCATTAATATAATGTCAAAGACTTTAATACATTTTATTCAATTCTATTTTATCCTATTTCAGATACATTTTTCTATCTTCCTTCACACGCATATATCCCTTCTACTTTTTTTAAAAAAAACCTTCTGTGACCTGAACTTTAGTAAACCAGTTTTAAAAAAGATGTTTGAATTAAAAACTTAAAATATTACCTTAATTTTTATTTTATTTTTAATCTGATCTATTAAATAAATAGCACTACAATTTCCTCTGATACCATCATGTTTTTCATTTTATTATGCACCCTATAATCTATTATGAAGTATAAGATTATAATTTGAATTAAAACTAACCTCAAATTTAAATGTTGTGAAAGTTGCTCTATATATTTTTTATACAATATTAACATTTTTAATGTACCTACTATACCTAGTATTTAAATAAAAATTCCCATTTTAGTAACTATTTTCTAAGAATTAAATTTTTAATTAAAAAATAAATGCGGTTCCAAGATGCACTTGAAAATTTAATTAAAAATATATTTTTTTTAAATTCATATGTGTGTGCTATTTTTTTTTCTCTTCATGCTGAATAACCTAATCAAGTTAAATTTATATTAAATTTATTTTTGAATAACAAAACAAAAGCATTGTTGGCTGCTATTTTTTCAAATAATACAATAATGTTGAAAATGTTGCTCCAAATATTTACCTATAAACAAAGACAAAAAAAAAAAATACAATAAACAGAATAGAAAAATAAAACTGGAATTTTTACCCACATATCTAATGCCACTTCTAATGGTAATCCAAATATAAAGTCGGTCGCGTTTGTCAACAAAACGCCTATGCCACTTTACTTTTGCTGAATAAATTTTTTTTTGTTTTTTTTTGTTGTTTGCGTGAAACTTGTTTATTGTAAATTTTAAGTTCATTAGACTTGCTCTGATTTCATTAGTAAACATGTTACATCTGTTGAATGTTGCTATAGTCTGGTCTATTGCATTCTCATCCACAACGAATTAAATTATCATAAAATAAAATTAAAAATGGTTAATTTACCTTCTATAATAGAAAAAAAAAATCAAAAAAAAAAAATCGCGTAGAAAAAATTTTCTAATGAAATTTTTTTTTATTTTTGAATTTTCTTCTTTAAAGTATTTTCACCTTTTATTTTCCAAAGTGTTTTTTTAAAGTCTTCAAAATCGAAAAAAAAAACACAAAAATGTAGAGTGAAGTCAAATGGAGTTTGCTTTTAAGAATATATAAAATACAATTAAAATTCATTTAGAGTAGGTAAATTGAAACATCAGAATTTTTAGAATTGAATTGTCTTTTGGCACGATGCGTAGAATTAAATTTTAGTAGAGTAGGTACTTAGTTAGAGTTGAACTTGTCAAGTAAAAATCATTTAATTCCTTCCAAGGTCATTTAACAAACTATATTTATGCAATTAGTTTATTTTCAGAATAATATTAAATATTTTATTAGATTAAAAAGTAAAATTACAACGTAGGTGTGGATTTCATAGTGATGGAGGAATAAATTATTAAATTGAAAATAGTCAATAACAAAGCAAATAGTTATTCTCAAGTTCTCGCTAAATTTTTCTTTTTTTATTTTCTGTAAAACAATAGCTTTTTTCCGTTTCATAGCCAACAGTACAAAAATATTAAGGTTCTGTTGAAATAAGTTTTACATACATAAACAACCAAACAAAAAAATAACAAAATTCAATTATATTCAAATTTTTAACTAAGTTGAGTCTTCTGCTAATGCAGTAATTACCCCTTAAATCATAATAATAAAAAATTTTATATGAATTTTAATACTGAAATACATTTCATTTCAAAGCGAATGCCTGTTACATATAGTTAGGTACTTATTTCTATCACATTTGTCCCATATTTGAGACATTTATTAGTCAAATTCAATAGAATTAGATGTTGTCACAATCGCTGTACATATTTTTTGTTCAAATGGTCATCGTCAACAGTAATGCTGAATTGAAAGATCAATCAATTAACGTTTGACTAATCAACTGTCAAAGAGGTATATGCATACTTTTGACATTTGCGATATTATCGAACATAAATTTTTGATTTATGAATTGGGGTTATTGCGTGTATTTTTTGGTTTTTATTTTATTATTTTTTTAAATTAAATTTTAATAAAAATGATGTAATTAAAATTACAAACAGTAAATTGTGGTTATATTTATATTATATATATTCACGTGTTTTTACCGCCATTTCTCACAACACACTAACACAGAACAAAAATGATCAACAACTAATCCTACATTTTTTTGCTATTTTGCAATCTTAAATATGACTGGGACAACCTTTTTTCATAGCCGAAAGCATGGCAATCGTCAATTATCGTCAAAGCTTGATGACAGTTGATTTTCTTTACAGTTGCAGCGCAGATGACATAACCGAAAGCAGATAGAGCTGCACATGAAAATCATTCAACGGAAGCCGAGTGCAAATATCAAAATTTAATGTTAAAATACAAAATCAAATAAAATCAATTTAAACAAGTGCTTGTACATCACTATTCAATTCAATAAAAAATAATAATAATAACAAAATAAAGCCAGAAATATCTCTAAAAATTTACTGCTAATTATATATTTAATATTTTTTCTACTAGAATTATAAACCAAAAATCCACAAAAACCGAACACAAACCCATTAATTTATTTTCCATTTAAATTTGTCAAAATTTTGACTTAACAGGATTTTGATCTAAACCCCACCTTATTAATTATTATGCTGCAGGCGCATATTTACGAGTATAAAATTACAAATAAAAATCATGTTGGTGAATTAGAGAATCTTGATTGCGCGCGCATTCAATTTTCAAACATAAATTAATATGATTAATTCAATTAAAAGTAAGTATATATATTTAAAATAAATTTATTAAATAATATCATAACCAACGGTCAAATCGTAAATACTTAAGAAAAATCAAAACAATTGCAAAAGTTACGATTAAAAATACCATCACTAGAATGAACACTTTAAGTTGAATGTTGAATCTACTTCGCATATCTTCAATCACTTCTATTTTTTTCTGTATAAATTATATTAATATTTGCTTCTACATATTAACTATACGTATTCAAAATCATAATAAACAATGAAAGAAAGAGATAGAAAATTAAAGAAAAATATCTTATAAAAAAACAAAACAAATTCATTCAAATGGCAAATTAAGCCATGCACGCAATTTGAAAAAAAAAAACAAAAAAATTTCACTAATCTGAGTTAAAATAAAAAATTAAATTAAATCTACTTTAAAAAAAAAAAAAATCACCACCATCAACCATGGTTAGATGAACATAGAGATTTTTGACTTTTATACATAGTTTTTAAAAAAAAAAAACGAAGGTTTGGTTGACTTGATTATTAGTGGTGATCGCGGCTACTTTTCCACTTGAATTGTGCACTGCGCTGTATTAACCACGAACCAAAACAAAAACTACAAAAACGATATACAAAATGAGAGCTTTTCAGAAGTATTTAAAAAAAAAAAAAAAACAAAATTTAATGTTATTTCTATTCATATATCTTAAAAATTATTTCTTAAGGGTGGTCTAAAGGCGGGCCGGGAAAAGGAGGGTGTTTTCATTTCAGGTAAATTATTTTGATTTCTAATTGAGAAAGTCAATTTGTTCAAAAACATTAACACAAAACATAACATAAAAATCATTTTAAAAATTAAATTGATTTGTTATGCAATTGCTATAGAGTGAGTCGATCGCAATTTCAGAAAAAACAACAATAATCAAAATTAAAAAATAAATGAAATGAAAATTAATTTACGAAAAACAAAATATAAAAATAGATAAAATTAAATGAAAATATTTTTGGAAAAAGTTACTACTTACTAACATTACAAAATTTGAAAAAAATTAAAAAAAATTTCGTTTTTTTTTTAATTTTTAAATTTTTTTTTTTTTAATTTTAATTTTCTTTAGAAAATTTTATGTATTGTGACTTGGAAAATTTTTCTATGGAAAACAATTTTTTTTTTGTTTTTTAATATCTTTTCTTAAATACTAAATCTCAATTGAAGCATACAATTATAGTACACAATACAACAATTATTAATAATTTTAATTTTTTATGGGAAAATATTTAAAATAGTTTTTTTTTGTTTTTGTTTTGATTTTTTTTTTTTTGGTGTGGAATTTAAATGAAAATGGGTCTAATTGAATTTAAATATGAATGTAATGAAATTAAAAATTAAAAATTTTTAAACAATTTTGTGTCAAACTGGAAAAGTGTTGAATGAATGTAAGTATAGTTGGTACATTAACCCTTTTAATACCTATGTAAATTATATGACCAAACGTATGATCGAAGCACCTAGAATATTATTTATTTATGTTCCGTATTGTATAAGAAAATAATGAAGGTAAAAAATATTTTTATTGCGTTATGTTAAAACTGTTGAATGAAATTGAGTATTGGGACAGGGTTAAAGTTAAGTTTAAGAGTTGTGAGAGGGATATTTTTTATTTAAACGATTATTGTTAATGACAATATATTTAATTACGATGTATGATGTTATTAGATGACTATTTCGTTGGAAGAACTACTGCAATCTTTAACCAATTGACAAATAAATTCTATTTGTAATATACATTTATGTACATTATATTTTATTGTATATTATATGCTTTTATATGTACAGGATGTATATAGAGGTTTTAGATAAACCTAAAATCAAATATATTCTTAAGCAGTTCTTTTTGTCGCTTATTAGGTATTGGAATAACGACATTTACTTTTATAATGACTTTATGTCATTAACACCTATCCTACATTATACATAGTACATTTTGAAATATGAAACGCAAAGTGTGACAAACCGAATTCGATTTTTTTTTGCTATTTTTTATACGTTATAAATATTGATTGCATTTAAAAAAATAAACTGCAACAACAATTACCCAATATAATTCAAAATAAATTAATGTCAAAGCTTTCTGAAAACAACGGGATTTACAAAATAACATCAAGAATAAAATAAATCTGGATTATGTTCCCAATGCTATTCTAAATTATCATTCACAACATCAATTTAAACATAGTTCATACCCATACGTATGATAAAATCAAATTAATGTCCTTAATAGTGTTGTCCAACATATGCGCATACACGTATATACCTACATATATATTAAACTAATTTTACAATACAAAATTCGCATCATAAATTTAGCATTAAATGAAACTTAAGGCCAAAAATCCTTTTAGAAGTGTTTAATATTTCAAACTGTCAACACAATAATTACCAAAAAATTTCCATTTACCAGCATTAAAACTTAATTATTGACAATAATTGTTTTATTTTATTGCATTGCTCACCTCTGCTAACCAAACTATACCAAAACAATTTACATACATATATAATAGATAAATAGTTATAAATACCATCTTTTCTCATTATTTAAATTTTCAATTTATCCTTATTCAATAAATTTACTCACTTTTCTAAATTACCAAAATTCTAAATTAATTTTTATAGAAAACAAAAACAAAAAAAAACAGAAATAATTTCGAAAAAATAAATGGAAAAATTAAAATTCTAAAAGTAAAGTCACCACAACATAACCTTTACCCACATTAAAAATTAAAATTATTGGCTTTATTCAAATACTATGTATTTCAAAAATTAAAAAAAAAAAAAAAAAACAATAAAAATAAACGTTTTAAACGTTGGATACAAAACCGCACACACATGACACTGAAAATAGACGTAAAAATAGACGTAAAAATGTCAAAAACAAAAAAAAAAACAAATTAATATAAATAACAGTAAAACCTCTGAAAAATTGATTTGACAGCTTTAATAGAGCTAACGGTGTCAATATAAAAAAAAAATAATAAAAAAGAAGAAAAAAAAACCTTATACACCAGACAAAATTCATAAAAAATGCAAGAAGGTTCTTCACTCTATCTGCTATCTATACTAAAAATTTACTTACAACAATAAAATTATTTTATAAATGATATAATATAAAAAGAGATTAAAAGAGGTAAAAGTCAGAGAGATAGAGAGAGAGAAAAACACATAGAAATATATAGATAGAAAAGTTAATTCAATTTAAATGTGCAAATGAAACATCAATTTGTAGAGCTCATGTTGTTTTGTTATAGATGCATGAAATTTCAAATACGAGTAATTAATTTATAGTGATGATGATGATATTGATATTGATGAATTTTCATGATATTGATGATGTTATTACTTTTTTGTTTTTATTTATAATTTGTTGTATTAATATGTGTTTAACAGTCTTTTACATACGTTTTTTGACACACATCAACTCGTAGCATATTTCGTATTAGGAGAGTTAAACGTATTTACTTTGTAACAGTAAGCTTAAAGCACATTATCAGTACTTCAAAATACTGAACGATAATATATCAATATATAAATAATATATAAATAAACAAACATAAATATTTAAGTAGATTGTAAGAACAAGATTAGCTAAATTAGCTTCTCACCCAAATTTTTTAGTAAATGACTTGTTGGTTTCAAATGTTGTTTGATTAACGTAAGGATCACAACATTCTGCAACCAACGCACCGCGGTATTAATCAACAAATTGATAAATTGATCCCGCAATATTATGGAGTTTAACTAGATCGTCATGTATTGCTTACCATTTGGATTTTTCATTTGCTAGCTGTTGGTTATATATAAAAACAGGCGATTAAAAAATTTAGGGAAAAAAAGTCATTAGTCGATCTAGCATATATTAGTTATAAATGATTGATCTAAAAAATAGGTGGGCTTTAGTGGGTTCGATTCCCACACTATAAAGAAGTACACACGGCTGGAGCTCTTGATGTCCTTCGGAGACCAGCTTCTATCTTTCGAAAAAAAATATATCAATATAAAACAGACATACTTAGTACTGAATGTTTCTGTTAGAGACAGTCTGAACAGTTTCATACATAAATAAATAAAATAGAAATTAAAAGTAGAGTAAAACTTTTTCGTATCAAAATTTACACAAAAAAGCTATAGAAGATGGAATCAACTTTTGTGGGGATCCTGGCAAGCGTTTTGGCACTAATTGATTAAAATATCCGTTTAAAATTTTATGTAGAGATCGAATCTAATTTAAATATATCCTATGCCGTTACAGTTTTTGAAATTATTATTAGGTCTTATTAAAGAAGGTCTCAAGACTTGGCTTAAATTAATGTGTGTATTTCAAGTATAAAAAATTTGGCATAAAATCAGTGTGTATAAAAAAGAAAAATTATTTGACTGGTTATGAGAATTTAAAAACCAAATAAGTGTACATGAAATCATCTCTTACCTAAACTCAATTTAAATAAAATTTATATTAATATAATTGTGTAAATTGGCAACCTTAATTTCATATTTCCATATATAATCAACACAAATACTTAGTATTATTTTGAAAAAAATAAAAAACAAATAAAAAAAAAATAACAATAAACAAAGAAATACCACCCGCCACCATCATCATTACTGATTTTAACTTAATATATTAATTGCCAATACAGTTAAAAAATATAAAAACAGTGAATAGCAATCACGTTGATTTTAAAAGGTTTTTTGTTTGCTATTTATATATTTTAATTTTTTTTCGTTTTGTTTTCAATTGATTTGGTAATGAGAACGAGGCGTTAAAACTATTCGTGTTCATATTAATTAATCTATTGATATATATACACAAAAAAAAAACATTCACAAAATACATATACATATAATATCTTTTATTTATAATTCATTTATATATAAATATTATAATTTATTAAAAACAAATAAATAAAATAAAAATTAGAGTGATCTTATATAATTAAATTAATTTTGTTGTCATATATTTTAATATTGATTTAAACTATATAATTAACCATTATTTATTTGTAATTATATTTATTTTTATATAAAATTGGATTAAAAGTTGAAAGAACTTTTATTTGTATTTTTGTTGAATTTATAAAACAAATGATTAAAATTAATCTGATTTAAATATTAAAAAACAAAATGAGCAACGATAACAAAAACAAAATTTGAAAATTACAAAAAAAAAAATATTTTATATATAAATAAATAAAAACTAATTATTAAAAAAATAAAGTCATTAAAAATTAAAAAAAAAAAAAAATTATAATTTCGAAAAATTTAAAATTAAATTTTATATTTTATATTTAATCCATTTAAAAACCAGATGCCAAACAATCAACCAAATGCAATAATTTATTGCGACTTTATGAACCATCGACCATCATTGAAATGAACTAAGACCCAAAATAAAACAAAATCTAATTTAACAAAATGTTGGACTTAAGTTATTTTTTTCTTAATTCTAAAACATTAACAGATATCTCCTTTCTCGTGAAAATGGAATTTCATCTGATCCAGTAGTCGTTGATTCGATACCAAAAAGAGAATATTTCCATATTCCTGAATTTTGAAAAAAATAATTTTTATGCACAATAGTTTTTATGTTACATATAAAAAGTGGGTCATTTGCTTTTTCCAAAAATTTTACAATAATATTTTGGAAAAAAAAAGATATTTCCCTTTGTTTCACGAGCTAACGCTTAAACTTCCATCCGCCAAAAAAAATTAACTATAGAGCACTCAAAATTTAATAAAATTGTTGCCAATATAACATATAAACATATAAACTATAAACATATAAACATTTAGTTCATATAAATTAAAGGTTAATAGTTAAAATTGCCTGAAACCCAAAAAAATTATAAAGCCAAATATTAAGCTTTATTTCATATGACTAGGGTTCACATTGTCTATACAATTTTTCTTCTGTTTTATAAAATAGCATGTAAATTTTTTGTTGGATGTTAGTTCATTTGGGTATTCATTCACGAACCTAACTAATGTTATTGTTGTGAAACGATAAGATTTGTTTCACTGGCACATTCTGTAAAATTACATTTGAAATGTCAAAAGTTTTTCAAAAAAAATATTTTAAAATGTGGTTGACATTACTTAAATCTTTGTTTGATTATTAAATCCATAATCGATAGAATTGACAAAAATGTCTAAAATAGTATGAATGTAGTGTAAAAGCATTACTCATTTATACAAAACAAAACAATTGTGAAAACAGTAAGTATTTGACCGACGAATAACCATGAAATAAATGTCCATGTTAATAATTGTATTAACAATGCTTTGATGGTCTGCAAATGTTCACTAGACAACACAAAATTATCATATATTACCTCAGAATTTTAAGACTTCAAAAATTGTCATATATTCGTGAATAAAAATTGTAGAAAAATATTTAATAAGATTGAAATGGAACAGCCCTGCGATGAGGTAAAAAAAAGAATACATTGTAATAAAAAATGAAAACAGAAATCCAAAAATACTCTACAAAGCTATCCTGAGACCGATATGATCCTATGATGAGAATTCAACTGTGTTAGAAATTTATTTTATAGAATATTAGAAATAGTCAAATATCACAGAAAATTAAGCTGTTATGGTAGAGACAATAACAGATAATCACTCTAGCAAGAAGACGACTTTAAGCTAGATTTGACTATCACCTCTAAATCCTATATCTATACGGAAACCATTTAGACTATCAGAAATATGACTGATTATAATAAAAACTGATGCAATAGAACTAGACTTAAATATAAAAATGCAAGTCAGATGAGCTTGAGATTAAAGAGTAGAAAATATGAGGGCAAAAAAAATTGTCTACATCATTCATTTAGATTATTAAGTCCCTTTTTGTGCAGTAGTTCTCCACATATTATCTTCTAATTAAACAAAATATCAAATTTATTCGTTTTTTTTTTTATTTTTTTTGTTATTTTGAATAAGTCTATTCTTTTTCAGTAACACTTTTATTCATGGTTCCATCGATTGTTTCGTTAACCGATATTTACTTTATACTGAAATACAAAACTGATTTGGCTTTCAGAATATTTCAATTCATTCAAATTTATTCGAAAATAAATCATTTTTGTCCACGAGCTCAATCTTTCTATTTCGTTTTGCTGATGTCATTGTGTTAGTAATTGAAAACATACTATCTTTGTATTTATTTATTTCTATTTTATTTGAACTTCAAATTGGATTAAAGCAGAATGAGCATACAATTTTCTTGGTCTCCATGAGATTTTATTTTATTAATCTCAATTTTCAATAATTATCAAAATTACTACGAGTATCCAAAGCTAATTTATTAAATCAAATATCAAATAATAAATCTCCAAACTAAATCAAATCTCTAATCTAATGATTGAACATTTTTGTAATGCATTTTAATTTTTCTGTTTAATTTTTCTTATTTATTTTTTTTTAAATAATAAGACATGATGAAGGACAAAGTAATTAAATTGAAATAAAAAAAAAAAAAAAAATTATTTTTAATTAATAAAAAATTTTCCAATTTAAAATTTTATATTTTATAATATTTTCTCTCATAACAATCTTAAATAATTTCTATATTTATGTAATTTACTACATACATACACTGAATTTTATATCTCCAATATTACCCTAATACATCGTAGGATTATTCGACTCAATTCTATTTTATATAATATACTAAGTATAAGTAATAAAGTTTTCCTCTATCTACATTTTAATCTATTCAATTACAAAAAAAAAAAAAAATAAAAAAAAAGCAACAGAAAAAAACATAATTCTTTTTTATCCTTGTTTCATAAATTTCAAAATAACAACAACAATCATTTATTTCTGAAAATGTATCCTGCGTATCGCCAAATCATCAAGGATATCAAATACATCATTTAATTTCACCACACTCTGATCTCCTATTACTGCCCTTTTTATCTTTTTTTTTTTATTTATTATTTTTTATTTCACTTGTTTTTTTTTTTGTTTTTTACTGTTTTAATCCTTAATTTCATTTAATGGTAAACTCTAATTCTAATAAGTAATATCGACAAGAAGGAAACAAAAATTAAATTTCCCCATTGGCTAAAATAAGTTTGAAAGCAAAAAAAAAATAAATAAGTAAAAATTAAATCGTATTTCCTTATGGGTCAGTCAGTTTATTAGAGTGATTTTTTAAGCTGAAAATAAGAAATGATAAATAAAATTTTAAAATAAATCTCTAACTCTGTAAAGAAGATTTGCACAGCTCTAGATTAATTTGAAATAGTTGAATAATCATTTTTTTCATTCGGATCAGTTTATAAGTACTCGTAGAATTATTGATCAGGGCTTCTTAGTACTGGTGGTATGGAACAAAGTGTTATAACCATCTGGTTATAATCATACCATGTTATAACCATCTGGTGGGTGGAACACCTACACTTGACCCGTCTGATTAGAGTGGTAATTTGAAGACCAGGAAGTCAATTAAAGCCTGAAGTTCAATGAAAATGACATATTATGTCGACAAAATATTTCAAATTATATTTTGAAAAAATGTGTTTAAATGGTATCATAGCAAAATGTCCGACACGACAATGTCCGCAACATCAAATTAGATCAAAATTTAAAATAGGTCGCTGTTGTACACTGGCATTTAATTTTGACAGTTTTAAGCCATTAAATTAAAAATGGTTTTTTTTGTTGTTTTTGAATTGTTGTTTGAAAATGAAAATGAAGATGTCGTATTCATTGGGCTTTCTATGCGACATGCTATGTCTCGACAATCTAGGACGACAATGTCATGTCGTTTTCATTTGAATTCGGGCTTAAATCTGTAGTTTTGTCTCTTGGTCCATATTGCTTCGCAATCCTTTATCGAAAGCTTAAATACAATCTGGAATAAATTTATAATTCTTCTTCTAACTAGTAACGCACATTGTTTTGAAAAGTTTTATATAAAGCTCGAATACTAGCTGGAGTTCAAATTTAAAGATTCGATTATTACCACCTTCAAAAGAAAGAAAATTTTTAACCATTCGTTTTAAATTTATTTTTTTCAAAAAATTATGAACTTAGTTCGTTGATGAAATGAAAATATAAAAAATGGTAAATTTAGTAATGCCATCATTTATGCGGAGGATATGAAAATTTTTAAAGAAATTGCAACAATTGATGACTCGGCCTTACTTCAAAAAAACCTAATAGTTAACAATACAGTTAACAACCTTTCATTGAATATTGACAAATGTAATATCACTCGCCACCGCACTTCATTTATTGTTAATTACACCTTTGATAAAAAAAGTCGTCAAACGTGTAACTCAATTCAAGGATGTGTGGATAATTTTTGATGATAAACTATCATTTATTCATCATTTAAATGCTATTGTAAATAAAGCAAATTCAATGTTAGGATTCATTACGTTATTTAATAATCCACATATTTTTAAATGACTTTACACCACCCTTATATAAGTACCCATTTGGAATATGCTATTTCCGTCTGGTTTCACAATGTCCAGAAAAATAAAATCGAGGTAATTCAAAATAAATTTCTACGGTTCGCTCTCCGCCACTTACATTGGTCGAATCCAATTGCCTTACCACCATACACCCATCGCCTTAAACTCTTGCAATTAAATACCTTTGGAACCGTGTTTGATATCCTATTTATTTTTTCAAGTTTTCCATGATCTAATAGATACCAACACTCTTAAGAAATCGTCGACTTACACCTTTATTTAAGTACCCGATTCCGTTCAAATAATATTTTTAACCCTATCTTCCATAGAACCAATTACCGAAAATCAAAAACCATTAACCAGAATGTTCATTACCACCAATAAATTACAACGCCTTATTGATTTTTTCCGTGACCGTCCTCCAGCTGAGAACTATTCTTTTATACTAGTTGCTTGGCTATTTCTTTCTTGAATCCAATCTTGATTCTTGTTCTTTTCATATCTTTTTTTTATATAACAGTATAATTTTATTTTTCCAATAGTTTACTAGGAGGACTATATATTTTTTTTTCTTATTTAAATTAAACCAGAACATTAAACAAACTAATTTCAATAATTTTCAATCTTTGAAGAGTGTCTTCGAATAGATTTGATTTGAATCTATAGGACCTCTTATTTCAATCATTAAATCATTTACATTGTCATCGATTCTAAAGATTGCCCCAAAGCATGTTAAATATATATATATAATATATATAATCAAAAGTTATTATTGCAGTTAAACTTTCCTTAATCGAATTTAATTAGGATCGCGGAATAGGGGAGGGAAGGGATGTTATTTCAACTTACTATTCTCTTTTTTTCTTTCAAATTTTCTTCGTTTCTTTAAATCGAATTTTGCACGCGGGTTTGTTGTAATATAAATCGTATATAAAAATCATGTATACTTTCTCGTATATAAGACGAGAGTACAGTAGATATATACATATATATTTATATATAAATGTATTTTTATAGAATTTTTATTATTCGACTCTGCAATTTATGATTCATTCATTAAGATTTGTTCTTTTTTATTTTTTGTTTTATTATATTTTTTTAATAATAATTTTTTTTTGTTTTGTTGTTTTATTATTATTATTATTACGGTTGTCTATTCGCTATGTTCATATTAATTTCGTCTGGGAAAGTAACTATTATAACAAAATATAATTCTGTAGAGAGTTGCTTACAACTGATAAAAGTGATTTTTTTCAGACTGTCATTTAATATGAAAATAGATTTGGTTGTATTACGATAACGGTTCATTCCAAAATGAATACACTTTGAAGTAAATTACTATCTCTATACTAATAAATGTCTCAGAGTTATGCAAATCTTTAATTAATTATTAAATTAAATCTGAAGAAAAAAAACTCATTTTATTCAGAAGCGTAGTTTTTTTGTTGGGCATAAAACTGCTTAACATCGGAAATGTGTCGACAAAGTCACCAATACAATGTGTCATGATCCGAAATGTAAAAAAACAGATTCGACATTTTCTTACGAAATTCATTTGACAATAGAACATGGCATGCAAGAAAAATACTGCGATGAGATTGCAGCACGAATCAAGCTATAACGATTAAAGAAAAATAGCTTTCGAAAATTCTCCATATTTATTTTGCACTAATAATTAGTAAACAACATATGATAACATTACAGATGTCAAAAAGCATATGATTTGACTATTATTTCAGATACATTGAGTTGAAAGTGATCAGGATTGTAAAACACTTTGTCATATGTTTTACGACATTTCCAATGTCACGGTGTGTCAACTTATTGTTAAAATAAAGCGTAATCAATACTAAATCCTGTATCAATAGTAAAATGCGTACCGTAGTAATGACTATAAACTACTTTGGTTTAATTGAACTGTGAACTGCTACCAATCCTTTAAATTGTTCTAAAATGTCCTTGGTTCGATCTACGGTAAATGTAATTTGAAATGACATTTGCATTTGTCATTTTAGTGGAAAAAATAATATTATAAAAATGTGCAAGTATTTAAGAATAAATTCAGAATCAATGGCAACTGCAAAATTACTGTACCGCTCCAATAAATTTTCTACTGAACGGTTATTAAAGCATATAGGTTAGCGCTATATTAAAGCAAAAAAAATCTATTCTATCTATACTTCAACGTTTATGTATTTATATTTTGATGTAAAAAATAATTGTTTACATGAAATTAGTTGTGAGTGGTTAGTGGACTTAGAAAATAATTATAATAATAATAATAAAAAAACATAGATAAATAATTTTGGGATAAAATTTTAATATAATTAAATTTAAAAATATTTTTTATCAAAAATTTTAACAATAATTAGTAGGTGCAGTTAAAAAAAAGTATGCACATTACAACTCAAGACAATAACAACAATACTAAGCAAATATGTTTCATCTCTCATCACAATCTACATATTAATATTGCTCATTACATTCTACTCTACCTATACCTACACATTCTACTTCTACAACACAAAAAAATTATTTATTCTGTCAATTCTCATTCTTTCATTCATAAATGTTTTTTCAAAAACCATTTCATTACTGTCACATCAAAACAAAAACAGTTTTCATTATTAGTGTTGTTGTTATAAAAGGCTTCAGACAAAAACAAAATTTAGTATATATATATAAAATATAGACGAATAAATTTTAGTGAAGTAATTAAAGTAAAGTTTTAATGGATAGAAAAACAATGTAATTTTAAATTTCGCTGCAAAACGTTTAGTACAACAATGTAACTCTAATTGATACCTCGCTGCTATTTATTACAACGCTACTACATTCTACTGAACGCACCCAATTTGTTGAAATGAACAAGAAAATTAATATCTTAAAATAAAAATTGAATCTGTTATTTTTCTTAAAGAAGAGACAATAATTTTCTGATCTCTTTATTTTTCTATTTTACTTCGACTAAATTTGATATTTAAAGAATTTTTTTAGGAACTAGTTTTAGTTGTTTAGTTAGTAATAGAATAAAAATATTTCAGTACAAAGAATTAAAATCGTAATTTCTAAATCAAATCTTAATAAACTATACTGTTGAAAAATTAAATTTATTTTCTCAAAATAGATATTTTCATTTGTAGAACCGTCAATTCTTGATTTCTGAAGGGAAAACTACGCAAATTTTTTTACCTTAAAAGTATTGTTCTACTCTACCTATTGGGAATAAAGAAGAAAACGTATGTATGGATGTTTTTGTGTACTTCATAGTATACATATATATATGCGTAGTTAATATATTATGTAGGAAAAAGTTGTTTTGTTTTAAAAGTAAGTTAACAACAATGCAACAAGCTGATAAAAAAAATAAAAACTAAAACAAAACAAAATAAAAACAAATAATAGAATTAAAAGTTGGAATTTATAATTTCCAATTAAGAGTAATGAGAATTTTTAAACTTTATTAGAAAAAAATGTTTTTTTTTATTTTTTTTTTTTATTATCTTAGAAAATAAAAACGAAGAGTTGAGAGAATGTTTTTTTTTTATTAATTAATTTCAAATTATGTAATAATATTGATAAATTGATGCTGTACATATACAATATAATTAATATTTGGGTTTTTGTTATACTTTAGGACTAGATATACTTTAGGAAAAGTCATTCGAATTCTGCAAATTTGTTAGATATATAAGGTTATATATACTATTCTATTGGCCCATCTTTAAGCTTATCATTACAATAAAAAATGTTGTGCTGTTATAATTACTATCCATACAAAAAAATTGATTTGTTGAAAAATCATCATGCCAGTACTAAAACGGATTTAAAATATGAGCATGGTATGGGCCAATCTTTTGGCAATAGAGTAGTATGAATAAATAATAAACTGAAGGTCAGTTTTTGAGTATTGTCGAAAAAAGTATTTGACTAAGTCATACTATTTTTCATTCTATAATTTTAATCTATTCGGCTTATAAATTATAAGTTAGGCTAAATTAATAATGTTGTATGAATACAGGCAAGCCCATTTAAAAGTAACTTTCTTAAGAGAATAATTTTTTTAAGAACATCACATTTTCAAAATCAATTTATGTTTCTTTGTCTTTTCATCTGATTCAATTCATTTTGCATAAATGTCTGTGTTTATAAATTTTTCGCGTTGTGACAAATTTTAACAACGTGATGTGAAACAATACAACATAATTCGTTTGCTTTTAGAAACAATATTTTTTTTGTTGTTTAATTTTAATTTTAAAATTCTATTATGTTAATTTTCAACATGCATGTATAATAATACCAAATATAAATAAATATACATACTTTTATTTACAACATAACACCTATACCTTTTTTTTGTTTACTTTATTAATTGAATTAATACAATTATTATTTTAATCTTAATCTATATGTAAAATTTAAAATTCAGTGTAAATTTATTATTAAAACTTATAGTTAATTTATATTAAGCATTATAGAATTAAACATTATATATAAAAAATATTAATATTCGATTTAATAATAAGACAAAAAGTACGAAAAAAGTATATCAGAAGTTTTTAATATTTTAAATTTACTGCTTTTAAAATAATTTTTTTGAATTTTCCAAATTATATCATCAGTTAGTTAATATTTTCAAAAATCTAATAACATTTTTTTCATTTTTTTTTTAACAATAAAATCAATCATTCATTTTGTTTTATAAAAAAAAATAAAAATTAACCCTTTTATACCTCTATTTTAAAATAGAATACGTTTTATTAAATTTAATTCAATTTTATTTCATTTTTTTCCATTCTCCCATACTTACTACATATTCTCGATCCCTAACTTAAATCAATAAAATTATTTGTAATTCTGAAAAGCTCATATAATTTCGGATGTACTGTGGTTGGGGTATATGTATTGAATGTATTGATTCTGATTAAATTATTTTTCTTTTTTTTAATCGTTAACCATATATATAATACAACAACAAACAACTTTTTTTTCTAAAATTAAATTAAATTTTGATTAGATGTTTTGTAAGAAATATGATAGCTTCAACCCAAAAATATAAAAAAAAAACAACACAAAAATTACAGGAAAACCAATATGACGTGCAGTGACATAAATGTGGGTTAAAAATGTTATCTGAACGTGGATGATTTTTTATATACAATTGTAAATTGTATTATATAATTCGTACACAACTGTGATCGTTAGGGGTTGTTTCATAAAAAAAAAAAAAAAAGGAATCAATTACAATTCAAAATAGGTGGGTTATGAAAAAAGCAACAGATGTTTATTAAATAACATTAACAAACAATATGTGGAATTTTTTTGAGAATTTATTTTTAATTAACGGAATGTGTTATGCACATACAGAAAAGCCGTATATTACTTTATAAGATATTGTAGCATCAACCTAATGTCGATGATGCCAATGGTGTTCATATGAATTGGTAACTGAAACTGCTTAATGCAGTAATGATTAATATCATAATTATAATAAAGTTCAGTTTGAGATCGACACTAAAATGAATTGATCGTTTCAATTAATTTAATCTCTTACAACTTATTTAAGGTATTGAAATCACATTTAAAAAAAATCTGATTTGTCAATGTAAAAAAAATAAAATAAACGTAATTATGTCTAATTATGTATATTCAGGCATGATAATTTTTTTAAATTTTAAACACGAATTCATTTCTGATAAACTGAAGAAAATAAAAAATATGATAACTCACACCATTTTAATTTTTTTTTTTTTTTTGAAAATTTTTGTTAATTTCAAACTTCAAATTATAAATATTTCACTAAATTAATATTCAGTACAAAAAAAACTGTGTTCAGAACCTAGCGAAAAATAGATACTTACTAACCAGAGTATCTATCTATCTATACCCCTTAACAAGATATAGTATAGTTGTGTGCAAAAATGTATTGTTACTTTACACAATATAATAGAACGGTATTAATGTCGACTACGATGGCAAAATTGTTCTGAAATCTGAATATTGATTTTAGCATAGGTTAATGAAGACATTGTAATGCATTTAATGTAATCAATAGAACGCAGTCAATATTTATATTGACTGAAATCACTCAATACGAAATGTAAATTAATTACATTATATTGACTGCATTCTATTGATTACATTACTATTCAATAATGAAAATATTGAAAAAAAATTTGGAATAAAGTAAAAATAAAAATTTACTGTTAAAAACATATAGAATTTAAGGTATGTAGATTTGAAATGATTAAAACGATTTTAACTATTGTAGCAATAATATATAACCACTTAAGTTGACATAAGCGAAAAATAACATAATATTACCATACTATACGTGCAAAAATCTTTCTTACACAAAAATTCCAATGTTTTTGTCAATTTTTAAAGTTAAATCGCATTAATTTAATCGCCTAAATCAGCTAGACTGTATTTTGCATATGAGATAATGATATCTGCGGCAATAATATTATAATCGCTAAAATGGACTTAAGCGAAAAAAGTGATATTGTTACCATTGTATTCTAGTGCAAAAATCAATCCTTCACAAAAATCCTTAGGCATATATTATTCAAAGCTGAAAAAATCACATTAATTTATTCGCCTAAATCAGCTAGACTGTATTTTGCACATCATATAATAATTTGCACTAACTGAAGTCGTTACAATATATCCGATTATTATACTACATACCAAATGTTATATAGAAAAATATAACAGTTTATATTAAGTTTAACGGTTATATTAAATTTTATTCTGGATATTTGAAAATTGACTTAAGCGATTGTATCCAAATTTATTTTGTGTTATTATCTCACCTACAAATTAATAACCGCTCATAATTTCATTTTGATCTTATATAATTGCAGTTTATTTTAGTTTTTTTTGTTTTAATTATTAATTATAATTTATCAACATTATCCAACCGAAAACTGGACTTTTTAAGACTTCTCAATTTTTTCATAAAATAAATTGAAAATGGTAAAACTGAAATTTTAAATTTCGATTTAAGTGGTTATAAATTATTGCCACAAATATATTCTATGAAGTATAATTTTTAAATAAAGGCTTCGAATTCGATACCACACTATAGTTGAACACTGGATGGATGGCCAAACAACACATGCATATTTTTTTAGTTAATAAAAATTTAATTCAGCATAAAAAATTCGGGATTCTGACTTTATAGAGAATTTTTCCAATAAACCGATAAACTAATTTTCTGCAAAAATACCGATTATACTCAATGTCAACCTTCCAAGATGTTGACTGACAAAATATCGACAAAAACATTGACTTTTGCAATTTTTAAGTTTTTGTAGAAAATAGTGTTGTGAATTCTTTTTGAAATATCTAAAGGGTCGAAACGGGTCGAACGCTCGAAATTTTTTGTTTTTTTTTATTTTTTTTAATAAAATGTTGCCATCTTCGTTTACCTATACTGTCAGCAAAAACTGCGTGTCAATAAGTTGGCGCAGGGGTTTCAGGGTTTGAGGGCCTCTTTTTCTAGAATATGTATATGTATATGCCAGATGGTTTAATTAGCATGGAGAGCTACAATAATTTATTTAGCCTAAAAATATTTTCTCTTTGAAAGTTGACATTTTGTCCATGTCGACATTTTAGATTCGACATAACTAAACTGCCCCAAACATTCTTAACTTTTACCCCCATAACAAAAATTTGACAACTTTTTTGGATATTATACACCCTATAAAATAAATTCCAAAAATAACATTGAATGAAACGATAAATTTTCAGTAAAAACACAAAAATACATTTCATAATATTTCAAAATTCAATTTATTTTTCATAATAGATAGAAAATTTCAAAATTTTTATTGGCTTTCTATTCTAAAATTACAGTACAAAAAAAAAACGAAAAAAAAAAAAAATTCCCTTAAGTTAAATTCATAATAACAACACTATCTTTCTATCCTTCCATCAAGTTCACAACTACACACACAAAAAAAAAAGGCTCAATTCAAATAACTACAACTATAACCACACCACACTATACATCTAAAATCC
The DNA here is from genome assembly GCA_963942445.1 of Argyra leucocephala. Classification (NCBI taxonomy): domain Eukaryota; kingdom Metazoa; phylum Arthropoda; class Insecta; order Diptera; family Dolichopodidae; genus Argyra; species Argyra leucocephala. The sequence continues at coordinate 156,236,158 of OZ012677.1, read as the reverse complement.
TTGGTGACGTGCTAAAAATTAACAAAAGAATTTCAAAATATTATATTAGTAATAACCTTACACAAGATATGAACAGACCAAATTAAGTATAGAAATGAAGACCGATGAGAACCACATTGAAAAAAATAATGTCTGTTTTTTTTTTAAATACAAATTTTTTAATATTTAAAAAAGAGACTTGACAAATCTAGAAAAGATCTTTTCAATTGATATCAAATTTGTTCATATATCTTTTATTTATGGTATATATCTAAAAATTGGTTTTAAAAACAGGTATAAGGGCATTGGGAGAGTTAAGAAGATTGAATTGTGTTAAATATATATATATATATATATATATATATTTATTCAGAACGGCATTCAATAACAAAATTACGTTCTGATATAAATCAAAGTTTATAGAAAATTTTTGCAACTGTTGGAAAATAGTCTTAGCAAATCAAAATAATTTCTATTGAAAAAAATAATAATAAAAAAAAACATAAAAAACAATAACAAAGTTGAATCTAACTTTTGAGAATATTTGTATCGAATTGGTAATCATAATCATCATAATCATCATCATCATCATCATCGTTGTCATAATATATCATCAATATCAATGAAATATTTTAAAATGAAAGAGAAAAAACGATAAATTTTCATTAAATCAGAATTAATATTAGGAAACAACAATATTATTTTAGGCTTGATTGACTTTAAAAATATTTCGATTAAAAAAAAAAAATAAATTACAATTTGAAAAATATCTACATTTCGAACGGTATATTTTTAAGAATTTTAAATTTCATGCAGATTTTCATGGAGTAAGTAAATGGTCTGGCTTGTTTGGAAAAATTTTGCAAGGTTTTAAAAAAAAAATTGGTTGTCTTAAAATGTATTTTTCTATAGCAATTATTTGTCAGATACAATTAAACATTTATAAATCTTCTCCATACAAGTTTTCTAACTTTAAAATAAAATGTAAATAAGATAAATAAATAACAATAAATGTTTAATGAACATTTTCTACTCTGTGCTACACAACGAACAATTCAAATGATTTCACCTTTGATCATGACAACATATTTCATTTATATTATTAACCGCTATTAATGTGAAGGGGGGCAGAAAGAGTTCTTCATGCCAATAGATGACATCTCTACATACGTATCCCTAAAGAAGAGTTACGAAGTAGAAATCTCGACAAAAGGAACCTGGCGTCGTTTAGAATATCAGGTTAGGTCCTCAAACAGTTAGGAAATTTTCACTGACGGATCTCTTACGGCTCTAGGCGTGTTAGCTGGAGTGTTCTTTGAAAAAGAGTAACTTGAACTCTAATTTCCTCTTGGCAAACACTGTACAGGCTTCCAGGATGAAGTCTTTGCTAGAAACACTACACTGAATATAATAAAAGAACAAAGATGGTCTAACAGAGTCATTAGAATCTTTAGTGATAGTCAGACTACCTTAAAAGATCTTGAAAGTACCCTCATCAAATTTAAATTGGTGAATGAATATTTGGATAGCCAAATTATAAGCTGACAACATTTATGGACCGTAACCGGCAATTGGTATATCTATTAAACGATCGGTAATATCAAACTAAACAACCTGAACAGAGAAACAAACATTCTTTGGGAGCGTATTAAAGGCCACAATATCTCCAAAATATATGCTCCAAAAATAAACACCAAATGACCAAAATAACCAATTTCCTGCTAACTCTCAATAGAGCAGTGTGCAAGAAGATGGTAGACATACTTACTGGTCATAACCACATGAATAAACCCATGTGTAAACTAACACTAATTGACGACCCAACCTATAGACACTGTCTGGAAGAGGAAGAAACCTCCACAAATGTTGTAGGAGAATTCCTAGCTCTTTCAAGACTGAGATTCAGGCTGTCGGAAACGAACTACATAACCTCAGAAAACTTCTGCAGGATAAAATTCTCAAATCTATTGACATTTATCAAAAGGATCGACTAAGGTGAGGAGTGGAAGAGGGCATAAAGGGTTAAAAGACTATATGCCAGCGTTGACATATTAAGGCCACCTTCGTAAGGGGAAAAATAACGCCAATAACTTCCTGTCCATTAAAATGAACTAACTGATGTTTTTACTTATAATCAAAGCATCATACATAATTATTTGAACACATTGCTTCTGCTTTTTCTTCTTCTACGCCAATTTGAAGCATTTAGCTATGAGTTGATAATCTATACGGATATAAAAATTCAATCATTATTCCTATTCCTGATGGATTTATTGACTTTCTGTTTGTATTTTATTCTGTTTGTATGCATCAAATGATAATGCGTTTTATGTCAGATTTTGTAAATTTGTTTCCATCAAGTTTTAATTTTCATTGAATTTGTAAGGATGTCAGTTGCGGATTATTAGTTTTGCAAAACGAAGCTATCGGTTTGAATTTCTGCATAAAATGTTTGTTAATGTCTGAACTCTAAGTCATATTTTTGACTATATTTTTTTATATTATATTTAAAATGCTGTAGGAGATCGAATATGATGTAGGTGATCGTATAGACTCGAATAGGCTATAGGTGAAACATTTTTAATAATAAAAATTCGATACTCTAAGTATGTTTCAATAATTTTAATCAATTAACCATGGGATCAATCGCACTGATTGATATTATTTATTATTAGTTTATTTTATTTATTGCCTTAATGTATTTGTACAATATGTTATTTTTATATATTTTAATTCTATTCTACACTTTTAATTTGTAATTATTTAGACTAACCTGACTTAAATATTTAGAATAAATTTAATTTGCAAAGGACAAAATGGCAAGTAAAAACCGTTAATTAATTATTTTATGCTAATCTAAAACCTAATGCACTAATTGATATACATAATTATAGTAAAAACTATATTTATTTAAAAATTAATAAATTTATATTTTCACTGTTAAAGAGCTTTTTATTTTTTATCAAATACATTATTTAATTTAACCTATATTGATTTATAGAGTTATTCATACAATTAGATTAGCTTTTTTTTCTTTCCATAAGTACATTTGCAAAGCCTTATACAAAAATCTATATTTTGAAGATAGGTGGTGGTTTAAGAGATAATGCCAAGTAGTACAATGAGTGAAAAGTACACTCAATATAGAACTTTTGCATTAAAAATTTATTATTTATATTATTATTTAATGTAAAACAAATGATTGTCATATTGTACATGTATCATCATTTGCCTTCCATTTTTATTATTAATAGCTATACAATAGATCGTGATCTTATTAATACAATATAAACTATATACGTCCTAATTGTCATGACCAAACTCTTAAATGAACAATTCACTCAATTCTTTATTTTAATTTCGGTTAAGATATTGTTAACATCTTTTATATCATTTATTATGTGACATACTACAGTAGATAGTCATTGAGACAGTAGGTCTTAATAACATTTTAAGATTTTATTTTATTGTTTTAAAAAAAATAATAGAAAATAAAAAAAATAATGATTTGACCTCGTTTGATTTTTTTTTTTTATTTTATCCAAAATATAACAACAACTCATTCAGCATATATATATAATTATATATATATATATATCATATTTTCATATACATATATAAGAATAAATAAAGCACATACATTCTTATTTGTTGTGTTATTCTTATATATACAAATGCATTTCTATAAATTAAAGAAAAAAAAAACTTGACATCAAAAAATGTCCTTCTTAAGGAAAAAGAAAACAACAAGAAAAAAAAACATAAAATTGACAAATTGATCAAAACTCGTGTTTTCTTTACTTCTCTATTCAAATTTCGTCTTTTCTTTCTGTTCATTTGAAATAATATATTGCATTAACAAAAACAAAAAAAAAATAAAATAAAAAAAGTTAAAAAATTGAAATCAGAATTTTGAAAATATTTGAAAGATCTTAATATTGGATTATGCAATTCTCAATGACATAAAAAAAAAACAAAAAACTAAAATCAAAATTTCTGGTGATTTGTTTAGATTATATTAACTAATAGAACATTTTGAGTGTGTATGCATGAGTATAAAAAAATTAAATGTATATGTATATAGTACCGAAACTGAATAAATATTTTAAATTCAAGATTCAAAATTTAAAATTCAATCGAATAAAGAAATTTAGATTAGTTTTTATATTAAAAATTTCAATTTGGAAATAATTATAAAAATTCTAGTTTTGGCATGTCCGTTTCAAAATATTCATAATTATGGTAAATGGTTTGCTTATTCAAATGAAATGAGTATTGTGTATAGACTAGAGTCTTATTAACTAATTTATATAAATATTTATATTGTATATCTACTTTTTTAAAATTTTTAATGCGTTTTAAATAGTTAAATTAGCTTAATTAGCTTTGTAAAACTTGAGCGTTTTGTTTAACTTGAGCGTTTTAATTAACTAAACTCTAATATGTTTTAATTAGCTTAATGAGATTTGTAAAAAGCTCAAATTGATCTTGACAAGTAGGGTCTGCGTGGATAGCGCTTTAATTAACTAAACTTAACCTGGCCTAATTAGCTTTGTAAAAAGCTCGAATTGAATTTGACAAGTAGGATCCACGTGGAAAATATACATTATGTAGTATAACTTACTTGACCGACTAAGGCAGCCACTATTATCTGTCTATACGTACATACCTTATTATACATTATAGTAGGGATAGTTATTTTGTTTTGCCAAATTTATTTTTAATTTAATTTTTTTAGATTTTATTAAAGATATCAGCTTTCCACAATAATACCACGATTTCAGTTTGTTGCATCTATGATGTCAAGCCCCATTAAAATTATTATTAATATTATATTAAAGTCAATTATAATTTGGGAGCTTAGCTTATCAAGTAAATGTTGTACTCGCGTAGTGCAAAATAATTACATCTTAAGAACACTTGGCATTTTCCGTTTTCCAAAAATATGTATCTTTATTGCAGTATCTTATTCTTTAAGGACGAAACGGACATTCGAAATCATTCTTGTTGTTTTAATGTTCTTGTATATTTAAACAGTTTTATTTGTTGATCTATTATATGTATATATATATATATATATATATATTCGATTTACCTCCGAAATGCATCCGATTGGTCTCGCAGCACAGCTACTGTACATACAATACACCAATATGTGCGAAAGCAAAAAAGCTTGAAGACCTAAGTAGAAGAGTAATGAATAGTCAAACGGCAAATCCTCACTAGCTTAATCAGAATTATGCTAATTCGAGGCTGAGTCAATAGACTCACCCACCAAAAAAAAATAAGATAGATAGATTGTAAAGTTAAATAAATTACTAATAACTTTTTATAAGATTTAGTAAGATAATAATTTAAAATATATTTTAACGTTCATATAATTATGATGCTCGGTGCTGTCGTTGTAGAGATATTGTTGAAAATTTTTGAAAAAAAAAAACAATATTTCGTACATTTCTTTAAACACCAAATCACTTAAGATTTTACCAAAAACTACCGCAGGATCTATTTATACATGTAGGATGTAGGATTTCACTAGATCAAGTGACGACACTGCAATCAAGTGACGTTTGATATTTTACTTGATTTTGTTGCTAACACTATACATTGTTAACGTAAGATTACACTTAGATTTTTTAAGTGTTGTGATAAAAAAAATCAGATTGAATATTGATTTTTGATTAAATAAGAAGAAGTAGGATTAAATACTAATAAATTAAAAAACAGATAATTATTTTAATTATTAACATATATTTTTGGAAAGATCTCTTATTTTGTTATATATAACTTATATTTATAATTTACATACTTTATGTCTATCTATATTGTATAGTTAAGTAAATATATTATTATCTAAATCAACAGATATACCGGTTTATATACAAAAACTATAAAATGACAAGTAAGTTTTCAAATGTCCTTTTCGTCCTTACAGAATAAGATACGCCATTAAAAATATATATTTTTGAAAAGCTGGCGACAGCAGGTATCTTTAAAATATAGTTATTTCGGTCTATGCGATTGTTGAAATATACAAAAATTCAGTTAATCCATTTAGAGTTACATAATGTATGTGTATTTCATGTTAAAGGATAATGTAAATGAATACCTAATCTACGTACATATTCATAAATATTTAATTCTAGAATTGCAATAGTTATACATAATGCATATACATACATGTTTGGACACACTCAAAGTAAAGTAAGCAAAGTAGGTATAAATGATACAAGCAAATTAAGATAAATTAATATTGTATTTTGATATGATCCATGGTTTTTGTGTTCACACTTAATTGAGCTTTCCTTAAAAAAGCGAAGTAACATAAAAGTACAGTTGTTGTTTAATTTTACATAAATAAGTATTTTCCCATATAACGGGTACAACATTAACTTCCATTATTTGATATATTATAATAGTTGCTATCTATTATAAATTTTAATACTAATTATCGTATATTGATAACTTTAATTTATTAATTCGATTTATTTGTAAACTCTATTTCTCAATAACCTCATCTTCAAATATGTCATTATCCAATTAAACAAATTAATTCATTAAATTTATAATTATTAATTCTATTAAATCATTATTTTCAATTAATAACCAATTTAAACTGCTGATACATACAAAACCATATAAAAAATACAATGCCCTCAACCTAACAAAATACCCCCATAATATCAAATATCATAAAAACCTTAAATAAAATCAAAATTTATCCTGAAAAATCTGAATAAATAAATAATTTTCAATACGACTTACCAAATATCTTCAAATTTATTTGCTAAATACATCGTATCATATATATACCAACATTATGTCATAATTAAACACCAACTTTATTTATTTTTTAAATAATAGTCAATAAATGAAATTGAAAAATATGTCAGCCAAATTACCTGTAATGAAAATAAAATAATTTTTTTTGTTAAATATTACAAATTTAAAAATTTTCTTTCAATTTAATATTCAATTTTAAATAATAATATTCCCAAAATATTTATAAAATCATAAATTTAGTTTTGTGCCTCCTAAAAAGTATCAAAAATGTAGAAACAAAAAAAAAAAACAAAAACAAGAATAAAAAAATTATTTTCTTTTTTATTTATTAAAAATTCAAAATGCGTACTCAACTCGCTAAGTATACACCCGCAAAATGGGATATTATTAGTAGATATTTTTTACTTTTTTGTTATTATTGTTCTTGTTTTTTTTTTTGCTGTTACTTTTCTTATTTGCATATTATTGAACTAACCCTATTAATTCGACATAAAAAATGAAATTTACATTTTATTGGGTTTGAATTTTCATAAAATATACATGCACCAAATGTATACAATTTTAAATACAATTTTAATAATAAACAGTTTCATAGATAAATGAACGAATAAATGCAATTATATAGGATGGTCCGATTCCATCTATAAAATTGGAGGACATCTATGATTCGTTGGAGTATTTTAGAAAAAAATTGTTTTGGGCAGGACAGTATAATTTTAAATTTGGGCTATAAGCGGGTTAATTGAATTAGAAAAATGCCGACTATGCGAAAATATGCAAACTAGACATGAAAGTTGTGTATGGAGAAAATGGAGTGGATGGTACAATGCTGAAAAACAATTAATATAAAAACAAATATTAAAAAAATGTTCGGCGATATTTGATATTTTTTCAAAAAAATGTTAGTTTTTACCGTAAGTCTAGTAACCTTGACATCGTAAATGGCTCAACACAAAGTTCAATACAAAGTCCATATGATCTTAAATGTCTACAAAAGCTCACAAAAACTCACAGACATTGATTCCATGATTACAGATGTTGTTAACGATGTCTTCGCGATCGGTTTGACAGTATTTGGGTTTACAAAAATATTTAAAAATTGGGTTAATAAAAACTTTCTGTTCCTTTTGCTTGATCACAAATGAATTGAAACTCAATGTCTTGGAAAGCTCTCATTACACAATGTTGCCAAATTAATTTACGGATACCATTGATAACTTAATTTTTTATATTATATTAGGTTGAAGTTTTTTTAAGACATTTTAGATGTCATCATAAACCAGACTATTATAGTTAAGTATATGAATTCTAAAAGCAAGCTAAATCAACGCTCTAGCTTGCATATCTTCGACCTAACTTTAATTGATATTTGTAAGACTTTATTTTTATTATCCCATAATTTCCTGTAATCCAGATTGAAAAATAAAATAAAATTTTCTCTGTTTTACAACAATATTTTTCCTAAAACACTCTACTCTACCAACGAATCATCCGTTAAAAGATTTTCATGTTGAACTGGACCACCCTGTATATAAATACACTATATCAGACATAATAGAAACACTACAGATTTTGTTTCCTTGATTAGTTTTGATATACGATTGATTGCATAGAATCAAGTTGGTTCAGACTCTAGATTTAATTTTATCAATTGTGTCGGACTTGATAAGCCATAATTTGATAAGCAATTCCTTATACATAAATTAACATACTTTTGCCTGATAGATAAAATTTTACATTAAAATCTGTCAAAAACCAATTTTTTCGTTAATGTTAACAATATTTTCCATTTTGGTGTAAATTGTCAATCTCGGAACAAATTTAGGACAATTTCAGATATCGAATATTCGTAACAGGTCTATACGATCTTCCTGAAGATCGGATTATAAAATCTGATAAATAAAAAGTTATTGACAGTGATTCTAATAAATTTTAATTCAATTCAAATCAATTTAAATACTCTTGTACTATAACTCAACTAGTTAACCATAATGATTTTTGTCATTTTGATTTCGTTTCCCATTCTTTCATTATCTGCTCTTCCAAACTGTTTCTCTACTAATAAATTAGTGTATGTACAATTTTTGAAGTTTTGATATTTGCTAGTTACTATTTAATACATTCGCAAGGTAAATACAAATAGTTTGACAAAATTATCGAGACTATAATAATGATTTGTAAAGATACAAGATTTTGCCATGCATACACCACAAAAAATATGATTGATATTAACTTTTGCCTTTACATTGGCCTTTATATTTGCCTGACCTGTCAATGTGTAAATAAAATTTTATTGCGACAGTATCAAAGTGAAGCTATATATCTAGTAATAACATAATATTTAAGCTTTTAGACTGAATAGAATTTAACCATATTATAAATACCTACATAATTTATTTTTAGGTAAGAGAGCAACTTGTATATTAGCCATAAGTAGGTACTTTAAAATAATTATCAAAAAAATTCGTTTGTTTAGTTTGGAATTGTAATTATAAATAAAAATTATTAAACAAAAGAAAATTATTTATAGTTGTGGTGAGAGCAAATTGTTTCATACAAACAACATAAATTGAGCCAAACATTTTTATAACATCTGGCAACACTATTTTGTAATTACTAAAGCAGCAAAAAATAAATAAATAATAACAAAACCCAGAGAACAAAATATTATTATTTGCACAAATATGTAATATAGAATGTTAAAAAAAAAAAAAAAAAAATACTTTAGAAAAAAATAATACACAAAAAAGGCATGTTTTACCCTCGAAAATATGGAAATTTTCATTTTTTTTTTAATAGAGAAAATGAGAAAAATTACATCAACTGAATGCAAATTACTTTCATTCACTTCGTTTTTCATTTTAAAGCCTCTCTAAATTTTTGTCTCTTCCTCTCTCTTCTTTCTTTTTTACATTTTAGTACGGTAATACTGTTTTATTTTTTTTGGTTGTTTATTTTTATTTTTTTAAATTCAAAACAGAAAATCTATTTTAGAATTTGGAGCATAAACAATCCATTAGTAGTTGAAATACAAAAAAAAAAACAAATAAAAAAGCAAAACAAAAAATTTGTTTTCGTTGTTAAAAATTGAAATCATCATAAAGCGAAAATTTAATATACAAAAATATTATTTTTAATACAAAAAAACAGAAATGTAGGTTTCTGTTAAGTGTAAGATATTTGAGGTGCACACGCATTTTTAATACCTTCAATTTTATTTGTATATTTTTTGTATTTCAATACACCCCAGCCAACTATTTGTAATATTTTGGTACCTTATTTAGGAAAGTAGATTTTTTGACGCAATTCTTAACAAAATAAAAATCTAAACCATTTTTTTGTAATGAACATTTGTGTTGGTTGGTTCAAGGATTAAATTAAATTAGAAAAAACAATGTTTTTAAAGGAATGTAATGATTTTAATAGAATTTTAAAATATTTTTAATTAATTAATTTTTTTTTTGTTTTCCATTAACTTGTTGCTTATTTTTGTATTAATAGGTCAAAGATAAAAAAAGAACGAATTCAAAACTGCAATACTGTGTTTTTATCAAAGAACATTTTATTTTATATTTGATTTTACTTTTTTTGTTGATTTTATAATAATATTCGCTGGAAACTGAAAATGTCGAGTCAGAAGCGAATAATTAGTTGGCATTAATAAAAACTTGGCACAAATAGCCCCTTGGTTTATGCAAAATAAAGTAATCGAAAACGATTTAAATATTGAATCCATTAATATTGTGATTTATACAGCATCAGAAAAAAAATAACCGACCATTGTATATTGTAAATTGATTCAAGGGCAGGTCTTCGATGTAAAACGCTGCTACAAATCAAAATAAAAAAATTACATACAATCTTATTGTATTTATACTTATTATAGATTGGAAGCAAATTTTGGAAGTTAAAAAATAAAAAAAAAAAAATTAATAAAAATTGTGTTTTTAGCAACAACATACAGAAATGTAAACATTAACTGAACTCAAGGTTAGTTCAAATATGTTCTAAAAGTTATATAATTCTCAAATTTAGCGTCATGAATTTCTTATTACACGACTGTTAGCGATAGACCTAAGCGTAAATTATAAAATACTGTTACATAGATACAAGTATCTTTAAACGGTGACGTTTACACTGCCCTTGAGAAACGGAATATGAATATAAGGTATTTATATAAGAGACTTTAAACGTTTATAAAAATGCAAAATCTGGTGAAGCGATAATGGGAGGGAAGCAGGGATTGACTTTCAATTTTTAAAATAATAAAAAAATTGTGACAACGTTCGAGCGTCCACTTTGCCACTTTTCTTAAGGGAGTTTTGATCTAGAGAGTTATGACAAGTCACCTATCTATAGAAAATATTAAAAAATATTTTTGCCACATACTATATCTGAGCTGTATAATGAGTTTAAGTTAACATACAAAAATGAATAAAAATAACTGCAATGACATGGAAAATTGAAACTGGAATCCACAAGATAAGACAATGGCAGGTAGAAAGGTATAGTAATAGCTGTTTTAACAGTACGCCGATACACTTAGACCAGTAAGGTCCATTGTGATATGACAATAATACTACAAAATAATAGGACTACATCACAAAACAGCTGCAAAATACAGACCTGTTTTCAAGACAGGCTATTGAAAAAATAATCTTGGACGAAATATTTTCAGATTATTTGAAAGCAAATCTCAAAACAAATCTTCGGTGAAGAAATTATCTTTAGTTCCGAAGTTCGCAAAAGTCTGTTCATATAGATCGGATGTGTCCATATAGAATAGAATAGTGTAGAAATAAGTGATGCTGGATATCTACTAACAGATAGATAACAAAAAAATGAGATGTTGCAATTTCGGAACTAAAACTGAGAACAATGGTGACGCTTTAATTCTCCTTTTCAGATAATAAGTTAAGATGAATTAAAACCATTGTAATCAAACATATTTGGACTATATAAACCTATTTGAACCGACCTAACTAGACTATTATTGAATTTTACACTAAGTTACATATGAACTCATTAAAAATTTATCATTGTTTACCAACAACTATTCATTAAAAATAATAAACAAAAAAAAATGTTTCTCAAAAATCTAACATAACAGATAACAGTAAAAATTAATAAAAATAAAACTACTTTAAATTACATATAGTGTTATGCAAGAAATATCTATTAGATATTTAATTGTAAAACAAGAATGTGTTTTTTTAAGTCGAACAAATTTTCTCCAATTATCGAGTCTAGGTACCCAATTTTTTAATTGATTTATAAACAATTAATTGCTAAAAAAAAAAATTAAATTTAGTTGTTGTTCATAACTTCAAAGATAAGATAAAGAAAAAAAAAAAATAGATATATGTAAGTATGTATTTACAAATTAACAGTAATTGAAAATTTTGTACATAAAAGTAATGGAAATTTCATGTTGAAATTTTCAATTTTTGTAAATTAGATGATTGGGTTTTTGAATTGCTTTTACTTATTTCAAATTCAATTCAAACATTTTTAATTTTTATAATTTTCTTCTTTTTTTGTTTACCTACGTAATTTTTTATTATCTATGTACTTATATACTTGATTTTCTATTACTAAACAAAATTATTTCATATTTTTGTTTAATGCTAATTTATTAAATTGATCGTATGATAGTTATGTGATTTAGGATTAATTATTCTGTTTTATAGACTAAGTTTTTTTATTTATCAGACTTAAGATCTTCAACATAAGCCATTCACAAAAATAATTAAATTTTTTTCTTATTCTGGGTAATCTCTTTCGATAGCGCTTAGAACAAAGATGTGTTTTTTTTCCTATTAATGGCGCAGACAACAAATTTTTAATTTATAAAGCTGTCATAGAGCCGGTATTGATCTATGGAATCTAGCTGTGGGTAATGGCTACATATAGTAGCCATGGTTCGTAAGTATTTAACGATATTTTGCATTACGACCTACAGATGAAAAACATAAAGGAGGAAATCAGAACTGCAAACTGGAAATAGTAAACAAACATCCAAATACTACTGTTTTCTAACACCCAATTAGCTACTTCTTATAATACTTAGTTAGTTTAAAAGTATACTACTCTATTGCAAAACATCAGTTAGCCCATATTTTGTTTGTATTTATAAATTCAAAATTATTTTTATAATTAATTTGTTTATCAGTATCATTCATTTTACGTGTTATCATTAAAAAAAAAAGTAATTATAATTCTGTTTAGAAATAGCAGTATAGTTTCATCAATTTGTCCATTTGATTTCTATATTGATAATTTTTCTCCTAAACATACATTTTTGTAACAAACTTTTTTATTAAATCATATTTATTTAATTTTATATTTTTTAAACTTACATTTTTCAAATACATAAAATAAAAAACACAAGCTTTCAAAAATACTGACAACAAAAATGACAGTTCAGTGATTCATAATTTTTAATTAAATCAAAGGTTCATTCATAAATGATATTGATGACACCGAATTGTCTGTTTCATTCATTTTTGCTTTCATTCACATTTTAGCGACAATGATAACAGTAATTACATACACATAACAATTATTATTGTGATAATAATAGTACGTTTTCAAGCTCATGTTTATGGATAAACATGTTGTTTATGATAAACTGGTTGTTTACGTAGTGGTTTTCCCATACAAATTTGCTGAAAATCATAAACAAGTAGCGAGGTGTTTATATCATAAACCACTTCAAAAACATGTAACCCATCCATGAAATTTCGATTTTTTGTCGATTTTAAATTTTTTTTTGCATGACCCTTGATTTTTTTGGCATAAATTCATTTTGTCATTTGTCAAAAAAAAAAAACAAAAACAAAAAGAAATCAAAATACCAAGAATAGATGAAATTATGTGAATTTGTGTGAAATTAGTTTAGCTTCAATTAATGATCATCAAAAAAACGAAAAATCAAGTATAAATTCTCAATTATCATCAGCACGATTAATTGGAAAATCTTGTATAACTTTAATAGAAAAAGTGAAGAAAAATTATATGGAATTATAGAAGTGATTGAGACATTACAAGACTTACATGGAAAGTTAACAGAAGAATTAAAACAAAGGATATTGTAAAAGATGCATTTTTATTTTTAATTCACTTAATTTAATCAGTTTTATATATTAAAAATGTATAAATAATAAGGCTTTATATATAAGTAAAAAATTCAAATGGAAAAAGAGATAATAAATTCAAATTATGATTATTTTTTTATATAATTGTAAATTGAATATTTTTGTATTTCGTTTTTGAAAGATTCTCAGAACTAAATGTTGAAGTGAGTAAAGTGGGTATGGTAATAAACTAAAATGTGAATTATTTTATTTGTTTCTCTGATATTATCATTTTTTTTAAATCCTCCATATTTTTTTTTATTTTATTCATTTATCGTATGACCAATTATAATAGCTTAAGTTCTACTCAAAGATAATACAAAAAAAATTTTTATATAAACAGTAGTATAGTTTTATATAAACAATAAACAGCTGGTGGTTTTCCAAAAAACCTTGTGAACACTTGACATTTGACTGGTTTATGAGCTAGTTGTTTATCCATAAACATGAGCTTGAAAACGTACTATAAGCTTATATAAATTTGGAGATTTTAAAAACTTCTAGCGGAAATTTTTTAAACTTATAAGAAAAAAAAAAAATAGTAAAATAACAAAACAATAGATGACCATTGATCTTTTACGGTTATGTAGTATTACAACTTCTGGTTGATATTTCGTCCATATTTATATATAGTATTTTTTACGTTAAATAGAAGTTTTTTTTTAAAATCACTATTGTTTATATTGACAAGTATGTTTTCTGCATAAACAAAATGTTGCAAATAAAGTTTGTTCATAAACATTTTTAACTTAGCAGAAAAACTGCAAAACTATAGTAGAAAGCGCATGGCAATCAGTTATGCTGATGCTGTTTATATTTATAACACAAAACTGCAAATGTAGAAAATTCAAATTTTAACAATTGTCAACATTTTTTTGTTCTACAGTACTTTGTTTTTGCAGTACGTGTTTATGAAATGCCCTATAATTACCCATATTCTCTTAAACGCATCGTGTGTGATCGTGTGAAAATATCGTTAAAGTAATGCTTTTTTATTCTGTTAGACTTTTCATACGTCGTGATAGCCTTTTTTCGTAACTTCAATATTTTTACTCGATCAGCATCAAATTATTATCAGTTGTTGGTTAAAGCAGTTAAATATACATAAATGGGGTAACACAGTTAAGTAAATATTAATGAACAATTTTTAATTAATTTTTTTTAAAATTTTTATTAAAAATTGTGTTTTGTATTTTTATTATTGTTTTACAACATTTATGTATATATTATAAATTTTATACTATTATGTGCTATACTATGATAATTATATTAATTATTTTTAATTTAAAAATTATTTAAAGGTTTAAACTAATCCAACACTAATATATTGTAATCCAAAAATATTATGAGGTATTTTTTTGTTTATATACCAATAATCTTTTTTGACAATAAAAACTTATCCGTACCACCAACATAATAAATATTTCTATCACTTCGCTTATATATTCTAACAGAAATGCTTATTTAGATAGACGTGACGTGATCAATGTTTTCTTCGCGTCAGTGATACATCTAATAGAATATGGGGTACAAAAACTTATATTCTGCTACATGGTAAATATATTAATTATATTATATATTATGAGCACTAAGATCTGTTGCAAAACTGCATTGAACTTTTCTTTTAATCATTATACAACCGGTGATAGTTTGGTGGGTATATCAGTTATTTAATGAAAAAGAAATTAACGCTGTATGATTACACGACTTGAATTACTAAAGTTTTGTTATTTTTTTTTTTATAGATAATTCGTTTTTAGTTTGTCCTAAAAAACATCTAACGAAGAAAATCTAGTTGAAGAAGTCAATTAAATCTCTAATCAACACTTTATATAGTTTATTTTTTTTATCAATTCAATAAGTAAAATGCAATTCAAATAACTCGCACAATTCAACATTCGCCTATATATCTATAAATGGGGTGATGGGATAAAAAATTAAATTTAAATTAAATTTTTAAAATAATTGTAAAGTATAGATATTGCTATGTTTTTCTTACACAGACAACATTACAGTTGTTAACAGGGCTATAACATTTTATGTTATTTTCATGTAATTTAATTCAAAGATTATAAAAATATTTTAATTTCTTTTAGAATCTTTTTTATTAATAATTTTAACCTATTAAATAAAAATTTAAAGAAAAAAAATAATAACAAACTTTGAAAACTAAAATTGAGGAGAATGTCTTGTTATTCAATGGTTTTTATTTTTTATTATATTTTTTTTTTATTTTCAAAATAAACTAAAAATTTTAATTTGATTTTAATTTAATTTCTTCTAATGACCAGAAAAATAATAAAAATAAATGAACATAAAAAAATGCTATAGTTTTTTTTTTTGAGATTTAAAAATTTTTGTTTTTTTTTTCTACAAAATTTTATTTATAAAAATTTACAGATGTTTTTTTTACTTTAAAATAATTTTTTTTTTCGTATCTAATTTTACAAGTTAATTGGAAAGTGTTTTTTTATTGAAACATAAAAATATTATATTATATTATAAATTAAATTTAAAGATATTAAATATATAATTTATATATTATATATTTTTGTATATGTATACAATTAACAGTAAGACATCGTTGTACGATGTTTTAATTTACGTCATTATAATTTACGTCAATTTTAAATAATTTCATATGTATTTGTTTAAACATGATTATTCAGTGAGTGAATAGGTCTTTTATATGTAGAAAATATCTCTTGGATGTTGTTTTAGATATATGAATAGATTTATTTATTTACTTATTTTTTTTTATTTATTCAAATTAATCACAAAATGATAGCTTAAAAGCTTGTGTAGATCTTGATTTTTGGATAGGTAATGAATTATCAGGTCAAAATTACAAAGTATAAATAAATAAAAACAATATAGATAAGTAATACTTTTAAAAACGATAGTACAAGTACGAAGCAACATTCGAATATACGACCTTTGTGTTAATTGTCAAATGAGATAATCATGATATTATGAAGATAGGTTTATTTGTGGAATAAGTAAAGACCCACTTTGTGTTCCATGCAATAGTTATTATTTACTAATGTTTTGGGATAGCGACGATGGTGTTGAGAAATATCTGTTGTAAACTAAACTATAATCATTCTATCTTATAAAAAAAATATTCTCTGTCTTCGGAGGCCACTCATCGCTAGTAAATGTTAACAGTCATGTTGTGAATGTTACATAATATATGAAATTTTCTTATATTCATTGTGCAGTCCATTGATACGAGCACTAAATCAACGATTTTTAATATTTTGCTTTTATTGCTTATATTGCTATGTTTTATATTTGCCAGAAGCTAACGTTGTCTATTGAAAGAAGACATATGATCTGCCAATAAAATTTTAATCATTTTCAAATACGACTACATTTTAAATATCTCAAATTTATTCATATTGGTACTTTTTAATGTCTTCTAAAACTCAACTCAATACAAACAGCACATAACATTTCATTAAACGCATTAAAATTAAAAATTTTAATTTCTACAGTTAAACAAACTTTTTATGTTGACTAAATGCACATCTTGCCTCTTTTATACGACATCTTATTACTTGTTCATAGGTTCAATATTAATTCAGTCAATATCCAAGATATTTGAAGTTGGGTACACGTTCAATTGAAAGATTGCCTACGTTAACTATTGCTGTTGCATCTCTATTTGTAATCACAAACAAAAAACATAAAAATAACGAGATCACTCAACATCAGTACCCCCATTTTTTTTATGACTTGAAAAACCATAGGAATGATCTTTTGAAATGTTTCAGTTTATTTTATATTTATTTACAGTTAAAAATTATCATTTACGAGTGCACATATCAAAATGAAGACGGTTTTTTTGCTCGCCTATGCACTACATATAGAAAAGAAATGATTAAATGAGCACAGGAAATTAAACATTGTTTAAACAAACTAAAGTATCGAACTATTACAAAAAATGTTTTAGAAAAAAAGGTTTTTATTATTACTTAAAATTGTAAACTTTTTTTGTTTCGTTCGCTGTTTTTATTTTCTTCATCATAAATGGAAAGATATTTAGGAAAGCATAATTAATGCAAGGTCCCGAAAAAAATATTCATTTTAAAAAAAAAAATATAATATGTAACAAAGAAAATAAAATATACCCTACCCTACACATACCTCCACACTCTTGTACAACCTTGGATCATACATTAAGAAAATAATAATCTAACTTGAGAATCAAATACACTTCTGATATACCTCTACCTATAATACTCCACAATAATAGTATTTAAAGTTGCGTGGTGGTACTCAAAACATATTTGTATTCATAAATATTATATTTTTTGTTTATATATTAATATTTATTATTTGCGTACGTGCTAGGGCCAAATATTTTTTTGTTAAAAAAAAAAATATCAAATACAATTTTTTTAACATACACTTGTAACAAAAAACAAAAAAAAAACAATAACACAATAAAAAACGCGAAATAAACAAATGCAAAAAAATTTAAAAAGCAAATCGTAACACCAATTGCCTATTTTATGAAATAATCATTTTTTTTTATATACACTACCTAAACACTAGGGAAGGATTCTTTTATACAAAATTATTATAAATTTCGGTAAAATTAGTAGTTAGTCATATTTGCCTATAATTTTTATTGTATATGAGACATATAGAGATGGTTTTTATAAGTTAAGGTCGCCCCAGTATTTTATATGATAAAAATATTTAAAAGAGACGTGGGTAAGGTTTGAGGATATCCTCTGTATCACTTTTGATCAATTTTTCGGATCATATCGTAATTCTGATTCATTTGTATCGAATTCACAAAAAAAATGGGTCACTTTGTGTATTTGATTTCATTTAAGGTATATTTTCTATCTTTTTTTATAATCATTTTGTTTCATTTAATACTCCCGAATTGGATATTTTTTTTTTTAATTTTGTATTGAGGACAAATTTTCTATGAATGTAAAGAGTTGTCTCCTACAAAAAAAAAAATATCTTTAGTGTGTATGTATCCAATAAAATTTCCAATACAATAATTTTCAGAGAAAAAAAAATATTAAAACACCACTTTGAAAGTATAGTGGTATTCAGAAGCGAAACACATAAAAATAGCCTCTGTGCTGAAATCTTCTAGAGTAGAATTCTATTCGGATTGTATTCATTACCAGAAAATATCTCTAATCATCTTTCTATTTTCTAATTCACTATAACCAACACATTATAAGCCAGTAATAATAATCAGTAGACGATATTCAACAACAATGTTTTGCATTTAAATTTAACAAGTGATAAGTGAGCCCATTGAAGCATCTCCTACTTTGTATATATTATTATAGTACTGCACATTAACGAGCAATCCTTGCTTCTTATATCTGAATACTTTCAATCTTCGTACCTATTGGTCTGAATGTTATAATTGATAAAACGAGAATGTTTGAATATTTTTCTAACCCAAAGCAAAAAATTTAAGTGTGATTTCCAAGTACAGCCATATTGCAGATCGAAATTTGAATGAAGAAAAAAGATGAGGATTTCTGGGCTGACATACCTGTAAATTGTCAAGCTAAAATGCTCATGCAAATACGGTAGTTCAAAGTTATATAGAACTATGCACAGATAGTTGTACAAGGCAGCCATCAATTTAAATATTCCAAAATTAAATTATTTAAAAGTGTCAGTAAAAAGCAATGACACACAATTGTCAAGTTCTGTAATGGAATAATAAAAATATTGTAATTAAAAATTACAACAAAATTTGATTGGTGAAGAAAGTAGCATGAAAAAAAAACGGAAATATTCAAATTTTATAAATTAAGTAGTTATTAAAAATAGTAACATTATACTAAATTAAAAATAAATAATAATAATGATACACAACAAAATCAACTAGCCAGTGTTCTGCTAAGAGCTGTTCCCTCAAGACGACTTCTATGTGGCAAATCATTCATTCTTATATTTAAAAAATTAATTAACAGTTTAAAATTGATACTTAACAAATTTATATGACTAAAATAGGCTTAAAAAAGTTTTATGGAAAGTATGACAACACAATAATTGTAAACATTCTCACTTACTTTACTAGACGCAGTAAAATTTAGTCAAAATCTTTGATGTTTTTTTTTTATTTTTGTTTTTTTTATGGGTGCATTTAATATTTTAATACCAACATTACCAACTACATATGTATGTTGGTTATTTCAATCTTCTTATTAATATAATACTCATCTTACTTAATTAATATTACAATTACGGTACTTATTATCCAAGTATTTAATATTAATAATAATTGGTAATAGTATTGTCATACAAATTTTACAATATTAAAATGAAAATAAAAAATTTTATGCAGAAAATTCAAAATGCTAAACAACTCAATTTAAAATGTTAAAAAACAAAAAGTCAAACCTTGCTCAAGCCAAGAGAATCTTCGAATTTGGACCGAAAGACACAAGATGTCAGGGCAAACCAAACCCTCGTTAGAGAGACTAAATGTCAGCAGGTATTAAACAAATTCGTATCTTCAACTGGAGAGAATCCGTCCGTGACCAGAAAAAATTAAGGACGTTGATTAGTCAAGCCTAGGACCTTTATTGTCGGTTCCATCTAAGTAACTAAGTAACACAACAAAAAATTAAGTAAATAAAAAATAAACTAAAAACTCTTGTTTTATTTAACTCTTATAGCATTGAGACATGTTGTTATTTGCATTACTTTAAATACTTCTTATACTGGGATTCTGGTCGATTATTATAAAATCTATTTTGATACTACAACTTACATTATTGAAAATCACAAGCTAAAATTCATTCTTTAAACGACAAAAATCTTCTCTTTTATAATAAAAAAGACCGCTACTTCGAAACACTATTACAAAAAATGACCTCATCAGCCAAGTATGCTATTTTTTACGCTACGCACCCATTCAAAAACTATTACCTACGCACTAAGCATACAATTTTTTTTTATTTTCTCAATTTTCCAATAACAACCACTCCAATTTAAACTGAACACCAGTGTAATTATTTAAAGTTTTTAATTAAATTTAAAAATAAATAAAATGGTGACTACAACGCCATTTTATATTTTATATTATAAATTTATTTTCATTTTTCGTTATTTTCATTATTATTATTTTTTTTTTTGTTTTTTTTTTTTGTATATTTAATGTTTCTTTATAAAATACATATTTTCCGCGAATATGGAATTGAATTCAGAATAAATAAATAGAAAAAATAAAGTAAAGAAAATATTAAAAAAAAATGAAAAAAAGGAGCAAAAATAAATGGAATAACAACCAATATATGAAAGTGTATCTCAAAAATACATTGTATAAATTAGGCCATTATAATACATTTTTGTTATTCTGGTATTGATGGTTCTTTCCACTTTATATATATCCAGCGAATCCTTATGTTTCCAAAGATACTTGTAAATATATTCAAATAAGTGAACATATGTTGTATAATTTAAGTGCATATTTAAAATATATAGATTTTTTTTTTTTAAATTAAAATTATTCGAAAATTTACAAAAAAAAACAAAAAACAAAATAGAATGAGTGAACGCGTTTATTGCAGTGACTTTCACCCTTTTTTAATAATATGTATTTAAATTTTTCGTTATGTATGAAAATTGAACTATTTTTTTTTTACAAGTATTTTAAGGCGTAGGGAGTAGCAGAGAATGGTGTACAAATTTATTATTGTTTTATTTGGAATAAATATATAAATTTGAGTTGTGATATTCTGTTCTTATCAGGAGGATGTGAGTTTGTTAATATTATGAATAGAACAACAAAAACAAATAACAAAGATAAAAAGTGATCGCATATTGTGTATATGTGTATGTAGAGATTGGTGTATTATGTTTGCAGAAAATAAGAATAGAATAAGAATATTTTTCTGTTCATTAATGAATCACGATATACATTTAAACTTGTTTGTTTTATGGTTTTAGTGTCTTACAATTTTGTTTAAATTTGTTTAAACAGACAAATGCACGATCAATATCTGATGGTCACTTATTGATTGATGTGCAGCATTATTTAAGGAGCTTTTAGCTCCGTGTTACAATCATTTTGCTGTTAAATCATTTTTTTTCTAAATCTTTTTCGACATCTAGCTTTTTTTTTATTTTTTCGTATATTTATTACAATGTATTTAATTCCATATATTTTAATTCTATATTCCAAGAGCTTATATTACTAGAACATTTACACCTTTGATTTGTAATTATTTAGACTAACTTGACTTACTTATTTAGAATAAATTTAATTTGTAAAGAAGAAAATGGCAAGTAAAAACTTAAAATTAATTATTTTTATGCTTATATAAAAACCGAAGCAACAAATAAATTGCAACAAGCAAACAACAAAATCTCCTTATGATGCAAAAGGTGGAGAATTAAATTAAACGAATCAAAATCCACGCATGTCAATTTTACAAACAAAATATTAGAGTCGCCCATAGCGGTCACAATAAACAATGTCATCATACCATATCAAAATTCAGCAAAATATTTTGGTATGACACTTGATGCAAAGCTCAGATGGAAAGAACATGTTAAGAAAAAACAAACAAGAGTTAGAACTGAAATACAACCAGTTGTATTGGCTAATTGAGCGGACATCTTCGCTTTCAACATATAACAAAGTTTTGATTTACAATCAAATATTAAAGCCAGTCTGGGCATACGGTAGTCAAATATGGGGATGTGCTAAGTAACTTCATATTCAAACTATCCAAACGTTCCAAAACAAAGTCTTGCGAAACATTGTCAATGCTCCCTGGTATGTTCGCAATTCTGGCATTCATAGAGATCTTAAGATCCCTATCATAAAAGATGAAATCAAAAAACAGGCAGTAGCTACGCCACAAAATTCGTCTTTCTCAACATATTAATACTGAAGTTTTACGCTTAGCTGACAGTCAAAACTTTGTTAGGCGGCTTAAACGAACGAAACCGTTCGAACTGTGTTAGGAAAAATCTTTATCTGTCAATAATTTCTAATGGGATTTTGATTGATCAAAGATATCTGAAGTAATAGAGCCAAAACTGAAGTATTAATAGTTAAAGTCTAAAAGACTAGTTTAAAAGACTAGTTTTAATATAAACAAAAGGATAGCAGCTTTTAGTGCGTCCTTTACTTCGTTCGCCCCCGGAAAATAGACCGATAAATGAAGACTCTTTTGATGATTTTCTTCTATCTGAAAAAAAAATATAAAAACCTAACCTAAATATTAACTAACGTCAATTTACTAAAATGATCTTAATACTAAACTTTAACCTACTATCGGTCTTAAAAGCGGATTTGCGAATGTGTAACAGCTTTAAAAAAAGGCAGGTGCTGCTTTTGTATTTGTTCTAAAATATTAGTGTTTGCTAACAAGTACAATCGTGGAGAAATAAAAAGGTTTGCTAGAATTAATTTAAGAACAGTGTTGTGTTTTCTTTGAAGCAAATTCAAATTAGTTTTGGCAGCAGTCGTCCATCCAAAACTTATGTCAGAGAAACCTTTGTACTTTCGTACCGTTGGCTTTTGGAAAAGAAAAGAAAAGTTGAGTTAGAGAAAAGAAAGAAGTAGAGGACCGGTTCGATGGGGACTAGCGAACTATGTTATTGTTGTTCACTTAGAATTTTTGTAAATCTAACACATAAAATTTATCTTATCTTGGGAATGTCTGAAGTGAAATTCGATTCCACATTCTAGACCTTCTGACTATAAACGAATTTCCATAACAGGTTTTGAACCATGTTGAAATTTTCATTGTGTTGGTTTGAGGAGAAGTCTGTCCAAATGCTTGTATTTCATTTGGCTGGATATGCTGGATACTGTGTATGATAAATTTATATATATATATATATATATAGTTATATATGTGAGACTCTGAGTTGGGACGGATTTTAGAGTTTAATTCAAAATCATGTTTTCAGAATATTTACTTAAATTATTTTGGCCGCTGTTGAATACAAACAAAATGATTGAATTCGAAAACACTAAATGAACTTAATTCGAATTTTTGTTATTTTAGGATTTGGCTATTTTGTATTTGGGATTACGTGGCTCTAAATTGTATATATAAGTGCAGACAGCTGGAATACAGGCAAATGAAAATGCAGGCATCTGATAGTAACTCGTTGAACATATATCACAACATCTAGCGTTCTTTCACGAAATTGATTAAGAGGTGAAATGAGTAATTTTAATTAAATAATTTAATTGTTGCCAAGTCTCCGTTCATTAATTACTTTTTAATATTTAATTACAAATATCGATATTTCGTAAGCAACATATTTTCTTCATAAGTGGCTAACTTCATAGTTCGGAAGCAACATAGTTTCTTCATCAGTGGCTAACTTGCTTGTATACCTAACTTGTGGCAAAAATTAAATTATTATCAATAAAAATAAAAATCCGATTAATAAATTAAAAAACAGTAGTTTGAGTTCTTTCGAACATGTGCCAACTACTACAAAATATCTATAAGATAAAGTAAACACAATACGACTATTACCAAATGGAGCAAGTTTTAGTTAGATATTTACATCATTACCTTACCTATGAGACGAGCAGCCCGTTTTTGTACTATATCAAAGCTTAGAACATTTTTTAAGCTACCGCCCGTCCACAAATACAAATATACTCCATTTGTATCGTATGTAAACTTTTTAGATATTATACAAATTTTTAAATGAAAAACATGATTTATATTTCATAATTCAAATGTTTTTTATTAATATTTTTAATATAAATTAAAAATGTTTAATATTTTTAATACAAAGTTTAAGAATACCTCAGTTCACAATACATATATACATATATTAATATAAAATCTCTAATATACGAATACAATTGTTTTTAAATGTCTGAATGTGAACTGATGAATTTTAAATGCTTTTATTGCTTTTACTCATAATAATAAAAAAAAATCTATCAGATTTTTTTATAATTGTAAACTGGTATACAAAAAAAGAAAATTACTAAAAGAAACAATTCTAAAATTGTACCGTTAAGTTCAAGTTAAACGATAAAATTAGTTTTTTTTTCTTCAATTTTCCACCCAGATGTGGCAATCTAAAATTTCTCCAACTTCAATTTAATAACATTAAGTTATACAAAACTAAATTAAATTCTTATTTTAAGTAACTAAAAATTACTCTCTTAAGACGTCGGATAATAAATTAGTGATGCATAAAAGTAACACAAATTTAATATGTATAATGTTAAAGTGATTAAATAAATTGCGTGAATTGTGCTGATATTTTCTAATTACTATTTTGAATAGATATATACAATAATTATAAAATTCTTGAAGTAATTCGTAATTTTCTTTTTTGCTGTGTAATTTTCAAATTATTATACGTACAAAGTAAGGGCCATAAGTATCAGAAGATAATAAATTCACACATGGCTGATTTATTTAACTCATTCGATATTAATAATTTCTTGTTTTGAATTTAATTCGAGAATGCGATACATAATTTATTTGTTTTAACAGTGGGTCCTATGCAGATAAATCTGCAGGCCAACTTATAGATTTTTTTCCCTTTCGAAATGTGGGTCTTTATTAAGTTATGGTAATTACTTAGTACTTGGTATATATTTTTTTATATTTGCGATAAATTTTGTGATTGTTTTGTCGATATCATGTAATATGTATGTCAGCTGAGTACAAATCAAAAGGTTGGGTTTTTTTAAATTTCAAGTTGGTTGATGTACAAAATAAAAAATTAAAGATAATCTAATTTAATTAACATTTTCTATCTATTCATATAACATACATAATATTAAGTTAACGACACTTCAAAAATAAAATATGCAACCAGACAGCTATAACTAAGGCTTTGAATAAAATAATATTTCAAAATGGTTCAAATTTAATGTAATAAAAAAGTGAAAGACTAATGGCGTGTGATTCTGTGACTCTGCATAAAATAATTAAAATTTCACATAGTCTTAAAAGCTATAAAAATACGAATAATTTATTAACTAATTTTTTTTTATATATAGTTACAACAATTCAATGGTTGTTATACAATAACAACAATTGACTGGTTGTTTAACTGTATGTATAACTGTTTTTGAACAATGAAGTGAAATTAAAAAAAAAACATTGACAACGAAATGATCAATAGGTTGTGTTCCGAGAATCAACTTTTAATTGACTTTCAACTTTAGTCAACTTGAATCAATTCGAATTGGTGTACCGAGTAAGAACCATATTTTTTTAGTTGTCTTTTGATTTTGTGTATATTATTAAGTGGTTGATTTGAAAAAAAAAAATTTATAAAAAATGGATATTTTTTGTGCACTAAATAAACGTTTTTTATAATAAATCAAAATTCCAACAAAAAATATTTCCCACAAAATAACTCCAACTTAATATTTTAGGTACCTTTTACCACTCAATTTGAAATGTCAAAAATTCAAATTTGAAATAGATTAAGTCGATTGAACTGAGTTTATGTTAACAGGTTGAAATTGACTCTCACAACACTACACACTTTTTTGTTTGACTTGAAATAAGTGAAGTGAACTAAATTGAGATGAATCCACAACACTCAATTTCACTCAATTTTGATGAAATTAAGATATCTGATCTTGATGTAGTATTTACTTTTTTTATAAAGCATTTTTATTTGAAAAATCCATTTCCGTTAGATTATACAGATTAGATAAATACTATACAAAGCAGGTATGGCCAACATTTTCTAAATGAAGGTCGGTCTAATTTGAAAATCTTATTCAGTTCATTCATAACCAAAATCATAAATATTAGATAAATAATAATTTTTTATAAGAATTTAATATTTGTTCTTTGATGTTGAAGCATGGCATCAAGCTGGTTAAACGATTGCACGTACCTAGTCACTGTTAAGTGTAGACACCTTGTTAATTTTCCATATGTTAAGTGTGTTGCGGTATCTCTATTTTACGATTTTAATATTTTCGTATGAGAAAATACCGATTCTCACTGGTAGGTGGAAATAAAGTAAGCGGTCAAGCATCGATATTTATTATGGATACTAAACATGGATATTATTCATGAAGCAATAACCAATAAATATTTTCAGAAACTTTTGCTTTTATAAAAATATCAGGATTAAGCGTTATAATTTCATTTTCTATTTTTGAACTATTAATATGCAAAAAAAAAATAGCTGTTTAGACGATTTCCAAAAGGAAATGACATTAACATCAAACTGATAATTTTTCAATCTCTACAATATAGTCATGTTATCTTAACGTTGAACTCTTATTGCTTTTAAGCTTGTAAAGTTACTGATTTAACTATGATTTCAGAAGCAATAGCTTTAATTTAAACCCATTTATGGAGTTTAATAACTCAGTAATAGCTCTATTTTTTCCTTAAAGTTCCTTCTGGAAAATCATCAATTTTTCAACATAGAGCCAAAAAACTGTTTAACATGCTCGTCATGGTGGGGCACCATCTGTTGTTGCATATACAAGTTTTTATAATGGTAATCATAGTTTTCCACAAATTTAATGAACTCATAATAAATGTCCTCTTCTCGGGTATATGCCTTTTATGGGTATTTTAGTGGAAAAATTGCTAAAACACCTTAAAATTTTCACGTGAAAAGGAAAAGTCAAAAAATAAAAAAAAACGCGATCGCGCATGACCATTTGGGCCACCCTTGATATAAAGTATGAAAATTAGAAAACCACCTGATCATTAAGAATAAATAGATTTAAGGTAGAGGCAGTACTCATTTGCCGACGAAATTCATTTCTTTCTAAAAAAAAAACAAACGTTTTTTAAAAACAAATTTTTTGGCTTCTTCCGAAGTAAGCAATAATTCTGAGGATGTTTGATTTCGTCAATTTACATTATATCACTTTTATTTAGCTACAAAAGAATGCCACATAATCTAATAAGATAAAGACATAACTAATACCTTTTACCCGTGATGATTAAAAAAGAAAGGAACAAAATTAGCAGTGATGTTATATGAAAATGACTATTCCACACATATCAATTTACTTTTAGGTGAACTTTGTGAAAAAACGGCATAATTTTGGGGGCTCCGTTTTCCAATGCTACACATATGTTACAGTCATGTGATGTTGGATAATAATTAATTAAAACTATATTTAAAAAACATTTTGATTTTATTTGAAATATTCATAAAACATTAGAAATATCAGCTTGTCGATAGTTAATAATAATCAGTTTGGCGATAGATCTTTTAATTGTTTTTTTAATAATTAAACCGGTAATTGTTCATAAATATTTTTAAATAATAATTAGAAAAATCCATTTCTAGTGTAATTTTTTTTAAATACAATGTAATTTATCGAACCAAGCTACTAAAATTAGACATCTTACTTTTACATTAGTACTAGTTTCAAATTTACTTGACTATTTTTTTCAATTTAATTATTTAAATTTTTGTATTCAATAAAAAATATTCACATTGAAATTTTAGCCCAATATATTTTTTTTACTTCTTGTAAGCTGAACATAATAATTAATAAATAACTCGATCTTTGATTTCTGTATTCTATAACATTATTCTATTATTTATCTAAAATGCATTACTAATATTGTCGGTTAATTACTAACCTCGTAGGATAATTACATATACATACTACTTAAATTAATGAAGTAAAATTTTATTTAATAACAATTCTCTGATTTGTTCTTCTAAGTATTAATCTGACAATTATAATTTAAGTATAATTTTACACTTTTACTATAAATTTATATAAATTTAATTTTATTTTAATTACAAATATTACAATTGCAACACATACACCCAACACATACTCTTCTTCGATAGAAAACCAAAAACGATAAAAACAAAATGAAACCCTAACTTCACGATATACAATTAAAAATACAAAATAAGAAAAACAAAATTGCATTTTAAATCTATGTTGAAACAATACCTACACTCAATGAATCCAATATAATAAAATTTACTTATTTGAACCACCAGAACCATCACCACTACCACATAATATTTAAAAGTATATTTAAAAATCAATTTTGTTATTTTCAAGTCATTTACTTATACTTTATATAATTTCAATTCTTCGTTCTGTTCTACTAATCAGGAAAATAAATTGTAGAAGAAAAACTTACAACAACAACAATGTAAGATATGAAATTTTCATTATTATTTATATTTTATAATTTAAAATCTAACCACTTAAAATTGCACCTCTTGAATAACCACATTTAAATGGATTGTTGGTTGATGCACATTGTGAACAACTAACATAAGATAATAACAAAAAAACAAGAACAGAAAAAAATATTTAAGAAATACAAATTGTCTATAGGGAATTTCAACATATAATAATTTTGATTACGATATAAATTACTGCCTGATTAAATTAAGTGTTAATTTTTTACAACTTTCAATAAAAAAAAATAAATACCATTTCAAATTAAAATATTTTGAATAACTGAAAATCTAGATATATCCAAAATGGTACTTTAATTGTGAATAAATTTGTAAAATAGAAATGGAAAAATTATAAATTGTTTTTCATAAACAGATTACAAAATGAAATCTAAAACTGTATTTAAATATGTTCAGTTAAAAATATCTTTAGATTTATTTATTATCTAAAGTAGAATTGAAGTTGAAATTATGTTAGAAAATTTACTTAAATCATTGGAAATCATAACAAAATATATTTGTTTATTAAAAAATGCCTAGATAACAGTAATCTAAATTAGTTATATTATACAATTATAATTCCAATATATTACAAAAATTTTTTTTAAAATCAGATCAACATCAAATTAAAAAATTTAAAATATTTTTTAAATATTTAAATAGTTAAATCATAATAAATTTTCTTTTCAACAAATCAAAAAAAAAACAAATGGCTGTTAAAAATTTTTCACTACAATATGTCAAAACAAGTTAATTTTCTTTTATTTAAGCAATCAATACGTATATTTGCAATGGCATTAAAACTAAAACATTATACTTATGTATAAGTAATACATAATTCAAAATGAAATAAATAAATAGATTATATTAAAATTTAATAATATGGACAAAATATTATGTGTTGCCAGAATAACGATTTTTATTTCAATTTCATATTGGAATTATTGAAACGTTCCACAAAATATAAGTATTTTGAAATGTTCAGAAGGAATGGGTCTATTCAAATCCTACAAATTAAGTTTAATAATGTTTATGTCAGTGAAAAAAACATAGTTGTCATCACATACATATCAATAGTATATATTTTATGACGCTACAGTCCTAGAACGGGCCTGACCATAATCGATAATGCCTTTCAATCGCTGCCATCTCAATCAATAGTTTTCCAATTTATTGTATAAGATTGGAAGTCTGAATTATAATTTATGTATTTGTTTACAGGCTTAATTCAAGCGGGTTATATGTAACTATTATATTTATGTGAATTCAAATAAATTGTAAAATTAACAATATAAATAACAAAAAATTAAAACTAAAAAAGTAATTGCAAAAATTGTGAAATAATTAAAATGTAAATCAATGGTTAACAACAGTATAAAGAAAAGAATTTACAAAAAAAAAATTGAACCATCTGCAAAATATAAACAATAAAATATGCTCTTATATTTGAAAATTAGTAGTTATGGGTTAAAGTATGTACTTTAAGAAAAAATTGGCAATTATAAGAATATTGAAGATAGAGAGATGATATCAGAAATAACTAAAAGGTATATAAAAGCTTCTTTAGGGAGTCTTTGGAGAGAGAGAAATCAATACGGTCTTATAATTGTTACCCATTATCATACTTCAATGGATAGGTTCGTTCATTCCATAGTTAGTTTAAAGAAATATAAGTATAAATAGGTTAGCAGAGTGGAAGGGATTAATAGTATTAATCTGGGCTAAGTTTGGAATATAGGAATTTATATTTCCTTTAACTATTTCAGTGATGAAGATGGCATCGGCAACTTTGCGTCTTTTCTTTAGAGTAGCAAGATAAAATATATTCAATCTATGTTTAATAAGCAGAGAGATATAACAGATTTATATACCGAGTGTTCCAGAGCATGCGCATCAGCTTTTTAAGAGGGAAAGGAGCCGTTATTTTAAAATTAAAAAAAAAATTAGTTAACTAAATCGAGAGTGCTCCATTATCAATTGGTGATGTTTTTAACTTCCGGAAAGGACCGCAAATCGAATTTTTAAACACTAAAACCGTCGAAATTGACCGATATCGAGATTTTTTAACGGGAAGGCGTACTTTTCAATACAAATTCGGATTCACAGGAAGGTTCTAGTACTTAGTTTACTGAACGAATAATCTTTTAAAACAACAAACAGCAACAAATAAGTCACACGGGTCTTCTAAAAGACACAATTAAGTACTAATTTGTTTTCCAGCAACAACTGATGGTTTCTTTAACCTACCTATACCAGAGCTTCATATCCTATCCAATCTCGAAAACATGTTGTCTGCACAATTATCTATTTGCTTGAACTCCCTCTGTTTTTTTTTTTTTTTTTGAATTTATTTGATCACTTCAATTCTTATGAAGTTTTCTTATTCTATAAACTACACTTCGTATATATTAATTTATTTATATTATTTTATAAAAAGGACATGACAATTTTATTGGTGCTAAAGGCGATTTTGTTTTTTTATTATTTTATTTCATTGTCTTTTTCTATAAAAATATAAGGGAAATTATTGAAAACAAAACAAACAAAAAATATTTGATTAAAATCGGAAGAATTTTATGAAAATTTAATTGAAATGAAATATGGGAGTCATGATTATTGTCTTTATCAGGACAGATACCTAAATTGATATTTACACTTCTTTTGTGTTCATATTATTCGTGATGAAAATGAAAGTTAATTGTATTTTGAATGTAAATAAAAATTATATTCAATTATATTCATGTTAACATACAGTGCTTTTTGAAATTGTTTGAACATCAAACCGTGAAAATAAACAAAAATAATTTATTTTATTGATTTGACAAGAGCAACAATTTTAATATGATTATATACAGTTGATAACAGCTCATTTGCATTTTTACCATTTACATATCTGGTCCAAACCGTTCCCATACCTACTGACCAAATCCGAGAAGCTCCCACATCCAATTTTCTTGCAATTTTAAATAAAGATATTGTTAAATTCGGGTTCACTATTCTTTGAAAGATACTGTTACAAGTATAATTAACACCAGTGGGGATCTCGGAAAGTTCTAAAAGATTGAAATAAAATACATCTTTGTAAAATATTGTTGACACACTCATTTATTACTTTTTTGTAGTTAGCACAAATTAAATTGAAATCAAAGAATTTAAATATTTTATACAAAATGCAGTAAACATTTAATCATGATCATCATCATTGTCCTGTAACCCCATTCGTGAGGCATAGGGCGAAAATAACAATTTAATAGCGTAGAACATTTGTGACGAACTTATCTCCTTTTTAGTTTATTTTAAGTATTATACTTTTGGCAGTGGATTGAAGTTAACCTGATTGTTTCAAGCAAAAGAAGAATGTTTGCAGTTCCCAAATAGGTCACTCGTGTCTTCATCAAATCAAAAAGACACAATTAAGTGCTAATTAGTTTTCCAGAAATAACTTAAATGCCCATTTCCACCTACCTACCAAAAATTCATATCATATAGCATTCTCAAAAACTTGTAGTAACCCTTTCTTGAGAAATATTAATTCCCTAATTATCATTCTAATTTTCCATGTGAAAATAAGCTGTTCAAGTACTTTTGTTGGTCACTGTCACATTTTTTTTTTGCTCTTTATTCTTACGTTTCTTTGAATTCACAAAAAAAAAAAACGTTAACCAAAAATTTGGACAATCACCTTGAATAAAATAAAAAAAGAGAAAGTTTCATCTATATGTTAAATGATAACTGGAGTAGACTGAGAAAGAAAGAGACAAAAGACAAGTCAAATTAAAAACGAACGAATATAACGAATTTGAACGTTTAAAAATAGAGTGATTTTACTTATATCAAGTACAAAAACAGAATATGTTAATTTTATTTCTCTAAATATTATTCTGTTTCCATCTCATCACCTCTCAAAAACATTTATAATTCATAGAAAGGGAAATTAACAATTGACGTCCAATTGTCGGAATTTTTCAAACAATTTACATTCTTCAACGTTTATTGTACTAAAAACAATGTACTGAAATTTTCCTTATTTCATTTTCATTCACTTTCAAATAAAATATTCAGTTATATTCTTCGCTTCTTAAGAGGACATCTTTTAAATTCCCGTTTTTTCCTTACAAAAAAGACAAAAAAAAAAAACAATAAAAAATACGAATACAACCGAATACGAACTATTAATATCGGATGTGCAACAATTCGACAAAATAACAACAAAAAAAAATTATATTTTTTTTTAGAATTTGTAAAATAGAAAAATGTTAAGGACACACACAGAAGCCAAGGACAATAAAAATAAAAAGGAAAAAATAAAATAAAAGAAATAATTCATAAAGGCGGACATATGAGAAAATAATATTAAAGAGCCCAGGACAACATTTTTTTTTTATTTCGTTTTTTTTTTTTTATTCTGTTGTTTCCTTACAATTACACAACTTCTCTTGTTGCTCTTCTTAGGCGGCTATTTTTCAACCATAACAGTTACCATAGTAGAATCAATTTAAGACCTTAAGAAGATGATTTTGGAATAAAAATTTTAGTAAAAAAATAAGATGAAAAAATTTTCTAGCTTCTTTTTCCTGAAAAACAACAACAAAAATGTATATAAATCGAATTTGGGTTGTTTCTCTTATGTAATAATGACAAATTCTGTTTTTTCTTTTCTTCAATTCATTTAAAAAATTTTCCAACTTTTTAATATAATAATATAATATAAAATTGTGTAAGAGAGAAAGAGAAATGATAAAATTCAAATAGATTAAAGAAAATATATATATAGAAAGAGATAGAAATATTTAAGAACGTGCAATGAATTCATTATTATTATTTTTTGTTTTTTTTTCTTCTGCTTTTTTTAGAGCCAAATAATGAGATTCCATTTTATTTAATAGTATACTTTCTGTTATATAATATAACATGATATATAAATATGTGTAAATAATATTATAGCATGATATAATTTTTATATATTAAATTATACTATACAATATTATCATATTGTATATGTACATAATATGATATTATATATTATATTGAACAATAATAAAAAAATAAGGGAGATCATGTTGAATCATGACACAAAAATATGTTCTGAAAAAAAAAAAAATCTTACTAATATATATATACATTATATATGATAATTATATATGATAAAATACAGTACTGGTCAAAATAATATCAGTAAAAAATAATTCGAAATAGAATTTTGAGAAAACAATTTAAGCATAGATTTCATGAGGCAGCAATATTGGCTATCAATAACACATTTGTTAATCTAAAAAAACAGCATTAGAAAACTATGACCAGAATTAGAGTAAACCCACTATTTGTTAATGATTTAGACTTTGTAAACCGAATTTGAAGGCCAATATTATGGTTGAGTGTGATTTGGCAAGCCTGGCAAGAATTATATTAACTCAAAAGTGAGTTATTGTTGGACAGTTTATAGTCAGACAATATTTAATTTTGGATTAATTATGAACAGATTACGAACGCAAAATAAATTGCGGGTAAAAAATAGTTAATTGTTGGGAAACTCAAAAAATAAAATAATTTTACTATAAACACAATAATATTGAAACATTAAGCAAAAAGTCGCTAAAACTTATGAAAAAATTTATAAAACTAAAATTTTCTGTGAAAGAAAATCTGGAGTGGCAATCATATTAATATAATGGCAAATATTTACATTTTTTTTATCTTGCCGTCTACATCTTCCTGGTATCGGAACATGGAGCGGACAAAAATCCTTTTTCCCGAATGTTTATCTTAATTGTTTTGATGCGTAGCGACTGTTGAATGCAAAAAGAAGAATATATCCCTTTTACGGAATAATCTAGGGAGAATCGTAGTTAACGAAACGAAAATTTCCCACATTTAGACTAGAAAAGGGAAAATGTATAACTAATTTTACCACAACACAATTATGTCAAATACCACGGAAGAGAAAAAGATTTAAATTACCCTACGATCGAAGAAGAGATGGAAGAAAATACACATTAAAACTGGAAAGCCATCCCAACTATCTATACTACTTGACATTATGTCCCCTCACCATCGATTTAAGAGAAAAATGCACCAACTAATAAAATAAAATCATAAAACTGCGATAAAACAAATTGTTAGTTTTTATATAAAAAAAAAACAATATTTTGACAAGTTAATTTTAAATCCATGTTAAAATTTCGACCAGCACTGTACTCATAGAAAAATGGTAATCGTATTTGAAAAGGATATTAAGTATGTGTAAAATTCTTGAATAGTGACTAAAATTGCATGTTAAATTTGATTCACGTACATTTTTTATTATTATTTTTTGTTTTCTTCTTTTTGTATATTTCCAGTTTCCGGAATCCTTAAGATTTTTTATTTTTTATTCTTATTTTTTATAATATGAAAAAAATATGACCGCTTTCAAAATGTAATCATATTATTGTAAAATATATGTACGTGCTCTATATGATTGAGTAGTTTATTATGCGTAAATTGGAAGTTTTGAGTGATTTTTTTTTTAACTAAATTCGAGAAAATTTTTACCCAATTTTTATTTGTTGTTTTTGTTATTTTTAAGCAAGACTTTTATTAATTTGTTACATATTTTATTTATAGATTTTTTGTTGTTGTTATTATTAAAATAAGCTACGAATTTATTTTATTGTTGAAATTTAAATCAAACAGGACAAATATGTGCTTATTTTGAAATTAGAATGTGCTAAGTCTAAATAAATACAATTTATGGGAAAATTAGTTTTTAAATAAAAATTTTTAAATAAAGTTTAATGCATATGCAATTGAATAAATATTCAAATAACAAAAATACATTTTTCCATCATTTTTCTACAATTGTTACAAAAAATAAATTTAATTATATTAAATTTTTAATAATTACTATATCAAGGAAATATTGTTTTACAGAAATAATGATTACAATAGCTCTAAAAAAACAAGAAAAATTAATTAATTCTAAAACTTAAAAAAGAAAAAAATTATAAAACAATTAAATTACAATTAATTAACCGTTATATGGAGGAAAAACACAATTCAAAAGAACATTTGATATATGCATTAAATTAATTTGCGTAATGAAATAATTTTGCAAACTACAACATTTATGTCAGTTTATGTTATTGTATTGTGAATGGAGGAGGGAGGGGGAATTTATCACATAAAAAAAATTAGTTTACACTTGCCATCACATCACTCAAAATAAATGAATTTTTTTCGGTTGTTTTTTGTTTCATGTTTTTATAATTAATTTGTGTGTACTTAGGACTTGGATAATTAATTAAATAGAAAATATGTGGTTTTGAATAATTGCCATTTTCTTAAAGAGATAGGTAAGGTGCTTGGAATTATGAAAATTTCACTGTAACAATTATAATGACAAAAACAAAATTTGTTTTTTTTTTTTGTTCTTTTGCACATTACAAATTTATTACAAAGTACAAGTCATATATTTTTGGGGAATTTGCCAAAAAAAAAAACTTTCTTTCAACATAAATAGCAAAAAATAACAAACAAACAAAAAATGGGAAAAATATTTTATCGTTTGGATAAAATTTGAGTAGGTACTGAGTAATTTTTAAGATAGAATAACGCACCATTGCGAAAGTCATATATTTTAGTTGTTCACAGGTTGTCGCTTTAAAGTTATATTGCTTGGGTGCTTTAGAGTTCAAATATTAAATTATTCGTCATAGATAATACCTATTTGTATAATTGAAAACAAACAATATTAAATATACTATGTAGATGAGGAAGCGGATGAAACTGTTCTGCACTTTCTTTGCATCTGTTTAGCTTTTTATCATAAAATAAAAGCCGACAGTCACTACTACCAGCTCACCTACGTAAATGTACTAAACACATTAAAGAATTGTTCATTGTTAGCTGTTTTTACTTTAGTAGTGGTTTTCATAAATAAAAATGAATTGCAATTGAAGTTTGCCCATAAACAATTTTAGCTTAGCAGGAAAACTGCAAAATTATTGTTTTTACAGTATGCGTTTATTAAAAGCGGTAATCCGTCCAGAATCATACCAAAACCATTTCAAAAAATATTGCGCTGATGAAGGAATTGAGCATATTTGTACAACCACAGGTTTTCCTATGGGAAATGGTCAAATAGAACCGTTAAACCATGTGATTCTACCTATGTTAGTTAAACTTTCGTTAGAAAAGCCTTCAGACTGGTATAAGCCTGTTGGAACTTCACATACAAAAATACATAAATTCTACCGAATCGAGAAATTCAAAGTTCTAACAGGAATAGAAATGAAAGATAAGTCCAACTCCGATCTATTTAATTTAGATAAAATCATCGATGACGAAGCTTTAACCGAATTAAACAATGAGTCGTGTTCAACAATGATGAAGTCCACCAAATAGCTAAAGAGAATATTTTCAAAATTCCAAACGAAAATCGTCGTACTTTCGACAAGAGGAAAACTGCGATTGAAAGGAAAACCTTGTCGC
The DNA here is from genome assembly GCA_963942445.1 of Argyra leucocephala. Lineage (NCBI taxonomy): Eukaryota > Metazoa > Arthropoda > Insecta > Diptera > Dolichopodidae > Argyra > Argyra leucocephala. The sequence goes on along the minus strand of OZ012677.1, from coordinate 156,198,650 downwards.
TATCAAAAGGACCCAGATGACGCAAGGGAAACTCGCCACTAAGTTGAATGGACCCTATAATGTTACTTACATTGGTAGAAATCATCGATATTGTGTCTCAAAAGTAGGTAATCATGAAGGTTCCAATAAAACACCGACTGCGGAATACCACGTGAAGAAATGGAGTGATGAAATTATTCGAGGCGAATAAATGTCAGGACTGCCGAGTTTGGGAATGCATTATTTGAGCTACATATAGCTGCAACATTTGCATATATGATCATAATCCCCACAACATTATAAAAAACCAACTCATTTGTCAACCACGCATTACAAAAAATCCAACTCATTCGTCAACCACGATGTATTAAAAATAACTTCAGGTACTTCATCATCATCATATGAAACCATTCGTTTTTGGGTAGCTGAATTTATACGCGGTCGTACAAGTGTAAATGATGAACAATTGTACAGTGGGAGACCAAACACAGCTACATTCATTTAAATTATAAGAAAACTACATGATGTATCGCCGAATAAAAGTTCGTGAGCTGCCAGACATAGTAAAATTATCAAAAGATAGCGTTGGACGCATTTTTCATGATGAAATGCTTATGAAAAAGCTAACAGGAAGATGGGTGCAGTATTCATTAACATTGCCACAAAAAATAATTTGTTGCACACGTTGTGAGGAGCTTACATATCAGCGTATTCCAAATGAATTTTAAGGTCGATTTATAACTGCTGATGAGATTTGGCTCCATTACTATATACCAGAAACAAAACATCAGTCCAAACAATAATTAGAACCTTGTGGAAGTACGTCAATGAAAGCAAAAGCAGAAAAATAAGTGGGAAAGTGTTTTTTGGGTTGCCCAAGGTATAACATTCATTGACTATCTTGAAAAAGCAAAATCAATAAATGCTAAATATTGTTGTACATTATTGGATCGACTGAATGACGAAATCAAGAAAAAACTACCACATTTCGCAAAGAAAAAAAAGGCTTTTCCATCAAGACAATGACACTTAAGGTTCGACTTCAGCAAACTTGAATAAATTACGGTACGAAATTGCTCCACATCCAGCATGCTGTCCAGATTTAGTCCCAAGTGATTACTTTTTGTTTCCGAATCTAAAAAAATGGTTTGATTGAAAGAGGATCACATCATATGAAATGGTTATCGTTCAAACTGAAGCATATTTCAATACTCGATTATTGCAAAATCAATTTTATCAATAATATTTACTACACACCATTTCTACTTTTCAATTATCAGTCTTTAAAAAATTAGCAGCCTCCCTTTAAAAGATTTTAATACAGATTTTTCGAAAATCAGTTTAATTTTAATATCTTATTTGCTATTCGTTAAAAAAATAATCATCGTCGAAACTACCCAAGTCCTTAATGCACACTATACATTTGTATTTGTTACATCAAATGCCATTAAAATATTTTAATCTGAAATTATAAAAACCTAAATTAACGCTTCACTTTAATTATATTATTCCATTAAGAGTTTGTGTCTCCTTTTTTTTTTTTGTTAACTATAATATGGATATCCGAAAATTTTAGAATACCTTCATAAAACAAAAAACAAAAAAAAGTAATAGTATCATCCCTATATTTAATAAAATTTATTAAACACCTAAAAACTACCTCAATATTTTCCTTATTTTAATTTTCTTTTTTAATAAATTAAGGATCTAATTTAATAACGGTTCAGTTTTCATTTATAAAAATGAAAATGCGATGTATTAAAAATGAAAAATATTTAATTATAGAAAAATTTATTTTTAATATAACTACACAGTTATTTATTCATTACAGATTTATACATGCGAGTAGGTATGTATGTAGAAATATTCTAAAATGAAACCTCACCCTTGTTTTTGTTAGATGTTTTGTTTGTTTCTCTATTTTGATTTTATTCCCCGATGATGGTATAATACGGTACATATTATATCCTTTCACGTTATATTTGGTTTTTTGTTTCTTGTTCTAGTTTTCTAAATTTAACTTTTAACTGGGAGTTGTTGGGTTGTTAAGAGAATATCGTATTTTTTTTCTATTATAAAAGAACGAAAAGAAAAAAAAATTTTAATTTACTACCACTACAATAACTATGATTACTACACTACTACAATGCTGTTCTATTTTATTAATATGTACTATTATAGTAAATTAGCTAGAGATGTATGGTAGTGTAGAATGAAAATTTAACGATCTTCAATAAAATGTTTGTTTTAAACCAAGTGAAAATGTTTAAATTTTTTATTTGCTTGAGGTTATGACAGTTACAATTTATGGATCTAAGGTTACAACAGTTATAATTTAATGTTTGAACAGTTAAAATTTCTGATTACGACAGTCACAATTCATATGTTTATGATAGTTACAATTTAATTTTATCTATAATATCTACAATTCAGATTAGGATTTATGAATTACGATATTAATTCATCTTGAATTTACAACACTAACAACCCAATTGTTACGACGACAATAACAATTCAAGATTACGACACAATTAAGATTAGGGTTTAAGGTTACGGCATTTATTCATTTTTAATTTACAACAGTGACGATATGATTGATACGTACGACATATTGGGTCTTATTCTGAGAAGTGAATCACTTTTTCGCTACGTACCAGTAGAGCATCACATTGCATCACATTTGGTATTCTGAGAAGCGAATGATACGATATGTTGCAAAACTGGCAGCATTGCTCGTTAAAACTGTCAAATTTGTTTTTTTATGTTTTGACATTTTTTGTTTTAATTTTTTTTTTGAAAAGTGAAATTAAGTGAAGTTAACTTAAAACTATATAAAGTTAATTAATTTGGATTTTCAGGAATTATTGTATGTTGATGGAACACATGTAAAAATCATTGCACCAACAAATATTCAAACTGCCTCCTATTTGTAACTTTTCTATAATTAAAAATGTAAAATAATATTTAATAATTATTTTTAAATATATATATATATATATAAATAAAATTAATTTACTTGAATTTTACGTTAATTATATATTTACTTTTTCTCATTCGCCATCTTTCACTACCTTTTTCTATAATGATATATTTATCATTTTTTCTGACAGTGAACAAAAAAAATCGATTCTCATAATACCATGAAAATCGAAACGTTGCGATAAAAACCGATCAGTATCGCTATTTCGCTTCACAGAATACCCAAAATTAAATTTATCATATTTTTCGGTACGTACCGAAAAATTCGCTTCTCAGAATAAGGCCCATTATTCAGTTTACAATAATTATAATCTTAGTGTTGCAACAGTATAACCATTTAATGTTGCGACAGTTACTTATTTTGAATTTGCCAAAACTATCTTGAAATTGCAAAAGTTACGATAGTAATTAACCGTCGTAATATGTTAAGTTTATTCATATTCACATCAGAGTTGGGACTAATGCATTATATTTTTAATGCATTACGTCTCCATTATCATTATTTTTACATGAATTAATAATACATTAAAATAATTATTTCGAATTATATTTCAAAAGTAATTTATTAAAATAATGCATTACATATAATGCGTTACCAAAAATAATTAAAATTAATTGAATTACCTTTGAATTACTTTAACTAAATTTTACAAATTTTTAAAAATATTTTATATTAGTATAACACCTGACACCTTTATTTTCGTGGAATATTTTTGAATTAAAAAAAATAATTCATTGAATTACTTGAATTATTTTTTTTATTTAAGTAATTCAAAAGTTATTAAGCTAATTTGAATTATTTTTGGTAATTCATTATATTATGTAGTGCATTATTTTAATGCGTTATTTTAAAAATATAATTCAAAGTAATTATTTTAATTTACTATTGAAGAAATTAATGCATTGTAACTAATTACTATTTACGAAAAATAATGCATTATAATTCAGAATTTCCATCTCTAATTGACATTTCATGAATATTGATATTTTTTTCTCAGAAGTTACTTGATAGATCATATTATTGAAAACTAAGTCATGACTATAACTATATAAATCAAATTTAGAAAATTTTCAATTAAAACAAAAAATTAGATAAGGGAATTCGTTACAATCGATCTGATAAATTATTTACCTATCAGCCTCTTATAAGTGATACACGAATCACTTTGTTAAAACACATCATAAAATAATTTAACATTACGATACCAGCGACTACATTAAGCTTTATTTTATATGAAAGTAAAACATAGGAATTGAAATTACATAATTTGTTATTATAAAAAAATATATTTAAAGACTTGTACTATGATTTTATTCATAAAATATAAACTCAATTCTAAGAACTATTTAAAAACAACGACAACATTTAAGATTGATAGGTTAGATTTAAGTTAGCAACTAAAAAAGTATATATTAAAAGTATATTGTTTCACAAAAATTATAAATTAACGTTTTTCTAAAGTATGAGTACACCTAGCTTAAGCTCCGAAATTTAAACAAAAAAATTCTATTATAAAGTGAAATATAAAAACCGATTTTTTTTCAATACTGTTCTACAGTGGCACTATGATTAAAATTTTGCATTACTGTGCGCGATATTAATTTCGGACGTTGTGGTTAAATTTTTATCACAATCCCCGATATTACAAAAATTCACCAGCAGGAAATTGAGAAAAAAAAATAAGTAAAACAAAAAAAAAATGAAATTAATTTTATGCAAACATATAAAATGAATAGAAAGAGAGAAAAATGAAAAAAAAAATGTAAATGCCCATGAGACAAATGAAGTGGAAAATAATACAGACAAAAACTAACAAAAAAAATAAAAAATAATAATTTCGAAGAAAACTAAAACAGATCCATTTACGAATTTAATGGTGGTGAATTGAAGGGATGATTTTATTTTTTTGTTTTATTATTTATGGTTTTATTTTGGACTTTCTAAGGGACAACAATCATGTTAATTAATTAACATTAACGCGATTTTATTAACGTAAAATAATGAAAATAAAATAAAATAATAAAAATAAATAATTTATTTCTGGTCCTTTGAATTTGTAAAATATTTGAAAATTATACACAAATGTGGTAAAAAAAAAAAATAAGAAAATTGGAAGTGAATAAGAACAACATATTTATTGCATGTTGTTGTTGTATAATAAAACATATTAAAATATTGAAATTTTTTTTAAGACATTTTTTTCACAATTGATATGCATTAAACAACGAGTTACCAAATCTATATATAGTACAACACAATTTAAATAATGATCTTATGAATATAGATCTTGATGACAGAAAAAATTGTAGTCGCAGGACTCTTAGAGTGGACTCACTTCAAATAGATGGGAAAAAGTATGAAAGAATAAAATACATTTCGTTAATATAAATTGGTAATATTTTTACTTAAAATGTTTTCTAAGAACTATCATGACAGTTGGGTAACAGGTTAAATTGTTTTATACTATTTTTCGTTTAAATTCAATTTTAGCGGCAGATTACAAGTTTAATAAACCCAATCAAATCTCGAGATATTCTCCATCTGTATGTCTGTCACTATTATGACAGTTAAATGACAGTTGATTTATTTTAGACAATTTTTCGTTCAAATTCAATACTAGAAACAACCTGCAAGAGTGTTTCAATCAAATCTCGAATTATTCTCTATCTGTCTGCCTGTCACTGTTATCACAGCTGGATGACAGTTGAATTTGTTTTAGACAATTTTTTGTTTAAATTCAATTTTAGAGGCATATTACAAGTTTCATAAACTCAATCAAATCTCGAGTTATCTTCTATCTGTATGTCTGTCACTGTCATGACAGTTGAATGTCAGTTGAATTTGTTTAAAACAAATTTTTGTTTAAATTCTAGAGGCAGGTTACTAAATCTCTAATTATACTCTTTCTATTATTTGTAAACACTAAATATCGGTTTTGATGTCTTGTTATAGTTGAAGACATTATTGTAAAGCTTATCCTAAACAGGTTATAATTAATTTTGATTTAATCTATTCTGCAAAAATTTCTTAAATGTTTTTAGACCTGATGCAGATCTGTTCAATAAATAATTTGCTATTTTTTTCGATATTTATGAACAAATTGTTAAAAATTACTTCTTGATTTGCCACAAAATTGTCTGACCAACAATGTTCATTCTTTTTTGAAAGACTTTTTTTGAAAGTTATATGCTCATTTTTTTTAATTTAATTTCAGTAAGTACTATACTAACATGATCATATGGTTTCATTTGAATTCATAGTGTAATGAAAGTAGTTCTAATTATTCTGAATTTACACATCACTGTTTCTGATACAAATCAAGAATTGCAAATTAAATTAACTCACCGGAAGTAAAAAGTGTTTTAGGAAGTAAAAAGCGTAAGAATTTTTATTTTTTGAATATTGAGGGTAGTATCAAATGGTTAATAAAGAATTAAATAAAGTTATAAATTATAATTCATTATAGAATATTAGAAATTCTAATTGGATTTCAAGATGGTCAAATAAAGTAAATAAGAATTTATTATTTTTATAAATTTTACTGTGTTTTCAAATCCTTTGATGCAAAGCGGGTTTTATTATTATTTGAGAGTTTTAAGACGAAATTCATACATGTTAAATCAGGATAGTGAACAGGATGCATAGATATTAAACGATAACCGATATAAGAATTATAGATGTATAACCTAATCAAAGTAGATTGAAATATGAAATAGTTGAGTGTCTAAAGCAAACAACATCAAATCAAAAACAGATTAGTTGCATTTGAAGCAAAGTGAAAATTCGAATTATAAATACACAAACAATTTGAAATTAGTTTAAGAGCTGTAAATAGCATCGAAAATTGAAAACAAAAGAACTTAATTAGTTTTATTAATGCGAAATTCCACTAAATTATAGAAAAAGCTCAAATTGACAAAACTCGATTGAAGAAATTAAGAAAGATAAAATAAATAGTTAAATGAGTCATCTTAACGTTTAAAGACGATAACAAAAAAAATGGTACGGGCAAAATATAACGGAAACAAGATAATAAAAAACTTGAAAATATCAACAAAATTGAATTAATCTATTGGGAGCGTTAACAAATTATTATTATCATTATTATTTCTCAAAAATGAATTGAAAACACATACAGAGTACAGAGTACATATAAAATGTTTACATAACGAAAAATCAAAAAACAATTGATTGGAGGAGAGCTACTGGACAAATGAAAATTCAAATGTCAAAAATATTTGGAACACATTTTTGACCTTAATCTAAAACTATTTAAATAAATAAAATAAAAATTATACATAAATTAAAAAAAAGGAAAAAAATTTATTATAAATCGCATCTAAAACTTTGACTTACTTTGACTTGCCTCAAACCACGAAATAGTTTCTAATACTTTCCTCAAATTTAGATAAAAAAAATTTGTTTAGATTTTTGTTTAGATAAATATATTTCAACAATTTTCTTCTTTCTAGCTGATTATCAAAAGTTTTATACCCAAGTACACTACAACTTCAAATCTACTCATTACATTTACATGCCACATAAATTAGATACTAACATAAATTATTTTAAGCTAAATTTAAATATTAAAAAAAAAGGTTTTAAATATAGAAAAAAGGTCATTCAACTTATTTAAAAAAAAAATTACAAACTAAATTTTTTTTTCTCTAATATTAAATGGTCTGGAGAGTAAATCTAGGTTGGTTTTTAATTAGTAATTGTGGTTTTATTCAGATTTTCTTATTATAGTTTTTTTGTTTTGTTTTGTTTTAAGTAAAATTCTAACTCCTACATATTTTCAAAAGAAAGAAAATATTCAAGGCATGCCGCAATTAAACTTGGAAAGCCTTAATTACTTTTAAAATAAAAAATATTTCTTTAGTCAATCTCTATTTGTGATTTTTTTGTTTTTATTTGTTTTTATTTGTTTGTCAGTCTATTACAGACTGTTTATTTATTTCTATAACAATTATTTGATATTTAAAATGTAAAAAACAAAAAAACAAATCTACTCGTATAGATGAACTCACATGAAAAGAAAATTATTAGTTTTCTCAGACATCATTAATTCAAATTTTCCAAACTATAGAATTTATTAAAGGTTAGAATTCACTACCGATGGTATTTATTTCTGCTGGTATAAAAGTGTTTCTGTGTTGCTGAAAAACATATATTCCTTAATTAGTCAAAGATATGAATTATCTTTGGAAACCAAGCAAGGTGCTGACATACTAAGCTATATTTAAACCTATAGTCGTACAGAATTCAACTATGGGGAGCTACAGCTAACAATAATATCCAACATTTATGTAATTCAAAGATTTCGTAACAAAGTCCTAATAATAATTGTCGATACTCCATGCTCCAAATAGTTTAATGCACCACGATTGTAAATTATTCAGATTGTAAATATTAAATGGGAAAAATTCCAGATTATAACTATCGGTTTAATATTTCTATATTAAAATATGTAGATACTAAATGATAGTAACTAATAGATACTAAATGATACTAAATGATAAAGTTTATATACATTTAAGTACTGTAATTTTAACTGATTTAGATTTATTTAACTATAATACATAATTAAAATATTGTGAATGTAGTGCAGCTGATTGTACTGAACTCTCAACTATAATTTTGCAGTTTTTATATTATCGTTTATGAAAAAGCTAAATTTACAATTTTTATTTATGAACAAAATACTGTAGCAGTATTAGTAGGACTGTTTGTTTATGAAAATGGCTAGTATATTGTAATTGAATGAATTTGGATATAATGAATGTGCATGAAAACTTAAATTTGCTTAGAATAGACTAGAGAAGCTTACAAATAATTAAATATAGCTTAGAGAAGCTTAAATATGTTAATTTAAATAACTTATGAATAGTCAAAATTGCAATTATTGATGAAATTAAAGCTGAGATTCGAACAATGCCAGCCATATTAAATTGTGTTCTAGTAATTCATAAAATGTACTAGTTATAATATTTTGCCGAAGGACGTAATAACACTACATCAAAAGTTCAAAATACAATAGTTTAATTAATTTTTAGTAATTGATAACACGTACCTAAGATAAGATTCGAGAATTACTTACTTGCTAATCTAAAAGAAAATAGGTATAATCCTTAATATAAAACACAAGGTCGACTTAAATTATATATTTTTTAAATTTTAGAATTTACTACTATTCTTTAAAACTATGTGAATAGAATGACATTAACACACATGATATTATAGTAGAGTAATTTCAATGGAATTTTAATTAAAAAATGATGGATCAAAAGCAAAACTATAAGTAGCAGAGTGTAGTTATCAAAGTAATCACCAAAAATTGACATAATTGGAATAGTTCTGAGACCCTTAAATGAAAATAATGGTGTAAAATTCTGCAATCAAGAAATTTAAAAATTTAGAGATACAAAATTTTAAATTATAGGCCGAAATTTTTTAGAACAGATAAAAATAAATACAATTTTAAAAACTTCGTAAACTAAAGAACTACAGAGATTGAGATTATTGATTAACACGACAAAATAAATCTCACTTTAATTTGAATTCGAAATTATTCGACCATGGTTTGTATTGTATTATAAAAATTATTCAAATAATTTTCTTTTTGAACAATTTCAAAGATTTAGTTCTAATGGAATTACTATAGCTGTAACGTAATAAAGATATTACCATTAATTGTTATACTAATCTAATAAAAGAAATACAAATAGAACCATACTGAATAGTAGGTATGTAGGTAGGAGTCTGACTCTAAGTAATGCCGGTTGAAAAAAAAATGTTGAATAGGAAATGTATTCAGATTGCTATGCCCTAAGAAATTATGGTACAAATACCAACAAAAGTTATTTTTAAAGATGATCAAAAATTCATTAACCCTGCTGTAGTCATTAAACTAAGTATACAAGTAATTTTGAATTTAAAATATTCAATTGGAAATTTATACTTTACGAAAAGAAATTCTAAATTGTGATAACATACCTTTAGAGCTAACTTTTTGAATCTGGACAATTAATTTTAAGGTATAAATTATAAAACAAGACATATTTTCTTTTTTTGTTTAGTTTTTACAAAAAAAAAGAAAAATAGAGTGGTGAACAATCATACAACGTTGTGTGTTCCGTTTTTTGTTATAATTTCTATTGTTATTTTAAAATTTCAAAAACAACTTAAAAACCATTAAACCCACTCTTGGAAAATTCTCAATTAAGAAAATCCTATGAAACAAATGAAACAAAAAAAAAATATACAAACACAAAACAAGAATTATTATTATAAACTCATTTTTGATTATTACCCAACTTTATACATTTTAAATGTTATTGTATAGGTATAGATAACTATCATAGAAACCTTAACTTTATTTTAGAAAATTCATAGTATAATTGTTAGGAGGGAAATACAGAACAGATTATGAGAACAGTTTTTTTTTTTTTTTTTTTTTTTTGAGAATCTTACAAAAATAAAATAAATTTTCATTGTTATAAGAATTTTTTTTTTTTTGTTATTCTTCACAATTTAAACAAAAAAAAACATGTATTAAAATACAGGGTGTAATAATTTTCTTATTTAATTTAGATAGTAAAACCTTAGATTAGAGGAACCTGTATATTCTTTCATATCATTGGTTGGAAAATGGTTAAGGGATAGATTTATGAGAAAGAGAAGGAAGATGGAAAAACATGTTTTGAGACAAATTGCGAGCAATGATGCTAAGGTTCAAGTTAGCTATAAAATACATTTGTCTCTATTGTTGCATATTCCCGAAATGAAATCCAAATTTTCTAACAATAGCCGAATTTTCGTAATTAATTTTTCATGACGATATGAATATATAGATTTTACAAAAATATGTCAACTCCTTTAAAAAATCTCAATCTTGATAATGCCTATTATACAAACATGCTAGAAGACTTGGGCTCAACTCAAATGATTTCTACAGAGTCTACTAATTTCGTTTAGTAGATTAGACAGTCTACTTAATTCGTTTTCAACATTACTGTCAACTTGTGAGACAATCGAATAAAACGAATAAATCCGGCAGTAACCACAAACTAGGTATTATGAATCAGAATTATATTCTGGAAAGTGACAGGGAATTATTGGAAAGGCATAAGTCAAACCTCCATTTGTGATTCTGATTTTTCATTCCAGAAATATTAACTACAGCAGTTAGAAAACTTAAGCATATTACGTATGAACTTAAATTGGAATTATATTATATTCGATGCTGCAAAAAAAAAACCACCCAAATGCTCGGCTTTTCTCAGTCGTTGTAAGACCCACTTTTTTTTCTATGTCGTTTGGAAAATCTATAAATATATAATACGATCCAAGATGGTGTACAATTGTAATATATATACTGACTGATGATGAAATCCAAAAATAGAGCACTGGTCATCTTACAGTTTCTAGAACATCGTCGCATTGTTGGAATTCTATCTTCCTTTATCTACTAGGTATCGATCGGTACATACTCAGTGGAAATTAAATCTGTATTATCCTCAATTAAGCGGAATGACGAAGGACAGCGTTTTCTCATTCCTACACCATTGATATCTCTAGATCAAGACAAGTTATGAATATTCGTTTATAACTTCAACATCCCAAACATAAACAATTCTTATTTATGATCTACATACATTCAAAACGAACAATGACGTCTTCGTTCGAAATTGTCCTTCTTTTCTTTCACCGTTCTTCTTTTCCAATTTCTCTTTCCCATCCATATTATATTACTCCAGTTATACAAAAACCAAAACAAAACAAACTAGTGCACAATTTAAACACTTAAACCGTGTAGTTATCATTACATACTCTTATCATTCCGATCCTAAAAGGCTTAAATTTGGTGCAGCAACACGGAGAAAGCCAAATTATTAAAAATGCATAGAACGATGCAAATTGAACGCTCGTAGAAAAATTTATCCAATGCAAGAGCATTGCGATTATTTCATATATATTCCAGATCTTATCATTATTGCCTAAGTTATATAATAGTTTCGTGGCCTTGACAAACCTCAATAAGGTAATAAGCTCTTTAAAATTAAATTATATAAAAATAAAATAATAGTTTCATTTTCAACTACTCTGTATATAAAAAAAAAACCAAAAAAAAATAATAATAAAAATCGTCCTAAATTTCTAATATATCTTTCTTTCATTCTTTTATTATATCTCTTTCTTTTTAATAATTTTTTTATTTTGTGTTAATTTTTTATGCAATTTTTTTCATCGTTGCAACATTATTATACTAAAAAAATTAAAAAAAAAGTAATAATAATGGAAAATAAACATTAAAAGAAAAATTATTAACTAATATTTAGTGATGATGTTTAGTTTGCATTTATCTTTCGAATTTAAGTTAAAGCAGAAAGAGACAGTATGCAACATAAAGAAGAATGTTATTCTTTGAAATTCATCAGAATACTTTAGGCCACTGGGCACTGACTAATCTTCTTTTTCTTTGTATGAATTTATAAATTACACTGATAATATAAGCAGTTGTTTGATGTTTGTCCTATGTATTGTACAGTGCTGTACCGATTTAAAAATGATGACAGCAACAAAAAACAAAAATAATTAGGTTAATATTCAAAATAATTGTTGCTCAGCCGTTTTTGCCAACTAACAGGTTCACTTTCATATAAATATATATATATATATACATAATATATATTTCGTATTACTTAATTTCACTTAACTTATCAAAAGTGATTTTCTTTTTGTTCTATATAATTTTTAAGCTGGAAAAATGAATTTCAATCTATTTTCCAATCAGAATCTTATAAGAAAATTTTTCTCAATTTGATTTTTCTCATAAATTTTGTTAAAAAAAAACAATGAAAGTTATCAGCCTCAATGAGTCGTACCAATGATCTTTTACCATGTAATACCTATTAATAAGAACTTAGTGTACTTCTGTTCATATTGAAAGTTGATATTTTAGTTATGTAATTATAATTAAAAGTTTAACTGTAGCAAAAGCTCTAATTAAGTTGTTACATTTTTATTAGTTGCAGTTTTTGACAGATAACATTTTTTTTTATTACTTCAATTGGAAAAAAGTGTATTTTGATATACTTTATAAAAAAAGTAAATGTAGATATCAACAATATTTTATTATATATATAATATGTAAATTAAATAGAAAATTTGAATTGAAATAAATTTTGCTAACGGTAAATTAACCTTAATAGATTTTTTGAGCACGTAGTTAGAAGATATATAAATAATTATTTAGCATATTGTCACTAAATTACAAATAATAAAAATTTGAAAGAAAACTTGGAATTCATTGTTCAATCATGTTTTTAAGCTGATTCTGAGCAAAGTGTGAACCAGATCAAACTCAACAGTAATGTAAGAGTCATCAATTTAACTATAATAACTATTGTAGCAAATGATTATAATGATAATGATGAATATTTCTTATGATATCATAATCATGACATATGTATGATGATGACGATGATGATGATGATGATGATGATGATGATAATGATGTCTATGAACTGACAGTGAACCGTAAAATTATAATTTATTTTGTTTCTTCTTTTAATACTTTTCTTTTCATAATTTTCATTTACACTCATTGTTTTTTTTTCTTTTTTTTTTTTTATAAATGTGTACATTTTGTTTTTGCTACACAATTTTATTATTGTATAGTTGAGTATGATGAGTATAGGTTATTGTGGTACTCAGACCAGATCTATGGATATTATTAGTAAGTAAATATTACTTATAAGATAAATAATTTATATACTTTATATATACACACATATATACACTTATATATGTAATTTATATTATTTAATTATTATTGAAAGAATCTGTAGATATGCAAGAATTGAGACAAATTGTTAATTAAGAACAACCAGTGAGAGTTATTATGTACATACTCGTATATTATAATAATTAATTTTTATTCAAGTGTTGGTTTTATGTTGGATTAGGCTTGAAGTTTATATAATATGTAATACGTAACTAATTCATATATATTATTGTACACTAAATTAAAAATTATAAGTTATGATTTAATAGTATATACAAACGTAATAGTTGTTTTTTTGTTGTTGTTTTTAATTAAGAATTAAAAGTCATAAGCGATGACTTAATAGATTTCATTTCTTATTATTACTATTATTATTAGATTTTGGAGGAAGTGAATATATAGATTTATAGAACAATAGTATAAATTTAAAGATCTTAATGATAATGAATTTAAATCAACAATTATTATTTTGATTTGGTTTTTGTAAAAACATTTGTAAAATAGAATTAAGTAGAGTGAGGGGAAACAAACAAATTAAAAATTGAAAATTTATTATAAAAATTTAAAATTAATGAACTTATAATATAGAAATAAATATTTGTGATATCAATCGTCGAATGATAAAACGTTTATGTGTAGATTAAATTGATCCAGCAGATCTAGAATTATATTCCACAAATCGAGATCAATTTTCTCACGAATAGAAAAACGTTTAATTGGATAGTAAATGGGTAGTAAAGCACATTTACGGCTGCGGTAACAATGAATACACACCAGTTACAATCGTTACAAATATATTTATATTTATTTGAACTAATATATGAATGCCTAACAAGATTTCTCTATCTATAATCATGGTAGTTAAATTCTCAGATATAGGATCCATTAAATGTAGATTTTCATAATCTAAGAGATATACGAGCAGATTTTAATATTTAAATGAATTTAATTTTGTTCATTAATTGTGCAGTTTACAATACATACATACACAATTTTTTGGTACAAGATTAAATATTTGTTTGATATTATACTCAAAATATATTGGGACAAAAAAAAAACGGAATAATCGACCCCAAGATTAACACTAATTTAGCTGAGACACTCGGAGAGGAAAGCTCAATAGTAGGCCTGTTTTTTTTTTTTAAAAAATACACGCAGTCTTATGGGAAAAATAGTGGCCACTTATAAATTGGATTATAACTCGAAAACTATTAATTTTTTTAACTTTTGGGTTAAAATTCGATCTTTTTTGTATATTTTGGAGCATTCAGATTTTAAAAAATTAAATATTTTAATATTTAGTAGTGTTTAAAAAAATGTCTTTCATCAATTTTCATACTAAAATTCCACTATAAGAAGCTTATAAAATATAAAATATACTGCACTAACGCATTGAAGCAATTTTGTGTCTCGGCCTGTAAATTAGTGTTATTCTTGATCGACACCAAAAGGTATATGTGTATGTTAATACCGTTATTTTTTGACAAGCACACTCTAAATGATATTTAATTGATAAAAAATTAATAATATTTAGGGCCCTATAACTCTCAGTTGAAGAGATATTATACCTACAAAAATAGTTGATAAAAAGAAGACTTAAGTCAGCTCTTAGAAATCTTAGTTTCATTTACCTTATTTTTATCTAATTGTAATTGAAATTTTACAGGCAAAAGCTAAGGTATTTCGACCGTGAACCCATTTACTCCTAAAAGATTCAGAAAAATATCATTTCAATCAAAAAAATTTGTTTGTTGCGACCTCCAGGATGACATCTGAATCTATGATTTGGTGCAAGAAGTGATTCAGATTTGATGTAAAGTCTTTCGACACACCCTGTATATTAATAGAAAATACAATCAAACTAAATATGTACTCATTCTTAATGTTTTTGCCAAACATAAAAACTATTCCTATATTTAGCTATTTCGTCGGCTGAGTACTATTTTGATCCATATAAACCAACATAACGCTTTTGGATTTAGAAATTGATTCGTGGGTTTTGGAGACTTTTTGAATCAAAGTGTCAATTTACGCCTATCTTTCTCGGTTTAAGAGATATTTCGATATCACATTGCCATATATCCTTTTTTTGAGCTATTTGGAATGCGTTTGCAAACTTGTTTGCGTGGATGGATCAAAATTCTATATAAATTTTACATATAATTAATTTCGATCAATAAACATGAATGATCATATTTACAAATATGTACATAGTATTTACAGTATTACCTTTGTTATTGTTTCTTAAATGAATTTCTATTATTTTTGTTGCTTATTGGTTTGTTAATTAAATAACATATTTTGAATAAAAATAAATAAAAAAAATTATGTTTTTTGGGATGTGGGATATGTTTTGGACCTAAGATACTTTTATTGAATCATGCTTATTCGCTCCATATTCAAAACATTTTGATCCAAGTTACACAATTGTTACAAAGTAGTAAATAACAGTGAATATGGACATAAATGATAATAATGTTTATAACTCCGCTAACCTTAACTCAATTTATATAAAATTTTGGAAACAAAATCTAAAAACACCTATCAAAAGATAAAGAAAATATAAAAAAAATTCGATCACACAGTTTTTGAAATAAATACTCTTTTTAAACTTTTAAATTGATTTGCTCTGTTCCAAAAATGGCGTATGGATCGAAATAATACTCAGTCGACGATTTGACATTCTCTTCCCATCAGGTCCACTAACTTGATTTTAGGTTTTTATTTAAAGGTATTAGGTTTGATTGAATTTGATAATTTTTTTCCCTCAAGATTTTCCTTTAAATGTGTGTTAAATCTGTTGTACATTATCGATTTAAACATAACTGCAATTAAAAAAAAAAGCATAAATGAAATGTGAACATACTTTGTGTCCAACAAAATAGAAAATGTGTATGCGCTTATCGTAAAGCTTTATATAAATTAATTAATTATCTCCTAATTATTATATTTACTATATTTTATACTTTACATTAAAATTTAAAAATTAGTAAAGAAGCCCTAGAAAACTGTACTCAATACAAATAAAATATTAACTTTAACTCAATACAAATAACTTATTAAATTATTTAATTTTAAAGCATTTTTCATTTATAGACTTAAATAATATTGAAATTCCTGTTCAAAGTTTATCTCATCTTTAATTATTAATTCGAAACGCATCATTTCATACATTAAATTAAGACATAATAATAATAATGGTAATACACTGCAGCCAAAGAACTACACTTCATATATATAAATTGATATACATATATACAATTGATATACATATATTTAAATGAATATAAGGAACATAATTTAAGGAACATTTCACTTTATAATATATAAAGTTTAAAAAAACGTGATATTTTGCATAAATAATAATAATAACAATCATAGAAAAACCTAAAGCTATACATTATGTATCTATTAGATAAAACAAAAAAAAAAAGGAAGAAAAAAAAAGATTATACATATTTTAATAACATTCTCCCAGGTAAACTTGAGCTATTATAGTTATTTTCTATAAATAATTATTATAGTAATGTTAGAAAGAGATAGTAACTATATATCAGTATTCAGTATTTATCATATACAAAGTTATATGTACACTTATGTTAAATGATGTACCACAATTCACATGAAAATCTCATCTGTTTATTTTTTTCTTGTTTTTAACTTTTTTCATTTTTTTCTTCTTTTAACAATTTGGTGTCGACAACCTCTTTAGCTTTGTATATATTTCTATAGGTGTATAAACTCGCCTCTTATATATATACATATTTTCTTGACTTATTTACTTGGCATTAAAATAAATTCACGTGATCACATCACACAGAATGAGAATATCTCGTGCTGTGTTAAGAAGATACAAAAACAGATTAAATAAAAAAAAATATATTTTTTTTTTAAGTTGTGAAATATTATGTGAGGCAACACTCGTAAGATAAAAAAAAACAAATTAAATAAAAACTAAAAGTTTGTATATATATATGTATATAATATATATATACAAAAGTTTAATATATATATATATATATAAGTATGTATATAATGAATTTTTGAGATTTGAATTCAGAAAAAAAAGACTTGTGGAAATATGGTAAAAAAAATAACAATTCATGATTTTTAATAATAATAACTGTGCATGCGATTATGATTAACGGTTATTGACTACCTATTTCGATTTTCAAAATGAAAACCTTTCAATTGAAGTATATTTGATATTTTTAATGATTATTTAATTTTATATTAAATATTACAACTAAATACCATCCATGGTGGATCACAAGAAATTTGAATTTCAGCTTAACTCACTACTCGTCTATACCTAATTTTGGGTTTGAAAATATTCGCTTATTGTGATAAATTGAATGGAATATTTGACTCTTAAAAATTTACAATTGGAAAATTCACAATTTTCGTACATATTTTTAAATTTTTTTTTTAACATTTTATTATTTAATGATATATATGATCCTGAAAACGACAATGGAGTTTGCAGGAGAAAATGTAATGCCGAACACTATGAGCTGTATAATGAAGTGGACGTAGTCACGAAAATTAAAATCAAGAAATTGCAGTGGCTCAAGAGAATTGTCGAATCCAAACCCGAAGGTACAAGATATTGGAGCAGACCAAAGCTTCGGTGGAGAGCCGAAATATCGGCAAAAATAAAACAATTTCGTACCTTCAATTGAAGAGAAGCCACGCGTGACCAATAAAATGGCAGATGTGGATGAGGCAGGCCCAGAATCTACATGGTCTGTTGACCACCTAAGTAAATAATTAAGTATTATTCAATAAGATTGCATAACAAGGTTTCAATAATTATTAGGTAGTGGAACTTTAATAAAAAATATTGTTTTTAGATCTCAATCAAGCGGTTTTTTCTAATAAATCGACAATCAATATCGAATTTTTCGATAAACTGTAAATTGTATAGATTCCTAAAATTGGTTTGATGAAAACTGGGAATTTAATAGATCAAAATATTGAAAAGAGTTAGAGAAGATAAAGCAAGGATGTGTTTTGAACCTGACACTATACACATTGTTTATAGCAGACATGCCATCATCAGAAAATATTATGGTTGCAACATACGCTGATGATACTGTGCTCATAGCTTCCCATAAAAATCCTGTATTAGCGACAGAACTTGAAACAAATAAACTTACTGAAGTTCGAAGATTGACTCAAGAAATGGCGAATTAAAGTAAATGCTGCAAAATTGATAAATCTGACCTTCACCCTACCGAAGGAAACCTAAAATTGTTATTTGGCAAATAATGGAGTGCAAATTCCACAAACCAGCGAAGTAATATATCTGGGTATATTTTTAGGACCTACGTCTTCCTAGACGAAAACATATAGAAGTAAAAAAAAGATCAACTTGCCATAAAGCTGAGATCTCTATACTGACGTATGGGACCAAAATCCCAACTTACACTGCAAAGCAAGTTCTATACAAAGGAATTATCAAAAATTGTGGGGCTCAGCCTGAGTGTCCAACATCAATAAAATACAGTAATTCCAGTCAAAAACTTGACGAATGGTAGTGCATGATCCTTGGTATGTTACCAACAGTATTATTCAACATGATCTTAGGACGCTTAGCGTAAAAGAGGAAATTAATGCCTTTCATTCAATGTTCAAAAAACATTCTTGCCAAAAATTGCTGGACACAGTTCAAAGTCAGCGAAGACTCAAGAAGGCTTCATAGAAGCTTTAGAATTCAGATTTGTTTAATGTATAAATTATATTTAGATATAGTGTTATGTTAAACATGTTTTGTCTGTCATTTTAAAAATAACTCTCATGTCTTGTAATTTTATAGTTAAATCTATTGGTTTATTGTCCTAATTAGGACAGATTGCAATTATAAATATTAAATAATAATACAAAAAAAAAAAATAATTCCGAACTCTATGAAGTGTAAATTAAGTGGAAAACTTAATGCATAGTTAGTTAGCATGTGCCTTAAGGTGAATAAGTGTGGTCTGCTTTATTTAAATTAATGTCCATTAAAAAATGGCGCTCAGAGGAAAAATCATGACTGAACTATAATCTGGCCGTAAGTGGTCAGCACTATACATAGAATGAAGATACTATTATTTTAGTTTGTATTTTGTCATGCAAGTTTTTTAATAAAATATTTAAAAATAATTTTTAGGACTTTGTAAGTAGCTATACAAGTTTTTTATTTAAAAATTATTTGATTTTCATAGCACTTTACTCCAGTAAAATATTTTTTTTTTCAATTTCATAACTAACACGGAACTTACTTTATAATTTTAACTATATATAACTAAAATCCATCAGTATAATTAATATTTTCTTATTGCTGTTTATTTTCTCTTCAAAATTATATTAATAAAGCGGTGAACATTTAGCATGAACAACAAAAAATGGCAATTAAAAAAAACGATTAAAGTTAATTTTGTCAAAATCCAAAAAAAAAATCACTATCTTTTACATTTATATTCACATAAAATTTCATATCCAAATTATGGCTAATAGTTTTCCCAAATATTTCCAAAACTAGCATTTTTATTCCAATTTTGCATTTGGACATTATTTCATTTGGTAATTATTTCATATTCAAATTTTCGCCTCAAAAGATCATACTTGCAAGGTAATGTATACATACACTCAAATGTCACATTATGTACAAATAAAGTGAAAAAACTGTAGAAAGTAGAATTAATGGGAACATAATTATTGTGAAGGTGAATGTGTCTAGTAAATAAGGAAATCTTATTTGCATATAAATTTATGCATATATACAAATGTGTATATGTATTTGTTTTTAACAAAAAATTATTCGACCATAAAAATATTCCAAAACTTATGACTTTTACAATATGACAAAAAAAAAACATAAAAAGTGAGGTTACATAAAAACTGTGTTCATATAAGAAAGGTAACAAAAAAAATAATAATAATTATTTACCTCAAGAAGTGAAATGTCAAATTCATATAAATGAAAAAAAACAAAAACAGAAAAATTGTTGTAATTATAATTTTTTTTTTAATTTTAATTTTCTTTTTTCTCTTTCTTTAAACAAACATAAAATAACATAAGATTCTGAACTTGACCATGAATAACCTTCAAAATAAAATAAAAAATAAGATTGTAATAAACATTATTTGTGAATAAAGAGCACTACTCATCACAAAAAGTTCATAAATCTATTACATATACACATACACACATTGAAATTAACTTTATTAAATATATGTATGTACATACATGTATATGTATAAACTACATAAATTTTTGATATCAGTATAAATATGTTATAAGAAAAGACAACATGGGTTACAAAAATATTATACATGTATATTATTATATAATATGTACAATATTATGTATGCAGAGAAAAGAAAGGGTTAATGATTTGTTATTTCTATTGTTTAAATTGGAGATGTATTTATGGATATGTTTAGGGTTGAGTAATATTTTATAGAGTTAAATTATTATAAATCAGAGGAATACAACCGATATTAATATAATTTATTTAGAAGTCCGAAATATTAAATAAACATTGCTAATATTATAGTATATTTGGTAAAGGGTACGAATTTAATGTCCTTGATTGTAATAATAATAATATTTAGGCAATACCAACCATGAAAAATAACAACAAACAATTTCATAATTGAGTTTATAGATATTTATAATTTTTGAAATTTTTGTAATGCAAAATTATGAGCTGGTCCATAGAACAAAAAAAAAATATTTAATGTTTTTTTGCTTTAATTAAATAAATAAAATACATTCGAACGTTCTGGAAAAAAAATTGGTCGAATATTTTAGCATATTCAGTATAAACAGACAAAAGAATCATAAGAAAAATTTTAGACTGATCCAGACATTCAATTTTTTGTCAGTAGCTTTTTCATACATTGTACGATACTGGAATTTTTATTATCATAGAGTGAAACAATAAATGTTTTATAACTAAATTGATCAAGTTATTTATCAATTTGGTTATCAATTATCATGTATTAATCAATTTGAAACAAAAATTTGACGTATAAAAATTTTCATTCCATTTTTTGACAATCGATATTTTATTTAATTTTTTTGACATTTCGTTATATTTGAATTTTACAAATTTTTATTTTTACGTATTAACTATTAAATTAATAAATATAAATAAAAACTTATAATATGAATATTGAATGGACAAAATAAGCTCGGCAAATATTATTAAATGTTAAATTTCGATATGTGTCAATATTCTTTAAAGAAAAATTTAACGAAGAAATTTTTAATGTGGGACATTTCGAAATGCGGACATTTGTAATGTTTTTAATATTTGACATTTCGAAAAGAATTAATGAAAAATTTAATGCATAAAATCTAATTTTAAGGGCTAACGGCTAATCATAATGACATTAAGCTGGCTTAACCTAATATGTCACAACTAAACAAAAAACCAACTAAAGTTTTGTGATTCGCTTAAGTTACCCATAAGGGACTTTACCTAACTTAAGTGAATTTGAAATTTATGAATTGTAAATGTAAATAAAAATACGAAGATAAACAAAAGTTTTGTTAAATTCCTATTATTGGCTTTACTACAATATATTCGACAAAGATAAATTTATTAAAAATTAATTTTCTATACTTAAATAACAGACACGACTATACTTATAAAAATGTTTGAAACCCCTGCATATACAAATAAATAAGCCTACCTAAATTATAGTAAAATACAATAAATCCAGATACAAAGTGTGCAAGAAGAATATTAAACATAATTAATGATAATAATAGGGCATTGCATTCATCATGACAATATAAAGATAATGGTCATGATAATCATAATAGTAATAATAATGATGATATATAGATAAGAAGATAGAATTAATGCAACGGTAAAAGAAAATAGTATAGTATGGAGCCAGTCTAAGAAATATTTTTGAGAATGAGTAATTGTATACATCAGTAGAATTGACTCTTATTTTGTGTTAGTTTTTGTGTTTTTCAGAACATAATGCGGTCTACCACAAAATATAATGAATAGTAAATTTTGAAAAACGATAATATTAAAATAGTAAATGGTATAATTTGTAAGATTGAAATAACTATGATGGAAGAGTTGATTTGAGAAAATAAATTTTACTTTTATTTATTTGATTCTACTTTATTCGAATCTAAAATTATTATCTTTAATTAAACGAATTTCCTTTCTCCCTATTTTTGATTTTCATTATTATTGTAATACCAACATTATAAGAATTTGAAAATTTTTTATTAGATAATAATAAGTTATGTTAAGAGGAAAATTATTTGAAATTGATGTAATTTCCATTTTGATTTAGAATTCAAGGGTATTATTTTTGTATTTAACTTACCTCAATTATTATTTTAAATGAAACTGATGGAATTTAATAAATATTGATAAGTTCAATTGAGTTGAGATATAACTGTTGAAAAGCTTAGATGAAGTAATATAAGGGGTTATTCATTTATTTATCGCATGGTGTACTACTGGTATTTCATTCAAAATGTTTTCAATGCATATATGAATAAATTTTACTCCTAGCTATGATATGCTCGATTGTTTGAGTAGGAAGGTTGCATTCACATTCAGGATATATAACGAAATTGCATTTGGTGCTTTACGTATGAACATCGAATTTGATAATTTCTCAGTCTGTAAAATTTGATTCATAGTTCAGAGTTCGATTTAATCATTTTATAATTTTTTTACGGTTTTACTTATATGACTAGATATTTGTTGCTTTATACCAACTATACAAGTAATGAAGATTTTCCGAAATATATATACAATATATAAATTTCAAAAATATTTTTAATAATATAAAATTTGATTGTATACAAATATAATTCAATTCAAATCTTCGAAAACATCTTTATTAAGAAATTAATTTTAAAAATGTAATTTGTGGTTGATTTTAATCACATTTTTTTCAGTTTTTGTGATAAATTTTAATTATTGTGCAACTAATGGTAGTACATAACTTTTGTAATAGATATAAAATGTTAAATGTAAAATGAAAAAATCGAAGTTAATCACTTCAAGTCTAAATAAAAAGTTAAGAATTTGACAGACAGACATACAGCTTCAACACAAAATGATTGGAATCAAAACACAATGCTTCAGGTATGGATCGGAATTTAATAGTACTAAACTCTGGTATACGAAAATGGATACGGTTACAATCATTGAATTCGCGAAAACTCTTATTGTTTCTATTCGCGAGAGTCAATTAAACTCAAACAGTTAAGGCCTAACCATAATAACATTAAAAACCACCAAAGTTTTGTAATTTGCTTAAGTTACCCATATTAATCTGGTAACAAATTAAAAAAAATGAAACTTTTTTATTTAAGAAAACTTATTTCCTGACAATAGCAGTAGTTTTCCACATTTTATGAGTAGATAAGCCAATAATTTGATAAGTAAATGCTCGAAATATTGTAGATATTATAGTGTAAAATTGTCATATGGTTTTACCTAAGTTACTGTCAAGAGTTAAAAAAATGAAGAAGCCAGAATTGATCAAACTAAATTTGTAGAAAAAGGTTTCTACTAGACCTAAATGGACTAGAAAAAATGAAATACAGAAATGAAACAAAAGATAATCATCGCTTGAAATACAATTATTTTTGACAGCTCTTATATGTGACTGTCGGTTTATTCAGAATTCAATTACAGAGTATTAACAGATCATGAACGATTTCAGTGTTAAGTTTTGTCCCCAGAACAATTGCAAAACCAATAAAGGGTTATTAAAGAATATTTACTTCAAGGAATAATTCGTTACCTACTCATAATGATGAAATTTCGATTCCATTTATTTACACATTAAGTAATGCAAATTAATTACGAGATTCAAGGAAATTTTATAATTTTTGGAATCACTATACCATTAACAATGTCAATAGAAATGTCAGAATAATCCCATTTCCAGCATTAATAAATAACGTAGCAATAACCCCTAAGTTAGAATTACTTATGGTAGAAAATTTATTGTGATCAATATTACATGATGTCAGACATTGAATTCATTCAATGTGTAGTCATCGAAGAAAATCATCGGATTTGTAAACAAGCACGACCAACATATAAGAAAATGTTAGAAATAATAATTGTGTAATTGAACTATTCGTTCATCATCCATGACCACATATGTGTACCTTGACATTCTCAACACCAACAAAGCTGTGGATCCAGTTGTAGTCACGTAATAAATGGTTATTTAGTTTAGATAAGGAATATGCTGTGGTAATGATTGTATGTAATGATGTACGTCATGAATTGTTATAGTTAAATCAAGTTCATAATTCTTATAGTTAAATCAAGTTTAGAATATACCTACCACAATTTGCATTGTTATTTTATTATTATTCATTACAAAGCAAAAGTCATTTACCTTTAAATTTTTTTTTATTTATGTTACAGTTTTGCTTAACTTGCATATTTTTTTTTATATGTAAATTATTAGTCAGTGTCAGAATATTAATTTTTATTGATGATTCTGCATTAAGTTAGTATATAAATAATCAATAATTATATGGTAAATGTTCATTACTAATTTGTCATAATAAAATATATCGGATATATTTGATTACTGCATTCTTATTTTTTCTTATACATTGAATAAATTAGGTATCCTATCTATCTCCCAATTTCAGTGTCTAACAATTTGAAAACCTTAGGCTTAAGCAGGCTTTACACGGTACAATATTGTATCAATATTGTATCAATTTCGATTGACATGAAACAATTTTCATATAATATTGATTCAATATTGTTGTGAAAGCATTTAAATGCAACAATTCCCATTCAATATTGATTCAATATTGATACAATATTGTACCGTGTATATAGTCTACTTTAGACTTACAACTTTTTTACATACATATACATTATTAAATTAAAGTGACAATATTTATATTTATAATTCATTTTCTTAGTTACTTAAAACATTTCGACAAATAACTTTTAATAAATTTTTAGTTAATTATAAGATTAAGCGAAATCAAATCTAATAAAAAGCTTATAAAAATTAGATTAAATTACCTATAAACTACTACTAAATTGAATGTCATTTATACATTGTGTAATAATTGAACTGTATTGCAGACTAAAAAAAAATATTTTTTTTAATCTATTCTAAATACTGTAAAAATGCACATGTTCCAAATAAAATTTAAATAATTTACAAATAATCTACAATGTACATACCTCTAGTATATTCTAAAATAATCTAAAAAAAAAACACACAATACATTTTTTTGTCTTTAAACCCTATAATAAATCTTTCCAAATTTCTGCCATTAAATTTTAATCTCTTGAATTCTATATGCATTTTGCGTAATTGTCACACTTAAATTTTTATGCATTGAAAATTTAAGATTCACTAACATTACCATACCACTATAATCTTAATAAAAATAAAATAGAGGTAAAAAAAAATAAAAAAAATCGTTAGTCTACCATCTTAATGTTGTTCATGTTGATTTGAAGGTTTTTACTAGCTATTTTCTAAATAATCAACAAACATACCTACATCTACTCTCAAAAAATATTGTTGTCAATTGGCAAACAATAACATTTTAAAAGACAATAGCAAATGATAATATTGACAAAGAAAATGAATAAGAACAACACACACAAAAAACCAACAACATTTTGTCGTCGTACACAATGTTAAGAAAAACAAAAAAAAAATAATAATAAACGGAAACAACAACAACAAACAATTCAAATTTACAAAAACAAGAATTTTAAGAAAATAAATCGGTCTCCTCTTCTAAAGTAAAAAAAAAAAAAAAATCATAGGTTACATTGAAATGATGAATGTACCTTTACTATTATTTACATTAACAGAAATCTTATTAGGCGGCAGTACGGTACCTACTTGAAATTGATGTTAGTTTACTGTAAAAGCGGGATTTTTTGTTTTACTATCGTTTAGTTTAGAGTTGTACAATTTTTTACAGTATTCTGATGATGATGATGAGATTGTTTATATGCAATTTAACAGCTTTATTTATATATATATAAGAATATATATATTTATATATATATATATATATATATAGATAAATTTCCGTTACGTAGAAAGAATTTATATGGGATGCGATGAATAAACAAACATGAGAAGATATTCGAAAGACGAATGAACATTTTAGCGTTTGTTTATTGTTTTTTACTTTATTTTAATTTTTGTTTTTTTTTGCTTCAATGTTTATTTTTGTCGTTTAGAATTATTGTCGTTTTTAATTTTTATTATTTTTGTTGTTGTTTGTGCAAAACATTTCTTGTTGATTTTTTTTTTTTGTACAATTTTCTCTTTCCTATCGATCCTAAAAGATTTTTCCTCTTTTTGATAATAATTTTCGTCATTTACTTTACTTATTTTTATAACTGTATATACGTACTGTAATTTAAAATAAAACAAACCTGATGTTAATAACCTTTTAAATTCGTACTGGCAAAGGAAGCAAAAACAAACACAAAATAATATTGACATAATGTTTTATTAAAGTTGATAAGGAGCTGCTTCTACTAGATGTCTATGAAAACTATGGTAGATGTGAAGTATGGTGAATTTAAAAACAAATAAGAATTGTTTGATTTTTAAGACCTGTTAATTGGTGGACATAAAACCAGAATAGGTAAAAAAATTTAGATTGAAATTACATTTCTAATACGATAAAGCCCTTTAAAAGGGGAGGGAGTAAAACTAATATTATCTATGCTGCCTAATTTCTATGGACAATATTATTTATTAGTTATTAATGTTGCCCGAAAATTTTGAAGAATATGATTTTAAATGAAAAATCAAGTTATTTTAATAATGAGGGAGACGGAGTTTTAAAGAAATACAAATTTAGCATTCTAGAAAAAAAAACCTGCTGGTATGCAACTGTAAAAAAAATATAATAAAATTTTCAACCCCGTTTACTCCTGCTGCTCTGAAACAATAAAATTGAATTTTTTTCTGAAATTACAGAAAGCTCTATAAGATTATAGCTTCTGATAAAGCTTTAAGTTATTTGACACAAAATTTCAATTCTAACAAACTTTTATAGTTCTATTCTATTCCGTTATATTTATTCTATTCTAATCTTCTATTTCGTTTATATTGTTCATTATGTTTATGAAATGTTCTTTCTTTACTATCCCTTTTTGTTTTTTTTTTATTCAATATTTTAAATGGCTTAAATTTTGTGAAGGTAGGATGCTTATCCCGATATTTTGGGCTAAAAAAAAAAATAAAAAAAAAATTAAAAGAAAAAAAAAATCAAAGTGTGATTACATTTATGTGAGGGACCGACCAATTAAACATTTATGAAAATGTTATATTTCATTATCTTGTTAGCAAAATTTCGACTATCCAAAGTTAATATTTTAAAAACACTGATGACAAATTTGTAGTAATAATTGAAAGAGTTATATTAAATCAAGCTTAGAATCTACATGACATGTAACGCCGAATAAGCAATTTCAAAATATTTGCAAAGCTCGTTACAGTTTTAAAGAAAGTGAATTAAATTTGTACTTTATAATGCTGTTTGATGACAGGTTCGGGTAGCTGAAGCTCAACTTTAACACCGGTTAGTGATATTTCAAACAATAAACGAGTAAAAGACCTGTAAATATGTACATATGAAATTTTTAAAAAATAAACAAACAAATTCTTTCACCGAATGAAATTTTTTATGAAATTCAGACTGGTTCGGAAAGCTGCCATATAATTCCTGGTACCCATCAAGAATATTTCAAAAACTACAGGTGGTACAGACCTAATTATCGGTAATCAAGTACTATTTATAAAAATAGTCAAACAAAAATAAAATAGTTTATTAAAAATAATCAAACGTGCCTTTTACCGTTCTCAAAAATTTTGATCAGTTTAGAAGAATTGAAAGTGAAAGTAATTATTTTCTTATATATATATATTTGTCCGGAACTACTAACTTCACTCCTGCTTAGTGAAAGAAGAACTTACATTTACAAATACCTGTTCAAACAAAAGCTAGCTAGTCAACGGAATTTGTAAACTTGTGAGATTTGACAGCTATACAATACCAGATTAATAATAAAGTATAAATATGAAAATATGGCACCCTTATGTTATTGATGCACAAATTCAAACAAATTTAAACCTACTACAAATTTTCAAATGGGCCCATGTCTTTGAATATTTGTAACGGAGCTTTTAGAATTATTTCAGAAATCAGTTTTTTAAATTTCGTTCAATTCTAAATTTTATGGATTCGTCTGATGTCGCTTTCAACGCTTCCCAACATTTTTAAAGCTACAATCTTTTATTTCAATATTTATGGGTAAAGATCCATGTTGATAACCACACTATACATTTTCGTTTATTTTGTACAGATCACCAAGCCAATGAGCATGAAACTGTTGTACCGCTGGGTAACTGATACGATCAAATCAAAAAGATTTTTCAAACCTACCCTCAATCTTCGATCGTATTAGCAGGTAACTTCAACCTTAACAACAAGGGTTGACTCATTTTTTCAAATCACAACTTTCCCGATGGAAAGCAAGTTTAACTTTTTTCTAACTCATACATAACCTTTTAGAAATTGCTACTAGTCGATCTAGAATTCTTGACGCCAGTAACCAAACAGAACATCTTTTGAATTTATTTCTTACTTTCCATCCTGAAAAATATACACAGTTTCGATTGGCTCTTCCTTGAGTAGATCAGATAATTGTCTCGTGAGCTTCACATAACAAACCACATAATGCACCACGCAAAATCTTGCTCCCAAAAAACTATTTTGGCACTATGGCCAAGCTAACTGAGATTCCTTTAATCACTTCTTACTTACATTTGATTGATTTGATCCGTGTGCTTTCACGTGTGCAGTCTCACAACGTTGATGTCGCCACGGATATTATTAGTAAAATAATATTCCCAATTCTTATAAGAGCTCTAAGAAACAACACTCCGCCTTGATAATATCTTTAATAAAGCTATTAAATACAAAGAAGAAGCTTACAAGAAATGTGAGAAAGATTTGATCGTTCAAGGAACAGTATAAAGTGTTGACAAAACTTGATGCAATCAAATTTATTAGGAAAAAAATTGATGGAATTCCAACTATGATACTCAAAAACGCTGACTTCGCTTCGACATTTCGAAATCTCTTCATAATTTATTCCGTCTATCCTTTTCTCCTGGTCAATAAAATCTAATATAATGCTACGAAGTTGGCAATGCAAAACAAACAATTGTTAAAACGATTAATCATGATTTGATAAAAATTGCCGACTGGGACAAAACAAACTGCTGAAATTTGAATTTTGAAGATTGAAAGCTCTCTTTCTAAGGCGTTAATTTACAAACTGAGATAGTCTAAACATTTTAGGTGAATCAAATGCGCGCGAATCAAAAAATTACCTGAAACAAATATATTTTTAACATCTCGAAAAGAGAACAATTAATTTCCACAACAAGGTAAACCTCCTGATATTTCCATTGATTAATTTCAAACCTTTAGACATCGCTTTACACAATTTAATTTTTGTATCAATGTGCTAAATTTCACATTACACAAATTATGTTTAAAAATTTAATTTATTCATCAAAATTATTCTACAGAAAAATTCACAAAAAAAAAAACCTATTCTATTAAAAATATTCGCTTATTTTTCCTACCAGATTATATTCACTTTTCCTGTCACTCCGCAATGTTTTTATAAGCTATATTCTATTGTTTCTATTATTATTTTTTGCTTTTATAATTCTAAAATAGAATTAATAGTTTGAAATCGTTTCATTTCTAAAATAAAAGGATATAAAATCACATTTTATGTGTTTATTCAGAAAATCTTAGATAACAAACTACTTACAACTTACTATATGCTACTAATACTACATACTACTACTTAACATTTGATACACAATATTTACTAAGCTGAAAGAAAATGTATCCTATTGTGTATACAAGGAAAAACAAAATCTTAACAATATACACAAAAAATAAAAAATAAAGTGTTTTGAAAGTTGAAAACAAAGGTGCTCATAGAAATCGCATATGAAATTAACATCCTTAAATGAACAGTTTATAACAGTTTGTATATAAAATACCTAAAGAAGCGCAATAATGAAAAGGATATGAATTTTTCTTTTTTCTTTTTTTTTTCAAACCAACTTTAATTGTAAGATTTTTTCCTTTTTGTTGTAATTTCATTAAGCTGTAGTCAAAATTAATGAAACGTAAAGATTATTTCTGATGATTATATTATGTAGTTAGGTAGGTAATATGTAACGATCAAATATTCATGTGAGATGATTACTAAAATATGCCATGTTTTAAAAATCTTCATACCGATTGTTAACTAAAGCTAATCAGATTTTATTTTTTGTATATTTATTGTATACCTATATATTTTTCAGTCTAGTTTAAATTTGAAAAAGGCCAGACAGCAAAAATGTTCAGTTACTGTCACAACACTAGTCCAAGATATATTAGTGTGTAATTTTAGTAAATCAATTGAATATTTTGAGTCTGTATAATATTAAAATTATCTTTCAGAGCTACATTATAGCTTCGATTAAATATTTTACCCGATTTTACTATCCAGTATTTATTACATAGTCATATTATACCAATTTGTTATATTCAACAACTGCTAGCTCAACGTTCTCAACACTAGATTGCAATTAAAATATAATTATTTCAAAGTATTCTCAGAACTCACTGATGGCTAGGATATGTTGAGTAAATGGAATAGAATACTTCAGTCAAAAAAAAAAAAAAATTCAAATACAAACCGAACTGTACAAAGTATTGGGCAGACTGAACTTTTTGGATAGGACCACAAAATGTCGACAAATGTCTCGCAACTGATCGCTAGGAGATGTTAGTTAGTTAATTTATTTGGATTTACTCTAACAGGAGAGAAAATGACTGAGCATTCTTTAAAATACTTTAGTCTTTCAATTTTGAAAGTTTTATTTTCGAAGTCTACATATGTTGTCTTTTTGTTTCTCATAATTTATTTTTTGGAAGTGCTTATCACTGTTTACATAAGTTTATCAAGCCCACTTCTATACATATGTTTGATAGTTTTAAGTCATTTACATGGTACAATTTCATAATCTCTCTAATATCCATTCATAATATTATGTTCGTCTTCTTAATTATAGTCCATAAAATACAGGAGATGTGTTAATGTAGAGCAATTTTTTAAAAATACAACTGAAGCGCTAACTATTCTATAAAGTCATACTAATTACATCTATATATATATATACAAATATCAAAAATATCATTTTAGTCAATCGATTACGTAAATCAAATACGAACTTCCAATACATTTTCATTAGACCTGAATAATCACATATCGCATATCCTTGATATATTGTTGTACAACAGAAGAAAATCATAATTATTCATAAGAAGGACATCATTAAGAAGGTCTAAATGAACACATTACATAGAATATCATATATCAGGTCCAAATTTCTTCTATTTCTTACATGTTTATGATTACATGTTACATGGTCAAGAACATCATAATTATTTATAAAATGATTCAAACGAACACATAACATTGAATATCATAAAACAGGCCCAATTTTCTACTATTTTAAACATGTTTCCATTACAGTTTTAAATATTTTCTAACTAAGGACAAGCTTTCGTACTATCAAGTTTTAGCCATAAGTACCTACTAATTATGTTACGTTACATTATCAAAATTAGTTTTTTTGGCACAGGCTTAATTTTAAGTGCGTTTTCATTTTGAAGATTTCAATTTATTTTAATACTTTATTTTTATTTTATTTTTTTTTTTATTTTTCGGTTAAGTAATAACAATTGAAATAATTTCTAATTAGCAACAAATGTTTATATACATATTTATATATATATATATATATATATATATATATATATCAATGTGTATGCAACATAAGTATTATAACAAATCTATTTTATATACGTTAGTTTGTTATCGTATAGTTTAAAGAAAGGAAACATAACCATAACTTCATTTTGAATACATGTTTTCATAAAGGTATATATATATATATATATATATATATATATATAATTTACTAAAACAATTGTATCTATATAGCATTATAAACATTAGAATAAAATATAAATGTCTTGTCTAAAGGATATGAAATTGTTGAAGAGAAAACCGGAAAATTGGTGCTAATATTGGAGCTCATTTTCAGTTTTCAAAAATAAACTTTTTTTTGTTTTTGTTTTGTTTTTTTTTTTTACTAGTTATGTTATATTTTTAAGGAATATACCTATTATGTACATTAGATAAAATGCATTCATTTTTATGTAGATATTTTACAGAGAAAATTTATATGAAATTTTGAATGTCTTGAAATAAATAAAGGAAATTTAGAAAATCTTAATTGTATTACTTTAAAGTATAAAACTAAAATTGTATAAAAAGTTTAACAACAGTAAACTATTTCAAAGAGAGAATATATATTCAGATATTTAAGATAACAAAAAAAAAAACAAAACAAAAAGGATATTTTCATTATCATATATACACACAATTTAAAACCATAAGGAAGTTGAAAATTTGTAAAAGATATGGTTTTGGTTTTTTTTTTTTTAATTTTTGTTATTTGTTTTCTCTTTTCTTTCAAAAAATTAAAAGTAATACACCAAAAATAAATAAATGTGATTCAAAGAAGAAGAAAAAAAAATTCAGGATATTTTATATTTAACCAAATAATGTTTACTTTTAAAAACTTTTTATTTTTATAACATTAACAGTTTTTGGTGTAGACTTTAACTCACAATTGTTTTTAAATTTTTACCGTTATTTTCTAGAAAATTATATAAAATTTTTAGGATCTTGGGATCTGATAATATTTGGTAAATTATTTGGTCATTGTGTAAGTTAACCCATAGTTTAAAAAACTAAATTTGTGTACTGTAATAGTCTACAGGTTCTGTCAACTCCTAGCTTAAAGAACACACACCAAATAACAATCCAGGATCAAATTTAATTTAACAAAATTAATTTTTTATTCATATGGGGCTCAAGAGAAGTCCAAATACTATCACCACTAACAAAATTATTTTCCAAAAAAAAATATTAATTCAATTGTGAAAACAATAAAGATTAGAATTAGATAAGTAGCATATTAAAAATCAAATGTAAAATTAAAGATAAAAACAACAAAAAAATAATAAATTAAATTTATTATATATATAATTTTCTGCAATTATCTGGATGTTTGTAAGTTAGACGGAATACTCCAACGCATATACAAATTGAAATATATATACAAATTGTAACATCAGGTAATTGTCATTAACATAGGATCTGTTTTTTATTGCTTATGTATGCCATTTGTCATCTGTCAACTGTCATTTTTCATCTGTCATCTGTTATTTGTGTCATTTGGCCATCATTTCATAATGATTGTCATGTCATTCAAGTATTAAATTTAGATGGCGCCATAGAACTTTTTACTTTTATTATGACTTAATAAATTTAATTTTACAATTTGAATTTTACAGTAGAACGCTGCTATGATTTTAAAAATATAAAATTATTTTAAGTTTATATTATATACTTTTTGAATTTAGTATTTCTATATTAATTCAAATTGAAATTATCTTTTTGACTAACTTATATTATAATTAATTGAATACAATAGAATGTCTAAGAATATTGATTATTTAGAATTATTGAGGTCTTAGGATAATATATTTTTAAATTTCCAATGATGGCAAATAAAATGTCGTTAAAATGATCGAGTAAATAACCCTTAGGGAATTGAAAATTTTGCACCTTACTAAACATTCTGTTTATATGGTAATCAAAAGCATTCTAATAATTCTAATAAAGGTATGATATTGATAAATTATTAAGCAAATACATATTTTTCTTAAACTTGAAATAAAAACTCTAATGAAGGAAAAAATGCTAGAACTTATTTTGCTTACGTCACTTATGGCGGGTTAAAAAACTAGTTTTAAATAATTTCAGTAAATTGAGAATAAAAAATTGTTATAAACTTAAAAGTACTACTGGCTTGATAAAGTCCTGATGATTCATAAATTTTCGATGAAAAATTCATAAATATAAAGAAAATTAATATATTGTGTACATTTGCTTCAACGTATATTAGAAGTGCAAAAGTAAGTAAGTAGTAACAGAAAAAAAAGTTAAAATTAAAAAAGTGATACAGCAGTGACACTTGCAATAATTGTAGAATTTTAATACGTTTTTGTTAACTCTGTTATTTTTGTCTGTTTGTCTGTCTATATATAATATATAATAAGAAGTCTTATCGTTTGACGTGTAATTAAAAACATGAACTAAATAAATAAATACACATAAATATAATAGTTATTAAAAAATATATTCATTTATCGGTTGAAAATTGGTGAAAGATTGTTTAATTGTGAAATTAAATATAATGGAGTTAGATCATCATCAAGAATTAGCGAACGTTACATGTTTAGTTTAAGATCTCTCTTACGCAATATAACATTAATATTTAGTTTAAAATTAGTTTACTTTTACTTTTAGATTTATAAGAACTACCTCTATTTGATGAAATAATATCTATTAATGTAATCTATTAACTATTTGATTTATTACCCCCAGCAAAAAATTACATGCTACTCATATCTATAAAATAAATTTATGTAATTATAAATTTAGTTAGAAATTATTAAAATTTCCATAGCATTTTACTTTTAATAGAAAGAACAAGTTCGATTTATAAATATTCAACATTTGATATGTAGATGTAAATTTATATCACCATTGTATCTATAATTATTACTTACTTTTATAGTAAGAGTTTATAATAAACAAATTATATTTATCAAAAATATGAATGAATTTTAGAATATTCATACAAAGCTGTAGAAGTAGTCGTTTTTTGAATCACTCAGTCTTTTGCCTATATACATTTTTTTCCATATCTATAATCTATATTTAAATAAATTAAAAAACAACGACTTATATGTGTTTTAATATACACAATAGCTTTTCACTATCTAAGTAAATTATTTTAGAATTGTCAAAACAATGGAATTATCACCATACCTCATTCTGCAGAGGTTTTGTACAATGCCAATCAACCAATATGGGAAAATTTTTCAAATTAATTAATGAGAACTAGTTGAATTGTGTAGAAATACATACCAGATTTAACTTGAAATTATTCAGAATTGTACAATTTCAGTTAATCTTTTGGTGAATTATCCTGTCAATTTATTTGTATGTTGTTTAACAGTAACTTACTTACTTCACTTGAAATTCTATTAGCAATTTTAGTACATTGAGCATGAAAATTCCACTCACCTAGAAATAAATAGAATAAAAATATTAAAAATCACGTCATTTTAATTTTGAAAATTTATTAAATTTGTAATTTTTGTTCTGTATTTCTTAGGGTTAAATGTCCATCTACCAAAATGAATATTTTACTTTTAATATTAAAAACCATACCGCCTTTAGTGTAAAAAAAAAAAAAAAACTATTACACATTGAATCAGTACGAATAACATTTGAAAAATAAGGATTTGTTTTTCCAAAGAAAAAAAATAAAAAAATGGAGAAGAAAAACAAATGAAAATTAAGTAAAAATTAAAACAAAAAAAAAAAAAACTAATTTTTATTTTTTATACAAAGTACAGAATTGAGAAAACGAAACATTGTGGAAATGTAAATTTTTATTACGTGATAAAATAATTCGGTTTTTCGTTTTTGTTTTCTTTTTAGTTCCTTCCATTTTATGTTTTTGGTGTTTAGTTTTTGTGTATCTTTTGTTTTTTTCTACTTCAGAGACAACAGAAAGAAATTAATTTAAATTTTTAAGAAAAATAATTTTTATTTGTTTTATTTTCGAAAATAATTATCGCTATAATAAAGTTAATTTACAAAAACAAAAGAGGAAAACAAAAATAATTTTAGTATTTTGTGGTTTAAAAATATTACAAGAATATCCTTTTATAGATGTACAGAGTTAATATATTATTTTGAAAACCAATAGTAGAATATTAAAGAAATTATGTTTAAAAAAATTAAGCAAAAAATTAAATAACAAAAGAAATTTATTCGAAATCTATACTTAAGTTCGATCAACGAAGTTTTGCTATAACGTTATGACAAAAACATGATATTCATAAATTGGATGGAGTTTTCTAACAAAATATAAATCCTAGAACTGTTTACGTGGTGTAATCCGGGTTTCAACACACTCTAATGAGGACATAGATAACTCTTCTTAAGTCGATTTTAAGGCGAATGATAATAATTAAAATAATATAACTTGAAAAGGTCTAGTATAGTGAAGAAAAAAGCTTTGTGTACATGAGAAAGAACAGAAATAACGTCTAGAGGTAAATATAGCAATGTTTTAATAGAGCTGCGTTTCTAATTTATTATTTTTAAGCATAAATTTTTCTGCATAAACGATTTTATCATTACCCGCCAACAGAGAACGTGGTCGCAACTAAAGAGATTAGTAGCAGATAGCAGACGATAGAAGTATTTATTTCCTCCCTATGGCTATGTCCCACTGATGGGATTGCATGGCAGTGTACAAAATAAAATAAAATATCCTTGCAAATTTAGAATTAAAAAAATAAAATATTATATTCAAAACTACTATGTTTCAGTTGTAAAAGTAAATAGAAATAAAAAATACATAATCTCTGTAAAATCTACTCTAAACTCTGTCATAGAACAATTATGTAAAATATTAAGGTTATAAATAAATAAATAAAATAAAATATATAAAATATTAATAGAAAATTGTAATTATTAAAAAAAAGACAAAAAAGATGTCTGGGTGTTAATCGCGAATTGAAAACTTTTAAATTAAAGAAAATAACAATACCCAAGTCTGCTGACCAACAAAATAAGTAAATTAATGGGAGTTCAAATTAAATCTCGAATACAATCTGTAATTCACTCGGAATGGATTCGGAATGAAATTTCATGTTCATTCGGTGAATTTCATCATTGATTGTCCCACTATTCTTAATATACATTAATGACATGGAAAAAGTTATAAATTTTGGAAAATTGGTTCTATTTGCGAATGATGGAATGAAAATGAATGATTATCTAAAACATTTAAGTATGTGCTTTAAAATGAATAAATTAGAGTTAAATGTATCAAAAACAAAAAGTATGATTTTAAATAGCATAGTGGAAGGAGCTGTTGAAATTTATAGTAAATTAATAGAAATGGTCGATGAAATCAAATACTTAATTATCCTAAGTATTTATGTGACAGATTAGTATATAATAATGAAATTGACCATTATAATTTAAGAAATATTTTTAGTTTTAGGTTAAACTTTGTTAGAAACCGAAAAAACATAGAACATGTTAATGTACAACGGTTTAAAGTTATTTAATGAATTGTCTAGTTATTTAAGAAATGAAAATAATTTAAATCGATTTAAACGTTTATTAGTAGTTTATGTAAAACAAAATTTGTAAAAATAATAGAAAAATTTTTAACTTTTATCTATGTATATATTATATTGTAAATGAAATTAAAATAGTTAATAAACTAAATAAATAAATAGAAGATTCTGTATTTCATGTGATTTGACATTATAATTAAGGCGAAATAAATAAATATATAAAGTAAAATAAAAATACATCAATTGTTTTGACAATTCGCAAATTAAATTTGAATTTTCTTCCAAATCAATTCCGAACATGACTGAATATTTTTAAATTTATTTTGTCTCATTTTCTCATTCCACAATTAAAAACACAGCAGCTTGACTTTGTTACGCACTCATTTTATAGGACTCACACATGAAATATTTGACATAAATTGGGGTATTATCACCACTGATATATACTACACAGACTGATAACACTAAATGTACTCTCTACAAAATAATCATTCCACAGAAAAATACGTAAGCTCTATTATCACTTGGTAGATTATTTTGAATGTAGAGGTTTATCAAAAAAACCTCTACAGTATTTTTGTAGAACAAATTTCTTGTATTTTTCTATAGAGCTATACAATATTTTGTCTCTCCTGTGCACAAAATGAGTTAAGGTGAAAAATGGGAGATTTGAATAACATTGACCTGTATTCAACCAGTTTTGCTGAGCGTATGTTTTACATACGCTTCATACTTCTTTGCATTGAAGAGAGAATTTCTTATGATCATAAAAATAGGAATAATCAACCAAAAATTTATTATCCCCTTGGTAGTGGAATGGTATGCATGAAATATGGACCATTTTTTTAATATAAGTCCTTTCATACTTCACTCTGCACTCATAGTATACTTAGTTTTTCAGAGATTGTTTTATAAATTTTGAAACAAAACTAGACAAACAATAAGAAGAAGAACTAATAATGATTTTGTATAATAAAGTTTTTTTTAACCTAGTCTTAGAGGACATTCGGTCTACAAGGCATTTCAAATAAATAAATAAATAGCCCTTAAAAATATATAGGGCGATACGTTACAAGGCAAATTGGAGTATTTTAGAATAAAAAAATGTTCTAGACATTTCTAAGGGCATATTTTTAAATTTAACCTGGATGGAATACAGGGGAATGAAGAAAATCGGATTTGATAATGTAAATCCAATAATTTGGTATTTCGTTTTTGTTTTGGCTGTAAAAATAAATATCCTATTTGTGAAAAGATCTTTTTTTTCTTCTGCTAGACAGCTAAGATCTACCTTATGAGTATGCTGCTAGTTAGAATTTCAGTGGGCCTTATTCTGAGAAGTGAATCACTTTTTCACTACGTACCGGTAGAGCATCACATTGCATCATATTTGGTATTCTGAGAAGCGAATGATACGATATGTTGCAAAACTGGCAGCATTGCTCGTTAAAACTGTCAAATTTTTTTTTTTTATGTTTTGACATTTTTTGTTTTAATTTTTTGTTTGAAAAGTGAAATTAAGTGAAGTTAAATTAAAACTTTATAGTTATTAAAAAATGTTTTTTAATTTATATTACGAAACAAAGTATAATAAAAAAAAATGTGTTCAACTATTGTTTTTTTTAAGTTCATTAAGTATTTTAGTCTCTCGAAAGAGGCCTTTGCAATGATTATAGATAAATTAGACAATAATTTAAATCCTGCAATTGGTCCAAATTCAGTAAAACTCATTATAAAATTTGTTGGAACATTGCGCTTCCTTGCTGAAGGAAGTTTTCAAAAAGGTGTGGGGAACGAGTTTTTGATAGGTTCAGCAACTATTTCTAAAATATTAGCTGAAACATTGTCAATGTTAGAGACGGGATTGTGTCGAGAGTATATAAAATTTCCTGAAACCGAAGAATAAAAATCATCCATCAAATTGGGATTTTATAATAAATTTGGATTTTCAGGAATTATTGTATGTTGACGGAACACATGTAAAAATCATTGCACCAACAAACATTCAAACTGCCTCCTATTTGTAACTTTTCTATAATTAAAAATGTAAAATAATATTTAATAATTATTTTTAAATATATATATATATATATAAATAAAATTAATTTACTTGAATTTTACTTTAATTATATACTTACTTTTTCTCATTCATCATCTTTCACTACCTTTTTCTATAATGATATATTTATCGTTTTTTCTGACAACGAACAAAAAAAATCGATTCTCGTAATACTATGAAAATCGAAACGTTGCGTTAAAAACCGATCAGTATCGCTATTTCGCTTCTCAGAATACCGATGATGCGTGAGTCTGATGGTCGCCTAGTTATTTGTAACCTTTTATCGTATGTGGTGTCATAGAAATTTTTAGGCAAAAAACACTTTACAAGCTATTATTTTGCTGTCGATATGTTTAAGTTTTTGTGTAAGTTTTTATTTTACGCATACTATGGGGTATTAGTTATAACTCTTTATTCTTTGTATTATTACATTAGAGTTAGAAGTTCATAGCTGATATCCGTATGACCAGATTGGTTTTAATATGGAATTGCATATCATTATTTTGTAATGTCTAATTTCATCTTTGAATGTTTACCAATTAACCAACTAGTATAAAGTCTTTACTAGTCTCTACTCAGCATTTTTCACGTTTTGAATTTTGTGTACATTATAGGTACACTCAATGTATCGATGTGAGTAAAATTTTTATTTATGAGTGAGTACCTACTCGTTAAAATTTAAGTCTGAAATAGTGTATGAAATTCTCAAATTTTTAAAATAAAAAAGAAAACAAAAATTTAGAAAAGATTTTATCTAAGAGTATGTGAATTCATAAATTACAAAAACAAGATAAATTTGGATGAAATTGGTTAGTTTTATTCAAATTAAATTTTCATATTCCAATTTGTGATTGTTATTCAAATTTGTGATTTGTAACAACCATTTGAAATCGTTTCCATCGTCAAAATGTCTTAGTCTGTGTTCCTATACTGCTACTACTATGACTATTTACAAACAAACTTAAAATAATTTTTCTATTTAAAATTATTAAATTAATTTTTATTTATTAAAAATTATATTTTAAATAAATTTCAAAATTTATTATTTTTTATTTACACTTTTTGTAGTACCTACCTACAAATGTATCACTGCGAACAGCAATTGACAGTATTTAACATTTCTAAACTCTAATTCTAATGACAGGAACAATTTTGAGCAAAATCTTTATTCACACACACCAGATTGAGTATGTACTCACTCTGAAAAATTTCCCCTATACTCAAGAACCCTACTTATTCTTAGTACTCGCTCAATTTTTATTCACACCACCCACTGTTCGAGTAGTAACGTAGCTATAACGTAAATTTAACATTTTGGTATATAAAAACAAAAAATTTTGTGAAAAACGTTGATGTTTCAAGTTGATGGTTAAGAAAACTGTGGTTGTGAATTTTGATTCACAAAAAATGTAAAATGTTGGAAATATAAATGATCTATTTTCCTAGTTGGGAATAATCAATGCATTTTATGTCATACCTTGACTTTCGAAACGTCTGAAAAAGTTGAAACACAATGTCTTGTGTTTAAATTCGTCAAATCAAAATTGTAACACAATAAATTGAGTTTATAAACGCCTAAATTATGTATTCGCGACGCCTCAAATGTGCAAAGAAGGTATCGAGAATTTCTGAAAGACATTTGTTTGACATTGATAATAATTTGGAAAATTTAAATGTGGCAGGAAATAATCAATTGACTGAGTCTTTTTATTTGTTTTAATAAATAAAAAAAATAATAAAAAAAAAATATAATAATTAAAAAAAAAAAAAAATTTTGTTTTCGTAACTGACATTTTTTAATAGGGAAAAGAAATAAACACAAGAAAGAAATCTCGGTAAATTCATTCTTAAATTTTCTTTTTTAAATGCAAAACAATATAATATTAATATAAAATGTAACAATAAAAATATAATATTAATTAATATGTTTTGTATATTTATTCATTTTTTCGTCTAATGACATTCAAAAAACAAATGTCGTAAAATTGCAAAAAGTGTTTATTAACGTCAAATTATACGTTGTATAGACATTACAAATCAAACACATGATTTTGACATTGTGATAATAAAAGTTGAACAACCCGTCTCACAATCGTTTTTTTTGACGTTTCGAAAGTCACGGATAGTTAATGACAGTAGCTAGTAATATATTTGTCTCTTATTAGCATATTGTTTTATGGTAATGTACTTTCTCTGTTAAAAGCCCATAATCATTATATTAACAAATATAAATCTCTTAACTGACTTTACTGTTAATTGAATTCACAATCTTCAATATTATTAATTCTATAAATGTAGAAAAATTTGCACTTTGCACAAGCACCAATAAAGGGATTTACTTTATTATTAAAACAACATTATAAATTTATTTTATAATAAACTCAAATTAATTCATGTAAACACAAATTAATTTTATGTAAATGCTCCTTTATTTATTCCTATTTTTTTTTCGTTTTTTTTTTTTGCTAAATATTAAATTTTGCATAAAACAATTTCCTGTTCTATCGATCTTCCTACATATAATCTTCTCTATTATATTACTTATATTATTTAAATTTTTTATTACTTGAATTTTATATTTTATTAAATTCTATAATTTTTAGAGAACAAATTTCATGGACATTAAATTTTTAGTTTCAGTTAGTCCCATTTTTTTTTTTTTGTCATATAATAAAAAAAATACTTTTTTAGGACTTCCGATTTTCTATTTATGCCACTTGATATATATGTACATTATATTATATGTATACAATTTAAATTAAATACATATTTAGTTACTACTAACAAAACTTGAAATATATATATATAAACAAAAAAATTTGAACATTAATAATTTCAATGTGTACATTAAAAATAGAAAGAGACAGATAATATTAGAAATAGAAAATGCATATATATATACATACTTAATTTTCATTAAAATTTTATGCATGAAAAATTATTTGTTTTAATTTTCTGTTTTTATTATTTTTATTATTTTAAAAATTCTTTAGATACGAGTAATATGATTTTTTTTTTCATAATTTTGTCCACATGCTTTTGTTTTTATGACACCAATTAAATGTGTGATGTCATAGAAATTTTTAGACAAAAAATACTTTACAAATATTGCATTGCAACCTATTTTCTATTCCTGCTCTTTCTCTCTCTCTCTCTCGTTCTTTTTATCTCCTTTTGTGTTTCTGTAGCATTTTTTTTTCAATATAATGAACATTCAGTATAGAAAATAAATCATCAGAAATTTAAATCTATTCCGATCAATGTATATGTAATCGCCCAACCTAAATGAGAGCGTGCGAAGTACGATATGTATAAAAATTAGCTCATGATATGTCATTTTAAATGAAGGTGTCTGAAATACGCTACGCCGATATGTTGTATATTGGAATGGAATTTTCAATTTTTTTTTCCATAACATTTTTTTGTTTATTTATGTTTAAGTGATATTGTACAAAGCTACTTGTAACTTTACACGGGAGTACGTCGTAAGCTTTAATTTAGATTGGGCAATAAAGGATAAATTGTTGTTGTTTTGTTAAAATTTACTAATTACTTTTATTTTGCAAAAAAAAAGAGTTTAATATTACGATAGTTAGTTTTCATTCTTTAAAAACTATGTAGAAAAGGAATGAATCAATTTTCAGCATTCTAAACTACAAATATTGGAACTAGAAATGAAAATTTGAAAAGGGGATTTTCTTTGAAATATATTCGAATTCTATAAACAATAAACCATTTGAATCACTAAGTCAATCACGGAAGTACATTTATATTCAATATGATCAATTTTATTAAATTATATCAAAAATTATTGATATTGCGGAAATCTATTTAATAGACTTGTCAAAAATTGCGTAAATGTAGTTCAAAATATTTGCTGCCAAAAATATAAATTTTTTAGTTTGGAATATTTTGCAAATACAATATAACTACT
Source organism: Argyra leucocephala (assembly GCA_963942445.1). Lineage (NCBI taxonomy): Eukaryota > Metazoa > Arthropoda > Insecta > Diptera > Dolichopodidae > Argyra > Argyra leucocephala. The sequence goes on along the minus strand of OZ012677.1, from coordinate 156,154,518 downwards.
TGCCTTCGCCCATTTATCATAAGTTTTAGTTCGATTGCAAGACCTATAGTGATGGACCCTATCGAATGATTTTCGCTATCAAATTAATTTAGTAATTTAGTAATCATAATATTGTTACGATACTGAATTCTGATTGTTACTATAGTTTACAAATATTGATTCTGAAGTTCGATAGTTTTTAGATCTGTGTTGTGACAAAATAAAATTTTTGTGTAGACACATTTTCCAATTTTTATATTATTTTCCATCAAACTCACAATTTTCTCCAGTTGCCTTTTATTATTTAAATATTTTAAAAATTCTCACCAAAGTCTATCATCAAGAAAATGTCGTCGACTTTAAAATATACTAATAGAAAAAAATTCGATTCAGCTCAATAAGCTAGCGCGATTGACCGATATATGTATTGATAATTTAGTTCGTGGCATCAAGAAGATTTATTACTGAGTTGTTTGTTAAGTTAATTGGAAATAAATTTTAAATTTCATTTAGTCGCCCCAGGTAATCTCAGATTGATTATAAGATTAAATTCTAATGACTCACTCATCTCTATTGTTTCCTCCCGAATCTCGAGAATAATTAACGAATAACTATAAATATACTTTTCGATAGTACTTGTCTTCATGCCTACTATTGTGTTTATTTTTCATTGTTAGAGGAATCATATATATAACTCTGGTAGTAATTTCTGGTATAATATTGTAAGGTATATACCAACCAATACAAATAGTATAGGGATAACTTTTTTTACCACTTAAATTAGCTTTTACATAATTTTAACAAATAATTAATAACTTGATATAGTGAAGTGAAGTGAATCCCAAGTGAAAAATAATTTTAAATTGTTTCAATATGAGCATTCAGCTATTCACTATGATAATACTATACTGTTTACATAATCATACACGATAATATAACACTATATCATTTGTTTGGTAATTTTAATTACTGAGGTAAGAACATTCGTATGCTTTTATCCTGAATATATGAAATAGAGGAAGAATCTATATTTAAAAAAATATAGACTGCTCTGTGAATCAGTCGTAGCAGATTTCATCACCTGGGAATAGCATTCCCCGAACAATGAGAGCTATCCAGCATACCAGAGAGTATCAGAAAAATATCAGCCAGTTGGCAACGTAATTTTAATATATTTCAGTTGGCAAAGTCACAAGCACCACATTATTGTCATTGTACGTACTTCATTGCAATGTAAACTGTGTCAGAATAAAGACGTTTGTCATAATTCAGCTTAATTTCAGTTTCAGCAATAAATCAGATATTTTTATGGAATCAGATGAATAATAACATTAATACGGGTAATCACAATAAGCCCATTTTTGGCTGTAGTGATATAGGTGCCAAATCTTCTCCCGAAAATACATAATCTAATCTTATGTATTCACTGTAATCTTTCCCTGCATATTTGAAAAATTATTCTATAAGATTCTACGTAACACCTAAACCCATTTCAATCTATTGTCATACATATTAATAATCTAATACATACATATTAATTATGTTAAAAAATATATTCATTAAATATTAACACTCTCTGTAATTTACATATGTTAATATTGTACAACCCATATTAATGATGTAAATTTCAACACATTTCCTCTGGCATTTAATCTAAATGGATTTTTTTGCCTAAAGTTTAAACATTTCCTTGAAAAAATATATATATATATAAAAATGTTAAAACCCATTCTTTTTCCAATTTTTTTTATTTTTTTTTTTTGTGTTTTTTTAACTTAAGAATACATTTTTGTTTCTGTTGCTAAGACTTGAATTGAAGAAGAAAATCTGAAATATTTTTTACTTATAAGCTGTTCCGATAATAAGTGTTCCATTTTCTTACGTTTATTCTCTTGTGATAGGTAGTTTGGGGGTTTTTGTTGTTGTTTTTTTGCTTTAAAATCCATGGATGTAGGAATAATTGTGTGTATGTCCTTTCTGTCGAACGTTTAACATCTTAAGATATAATTTGATATTCTTTACTTTTTCTACGCTAAATATGTGTACAAGTATATAACTATTCTTGTCTTTGCTTATCATTTATGTTCAGTGTTATTTTAGAGTTTTAGACTATGATTTTGAGCTATCAACTCGTATCTGAAAACATTGATGTTTTGAGGTTTGTATAGATTGAGTTCACGGATTGCCAGCCAGATTTAATTTAGAAAGTATTCAGATATTTTTAGAGCTCCCCATCATTATAATGTTAATAACGGTAATAGAGTTGAAAGTACTGTTTTTTGATCATTAAGTAAAATTAATAATGATATAATATAAAATTAATTGAAAATATAATAATGAGTAATATTTAGAGAATATGAATCGGATTAGTTTGACTCGCAATTACAGTACTATACAATTAAAATATTTTTTTTATTCAACATTTATTTTTCGGTTGTCTAAAATTTAGACATTGGTAGTTTGAATTTAAATTATAGATATCTGGACAGAAATGTTCCTAAACACATACATAGTAATACAAAAATAGTAGGTAGTATTAGTTAAGAGTAATAGGTCATCAAAATCGACGAATTGTTCCCAACATTTTAACTCCACCGAAAATTCTATAAAACTGATTTATTCAATTTTGGTACTCGTTGCAGGTTTTCCATTTTAACCAACATTTAAATGCAAATGGAAAATTTCACGAGGACAGGTACTTATTATTGTCACATCGCAACATGAAACTACTCAATTTCTTCTTCAAAGAGATTATATGATATGGGTACTCCTTTACGATTAATTAAAAAGGAGCCGTCGACAGTAGAAATTATATAGTAGAACTGCACCAAAAGAAAAAATATTAGTGTACATTATGAATGCTGTTCTAAATTCTAGTTACTTTCAGTCCAGTGGAAAATTGCTGAAATAATCCTGATACCAAAACCAGGCAAGCCTCAAATAAACAGAAGAATAATAAGCATCCTTTCAAACCGATTAGCCTACTAAGAGTATAACTTGTTTGAGTATAACTCTTTTACTACTAAATAAGGATCTACATAGTAAGAAAGTAACGTAAGATTTGTTTCTTTTTTTTGTTTTATTGAATCATAATCAATTACGTGTCTATCTAAACTATTTGAAAGGCTATTCTTGGAAAAACTAAAGCCGACTTTGAAAAAAAACAAAATAGTTCCAGAACATCAATTCGGCATCAAAAATTAATATGCATTTATTAAACAAATACATAGAACAGCAGTTGTAATCAGGTTAAGCCTAGTATAAAATAGGATATTAGTCGAGCATTTGATAAGGTATGGCACGAAGAACAGCTGTACAAACTCAAATAATTTCTTCCACAAAACTATTATTTACACAGTAAGACCACAGGGTCATACCTCATCGAAAGGTACTTTTTAGTGAATCATCAATGTGCCTATACACAACCAATGATATTATGTCAGGCGTACCATAGGGCAGCGTTCTAAGTCCTGTTTTATACCTCATCTATACTGCGGACTTACCAACAACAAATGAGACAACCCCCACCATTTTCGTTGATGATACGGTCATATTGACATCGCATAATAATTCAGTACATGCTACAGAGATTCTGCAACACAGCATAAATAACATTCAGCAATGGCTAAAGAAGTGGAGAATCAGAATGAATTGAGCAAAATCAACACAGGTGTCACATTTACCCTAAAGAAAAAAATTTGTCTGACGATGGTACTAAATAACGAAGTAGTTCCATAAAAAGAAACAATCAAGTGCGTGGGCATGCATTTTGATAGAAGACTTACATGGAAAATTCTTATTCAAAGTATTGGACCATTAGTCGCAGCTCATCAATGTCGCTGAAAAACAAGCTTCTGATTTATAAAGCTTTACAAGGAAAATAAAATTTAAAAAAAAGTATGTATATATATGTTTAATCCGTTTCGTCAAGCAGTTTAAGAAGTACTTATATAACAATTTGTTAAATCAAGGACGCAATCTGTTTAACCCTTTCATTACCAGATTATGATGCAATGAACAAATAACTATTTTACATTATTTTTCATACTATATGGATCTTTAAGCACTAAAAGAGTTAATCAAACAAGTTACACTCTCCAATATTCCCCCCATACTTTAAAAGTTAAATTAGTTTCAATTTACGAAAAAAGTTGTTAAACAATTTAACTTGATTTGAAAGCATCAGATTAATTGAAATGTAATCCAGAAGTTAAAATTTTCTAATACAACTATATTTATTCGCTCCTGATGGCAACCCCAATTTAGAATACATTAAAGTTAATTTCTCGCAATTTTCAAATGAAAATCAAAAAAAAAAACTAGGACTTGGGATTATTGTTAAAAATGTTATTACAGGCATTCTTATAATACTTTTACACAACTACACGCGTTCAATTTTACACATAAATTACTATTTTCTATATTTTCTAATATATGTAGAATTTTTTCTATATATTATCTACTCTCATATAGACTTTTTTATTTTTCCAACCAACTTCATTTTTTTGTGTCTTTTTTTTGTTTTGTTGAATTTTTCATGTTTCGAGTTCATTGACATTTGGTATTTTTTTTTCTTCACTATTTTTATATGGGTATAATGTTGCAGAATAAGGAAAATCTATGTTTTAAAATCTCTTCTCGCTATCATTTGAAAAAAAGAAAAATAACAATAAAAAGAAACAAAAAAAATAGGTAACAAACCAACTAACTAAAGACTATATTTATATATATATATATATATATATGTCTAGAAATGTATAAATTTATACATACCTGTTCATATTTATATGTACATATTGTGCATAGTGTATTTATTGCATTGTAGAGTGAAATGTTCTCTTCTCTTTATTCTATTATAACATCCATTAGATAGAGGAAAGTATAAGATAAAAAATAAAAGCTTTTTTTTTCTTTCTAAATTGGAACAATCATCAGCTTTAACTTTTGTATAAGCAAAAAATCGATTTGGAAATTATGTTTTTTTTTTTGTAAAATTTAAAGTAATAATTGAGCATTTTGAAGATTTGAAGATTGTATTAGTGGCTTTGGCAATCTGATAAATATTTGTGATTAATATGACCCGATTATTACGAACTGAATTAATTTGTTTTCAATTAATTTATCCAAATATTCAGATTTACATACAACTAAAGGCGGATTTTAGCTGACAAACATTTTAAGATTTTAAATATTTTGTTGGCTCTAAAAGGGAGATAACATGAAATGACATTATTTTACTCAATTCGTATGACAAGGGCACTAAATATCATATTTTCACAAAAATTGCAAATACTTTCAATAAATTTGAAAATATATTTTTAAAATATCGGGCATAATTTCTTCAGTAACATTTTTTTAACAAATCTTTTGAGTAAATGAAAAAAAGAAAAAAAATTTTTCAACAGATAATTTTGACGGTTGTCCGTTTGTTTTTTGTTTTGCATATAAAATAAATTTCCCAAATCGAAATTAAGAGAATTTTTTGTTAATTTTTTTTTATTACATAAAATTCAATAAGCTATATCTCTCTTTCTAGGGCCAACAAAATATTTAAAATCTTAAAATGTTAGCCAGCTAAAACCCACCTTAAGTACATTTGATTTTATAAAGATCAAATCTTATACTAATTAATCTACCCAACTGAAATATAATTTATTTATTTTGAAGTCCTCTCTAAAAATTCATTGGTGTTGATCAAGTTTAAAACTCAGTTTCATACACTACTTATTGGTGCATACGAAAAAATTTAAGCTAATTGTTGTTATTTAAACTATGTTTTACAATTTATTGATATAAATTTTATATTACGCTATTTTGTGCAACCATCGGCACTTGTCCATTAGCTTTCTAGTTTTGAATTCAATTTTATCAGCAATAGGATCGATTTTTTACTTGATTTTCTTTAGCTTGCAAAATAAATTTTTATTTTGTGTCTGGATTTTGTGAAATAATTTTAATCGGTTATTAGCTCAGTTGGTTAAGGCATGTTCATATCACAAGGTTTGTGAGTTCGATTCTCCGTTGAGTCAAATTAATTTTTTTTTAACAATTTTTTTTTTGTTATGCTTGGATACAATTGATACAGCTGATTGAAGTTTTCATAGGAGCTAAGACAGCAATAAGATCGTTCTTAGTGAAATAATAGAAAGATATAGATTTAACATTAATTTTAAAATTTTATTCTGTGCTGTTTTCAACTTTTTTATGTTCGGGCTTCAGCAAGGTTGTGAAATAAAAGAAAGGCATAGCAATGTTCATTGGAAAATTACTTTCTTTATAGATGAAATTTTTTATTTATACAAGCATGCAATATTGTTATTATTTTGAACTGAATTAAAAGGGGCTAATGCATGATAATTACTAATGTAGTGCCTACTCAGATTGAAGCGTGGGACAAACGATATAAATTACAAAAATAAAGTTTATGATGTCATATTCTAAATGTACCATAGAAGTAAACTTGGCCAATTTTTTAAGTTTGAATTTTTTCATATCAACATGTTACATTTTTACATTTACATAGTGTTCAGATGTACTTTACTTATACATTTACATTTGAAATATTTAATTATTTGTTATTTTACAGTTTAATTTGGACGATTAAATTTTTTTTGGTATTATTTTTATTCAGAACCTTTATTATGATAATTGAAAAACATTAAAATAAGTGAGTACATTTGACGAGTACCTTGATGAGGGTCATGTTGAATTACAATCAAATAATTTTGTCAGCTATAATAAATATTGATTAACATTGATTAATTTTTATAGGATGAATTCTCTACTCCTTCACTGATTATTCCTCGAATACTTCTCAATAATTAATTGGGCAATGTAAAATCAACTTTCATTTCCAGCAATATCAATATCATAAATTTGTACCATCTACGCTCACTCAATTTATTTAAAATCAGTAATCATAATTAGTCCTATTTATGATAAATATGAACCTATTAATATAATACTTATATGTGTAAACAAACATAAATTTAACATAGACTTTACACTATCAAAACATTCCCATAAACAAAAATTATACAATAGTTATTTTTAGGATATTGCTATTATTTTGTTTTGTTATTTTTATAAAAGTCCATATTTATTCAATTTTTTAATTTTAGTTTGCATTTTTAATTTTAATTTGATTTGTAGCAAAAATTTATAATAATTTTGTTTTGTAAACTGTTTGTGCTAAGCAGTATAAATAAATAATTGTGAATGTACTTTTTAACGCCTATTAATCGTTTAAGGTGTAGTAGATTTTGCATTGAAATTGGAAATGAATGAAAAATATTTAAAAATGAAGATATAAACATTTTAGAAACGAACAAATCATTTCAGGTTGTGTATATTAATATAATTAATTTGTTTTAATATACAAATAAATTTTGTATACTAAAACTAATATACTTTTTCTATTCTTACTTTTGAAACTATTTTTTTTAAACCTGGTCGAAACTGGGTTTAGTCAGAAATTATATTTTTTTAATGTATTTATTTAATTATTTGTTTATTTATTTTAAGTTTAACTTAAATATATTACAATATTTTTTTATTTATATTATTTATTTGCAATATACATTGAGACGACAAGTCTATATAATATGCACAGCAATTGAGTCAAAATGACAACTAAAAATATGGGTTTAAAAATATTAAACAAAGCGTACAAACTAAACTAAATTAAAATTAGGAATAAAACAAAAATTTAAAAAATTAAAACTAATATTAAAATTAAAATCAAAGTTATTAGAACGAAACATTATAAATATGAAGAAAGTAAAAAGTAAATAATACAGATGTCAAAAATTAAATACATCATAATGCTGAATATATGTTTGAGTATTTTTAATATAATTTGGTATTTTTAATATAATCCATAGGGATGCAATTCTGAGGAAATAAAATGTATGATGTATCCTGCAGTTATAACAAGGTTTGTATAATCGATAATTCTAGCTCTGGCAGATCACCAATACAATTTTTGGTCTAAATTTTAGGATAAAGTTTAATATGAAATACTAAATAGATATAATTTTAAGTTGTTTTAAAAAGGGTGCCATCCACAAAACTGTTATGACATTAGACTTTGTGTGGACATGCCAATCACATACACATCACAGTACGAACTGGACCTTTAATTATTGTTAAGTAAGGAAGACATGATATATCAAAATGTGTTTAAAGCAAAGGTAATTATTAAATCTACATTTAGAAACGTCAGGTATACTGTCAAATCTTCTCCGGTTAGTAAAAACCTCGTACATGCATTAAGTATAAGGTAAGCACTTTCAAGTTCTTATTCTAAATTTCAATTTACATTTAATAGGATTTTACATTTATTTTATATAATTTTAAATCAAATTAACATTAAAAATATGATATTAAAAAATTATTGACATCTATAGTTTATAGCATGATTTCGTTGTAATTATATTCAAATACGTAATTTTTAAAAATAATCTCCTGAATTTATTCAAATATTGAATTTATTTTATAATAAATTCGCCCTCTAATACAGTAAATTTCACTGTGCAGTTGTTTTTTGGTATTTTTTTTGCTGGTGTAAGAATATATCTGAAAAAAATGCGGCATTCAAAACCAAAACCAAAAAAAAAAATAATTTTTTTCTTAAATGCAAAAAACAAAAAAAAATTGGATAAAAGTAGATATCTTGAGAATTAAGTTATTTATATTTATATATTATAATAGTAGATATTTTTTTTTATTAAAAACTTATTACAAAAATAAAAATAATAAATTAATTCTTAGTTAAATTTGAAGTTATAATTTCTGAAAAAGTGTTGTCAACTATTTTAATTTTTTTTTTATTTCTAAATTTTCTTTTATTTTACTTTCTAAAAACACTACAATTTGATTCAGTGGTTTTTGTATGTCGTGTTTGTTCCTCCATCAATCCAAGATCAAAAGTTGAGTTGTAGTAAACACTCTATAATAATGATAGGCAGACAATAACGGTTCTAGATCCGAATTTAATTTATTCAAATATTTTATTTATTCACGAAGACTCTTTTTAATTTGACAATTGTAACAGTTGTCAATTATTATCAGATTTTTTTGAAACCTATCTCGATATATCGATCTCGATATATTTTTAATCAATATTCAAACTTCGTAGTTTATTTTATTAAGGGTACCATATTGGGTACGGGTTTACCTTAATTTAATTTTATTTGATATAATTAAGAAATGTGCAGTGGGGGTCTCCATAGTGTTACCGTAGTTGAAGGTTGACCATTATTGATTTTATTTCAATAGAACAAGTGTTTTATACAACTAGATATCTATATAAAAGAAAGATCGAACTCCAACGTTTAGACATGTGTTAAAAGGAGTAAGAGTCAGTGGAAGTAAAACAACCTGGACGTGATGAACCCACTATAGGCGTATGTTACGATTTTGGATTTTGTCAATGTAATCTAGTGAATTTTGGGATTAATATCGTACTTCCGAGCTTTTAAAACAAAAAATCCAAAAATTTAATTTATAATTTTTTAGTATGATTTCTGTACTTTTAAGATTTTGAATGCCAGTCATGATCATTTAAATGAGCATGAGACTAAAGAGATCTAGAAATAAACGGCAAGAGATAGAGACAATTGAAAAAATGTTTTGAGTAAAGTTTAAACGCTCGCAGATATGGAATACTATTCAATTATGGTTTCATAGCTCTCAATTACGGGTCAATATCTAGGTCTCAATAATTATGTAAATAGAACAACAAGTTAAAACCACATACCCACATATTTGTACAGTTCATGGTTTAAGTTTTTAAGTTAGTCCAAAACAAAAACAAATTCAATTCAATTTTATTTGAAATTATTTTATTTCAATTAATTTAAAAAGTGATATAAATAAGACAAAGCAAAGGACAAAATAATCATAAAAATAAACCGAATATGCCACAAACGACATTTACGTTTCTAAAATGTAAATAATATTTGACATATAACATAAAAAAACATATGATCCATATGAAACTTTTGTAGCACTCTAATAACGAAAAGCAGATAATAACGAATTTTTATTAGAGCTATTAGACGACAATAATTCTATTGAAACTTATTGGCCAGCAACCAGCTAAGATGACTACGAATTCAACCAGCTAAGATGACTACGACTAATTTTAAATAACCAAATAAATAAAATACAATTAAATTACGTTGGCAACACTATTAAAGTTCTTTTCTCTCTTCAGTTTTTCATTTTTTTGTTTTTTTTTTTTGTTTTCTTCACTTTCTTCATTCATTTCATACCCATTTGGTTTTTTTTTTGTATTTACTTTTTTCACTTACAAGAATTTTATTGCAGCTTCTTATTGGTGTTGTACAACTTCTAGCATTGCTAATAGTACAACTTTCAGCTTATGAATGCACCAATGACGATTTTCTTTATTATAATGATGACGATGATGATGATGAAGGTAAAGATAATGATTTTGATTACTGATTCTTGATTTTATTGTGTTTGCATTTTTCCTGAATTCAAAAGCAGTGTATTTGTAAGTATTAGTAAGGAAATATAAAGAAAAAAAAGTAAAACAAACACAAAAATGTGAATTTATTCCTGTTAAAATTCCTTTATACAATATTCCTCCCCACCAGATTTTTTATTTTTTTAGATTATTCTCAGTGTTTTTTTTTTTTTTTATGATATTGTATGGCAATTCTATGGATTTATTTGTAAGTAAATGCAATTTATATTTTGCATTTCTATTTGTCTAAAAGTATATATATATATATATTTGTGTCTGTTAATCCAAGAAGAATTTCTTCCTGTTCAACCAGTTTATTTTGTTCCCTTTTTTCATTTTATTGCTTGTCTTATTTTTTTTAGTTTATTTGGATATACAAGATTTTTATTTTTACAAGTCGATTTCTATTTTATATGACTGCTATTTAACAAATTATTTTAATTCGTTTATCAAATATAAATTTAAAATCAGGCTATTCAAAATTGGATTTGTCAATTTTGTCGAATTTCGAGAAGAAAGTATAGAAGGTGAATAAAAATTTTATAGTTAAATTTAGGTTGCTTTAAGAGTTAGACATTTCAAAAGTATATTCTGAAGTGAATAATAATAATAATAATGGAATATTTAACAGAAGTATAATGGAACGATAACGGTATTTATTTTACCGAATATATTATAATAAGTTATAATATTCAGTATTTTAGTTAACATATTCAACATTTTTTCACTATGATAATAATTACCCCACCAGTTATGTTTTTACAGAATTTTTTCAAAAAAATAATTAAAAACAATCGAATTAAAAACGATCGAGAATAAAAATTAGTTAAAATAATTGGAATCATTATTAGGTACGAACCGAGATAATTAATAAAATATTAATAATTGTTGTGTATAGAATTCGAGAGAGCATGAAAAAACTAATGGTAGTCAATGAAAGATTTTTTTTTTAATAAGAAAAGTTAATATATTCCTTATATTTATTACATATTACTAATATTCTATTTAATATAGATTCGTATTTTCCATAACTTGTTCTGTGTAATGACAATGTAAATAGATTAGAATGATGTAGGCAAGTGTTAGTGTTAATGTTGATTTTATTTAGAATTGAAGGGGAGATAATACCGTCTTTAACGATTTGGGGGATAAATAAAACATCAGCTACTTTATGTCTTTTTTATACAGACTTTTAAGATAAAGGTTTAATCTATCGTCGTACGGTGGCAGTCTAGTATGGTCATCCCATGGAAGGCTGTGTAATGCAAATCTCAAAAATTTATTTTGAACAGCTTCAATACCCTGTATGTGTTAATGTGTAAGTAATAGAACGGGGACCAAACCGGACAAGCACATACAAGATGGGATGTAACGAGGCATGTATAATTGTATACAGTGATTTTAGGATGTAAGGACCGTTAAACTCTTTTGACCAACGTTTTGGAAAGGACAACAATGAACTAGTTTTGTTAATGATATACTCATACTGGAATTTAAATGATAGTTTATCATCAAAGTGCACTCCTAGATGTTTAATGGAATGAACCTTTTCTAAAGGTTCATCTTTGAGCTTGTATATAAAGCTAATTGGTTGGATTCGGCGTGTATAACACATAATAGCACATTTACTAATGTTAAGTAAAATATTGTTATTAACGCACCAATTAACAAATTTATTTAGATCGTCTTGAAGCATATGAGTATCTTGAATCTATGTTATTTTTTTTTTAAATCTTCATATTATCGGCATATATTTTCAAGTTGCTATTAAAAATTACGCAAACCACGTCATTAATGGCAATAATGAACAAAAGTGGTGCTAAATGGCTTACTTGTAGAGCCCCGGTATTTGCAATGATTTGCAATTTGTATATGGTAATGAAGATGAGGAGCGAAAGAAGACAGTGTTTAACTTCTATTAATTATCTACGAGTTAACCAATTGTACGAAGTTTTAGTATAATAACGCTATGAAGCAAAATATCAAATGTCTTAGTGAAATCTGTGTTAATTATATTACACAGATTTACATACAATTAGTTACAGATTTTTTTTGTTTGTTCCCCCGCAATATGTATTTCAATACTAATCAGTGCATTTCAATACTTTTGGATCAAGATATCAAACAAATAAAATAAACTGATTGCATGTTGTGTGTATAGCAAATTAAAAACATTAAAAGCTTCTGAAAATGGTTTATAGCCTTATAATGATTCTCGAAACGAATATGCTACTCGCACATTCGCGTAAATGTAATCACGATTCGCGAAAAAATTTATTCGCTTTGGAAAAAAAGTTACTAACTTAACATTCGGATAAATTAAATATTTAAACATAAATAAAGTAAAATACGGGGTGGGGTACCGTAAGGCAGAATTTTTGGTCCGTTATTGTTTATATTATACATTGATAACATATACACCAAATTGGTTGAAAAGCAGAATTTAGTTTTTTTGCTGATAACATTTGTACAGTTGTTACATTACATAACGAATGTTGAACTTAGAAAATTTATCAGTGGATGATTAACCATAAATTAACAATAAATATAGTAATAAAACAAAATATAAGATAATTGACCATTCATCACCCAAATTAAATATTGCAGATTGCAAATGAGTATTTAGAGCAAGGCTTTTAGTTTAAATATCTAGGCTTTTGGATAGATCAAAAATTAAAATGGAATGTTAACACTTCTAGAAATCTTTCAAAAAATAGCTCACGTATTACCAAATACCATCAAAAGACAAATTTTTTATATTTCATAGTCATTTGAGCTATAGTATAAAGCTGTGGGGCACGTCGTCAAAAACAACAATTAAAGATTTATAGATTATTCAAAACAAGACAATAAAAAACTTATATCAACACAACTGGCAAGACAAAACGGAATATATTAAAAATAACATATTATTAATCAATGACTATATATTACTATCAAATCCATACTTCATATTCATAATTTAATTAACGAAACAATCCACACATCCACTGTATTAACGAAGCGTCAAGATCATCACCGTCAACACAAGAAATCAGCATTTACTTCATATTCTTTTAGCTTGTTACAAAATTTTGTAGTTTTATTAATATAATGTCATAAAAGAATTAAATTAATGAGAGAAATGTTTTTAGGCAAAGATAATTGAAAAAAAAAAATAAATAAATAAAAAAATTCGAATATTATAAACAATTTCATTATCAAATGTTGATCATTTTTTCGTTTTATTTCCTATAAAATTTCGTTAACTGACTCTTCAGACTGACTACATATAAAAATGAAATGGTTAGAAAAATATGTAGTCTTGTTATGCTCTTAATAATGAAATAATATCAATGAATTCAAGACCTTTTTTTTAAGCCCTGAAAACCGTGATGATCTATGTAGCTATGTATATGTAAGTCGACATACATATTAATTTAAATTAATCTAGTCCGAAAATTTTCAAAATGACGTATAATGAACCATAATGTCAAAATCGGCAGCCGACAATTTGTAGTACGTGATCTAATAAAAATAAGCTATCCTTCTGCGAAGCTTCACCGAAAACTATTAAAATACTATTTCGAAACTTTAATCATAATTTTATTAGAAAATTAAATTAAAAAATTAATGAAAATATTTCCTATTAATAATTTTCATTTATCTACTTAAAAGATTTACCCGCTCAACATAAATGCACTTTTATTTAATTTACATTTTTTTCTTTAAAATATATTTTTTATATTATATTTCTCAAAATCTTAAATTCATTTTAATCATACCGTTATTTCTATTTAAATTTAATATCCTTTAAGCTTTAATTATCTTATTTCAATTTAAAGTACGAGTAATGCAATCTTCCTTAAATTAAGTCACGTACATTATATCCCATTCTCAATGTTTCGTATTCTATAATTGTTTTTTAATTGAAATTTATTAACTTTCTTCCTTGTTTTATTACAACTGTATTTCATTTACTGTTATTTTCCTTTCTCCTTAGAGAACAGTAACTACCTGTTATATATACTATGGTAGAAATAAATAAAACAATAAAACAAAAATAAAAATTCGTAAAATTTATTTTATATCCAACGACAACTCCAGCCACAAAACAAAACCAAAACTTACAAAAATTTTAATTTAATTTTCTAAAAACTCGAGAAGAAATAAAAAAAAAAACAAAAACAAAAAAAAACATAATTAAATTTTGTTTAATATTTAACTGTATTTCAATATATTCAAACCAGAATATTTAAAAGAAGAATTTTTTTTGTATAATTTAATAAAAACAGGATAATAGGCGGGGTCGTAGTACTAGTATAGTTAAATACTGAAAACAGGAAAATGGCAGTCAGTACTAAATATAAAAACAATAAAAAGTAAAAAAAAATCATCATTTATTTGGTGGAATCAATTCTGTTATGCTCTTTCGTGCACTTCTATTATAGATAGTGTTGTGTTGGAACTTGGGATTACTCAATTTTATTATCAGGTTCAAAAAACGTGTGGTATGGTATTTGTGATAATTAAAAACCAAAAATAAGTATAAAAGGTAATTCAAATTATAAATACAGTCCTCATTTGTATCTTTTTTTTGTTTTGCTTTTTTTTTTTTACAAAAATGACAGTTACAATTTAAAAGAAGCGAGGAGAATATGTCTCTTTCACTAATTCGCTAATTGTTCTGTCAAATTCAACAATTTTACTTTTTAAATAGAAAAAAAAAACTTTTAATGAAAAGTTCAACTCAAAAAGTAATTAATTTTTATTTTATATTATTTTATTTTATTTTCTCTACACACACATAAACACATAGACGCACCCGATGAGGAAAATTTAGTTAAAGAAAATTCATAAGTACAAGAGATTTGTTTGGACCTGTGAACACGGTTTTTTGGACAGAATATATTGTGATGAGGTAATTTTTTTCAGAATAAATTAAATTCAAATTACTTGGCGATTAAT
This sequence comes from Argyra leucocephala, assembly GCA_963942445.1. Lineage (NCBI taxonomy): Eukaryota > Metazoa > Arthropoda > Insecta > Diptera > Dolichopodidae > Argyra > Argyra leucocephala. The sequence continues at coordinate 156,139,097 of OZ012677.1, read as the reverse complement.
TAGTTGGCGATGAGAAATTCAAGATTCGAAGAAGAGCAGAAGAATCTAATTGCCACAATAAATACATCTGGTATACTTCAAAATTATATCTAATGCATCTATAAATGATGATTGGTTTAAAATATTTTTACAAGATCTACTGGAAAAAAAATGATAACGCCAAAATTCATAAAGGAAAATTTATCCAAGAGGTAATTGCGGATAATGGCTCTGTTTTAAAAATTTTAACATGGTATTCTTCGATGCTTAATCCGATAGAAAAATCATTTTCCAAAATCAGCCCATATGCGCCGTGGTGTTGAGCGATGCTGAAAATAAGCATCATCTTTCAAATGTAATTAACCAAATTGTTAATCAGTTGACATCAACAGATTGGTCCAATTACGTAATTAAAATGGTGTTTAAGATTCAATATGCTGCGGAGGGACAACTATTACATTAAATCAGACCAAAACCAAAGCTTAAAGCTGTGTTTCTTAAGACATAATATTGAATAAGCCTATATGTTTTTATTATCACATTTATAATTTGTTTACTTTAGTTTTTATACATGAATTAGATTTTACTTTTTTTCAACACATTTTATTTGTATTTTTTTTAGTTTTATTTATTTTGAAAAAGGTTTCATTCAATTGAAAAATAGTTTCATGTACTTTAAAAAAGGTTTCATTCAATTGAAAAAGAAATTCATTTAATTGAAAAATACTATATTATAACGGGTAGGAGGGGTATGCGTCTGCCCTTAATATCACCTAAACTAGAAATGAGCCTATTGTGACTATCCGTGTTAATGAATTTTTTTATATGAATCCTTGAATACCTGATTAAGTGATTATACTCAGAATATTTTCAGTTGTATGCTGAGCAACTCTCATTGTTCCGGGATACGCCAAATAACGATGTCTACTACGATGCATTTTATTCCAATTCAATTTGTAACAAATTGATTTTTTTTTGTATTCCCAAAGTTATTTTAATTTGATTCTTAATTTTAATATGTTTGAAAAGTTCAAAAGTTGTAATAATATGTTTGAAACTCGATCAAACAGGATTTCTTATCTTATCGAAATTTTTATTAATTTTTTTTATTGATTTTTTTTAATTTTATAGCTTTAAATGAATGAAAATTTCAATTTGACTATAACACATATTCAATTAAAAAGTAGTATTATTAACCATCAAAAAAGTAATATCTACAATATTATATGTATAACTATGAACATTTACAGTTACATTTCATGGTAAATAAATGTGAATAGGTATGTGCTTACCAAGTAGATAACAATATTATACGAGTAACTACGTATATGAATTTTTTTATCTCATCACAATTTTATCTTATTCAAAAGTTTCTTTGTAACAGATTGCAATTTTATCTATGCAATATACATATATATGGTATATAAGTATATCTATATATATTTATATATATACATATATATATATTGAAATTCATTCTATTTCACAAAAGAAAGCAATTTTAAATATTACAAAAAGAAAATTTTCGGTAACAACTCACTTAAGTAACATGTGACATTTTCATTTTCCTGATGATTGTAAAAAACAACAAAAATAAAAAAAAACTTTTTTTTCAACAGAGATGTGTTGTAAGTGTGTAACTATAAAAATGGAATTGAATTTAAGTATAGAAAAGTTATTGAAATTTGATTTTATAGCTACAACGTATAATATCAACAAAGAAAATTAGAATCCTGTACTGGTTCTAGATTATGAATAGTACAGTACAGATATTATATTTGTTATTGGTTCTACTTTAACTAAGTATACATACTACATCTAAGGAAAATACACAAAATAGATATTCATTCTAGAACAAAACTATTAAAGAATACGATACTTACACGTAGATGAGTTTGAAGAGCTGTAAATTCACGTATAGAAATCGATTTGATAACATTTAAACGTACACAACAATTTTGATAAACCAATTAAAATTATTTATTAATCTACCATAACTATATATGTGTATCATAACGGTAAAAATATAGCTTAATAGTACGATCAGAATCAATACATCGAGTTTGTAGAATTACAATTTATTTATCAGAGAACAAATCAAATATAAAAGATGAAAAAATTGAATAATAAAATTTGAAAATATAAAATTTGCTGACAATAAATATGGCTTAAAACTGCTAACCGAGTTCGAGTTCGAATCCTGCTCATGACATTGTTGTGTATAATTTTTTTGTTTAAATTAATTATTCTTTAAAATTAATTTGGCATCATACAATTTGGTTATCACTTAAAAAAAAGTGAACATCTATGTTATTATGAAGCCGATGTTACTCTACAGTAGATGTAATTTTCCACATGCAAATTAGTTGATGTATCAAAAAAAATTCAAAAATATATGATATTTTGCAGGATAAATACTCTCTGCATAAAGACAGTTATGGTGTTTATCTCATAGTTTAATTAGAATAAATCGTCGTTGAAGTCAATTAAGTTTATGAGATAAAAAGATATAAGTGAAGAGATCATTATTATTTATTCAAATATTTTTATTTCTCTATGAAACTGTACAATTTGTGTCCAAAATGAAGATATTCAGTATTGGTAGTATGCCTGTTTTCATATGAAAGCAAGAAATAATGGGTAGAGTTTGAAAAAAATTTAAATGCCTAGTCATTTATGGCAATCTACTTATACTCCATTATATTACGGAACTTTTGTTAATATGATGACTAATATCTGTTGGGTAGTTACAGAATAGTTATATACGCTTAAGTTGGTTAACAGCATTTTATATTTTTTTATATTAATTTTTCCGTTATTTCACAAGCTATTTGCTAAGCTCTTTGGGTATTTCATTTTAATGAAAGTGACTATTCATAAAATTATTAACTAATCTTTATATTCATATTGACTTTTAAGTAGTAAAAGAAAAATTATAACATGAAAGTGGTAGAGCATCAGACACAGAATGCCAAAGTAGAGAATGATATTAACTTGAGATGACCAAAGCATAAAGGATAATCTACTTAAAATAAAAGAACTAACATTGACACTAAATTACATGTCTTCCTGATAATAAAACACCAAAATCGAATCATTGTGTACAATAAATAAATTTCCCTTAAAATATTGTTACGTCACTGAACAGTTTTTCATATTATATCAAATAAAAGTCTAAAGTAGATACAAGCTACTCGTTACCGCACAAAGAAAGAAAATTCAAAAACTACAAAATGTTACCAATGTCAATCTAAGTATATATTTCCAATCACATATAGAAATGAACGAACACCCATTTATTCTTAAGTCATAATCAAATATATATATATATATATACATATTTATGTAGCAAAAATCAAAGTAGCAGATTTTCTCAATTATCACTTGAGTTCTTTTGAATGCAACCAAAAATTTTCCATTTATATTATTTTATTCCTTAACTCGTAATGGTCTTGCAAATTTGTGTTATTTTATTTTATTTTTTTTTTTGTTATCTCTACACACCCTTTTGTTGCCCGTTTTGAATCCTGCATCATGTAATAGAATCGTTTAGAACAGGAAAAAGATTAGTTTTTCTATTTTGAATTGACTATATTTTGTGTTGATAAAAACAACCACAGCAGATGTTAGCTTACTTGTTATATATATATATATATCAATCTAACATATATATATATCGTGCATAATTTGGTACATGAACCCACGTCTTATTGAATATTTTGGTTTATATTTTTTTTTCTTTTTTTTTATTCACAGCCTAAATTTTCAAAATGTCAGTGATTGGTGTTGGGATCAAGCTTTTGACTATGAGAAAAGAAAAAACCAAAAATTGCCACAAAAAAAAAAAAATAGTAAAGAAAAGTAGTAAAGAAAAATATGTCAAATGATTTTTCCGTTTTTACTATTATAGAAATTAGAAGAAAAGAACACATTTCAGTTAAAATAGTTGTGAATGTGTATGTGTTAAAAGCCTATATACATTTTAGCCATGAAATATATAATACTCTCAATAAATAGTTTTACCAAATTTTTGTTTTATTTTTTGGTTTTCTTTTGCAGCTGTTCTTTTCATTATAACAATGATCTTATATATAGGAAAATTGATTTTATTGAATAGAGAAAAACAAAGACAAAAACCGAAATATTTTCGGTTCAATACAAAACAAAAAAGAAGTTATTTTGAATTAAGTAAAACTAATTGAAAATAATTCTATACGCACACATACACATTATGTAAACTTCTATAAAGAAACCATGGTTATTTGATGGGAAAATTTTTAGCTTTTTGTGAAAGTCACGAGATGTTGCACGGTATAGATAGATAGAAATTAACGGTATAGTTCTTTTTCATTACAAGAAATTGTTGTTAAATTATCTCACATTTCAATTTAGAATTTTTTTTTTTTTTTCTTATTCCTTAGGGAACCCATAAAAATTGACATAATAGTAAACTTTCTTTTATCGAATTCAAAAGTTTAATTGGCAATACGAAGATATTTTTTTGAAAATATATTTTTCAAACTAAACGTTAATCTACAATTATAATAATTTAAATTATTGTAACAAATCACTTTGACAAACGTGTAGAATCGTAATAAACTTAAAGTTATATTACAGAAATTACATTCAAGAAAAAGAGTGTAGTTCACAGAAATTAATAAACATATTTTCAAACAAATATGTATGTGAATGTTATACAGGTGCTATTTTTAACACCTTACATCATAAATCCATAATGGCCTTATAATTCACTTGTTATTTCAAAATTTATAATTTGATGACAAGTATATCGTGTTATTGATTTTGCAAATTAGAAATATATTAATCAATTTACTTGATTAAATAGCAAGAAAGACAGAGATTAACAGTTTTATAAAATCAATTAATGAAACAAGAGAACAAATAATATAATGCGATAATAATGGTATAACTGTGTAATTTTATAATATATAACAATTTTTACTCAATAATACAATTTGAATTGTATGAGGGTATTATGACTCAAAATGTTTTAAACACAATATGGCTTTATGAATCGCTCGAGTGTGTTTTGCCTACTATGGATTTATGAGACACTCGAGTGAGTTATAAAGCCATTATAGATTTATGACACAAGGCGTTATAAATTTGTAGTTTTGTTGTAGCAAACATGTTTGATTAGAACTTTGTTTGAAGGTTGATAGATCATCTTAAAATAAATAAAATGGGCTTATATCTTGAATGCAACTATTTACAAACCAATATTCTGCTTTGGAGATTTGGTTTACAACTCAAAAGTTTAAATGAAAATGAATATGGAAAAAAATACAAAGAAATTGAAAATGTGACTCTGCATATGTAGAAATGGATCAACCAGCAACAAAAAATAAAATATAAATTGTATTCAAAAATAAATTATTAGTAAAAGGAAATTCGACTTTTAAGTAATAAATTAAATATATAAACATATTAAAAATAATTACAATAATTTACAACAGCACACACAAATTACTCCAACTTAATTGAGACCTACACTTTTAAATGACTAAAAATAAAACTACTTTCCGTCTAATTTATTATTCAATGTACTTTATACTAAGAGGCTAAACGGTTAGGAATATCATGTCTTGTATAATATAATCTGCCTAAAGAGTCAATATATGATATAAATACTTTTGTTTATAATTCAGTGTTAAAATATTATTATTAGTTAAATCGATCAATCAAACTTGTTCGAAACTTGCATATTAATTTATTGTCAAATAATTTGATTTTGAAAATATTGAACTTATATTAATGAATTCTAATCCAATTTTATGTAGAAAATGAAGCACAAAAATCATTAACGAACATTACAATAAAATTCATAAATAAAATTAAATTGTAACGGTAAATTGTCACATAATATATAAAATGATCAATCACATAAAATTACTGACTAACAAACAAACTTGCCTGACTATTATACTTAGCAAAATATCATAAAAACATTCAAAATAAACACTTTGCAATTGAATACCAATATCAAAACAATACCGTTATCTATCTAGCAAGGGGACTGGAGCATTCAGCTCGAATATAACAATCAAATATTTATCATATTAGTTAATCAAAAATGGCTATACAATTCAATACAATACTAAGTTACATAAGTAATAATCTTAATACATCATTATATTTAATTTGTAAAATTGAAAAAAATACGGTACAAATATCTGAACGATTTTCCAAACGATTTTCATTATTATTCATTTGAATTAATTTAAAAGGAGACATATCGAAATTAAATATTTTTTATATTTTTCTATTCCATTTAAAATTTCATCCCATGTATAAGTAATTTTAACATACAAAAAATTTAACTTATCAAATTGCCGCAACAACATGATTTAAATTAATTTATTTTTTTAAATACATTATTAAATATACGGTTGTTGTCTAAATTAAATCAATAAAAATATAAATATACATTTTTGATAAAAGGTAAACTGAATTTGATGTAAAACAATTCATAATGAAATTGATTACGATTTTTATCAAATGGACGATTACTAGTATTATTTTAATATCTATAATTATAATTGACAAGCATTTAAGGTCCTGCGCAGTAGACACCTTTTCATTTTATTTCGATTCTCCTACTCTTTAATGAACTTCTAATATACATAATATATAACATTATATATAAAACAAAAATGCGCACACAGTTGAACATTTTGTACTCATATGATTTTATTATTCAGCAAATACATTATGAATAAGTGAGATATTATGAAAATAATAAACAAAAGTAAACAAATCAGTTATTATATTTTATATTATGTACTTGCAAATGAATTTATGTACTTGCAAATGAATTTATGTACGTATGCCAAAAAAAAACAAAGAAACAAATTCATCTCAAATAAAAAATATAAAAAAGCAAAAACAAAAAAAATCAGTTGAATTGTTCATATGACGAGCAAATTTATTTTTATATAGTAGAGTTGGAGTATATATAATTATCCTTATTGAACTTCTAATATTATAATAGTTGTATATAAAACAATAATGCTCACGCAGTTGAAATTTTTTTAATCATATGGTTTTATTATTCACCAAATACATTATTCGTGAGTTCTTATTAAAATAAAAAACAAAAACAAACAAAAATATAAAAAGACAAAAACAAACAAAAATATAAAAAGACAAAAACAAAAAAAATTCATATGACGGGCAATTTCATCTTTACATAATAGAGTCAAAGTAGCTATCTATAATTATAATTGACAAGCATTTAAGGTCCTGCGCAGTAGACACCTTTTCATTTTATTTCGATTCTCCTACTCCTTAATGAACTTCTAATATAATATATAAGTTGTATATAAAACAAAAATGCGCACACAGTTGAAAATTTTGTACTCATATGATTTTATTATTCAGCAAATACATTATGCATATCTGAGAACTTATTAAAATAATAAACAAAAGCCAACAATTCAGTTTTTATAATTTACATTATATACTTGCAAATGAATCTATGTACATATGCAAAAAAAAAAACAAAAAAACAAATTCATCTAAAATAAAAAATATAAAAACAACAAAAAAACAAATCACTTGAATTCTTCATTTTTATCTTTTTAAGTAACTGTTTCTAAATTTTGGTTATTTGTAGTAATAATATACTTTTATTAAACACGAGTGGTTTCTGCTATATCGTGCGAAGTCTATGTCAGTACGTAAATTACTGTTTTTTTAAAAACTTTAAATTTGACTTCAACTTGAAATATAATTACTCAACAGGGGCCTCTAGTATATATATAATAAATTTTGAACCATAATTATTGTTAAATCAAACAATTTGTATGAAACAATTTTATTTAAATTCATTAAATTTAATGTTGGTTAAAAAAAAAATATTTTTTTTTTCATCTAGAACTGAAATTTTTTAAAAATTCTATGAATTTCTTAACAATCATAATAATAATCATGATTATATCATTAATCATTATTTTAATTTTAAGGAATATCATACGCACACACAGGACGTAACCAAGTATGTATATATGTATGTACATGAAGAATAAGACACAAAAGAAAAAAAGTGTTTTTTTTTTGTTCGGAAAATTTCATTACTAAAATGTTTTTGTTTTTCTTGTTGTTTTTTTGTTTTTTTGTATTATTGTTTTTCTTCACATATTGTTTTCCTTATTTTCGGTGTTTTATTTTTTTATAATAAAGTTTTTTTTTCTTTCTATTTCTGTTGTTGTTGATTCCAAAGGTTGGAGAATATACTTTTATTTGTTGATTATGAATTCAGTTTTTCATTGGTGTTGCTGTTGTTGTTGTTGGTGGATATTTTGTTGTACAATGTTTCATTTGTCTGAAAACTTTTTTAATAAACCTTTTTTATTTTCCATTTTTTCCTCTCCTTTCAAGTTAGTTTTTAGTGGTGTATATATATAGATATGTTTATGCATTTTGTTGGTAATATTAAAGAATGTTTTTAGTTTTTTTTTTTGTTGTTTTTTTTTTGTTGTTTTTTTTTTGTTGAATTATAGAAACTTTTGGGATTCTTTTTGCCAATGATACAATATTGAAAGGAAATTAGGTACATGTTTAATCCCAAAAAAAAAAAAAAAACGAAAAACAAAAACTAAAAAAAAACAATAATGTTAGTGTATTTATGTATGTGGGTATTTATAAGGATCAGAGTACTTTAATATTTATTTAAGTAGATCAAAAGTTAAGAATATAAAACAAGTGAAGTGACCTTTTTTTGTATTTATATATATATATATATATATTATTATAAATACATATATAAGAGAATATTAATAAGGATAATTATAAAAAGTCATAAAAGAGCTATAAAGAAAATAATTTTTTAATTATTGATGAAATTAAAATTTAATTATTGGGAATGATTTTTATATGTTTTTTTTTTTTTTGTGTAAAGGAGGATTTTATTTTCAATTTGCAATTCTAAAAGAATTTAATTGTTTTTGCATCAATTGATTTAAGATAAAGTTGGTTTTATTTTTAACGAATTGTAGATTCGTGATAATCCATGTCTTATAGTTTTAATTTGTAATATAATTTTGTTTTATTTTTTAAATACACCATACCATGTGTCAAGGTTATGTGGTAAGAAAGAAATTTGTTTACTCTAAAAATAGTTTTATAATCTCATCGATAGGATTTTGATAAGTATATGAAACTAAAATTATATGAAATTTTTAAATAAGATTTAGTCCTTTAATCCTGGTATCATTGGCAGGTCTATTTCAATATTCCTTTATAAGTTGAATTTATGTTATACCTGATAGTTACCTGATTTTATAATGAATTTGGAGATATTTTGTAGTATATTTGATTTATAAATTCTATTGATGGTTGTATAAGTCTTTGTCTAAGATTGAGTAGTTCTTTAGATAGAACTTTAAACTCATGCAAGTGCTCATGCACTCATATTGCAGAGTGCTGATTTGTACATTTTGTGCAAATATTTATTCACTTAACAGTGAAGTGTATAGGGTAACTAAGTTCAGAAATATGAATTGATTTGTGATGGTTACTATTTTTGAACCTTTCATTGAATCAAAATTGCAATTAAATTGTACTATATACGTTTATTGTAATATATATGTATATGATTTAATGATAGAATCGATACTGAAATCAACCAAATGGGTACAGTTTTTATCTAAAATAACATTTTAAAAATATTTGTACAAATTGTTGAAAATTTGTATTGTGACTGCAACATACTAAAACAACACTATATTAGTACCATACTGTTTCAGGAAACATAAATCAATATATTTTGATATAATTTATAGAATATGCTGTAGGCGCTCTAGGTGAAACATTATTAAAATTAAATGAATACTAAAACTCCAGCTATGTTTCACAATTTTATTAAATATCTTAATCGATTTCGGTGATTAAACCATCATCAGAATACTGAGATCTGAGACTGAGATATTTAATAAAATTGTGAAACATACATAAAGTTTTAATATTTATTTAATTTCCATATATTTTGGTTTGCAAGACTGACTAAATGGTAGTTGATGAGATTAAAAACACTTACAACAATGCTAAGTCTATTCCTTCAAATAATTTTTTTCAATAATGCGTCCTTTGAACAAAATCGAAAAAAGTTTGTAGTTCTTGAGTTAGTTCAAAATTTGTAGTGCTACCACTATAATTTCCCATAAAACTGCATATAAATTCCTCCATAGTGGCAGCATTTTTGAATTATTTTTACTTGAATGTCATAACTTGAATTTATTGTATATGTGCTATAATAATAACAGTTATTATATTATAGTACTGTTAAGTTGTACATTATTTTATATTTGTTCAAAATAATTAGAAACAAAGAAAAATAACAAGATAATTAAATAACAATTAAATAATAATTTGTAAATAATATCCTCCGTCGTCACAAAGAAATCTATTGTATGAAAAACCTAAAATTTTCTTTTCTGCACATCACTTACTTGAATTATAGTTTGTTTTCAATTTCTTTGGCACAAAACTTACAAATTGAAAAGTATTTTATTTTACTGGAAATTTACCTGAAATAAAAAAAATAAATATATAATTATTATTAAATTTATTTTTATTTAATAAATTACTTAAAAATATATGCGTATATAAACGTAACTTATGCTTAGTTAAGACTAAAAAATAAAAATATTTCAAAGAATACAAAAATTTCCTTTTTCAATTACCAACATTTTCGTGTTTTCAGAATTTTCCTATCTTCTAAAATAACAAAGATACAACAAGTGACCCACGAGAAATCTTCTGCAAAAAAAGTGTCCGCGAAAGGGTTAATATAAACCATAACCGTTAAATTTTGTGGTACGATATTGTACAGTATTACAAATTGTCTTAATCCCGCTTTATATAGGATCGTCCTTTTTTTAAAATAACATTCTAAATGACAAATCTAATTCGAATTCCTATTAATCCATTTCGTGAATATTAAATAAAAAATCAAAAAAATTATATTAAAATTGTTGTTGTTTTTGGTATTGTAAATCTTAAAATTTTGTAAAATCATCCCTTATTTCCTTAAATCTTAATTTAAAAACACTAATTACCATATTATTTAAAAAATAAAAAAAAATAAAAAAACATTTTTTTTATTCAAACCATGATTTTTCAACACAACTAATTTATGCCTTAGTCTTTTTCTCTCCTTCAACATGATCCTCCATTTTTTTTTTTATTTATATTTAAAATAATCTTTCGTAAATCCTTGTTAATCAGATATTTTTATAACAATTGCACTTGCAATATTTCATTATTTAAATTCTCTTTCCTTATAGAAAATAAGAAAATTCATTCAGGACGAAGGAATGAATCTCTTTGCTTAAAACAAAAATAAGAAAAACAAACGAGTCCGACAATTTCATTTCTATTTTTTAAGTAGGAAATTCTCATATTAAGAAAAAATGAAATTTTTTTTTTTTTTTTATCATAGTAAGGAAAAAGGATTTACTAATGTTAATTTACTGCGAAATTATACACTAAACTGTATTTTATGTACCACCCATTCATCCCATTCTCACTCTATTATTTTTTATCATAATAATAATAATACAAAAACAAAAAAGAAAAAACAAAAAAGAGAAAGAACATTTTTGCATAATAATTTCACTGCTGCCGCTGCAGTTATTCGTATACTGTGTACATTAAATAATAACTATCGTTATAATAAATAAGGAATTGAAATGTGAAATACAGATTGAGGTGGTATATTTTTTAAAGTTATATATTTTCTATTTAATTCCTTTTTCACTGCCATTTAAAAAAAAAAAAAAATATATAGATATCATAGGTCGGGCTGACTGCTACTATGTTTTATAAGTCGATTTTTATTGTAAACGGTAAAATTGAAATTGGGTTTGAAAATTCGACAGTTTCAACAACGCAATCAAATTTTTTGAAAAAAACAAGTTTTACCACAAGATTACTATGGGTTAGGAGAAGTGAAAAAAGAAAATTAAATAGAATTGTTATGACACAGACAATATTAGATGAGATAATTTGTTCATAACACAGCTAAACAGTAAATGTTATGATGAACTGACGCAAATATAGATCAATAATACACTATGAATAATATACTATATATGTCACGAACTCTCATTTTGAATCAATTCCAAGCTCAGTTTTATTTAATTAGTAATTCTAAGATAGTTTAGTTGGCAAATGAAAAATTGAGGGTTTTAAAGTCATCTGGTCAACTAAAATTTTAAATTTTGATCGAATTTAATTTAAATATTCATATATTCTGAATTTAAACATTTTGTGGTGTCGCAAAAGTTATATGGAAAATATAGCATCACGCTATTTTACTATAATGCATTAAAAATAAAATACTAATAAATATTAACCATACAAATTATTAGATTTCAATTTGTATATGTTTAATTATTTTTATTATTTATATTTGCAATTTGCCCTGATTAGGACAATAAACAAATCTATTTGACTATAAAATTACAAAACATGCAGTTGGAACAATTAATATTTTAATATTTTTAACATAAAAAAAATAACATTATCTATCAGTTATAAATAAAAGAAAAATGAATCCTAAAAGTTCTATGCACAAGCCTTCTTGAGTCTTCGCTGACTTTGAACTGTGTCCAGCAATTTTTTGGCAAAAATGTTTGGCCGCTTTTGCAGCATGTGTTTGTATTCTATATGAAAAGCCTTAATTTCCTCTTTTACGCTAGTTGAATAATATTATTGGTAACATACCAAGAAGCATGCACTATCATTCGTAAAGTTTTTGACTGGAAGCACTGTATTTGATTGATATACTAGGTGATACGATTTACAAAAAATAATCGTGTCACTTGAATATTAAATTGACATTATAATAGACTTAAAATACGACAAATAAATTGAGCAGGCAAGGGCAGTACTTATATATTACTACAATGTAGTATAAATTTTGAAATGTCAGCTTCTCTATTCGGTATTTGTTTACATTCTGGGTTAAAATTTTTGAATATAAGCCAAGTTAATAAAATTAAAGCATTAAAAAGTTAAATAAATTAAAAAAATGTAATTGGATAAAAAAAATTTAATTATATGTATCAACATAAGATGTATTTATTAATATAAAGGTTCAAGTGTTATTATTTTAAAATTTTATTTTTATATTTAATAGGTACAACAAGAAACAACAATTTGAATATTTTAATTTTTATTTACAAAACTTAATAATAATTATTTTTTTTAAATAATACTTTATTTTTTAAAACTAATACAAAATTATTTAAAAACTTTAACTACGCCTAATAATTGAACACGATTAAAAATGAAATAATTTTATTATGTAATGCCAACATTTTCGTATTAGATTTTTGCCTAGGCGGAATTATTCGAATCAAATGTTCAATATGATGCCAAAATGTTGTATTTATCGCCACATACGACAACCATAATTTTTTTAGTCTATTATGATAGAGGTGATAATTCGCACGACTTTTAATTTTTATTAAAATGTTTGAAATTATTTCAAGTTTACTTACGTTTGATTTCAAAATCAAAGGTTTATTTTATACTTCGAAATCTTACACTTTCAGTTCTGGGTTCGACTATTCTATTTACATTTTTTTACGATTTACTTAAAATCGCTGAGAAGTTAACAAGCAAGTTCAAAAAATTTGTACTATTCTTCACGATAAAATGTCTCTTGAAAGCACCATCACGTATTCTTGTACGCCTTCGATAGTATTCACTCATTGACCAAAATTTTAAAAAACATATGCCAATATGGTGCTACAGGTCTCATACGGTTTATAGACTAATTTTCATACTGCATTCAAAATTAAGATTATTAACCAATAACCCAATCAAATCAAGTACTGAAATACACCAACAATGGCGTTTAAAACAAAATCGATACTCAATCAATAAAATTTTAACGGTGAATATTCAACAAGTACAATTCATTCTAAATATGAAAAATATACAAAACAAAATTAAAAGGAAATTTTTGCTGTTCTGAAATGTTTGTTGTCGTTTTTTTTCACAATAGAGGAAAGAAGGAAAAACAAAAATAGAACCGGATAATTTTATTGCATTTTCTCCATTGCACTCGAATTCTTTTTACATTTCCTATTTTAGAGTTTTATTAAAAAATTCTTCTATTTATACCCGAATGAAGCTCAAAAATATATAAGCACACTTTATACATGCAAACCATGTACCTATAATGTTTGTATATCTATAATCCAGTACATATTATATATTATTTCCTCCTACCTGAATAGATAACAGTTATTTTAGTTGGTACAAACTAAAAATTTTTGTTTTTTCGAGAGCGAACGAAAGAGAGTAAAAACAAAACAAAAATCCTGCATACGTCAAGCATTTTGTTGAAACGAATTGAAAATAAATTTTTAACTTCAATTTAAAATAACTGACATTTGCAAAAATATTTACCGTTGTATATATAAAATATACCGTTTTATTATTACAATATTAAAAGAGATATCAGTTTTTTTTATCTTAACAGTAAATTAATGACAAATAAAATTATAACGGCAGTATAATATACTTGTATTGCATATATATATATATATATATATATATATATATGTTTATGTAAAGGAAATGTAATTTAGAATGGTTATCTGGTTTAAAGGTAGAGTAGAGGTGAAAAATTCAATTGTAAACTGGAATTGCCTAAAATTGATTTTTTTTTGTTCAAAATTTTCATGTTGAAATTAAGAGGTTTAATAGTTTGCAAGGCAAATTTGAAAACTAAAACTATTTGAATGAATTTCCATTTTAAAGTTTATTTAAAGAAGTGAATAATAATTTACAATCGTATTTTTAACACGATATGCCCAATTGACTAAAGAAATGAATAGTACCAAAATCAGCAAATAAAAAATAAAAACAAAAATAGAAAAAAGCAAGGATAAAAATATTTATATAACAAATTGAGCATAACGAGGAATAAAGCACGCGTTCGGCACGTCTATCATATAAACAACCACTAGGTTATCAAGGGAAGTTTTGTACAACTCAGGAACATAATCGAAAAGTCAAAATTTTGACTAAAATTTATTTTGAAATTTTGGAAGCAGATTATTGATTTTTATTTCAATATTAAAAAAAATATTTTTGAATCCATTTTTTTTCTTATACTTCTTAATTCACAGCTTGCTACACGCTTTCGTTAAAATCATTACTTTAGTCAAAAATATTCAGTTAACAAAAAAACAATTAACACTAATGTAAATTGCTGCGTTGATTGGCAATCAATTTGACAATATCGAAATCATACAAAGTGATCTAGTGCTTTTCTTTAAACTTTAGTTGAAATGAAAACAAAAAAAAAACCGACAAAGTAAAGGCAAATAATTATTTACAGTGTCTAAAAAGTCATTACTATTCAACTAGGTAACACCAAGCCCTTTTCTCCTTTTCTATAAATAAATATATTAAATAAAATAATTTAATTGGTGTTAGGTTTCCGTTCACTAATAATTATTTTAATATTTGATTGCAAATATCGATATTTCGAAGTTAGTCACATAAAGGAGATATGTTGCTTCCAAAACAACAATAAAACAAAAAAAAAAATTAATAGTAGTGAACGGAAACCTGACCACAATTAATTTATTTAATTTAAATTATCACTAAAAATAAAAATCCGATTAATAAATAAAAAAATGAATAAATAAATTATTCAATTTTCTTTAGTTATTCATTTAATTAACACAGATATTCAAAACACCAGAAGAAAATCAATTTAATAAACAGTTTTTAAATTAAAGTGTTGAACTGACATGGTTATTCAATTTATTTTATTTATATTTTATTTTTCTTTAAAATCATATCTATTCTAAAAAATATTTTAATTAAAATTTATTTAAATAAATTTCTTCAAAGGAGCAACAAAATTTATGTGTACGTAAATAAATACATCATTCTTACCTACCCATCTACATAAATGCGAATACATTGTATATATAAAATATATATATTTTCTATTTTTATTTATTATTTTAATTTAAAGGATGTAAATAGAGTATTCATTTAAGTTCACCATATCTATAAACATTTCCTAATCGGAAGTTAAAAAAAAAAAAAAATGAAAAAAAAACAGTTAAGCCAATTAAAAATTACCTAAACAAAATTTCGTTTCCGGTACATTGTCGTTAGTAAAATTTATTTTATACTAATCAACTAAAACATTATTTTACATTTTTTTAAAGATTTTATTTCTATAGGATAGAATTTCAAATAGAATTTGTATATTTGTGTAAGTAATCGGATAGTGAAATTCCTTAACCGTTAGATAAGAAAATTTTCAAAATTATTTATTTTAAAACTTGATTTTAATTTATTTTATTTATTTTCCTTGGAATATGTATTGATATTCTCTTGGGGTGTAAGATTTTATTCCACTTAAGATGTCTGATTTTTTTTATTACATTTTCTATAAAATCATTTTTTAAATTAAATTATTCTATATTAATTAATAACTAAACTCTGGATATTTCTTTACTTAATTGAACGAACATTAATTCTAAATATTGACAAATCTTTTCGGTCAATGCTTGTATAGCATATGAGCAGTGAGCAGAGCTTTAAATACGAATGTAATTAAAACTAAAATCAGACAAACAAAAATAATAAAAAATTTCAGAAGAAAATATACGTAAAAAGAAAATTAACAAAAATCCAAGACTACATCGCGTTGTACATACGTCATGTAAAACTAACTGAACTCAATCGGTTGATATCAAATCAGAAGATGCTCCCAGAAATGTTGATCAAAATCTAAAATGGTTTTAGCACAATAACAAACGAATTATGCAATAATCTTGCATTGGAAATACAACAAGAGAAGCAATCTCAAATGCAAGTGATCCTAAACGAATATCTTTTCAAATCAGCGCTGGATATTATTTACAAGTAAGTACTATAGTATGTAACTTGAATTAATTTTGAGTAATTTAATACAGAAATTTAGAAAAAATTCAAATACTTTACTATAGTCTAAAACACTACAAATACCTGCTGATGAGTTCAAATAGGGTTGTGATGAACGAAAAAACTCCTAAAATTTATTGTTACTTTACTTGTATTTATTTGAAAAATAAAAAAAAAAAAAAAAAACTTCCTCAAAAATATAATTAGAAATAGTTATGTACTTTTTTATACTTTCTGGTATGGGATCAACAAGCCAGCCCAAATATTTTTGTAATTGAAATTCTGCCACTTACATAATTTCCCTCAAAATTGTACTTGAAATCAAATAATTTATATAATCTATCTCAGTTTATATCCTCTAAATGAAATGTATTTTATGTATGTATTGGTCTGAAGATTTTATATGCTGATCAATAAATAAATGAATATTATATATGAATTTTACCATTTTCAAAATTTCAGTTCACTATACTTGACAATAATTTAATTTAATAAATTGCACATGCGCATCGGACATGACCATCATTAACAAAGCGGTTTTTAATGAAAATATTTGAATTATTGTGAATACAAAATTCGGAAGTTCTCTCAGTACACAGTTTTCTTCTAATGATAAGAAAAATTATACAAAATATACTGGATAGGATATATTAAAAAGATCTATACATATAAGATTAATGAATTAAATAACAAAATTTCCAGAGCTTTATAACAACTTAGTCGCAAGCACTGATGAAGGAAGTATAAAATTTTTCCGATATATCGATATTTGCAAAATAAATACAAATGATTAGTGAAAAGAAACTTAACTTTTGCTCCAGAAATTATAAAAATTATTACTCACAGTTTGCTCAGGGTAAAACAAGTGTTCGAAGACCAAGGATCAGTTAAACAAAATCGATGAATAAAAAAATAAATAAATATGGTATAACATGGGCTAAAATAGAATAATTACTTTTAAATAGTTATGTAAGAGATCTAATAGATATGGTGTCTCTAATCTATGATATGGAGTACAGTAACCATCATATAAGTCGTTTACCACATTCAGTTGCTGTTTACGCATGAAAATTATTAAAAACCATTATTATTCAGACACACTCTCATATGGACCATCGAATAGGATAGAGTAAAATATTGCAAAAGTGATATAATATTTAATAAAAATAATAATTAATATTATGTTTAGTGTGTAAATAAAATAAATAAAACAACTATAATTAAAGTATGAAATATTTGTGAAATTAAATTAAAATAAAGAGCTTCAATAAATAATATAATTACATAAAACATAGCCCTCAAAGAAATGAAGTAGAAGAAGGTGAACAAATAATCAATTCAACCGTTTTTATTTAATTATTTCTGCCTTTTTTGTTTCAAATTTACAAAAAAAAAAAAAAAAATAACAGGCATATAACGCACTACAAACTATATTAGGGTTTTGAGATAGCTCAGCTTCATTGATATATAAAAACTATGTTTCAGATTCTAAAATTCATTAAGATTTCACAAAGTAGTCCTCATTTTAATCTATTGTTACCAATGGACCTTACGTCGTTTGTGCCAGCTATCGTTCATAATAGTAAAAACTAGTTTTTGTTCTCCACAGGATTTGAAGCTCTGTTTACTACTTCGTTCAATTGCTTTTTTAGTATGTTTTAATGTAACCACACGTACATAACATGTATACATGCAATACATGTATTGCACGTATTACATGTATATATATAGTCATTGTATAATACATGTATTACACGTATTACATGTATATATATGTTTATTGGCTATACTTAGAAATATATAATAGAATTACACAGTTTTACTATTAAGACTGAAATCTAAATGAATTTGAAAAATTCAAAACCACAACTAAAATAAATCGTCGACCTAGATATAGACCTTACAATTATAATTTAAAAGAACCTTAGATTTAATATTATCAATTTTTTTTATATTATTGATAATATTATGTACTTATATAAACAAAAAATCTATAATTAAATATTATTTACTTATTTACTTACATAAAAAAAAACATTGCAATTTCAAAGAAAAATACCCACTCAAATTATCTTTTGTAAATTGTAAATAAATTGATTTTGTTAACTTAAAGAACACTTAACTTTGAACACTACAAATACATTTCAAGTAAGTTCGCTTCACTTACAATGTTATTGAATCAGAATTTAATTCATTAAAAAGTGCAATTTTGCTCTTTAATATTGTAAAATGATATACGAGTATATTCGTACTCCGTTGATACAAAAAAATATTTTATCGAAAATACTTTTTATAATTATAGATTAAAAAAAAAAAAGGGTTATAACAAAGAAATACAGTCGGAAGTGGAAGGGGGAATTAACTTATCAAATATTTTTTTTTAAATATAAACATTAGACTTGTTTAAGATAAGATAAAAAATGCAAGACGTATTGTACTGATGTCATTCACTGTACTTGTTAGATTTTTGTGTTATTGAATTTTCATTGCAGTATTAACCCTTATGTTGACACTATTTTTTAATTACATTAAAATTGATTTCATGAACAAATGTATTAAATGAGCTGAACAAAGTAAGCATAGAAAAGAATGTAAGTGGCTCACAGTTATATAACAATAATTTATTTCAGATAATAAACGGTCCTGGATTTGAATCCCGATCACGGTATGGATGTTGTAAAAA
Organism: Argyra leucocephala; assembly: GCA_963942445.1. Taxonomy (NCBI): domain Eukaryota; kingdom Metazoa; phylum Arthropoda; class Insecta; order Diptera; family Dolichopodidae; genus Argyra; species Argyra leucocephala. The sequence continues at coordinate 156,119,488 of OZ012677.1, read as the reverse complement.
AATGTTCAATTATATTTAGAAATGAATTTGGAATACAATATCTTAATCTCTTAAAATAAAGTGGAAACATGCTATTGTGTAGGTTAACCCTAACTTAGTCTTACATAGTTACATAGTTAGTCTACATAATTTTCCACGTTTGAATTAGTTGATGTAATCCCAAATTCAGAAGAAAAAACTATTGTATACACGATTATGTGTATCAAGCCTCTAAATGAAAAATAGTAATACATAGTATACAATTTATGTAGTCTTAAAATTATAATAAAACAAAAATGAGTGCTTTTATCATATTTTGTGCTATTATCATGCACTGTTTGTTTACTTAAAAGGAGCCCTGTTCATTAAGATCAGTTTTATATCAATGACAAAAAACATATTTTTCTGATGTGTAGTCATATGAATTAACCACTACACAATGGTCTAGTCGGTCTGTTTTACTAAATTACATTACCAAAAGATTCATTATTCTAAGAACTCATGAGATACTTATGTTACGTACCTACTTATATCATTTCAATAGTTTTTATAACCTTTCAATGAAACTATGATACATATCCAAAAAGAAAATGACCACAAAACAATCAAGACTTATATTAACACAATTTTTATATAAATAATGTAAATTATAGAGCTTTGTAATTGGTGTTATTATGGAATACATTCATCAAGTAGAAAAAATGTAATTGAATTAATGTCCTGTTCAATTAGCAAATTAAAAAATATTGAATTAAAGCATGTTTCGACTTAAAGGTTAAATAGGAACAGTATAAACAGAGTTTTTTTTATCATCAACATTGTTGCGTTGTGTTTTTTTTTTTTTGTTTTTTAGAAGGCTCTAAAATTTATTTTACGTGTTTTTCTTTGTGGCTTTAATAAACAATTAACCATTAAAATTACACCCCACCCAAATTTATTACATTGCTACAACACACGTGTACATTTACAACTATATACATATATATAGTTATATATATATATATATATTACTAATATCAATAATATATTATCAAGGCTAAAAGTTATTTGATATCAAAAATTATAGCCCCAACACATCGTAATAACAACAACAATGCATCATAAAAATTGACTTTAACATTAAAATGGTAAATGATGACGAACCCAAGCCCATAAAAACATCCATATACCAATAAACAAAAACAACAACAAAGAAAAGAGAGAGAGGGCGAAACAAAAAAAAAAGCACAGAAAGTACTTAAGACATTTTATCGCGTATATGAGTTTTGGTGTGAAGAATGGATTTAAAAGGATATCCGATTCCGATGCAAGAAATATAAACAATAAAACTCTCACCCTCTTTAACAACAACAAATATAAAAATGAAAACAAAAACAAAAACAAATAATAATAAATAACAATAATAAAAAAAAAACATATTTTAAATGGAATTTGGTTTTCTCTCTCTCTTCTTAAATTACATTAAAATGTTATATAAAAATTCGAAAACGTACACACAAACCAATATTCTAAAAAAAAAAAAAAAATGATAAAGTATAATAACCATTTGTATGAGAATGTAGAATTTAAAAAATTAAATATAAAAAGAATAAAAAATTAATATATAATTGAAAATACTAAAATAGAGTGTTGTCGTTTCGATTGTAATTGAAGAGAACAATTAGATCAGTTGCCAAAAAAAAAATATATTATAAGACCAGCATAAGCTAGCGGTCACTATAAAATTAATATTTAGATTTAGAGTGTAAGCATTTTTTTAAGTACCTATTATTATAAATTTAAATTACAAAATTACATAATAAATGAATTGTATGTGAAATATCACATTAAAAAATAAAAAAAAAGAAAGGCTAGGCGCAGATTTGCAATTTTTAATTTTGCTGATCGATTGTACATTTGTGTCCCATTCATTGTTTTGTATGAAAGCGCGCCTACACCTGCCACTGGTTTTTTTTGTGCGCTTTCATATAACCTAATAGAACACAAATGTGCAATCAAAATGTTGCATTCAAAATTACATATCTGCGCCTAGCCTTATAATGACAACTTTAAATATTTGTTTTTAATTTTAAGTATTATAAATAAAATATAATTGAACTACATTCAAATTAGCTAAAACTGGAAATATTGTTTGGGTCAATTATACAGGGTTAGTCATGTCCCAATTTTTGCTAAAAAATTATTCACAATGTGCAACATTACATATTTAGAGTTGTCGTTTGATTGATATTAATAATTTTTTTTCAACTAAGTCTGTACCAAGACTTTACCAACCTAAAATGTGCAGTAGTATTTTTCTTGTTCAGGCATAAATTTTGATGCGACAAATTTAAACTTGTTTCATCTACAAAGAGTATATAAGGAGAAAAATATAATAGCAATATTTTGCGACGTACGAAAGAACATTGGATGGGTACAAATGGACGGTTAATTAACAGGACACAAAAAGTTATGCTTTTTTTTAAAGAAAATACAGTTTGGACATATATACATATAGTGCAGATTTTGAAAATTATACCACATCGTGCCGGAAGATTTATAATCCGGTCAATCACAGAGGGATCAATTAATCGAAAAATTTATGTAGAAGAGTACTTGGGAAACCGCGTCTTGCGTCTTTTGGCTTTATTTAGAAATATCATATTATGAAGGAATGCCTATAGAATGATACGCAGAAAACAATGTAATTTGGCACTTAGGAAGCCCAATTCGGTTAATTGAACGTCATCTGAGGATTAATCCAAGCAGAACTGAGACTAAAAAACAAGATGAGATATTAATCAGAATTTATCCCAAAAATGGGCGAAAGCTAAAAAAAATTATCAACAGACAGTAAAAAGTCTAATGTTGACGACAAATTTTCTTTCTATGTAATTATTTTTTTTTTATTTTCGTAATATTAATCAATTTGAAACAATGACAACAACATTTTTACATTTGATAATTCGTTCTTGCTTGTAAAAGCTCTCAGTTATTTTATTACTTATAGAAATATACAATTAATTTATACTCATTTTAAATTTAACAAAAAAACATATTTCTAACAAGAACAACATTTAGAGCTATCGTTTGGGTATATTTATCTGTTCAAATCCGTAGAAACTTATCGCAATCACATATCGCAAAAAGTGGGTAGTAGAAAGTTATATGAATATTAAGAAACTATATACAAAATTTCTAATTAATTCTATATTCTCGAAAAACTTATCGGACCCGCATGGTGGTTAGTTATTTTTATATAATTCAAATTATTTTCATCCAATATCGGCCTCCTCATTTTTATGACAATTATTTTACATGCATAATACAAATCGATAAAATGTTCTCAAAATACCACCACATCTACTTAAAATACGATTATGTCCTGTAAACAAAAAACTTCGATTTACTCCGACATATATACATATCACATTTGAGTTAAAAGATTCAACTCGTATTGTCTCTGGACAATAATACACTATCAATTAGTGACATTAAACTGTACCTGACATTTTTAATAAAATAATATTAGCTATCAAAATTTATAAGAACCACTTACCGTTTTTTTTATTTTTTTTTTTTTTATTTTCCACAATAATAACGTGCAATTTATTTATACACTATGTTTGTATGTTTTTGTTTTAATGCGAACACTAACTTATTCAAACACAGCAAAACAAAACAATAAAATAAAATAAAACAAAAACTAGGATACATTTATTTCAGATAGATTTAAGGATATGCGGCGCCTTATTTTATGAAAATTTAAATAAGGCGTGTACAAAATTTTCATTTTTCTCATCAGTTATGAACTTTTATATTTAAAATGACACTTGGGAATTTATATGCTTTCATTTTAATAATATAAAATATCAAAAGGATAATTTACAAAAAAAAAAAAAAAAATTGAATTTTTTTTTAACAAATGTAAAATAGAGGGAGATAAATGAGAAAAAAAGAGTGGTAATTATTTAATTTCCAAAATGTTCTATGGATCTGTTTTTGAATTAATTTTTACTTGCTTAATTTAAATTGTTGTTAATATTGTTATTATATACACATACATATATATATATCGTAGAATAGCACTAAAGTGCCAATTATAATCAATCCAATCCAATTCGAAATATAATTTCGATTGGACGATTATAATCTTTCAGTTCCGATTCAAATATTGC